>JAAFCE010009109.1:11449745-11680741 GCA_013389805.1 Trigoniulus corallinus
CCCCCCCCCCCCCCCGTGACGAAAATGCTGGTTCCGCCACTGAATGGAAGTGTGGTGGTCTTGGACGCAGGACACTACTTCTTATGAATGACTTGCACATTTTTTTGGTTGGTTTGTTGGTGTTTAAGGTCCCGTCAACTACAAGGTCATTAGAGACCCGTCCACTGCATAGTTCTAGTGCATAGTCTGCACAGACACCACACTAATGCGACGATTATTGGGTATTAGCAGTACCCAGCTTTCCCGAGCGACCACCCATGTCAGTACTAACTGGGTTTGCGTTGCTTAACTTCAGTGATCAGACGAGAACTGGTGTGTCCAACGCAACTCGCCGCTCCATGACTTGCACACATGTGTCAAATCAGGCGGTTGCGGTGCTAATGGATGATACCTTTTTTTTAAAAAAAAAAGGCGACATTTCCAGATGTTGATAGCCGAATCTCTCCTTTTCAAGCCCCAGACCAACGTATTAAGATGATTTGATAATGATTGGAAGATGTTTTTAATTTCTTAAAGGCTATCATTATAACTTAGAGAAGTCTCTAATTTCTAAGAAGGACTTGAAGCGTGTCTCCTCTTTATCCTTGTCTGCACCCCTGTGCTTTGCTCATGGCTAGTCGACAGAGGGTTGTGAAAAAAATTTTCTGGATACAGTAGCATGAAAGCTCATTTTATACGTGTGAGCAGCGAACCGAATGGCACGTGATTTTGTCTGACACGTCGCCAGCGCATGGTCGCCGTACCAAGTGAGGTAGAAAGAAGAGAAATGCACAACAGCCCATGAACTCAATACACAGGCTGGAAATTATTGCAACCTTTCATTGAATTTCTCTCTTTTTTGACCTTTATTTGCAGAATTTAGAAGACAAAGACAGGAAGCACGCTGTTCAGAGAGAACAGTTATTTCGAGAACAACGGTACCTGCGGCGAAGACTGGAACAATTAAGCAGTCAACTTAATAATATGCATAAGAGAAGGAGTGTGAGTGAATGCAGCACATCAACATCATCCACTTCCTCTACGTCAGAAACAGGTCAGTTTTACATCTTTTGGTCATTTGAATGGAGTGGAATCGTATTTCATCATGTGGAATTGTAGAGTGGCTATGACACCCTGGCTAGAACTGAATTTTTTTGTGTGTTTTTTTTAATCTCTAGAAGACATTGAATTGAGTTTTAGATTGCAGATGGCAGTTTGTCAAAGGTTGGCATGGTATGCTTAATCGATGGAATTCCCTGCTGTCCGGGGAATTGAAAGAGGCATCTCCAATGCTCGGGATAACCTGGAGGAGAACGCACGCGTGTTGTAACATTGTTGTGTTAAAATTGTCAAAATGTTACTGGATTGTTTGAAACCTTTGAGTCTATCAATAGTTCATCTTGATGGACATGGTAGGAAAAAGAATTGAAGAGGGGGATAATGAAAGTTTCAAAGGAGGGACCATTGATTTGTACGTCTAGTCGTATTTTTTTCTTCTCTCTCCTGTTTACATTTGTCAATTTATCATTGTCAATTCACGTTTCTTGTAGAAGATTGTTGAGATCATATAACCATTTGTTCGTATTCATCCCAACCCTCTCCCTTCCCTTCTCGGTTGAAGCATCAATAGTACTGACTGTTAAGGGATTTGCAAGGCAACCACCTTTCATGCTAGAGAGCTCTGTGAGGCTATTTGTTGCTTAACAAAAAGTAGAAGAGGTATCTGGGTTGTCTCATTAATAATTGAAGTCATTTCTTTCAGAGAGAGAGAGACACATAAACATGTACCACAATCAGAGTGGCTTTTTTTAAGCTTTTTTATACTGGGCCTGGTGAGTTTGAAGTTTTCTCTGCTGGATATATCAAATCGACTTTTTTCCCAGACAAGCGTCACATCAATGACAAAATAATCATTCTTTATCTATAATTAACGCGTACCTATGTATCCAGTGTGGATACCCGATCACTTATTTATCAAGGATTCCTACCATCTTAGAACCGCCACTGTCACAATTTCTGGATGTTATCACTGACCCTTTTTCCGTGGTGCTGTCAAGTTGCGTTGGACACACCAGTTCTCATGAGATCACTGAAGTTAAACAACGCAAACCCACGTTAGTACCAATATGGGTGGTTGGTATAGAACATTAGGTGCTGCAAATCTCCCCCTCCTACATCCCCTACACCTACTTCCTCTTCTCCCATGAGCAGCCTCCTAAGGGTTCAGCCTGTTATGGCTGCTTGGCCATACTCTTCAACCCGTTAGTGTGACGTAGACAGGGTGTTGTGCCCAGTTTTATCCTATTGCAACACATTTTGCACAGCCGGCAGTCGACCTAATGCTCCCAATTCCTTTACTTTCCTATCGCCGGCCTATTCCTGAACCAGCGCCAAGGGAGCGAGCTCCTACACCTGGAAATTTTACCGCATATCATACTCCACGTAGAAAGGGTTCTCTTACGTGCATATGACATCCTACCCACCTGTCGCAGTCCAGGCTCGACCCTGGAGCCACTGACGTAATAGTCCAGTATTCCACACCAAGGAGATGGGGCCACATTTTCTGGACATTGATCTAAAATATTGGCATGGTTATATTCAGTCTGATACTGAGCCTGAAAAGTTGCTTTATGGAAATTGTTCCACACGACCTTTCCAGAAGTAATCACATGAGTTCTAGGATGCAGTTGTCATCCAAATGCCTACAATCCTGAGTTGTATAACGTCATAATCTTCTCACCGTAAGCGACCTACCCTGTGTTAGTAAACTGTTTGTAAACAATACACCAACACCAAGGACGTCAAATGATGATCTTCCTCCACACCCGGAAATTGTTTTGTGCTGCATCTGCTGCATAAAAAAGTCATTTCATATGTGAATGTCATTACTGACACCCTAGCGAGTTTAGGGATCTAACATTCTTTTCCCACCTTCTCTCTAGCCCCTCTGTGACTCGAAAATACTCCAGCAGCTGCTAATATCTCCGGATTGATATTGTTTCCATCCTTGATGCATGCGTTCCATTGGATAAAAATAAAGCGTTGGCTTCCTTGCAATATACAAGTTAACTGCAAGAGCTGCTTTAATCTTTCTCTCTCTCCTTACCTGATGATGCAGAATGTGCATGACTCTCGTTTTGACGTCATCTATTGTTACTCACTGCTGCATAAGTCTTGCACGCAGTATTATTTGAATCCCTTCACAAGACTGGAAGCCCTCTTTAGTCTCTCCTTCACAATGAGTAGCCAATGAATATTTTATATAAAGATATTTTATTTTCCGAGTTGGGGGTGGTTTATTTGGTTATTAAACGCCGGTCTATCGACTTTCGAAGGTAATTTACCCGATGTCTCACACCTGAGAATTCTGACGGATCTACATGCCTAATTTACTCCATGAATAAAGGGTTGCTTTACGTGCATGTGACACAGGACGCGCCACGTGGTCACGGCTTCACTTCACATACAGTGGTTCTTAGTCCTTTGGCATCTCTGGTACCCAATATGTTGGGCCTCCCCCCCATTAATAGTTTTCTTTTCTGAGGTCAGCATGGCTATCACCATTGCGTTGCGCCCAGTTGCGTTGGACACACCAGTTCTCGTGCGGTCACTGAAGTTAAGCAACGCAAACCCACGTTAGTACCAACATGGGTGGTTGGTAGAGAACGTGGGCTGCTGCAAATTTCCCCCTCCAACTTCCCCTACACCTACTTCCTCGTCTCCCGCGAGCAGCCTCCTAAGGATTCGGCCTGTTATGGCTGCTTGGCCTATTCCCCAACCCGTTAGTGTAGCATAGCATAGGCATAGACATCATCGCTAACCCTTTTCCAACTTCTGGCAGGGCTGGGCATCCATCGTTGGATGGTGTTTCGACGCAGCCGGCTGCGTACCTAATGCTGCAATCCTCTGCTTATTATCGTCAGCCTATTGTTCTACTCTGGAGCACTTTTACTCCATCGACGTCAGGGGTTTACTCTATGTAGCAGAAGTAGATGTAGGTGTAGATGACATCGTACCTACCACATGGGGTTACGGCTTTACTTCCTGTCTGACAGAAGATACCCCCTCTCTCAGGGCCCGCTCTAAGGGGGAGGCAACCCAGACATTTGTTCGGGACGCCATTTTGGCTATAAGTGTGAGAACAGAGCGCTACTTCAAGGAGCGGCAGTTTGTCCTTTTGTCCGGGGTGGCATAAGTGCTAGAGCAGGCGCTGCCTCTCGCAGCCAAAGGAAGCCACCCGATCTCGAGCCAGGATTGAAGCTGGAACCACTGACGCATAACCCAACATGTTCAGCATAGAAGTTTAATGGCGGGGAAGGTTTTTGTAGAGATTTGCAAAACAATGTGACATTGCTATAAGACAGCTGTGTTCAAAAACAAAATGTGTCCCATGCAATGTGACGTGAAACAGAACCAAGTGCTTGATAGAGCCGTATGATATTGAAATAGCCTGTGTGAAAGGTAACAACATCTTTCTTAACAACCCATGTAGGACTTGTTAGTCTCATTAGACAACTGCAGATCCCCTTTTGAGGGAGCCTAACTATTTCCATCGAAGATATGGGGTTACACTTGTCGCTGCCTTTTGTGATTTTTATCTGTCCTCTGGGAAAAACATACGTCATGCGCCAGGATTAGTCGTGTAAAGGTGACCTATGTGAAATAAGAACTGAAACACGTGTGGGTTTGCGTGGCTGCAATCCAGTTTTAATGACGTTACTGATGGGAATTACTTCAGGCAGGCTACTAGGAGAGATCTGGACCGTATTGTTCCCAAAGCTACTACTACTAATAATAATCCAGAAGTGACCACGATTTCAATGGCAGCACTTAAATCTATTTTTTTATATTCAAATGACTAACTTGTAGTCACATGAGGGAGAAGGAAGACCATTTTTGCTTGTCACACTATAAGGAAACTGAAAGGACTGTCCCAATAGTTTAGTGGATGTATGATGACTGAGTTGCCAAATTTGTTACTGGTTGTCAGCACTGAGGAGTCCAAAAGGATTTACTGTATCAAGAAGGAACAACTCTGCACAAGTTGATCTGCTTCAAATACGGTATGTACTGGTCCTTGTACAGAAATCTGTTACAGTACTTCCTTCTGGAACTCTTTTTCCGTGTTGAGTTCTTTATTCGAGTTTCCGGATTAAGGGGAAAGTTGAAACTCCTACCACATTCTTGCCGATGCTTTGGATGCCTTCCAAAATCCTACAGTTATTTCTTGCTCGACAACTTTTCGGGGTGACATAGTGTTTCAATGTCATTTTCTGAAACTTTACAGGCGGTTTTTGAGTGATGCTGTTGTTGGCAATGCAAAAGCTGCAAACATTTTACTGACGTTGTAACTTCCGGTTCCTATGATGTTCATGATGATGTCTTTTCTGGTGATATTTTTTTCCTGAATGATTGTATTACCAGGATGGTGAAGATACTGGAATTTATTGACTTAATTCTCTCTTTTTTTTTCTAAGATGCAATGGCATAAGGTGACATAAATTCTAACTTCTCGCTGCACTTTTTTTGGGAAGATCCTCCCCCTCTCCTTCATGCCCTCGCGTGATTACTGTTCAATATAGATTACAATTCCCACATTATTATAATCTTATTTGGTGTACCTGGAGAAAACTTGACTTCTGTCGACCAGATGGCCTTCTTGGCATTCAACAGTTTCTAACCTGTGGGTCTCTTGCTACGTGAGCGACTGTATTGCGTTGGACACACCAGTTTTCGTTGTTGTTGTTGTTTGTTGGTGTTTTAGGGCCCTTCAACTACAAAGGTCATTAGAGCCCCGTCCACAGCATAGTTCTGATGCAGAGACTGCACAGACACTACACTAATTCGACGATTTTTGGGTATTAGCAGTACCCAGTTTTCCCAAGCGGCCACCCATGTCAGTACTAGCTGGGGTTCCGCTGCTTAACTTCAGTGATCAGACGAGAACTGGTGTGTCCAACGCAATTTGCCGCCCCCTTCCAGTTTTCGTCTGATCATTGAAGTTAAGCAACGCAACCCCAGATAGTACTACCATGGGAACATTGGGTACTGCTAAAGCCCAAATCGTAGCAACAGCTTAGTGTCTGTGTAGACTCTGCATTCGAGCTACGTGGCGAACGGGGCTCTATTGACCATTGTAGTTGAAGAGCCCGGGTACTGCCCAAATCGTCGTAACAACGTAGTGTCTGTGTAGACTGCATTCGAGCTACGCGGTGGACGGGGCTCTAATGACCATTGTAGTTAAGTGCGGCCGAGTTGCGTTGGGACACACCAGTTCTCGTGAAATCACTCAAGTTAAGCAACACAAACCCACGTTAGTACCAACACGGGTGGTTGGTAGTGTTACGTTAGGTGCTGCAAATTTCCCCTCTCCTACATCCTCTACACCTATCACCTCCTTACCCACGAGCAGCCTCCTAAGGTTACGGCCTGTAATGGCTGCTTGGCGTACTCCCCAACCCATCAACGTAACATAGTTGAAGAGCCCCAAAACGTCAGAAAAACAAAAAAACAAGCCCTTTCTGCTTTTTCGATTGTTCTCGAATGTTGTTGAAAACTGACAGTTTCCGACACTTAAGTTGGCCCCTACACCGGCCATTAATAATTTTTATTTAAAATTCATTTAAATTAATCTTATAATATTTCTTACATTTGCTTCCTATAGGCCTACCTGTTTTCAAAACAAAAATATAATTTTCTTTAAATACCCGTATACTGGATTAGTTTCGTGGGTTGGGGAGCAAGCCTGGCAGCCATAACAGGACGAACCCCTAGGAGGCTGCCCGCGGGAGATGAGGAGGTAGGTGAAAGGACGAAGGAGAGGGTTAATTTGCAGCACCCAACGTTCTTTACCAACCATCCAAGTTGGTATTGACGTGGGCTTGCGCTTTTTAACTTCAGTGATCTCACGGGAACTGGTGTGCCCAACGCAACTTGGCTGCACTGCATGCAACTTGCATGAGGCATTAATTTTTGCTTTTGCAAAATTAGCCATTTTTTGAGAAAAACCATTCATTGCAGTTGCTATGCAGATGTTGCACTTGAACGAATTCTATTTGTCAGAATGCTGCTACTGGAGACCACTTTTAGACTCAAACTATGGTTGATCGATTCAAGAATGAATTTCTTTTCGAATTCTGGCTTCTTTTATATGAAAGTCTTATCAGATTATCTCTCAGGACGGAAAAAATAGATGTTTATTGTGGTCAAGAATGCTTTCTCCTTACGACTTGTCACCGTTGTAGAGATGCCAGTATTCGTCTCTTTTGTTATTCAGTCAATTTAATGCTGTCAAGTTGCTCCTGTTGCCACCATCAACCATGGTCTAATAGTTCGGACATTCCATCGCCTGTTTGGTCAGTGAAATTTCAAAAAAACTTGCGGTCTTTTTCGTTTCCCATTCTCTGTCAGGATAAATCAGTTTTGAAAAGCTTTTGATGCGGTTGATTGTGGTTCCTAATTTCCTTAAAAATTAATATAATTGAATAGACATTTGGAAGGTTTTCGCATAATTTAGGATCATACCATTGTACTGCCATGGCAAAGTCGGATAACGTGTTATTGCCCTTCACTCCCCTTTTATTTCCTCACTCTCCATCTCACATCCTGCCATGTCCCGCCTTATAACCTGCTCCCGTGTTAGCTGAAGCTTAATTCTGCATCATCTGCTGCCTTTGACCTGCATTGCTGCGATAGACCTAACTACTGCTGCTTCTGCTTTCTATCTCATGACTTGCCTGGGCCACCTTTGTCTACTCTCATCTTTACTGCAGCTTTTTCGGCTCCTAAGGAAAGTCCGGAGGAAGAAAAGTGCCCCAACAAAGGCAAATAGGCCGCGGATAAGTGAGCATAGCGGTTGAGGCAGCCGTCTACATAAAAATACCTTTTAGGAGGTCGTTCATTTGTCCAAAATTGGACAAAATTGGTACCAGACTCTGCCTTTAATTAAAATTTATTCTTGGTACATATGGAAAGGGGCTGTATTGCGTTGGACGCTCCAATTCCAGTCTGATCACTGAAGTTAAGCAACCCAACCCCAGCTAATATGGGTGACAACATGGGAACACTGGGTACTGCTAATACCCAAACATCATCTGCAGACCTCATTAGAACTACGCTGTGGACGGGGCTCTAATGACCATTGTAGTTGAAGGGCCCTAAAACACCAGCGAAACGAAATTGGTACATATGTAAACTAAAATAATGTTCAACGTTCGCAGCTATCTGTGATAATCTAAAACTCTAGTTGAGACTCCTTATGAGGAAGGCTGAGGACCACCGCGGTTGCCTCTCCTTAATCTAAGAGGTGTTATTTTTAGGAACTGTGCCATCATGGTGTCCTTCAGTCACTTTAATTCATTTACCAAGTTTTTTACTTCTGATTCTCCGATTTCACTTTCCTCTCTTACCTCTGATTCCATTTAATACCTCGGTACTTCATTGTTTTTATCCACATTTATGAGTGGTTGTCTAGGACTAGAAGTGCGCAGGATCAGGGAAAAGGTTGAAGGAATAGAATATGTTTAGGTGCAACGACAGGGAAGTCAAACAGAGGCTGAACCTCCCACCATTCGTAAATTAAAACAAAGCTTACAGTAATTATTGGTAATAATTCATAACAGACTAAATACGAGATTATGTCAGGTTCTCTCAAGCTTCTCTTTTGTCTTCATTTGTAATGTTCCTGATACCTTCTTTACCTTTATAAAGTAAAATCTGAAATGTCTGCCTGCGGTATTGTTATATCAACGGTCTTTAACCCGAGATTCTTTCTAAAGGCTTCAGGAAACTTCAGAGGTTTCGTGGCCTTTGAAATGTCAAAGTTGATTTTACAAAATGTTGTTATATAGGAAATTATGAGTAAACAGGCGACAAAACAAGGTAATCATGTTTGAAATGCAACACTGAAAGCAACAGCATCACTGAAAGAAAAGCTTACTTCTTGGAGCAGGTGCCAGACAGCAAGGTTTTGGGACAAGACAGGAATTCCGAATGGATTTCCATCCTGAAAGAAAGAGTGAGAGCAATGCGCCTAAAACATCCATTACTGGATTGGATTAGTTTCGTGGGTTGGGGAGTAAGCCAGGCAGCCATAACAGGACGAACCCTTAGGAGGCTGCCCGCGGGAGATGAGGTTTGTACAAACTACAGATTTTCAAGACTTGCTTTTAGTGGACAGTTCTAGTAACAGTCCATATTCACCTGATGAGAGATCAGAAAGGGTGGAGAGGAAGTAAGATCCCAGGTACTCATGAGGCTACTTTTAGATGGCAGTTTCACATGACTGGCTACTGACTGAATGCTACAGCCCTTTTGGTTACCACGATACAGTGGACCCATGTTCTGCCTCAGCACCCGCACGAGCCAACAATAGACAGGGCGGTGTTTAATAAATAAACTGACGTCCATGAATTTACAGTTTCAAACAAATGTAACTCATTAAGACCCACTGCCTCCGGCCCCCCTGCCATCCTATACAGTTATTAATCTAAATTTCTTAGTGGTACGGGGTTGTTGTTTGTTGGTGTTTTAGGGCCCTTCAACTACAAGGTCATTAGAGCCCCATCCACAGCATAGTTCTTATGCAGAGACTGTATGGACACTACACTAATGCGACGATTTTTGGGTTATTAGCAGTACCCAGTTTTCCCAAGCGGTCACCCATGTCGGTACTAGCTGGGGTTGCACTGCTTAACTTCAGGGATCAGACGAGAATTGGTGTGTCCAACGCTATTCGCCGCTCTAGTAGTGGCACGGGGTAAGGTGGTTGGCATTCCTAGGTGGCATCGAGGTCAAGTGTTGGACGAACTACGTCAGTGGTTTCAAGTTCGATTCTATCGAGGTGGTGTGGCTACTTTCGGGCGAGAGAGGCCCCCAGTCCACCTTCCGTCGGATGGGAAGTAAATATGCATGGAGTAAAATATACAGTACTTGCATTTCGGCAAAAAATTTCAGCTGTAGAAGCTCCTCCCTCGTCGGTAGGAGAAGGGAGACCCAACGAGAACTTCAGAATAACGATAAATTAATGTACCGGCAAGTGGATGAGTTTGGCAGCCATTTGCTTAAAAACCATCCAACACGTCTCCCATTTGTCCCCATAGGAAAAATGGTGAGAAAAGCTTTAGTAGTAGCAGTCTGATGTGGATTTTTGTGTAAAATTCAGCAGCATGCAGGAGTTAGAAACATTAAAATAATGTTTGGAAGACGTTTGGATGGATGTGTCTCCGGCATTTCGTCGTTGTCCGAGATTGCCCTCAATGGAGGTGTGGTGTAGGTTACACGAACAGGTGTCATTGAATTGTGTGAATATACCTACAAGTTGGAAATGTTTTAATGGTTGTTGATATGTGTTTAGAATAGTTATTATCACATTATCAAAATACAAAAATATTTTTCAGCATTGTGTTAAAGGTGAAATTTACAATGATACCTTTTAGTCCATGGTCGATTATCTGTAGGGCAAAAGTTCACCGTGTTACCTGCCACAAACATCTTAATATTTCAGCTGGTGGTGGTGACAAGACTGGTGAGGCTTTAGCAATGCTGTAAAGGTGAGATCAGGGCCACGAAGTTCATAGCTTATGTGGCCCTTAGTAATAGTCAACTTTTTCCAACAGACCTGGCAGTTTAGGCGATCAGATCTGTGGGTTTTTGAGCCATGGAGTATATTTTGCTCCATGTAGAAAGGGTTGTTTGACCTGCAGGTAGCATCATCGTACATACCACACAGGGCCATGAAGTTTCATCCCCTCCGATGGACTGTTGTTTGTTTGTTGGTGTTTTAGGGCCCTTCAACTACGGGCTTGATAGCGCCCGTTCTTATGCAGAGACTGCACAGACACTGCACTAATGCGACGATTTTTGGGTATTAGCAGTACCCAGTTTCCCCAAGCGGCCACCCATGTCAGTACTAGCTGGGGTTGCGCTGCTTAACTTCAGTGATCAGACGAGAACTGGTGTGTCCAACGCATTTCGCCGCTCCCCTCCGATGGAAGGAATTCTCTCTCGCCCAAAAGAAATCAAATGCCACTGTTCAGGCTCCAACCTACATCCTACTACAATACTACTATGCAGATACTGCCACAGGCCGGATTGTTCTGTTTCTTACATCTGTGATGTCTGTCATTTCTACAACATGGGAAGTTAGTGCGAGATGTAATGCTTTCAAACCAGGAAAAAGTTTACGGTGCTATTTCAGAGCCGGCGCGAGTTTCTGCCGGGCCGGGTTCAAAAATATTTTGCAGGGCCTTTTGTAGGAAAACGCTTTTTCGGAGTAAACGCTGGGCCGGGTTCTGGCAAATGTGATGAACCCGCCTTGCGCCGGCTCTAGTGCTACGTTTGACGCCTCTTTTACTAAAGAGAGAGAGATAAAGAAGGAAATTCGGTAAATTGAAAGAGCAAAAAAAGGTGTTTGAAATTTCGCAGAAAATTCATACTCATTTGAAAAGCGAACAGACACTCAGGTGTTTGTGAAAATCAGCATGAAAGAAACACCTGCACTACATTTTTCTAGAAACACTCATTCTAGACAGGTACTGGTTTAATGTCAAGGTAAACAACTCGGAACAAATCGTAGCCAAATTCATGGATACTCCGATGGAAAAAAAATGCTTTCGATAGAATTACATAGGCTTCAACCCACGTGTCATTGCTGTTATGTAGTAAGGCCTGCAGGCTTGATACCTGTGGCAACTAAGGAAGTTGATTTCGAATCAAATAACATACCTTAGACCAGGTGCCTTAGACCCACTTTTTTGGCGTGTAAGATTATCGCTTTTACATAAACAAGATCTGTAAGGTCTGACTATTGCCCAAAAGGATCAAAAATCCTCCTCGTTTTTATAGCAAGGCCCTAAGACCGAAGCCCTCCATTAGACAGGAAACCGAGTCGCATGTGACACTTAGATGCGCCATGTGTGTAAGTAGAGAAACTTGACATTATGAAAGATGTAATACAAGAACCTTTTTTCATAAATGAGGACAAAATACGTAAGAAAACAACCCTTGATTTTTTCAGAGCTTTGGACCACACGCACAAGTCTGTTAGTTCATGCATATTTCCGTGGTTTGACTTTGTTAATCAGTGACTCACTCTACTTGATGTCACCTTGACAACTAAGAACCGTGTGAACCTTTTCTTTAGTACGGTACTAAGATGTGCACTTGTTGGATTTCAGAGAATTTACAAATCCTAACCGCTTGCTTGCTTTCAAATCTTAGGTCCTAAGATAAATATCTTGCAGTACATGATAGTTTAATGAAAACCCCGCCTCGGTGGTTCAAAGGTGGTGTGCCTGACTACTACGTCAGTGGTTCCAGGTTCAATATTGGATTGCGTTGGTTTGGCTTCTTTCTGACGGGAGGTCCCTAGTACTGATCAGCACTTTTTTGTGAGGAAAGTGATTGTTTGAGCTAGTCGCATTATGGTTTGAGCTTCATGAAGAACCACTGGTCAAGGTCAGAATCGAAGCTACAACCTGAGCCCCTTGTGTCAAGCCTTGCTACTCCTATTGCTGGGCTGTTGACTTGGTCTTCGAGTTCAGGTCTTCCTCTAATTGTGTGTGATGCGTTCACCGAAATTAGAAATCGTAAAAGAAGAGCTGTCCTAATCTCAATTTTCTTCTGTCTTTGATTGATTTGTTGGCGTTTTAGGGCCCTTCAACTACACTGGTCATTACAGCCCCGTCCACTGCATAGTTCTAATGCAGTCTGCACAGATACTATGCTGTTATGACGATTTTCGGGTATTAACAGTACCCTGTGTTCCCAAACAGCCACCCATGTTAGTACTAGCTGGGGTTTCGTAGCTTAACTTCAGTGATCAGATGGGAACTGGTGTGTCCAACGCAATACAATCGCCCCCTTTCCTCTGGCGGTGTATAGTTGTGGTTCTCTGTTGAAGACATCCTACCTTTAAAAGTTTTCTTTGCATTTAAGATGTCCAAGGACACTGCAGTTTCACTACCACGTGGTCGTCTAGGAAGTACTTACCCTGGTGACTCACCATTTTCCCTTTATTCCCTATTTTGAAGTTCCTACACCATCAGTGCTTAAGCATCAATCCCGTTTTCAGACCCGGATTATACCCAATATGGCTGTGTAGGTTTAAGATTGGTGGACGAGCAGGTGACATGATTTGCACCGTACCTCTCGTTTTACTTTTGTCTCTTCCAGGGGCGACATTTTGTATTTTTGGATCGAGAAACAAATGAGTTCTGGTATGTCATTTGTTTGTGCAGAGAGCTAAGAAAACAAGCTGGCAGAATCACCTGAATTGCAGGTTTTCAATAACATCAATAGCTTAAATCACTGGTGCCACATGATGGCAGGCCAAAGTGACCCTACTGATGACCGGAAGAACTTTTTATATAATCTGCTTCTCCCTTTATAGAGTGCAACCCTTTTTTACTTTAAAGCAGTGGCTTCATACACTTGCTGCATTTCAGCTGTGACATTTCAGGTCAATTAAGGAATTTAGTGAGAGGAGTCCTCCACAGGTTCCAGGGAGCGGCGAATTGCGTTGGACACACCACTTGTCGTCTGTTCTCTGAAGTTAAGCAGCGCAACCCCAGCTAGTACTGACATGGGTGGCCGCTTGGGAAGGCTGGGTACTGCTAATGCCCAAAAAAAAATCGCCGCATTAGTGTAGTGTCTGTGCAGTCTCTGAGTAAGAACTATGTGTGGACGGGGCTCTAATGACCTTGAAGTTGAAAGGCCCTAAAACACCAACAAACAACACAGGTTCCACTGGCAAAAGAAAGCCATGGCGGACGGGAAGGTTTGGGAACCAGTGCTCTCTGAAGTGTTAACTTTACGAATTTATGGACATTATCTTAAAGACACTTTGCACTGCCGCTTTTCGCCGACAACTGTTATTACTGATGACGTTGTGTGTCCTTCATAACGTCTACTTTAATTAATTGGGTTTGTCATTAGCGTTATTAGTTGTCGGTCTGGAGGACAAAAAATTATAATTAAATGTGACCGGCGGCTGCCTTGATCGTGCTGTGCTCACTGCATGGTATGATATTAATTTCAGTGCAAATGAGACTTAGTAAGTATTTGCATGAAATATAAAACGCGGAAAAATAAGTACGCTGAACAGGAAGTAATCGATGATTCACTAAAGATTCTGCATGCCGGCATCTCAAGTCTGAACCAGTCGAGTTCCGGTGTCGTACAGAAAACAGCAGGTGTCTCAAACTCTCTTTTGAAGTTTTCATTGAAACTTGACTAGAATGCTAATTTTACCAAAGTGAGCTACTGACTATCTTGTTTTGATAAGACAAGGACACTGGTGGTTGGTTGCTTGCCGCTTAGGGGACCTTCATTTATTACAACTGCTGTCTGAATACCCTGACAACATTATCACCGGCAATGGTGCTGTCAACTTTCGAATGCTGCTGTGTGGTAGGTGATAGGGTGCTTGACTCGTAAATTCATGATGCAGGTTCGGTTCTAGCTGAAGCAGATGGCTTCTGTCGAACTTAGAGGAAAGCCCTAAATTAATCTTCCGTGGGATGAGGCATGAAGCAGTGGCCATTTGTGGCTTATACCATACTAACACTCACCGGCACGCTACCTAGCAAAACGATTTTGAAAAATTCCCGAGGCTTTTGACAAAACCTGGCTCACAATTTATTCTATTTTCAATGCCAAAATACCTCGCAAAATTTCAACTCAGTTTGAAAGTATAGAAACTGATGCCAACTATTAGAACATTGCGGAAATACCAGAAATTTTGTGATGAACACAAGCCGGAAATGCATGAAAGAGACGTAACGGACCTAACCCACAGTCAGGAACAAGAAGATTCCAGTGAGAAGCTAGGAAAAAAATCAATATTTTATTAATTACCCTCATCGGGTGACTTGAAATGCCCACACTAGGTTGAGGAATTTATTGCTGAACGTCATATATCGTAATTGCTAAGGTCGGCTGAGTCTCTGTCTTGCATACAATACAGGTTCGATACTAGATGGGAATTCTTGTTTATTTCGTTGGTGTTTAGAGCCCTTCCCAGGGGGTCACTCATGCTAGTACTAACTGGGGTTGCGTTGCCTCATTTCAGTGAGCAGACGAGAACTGGTGTGTCCAACGCAATACAGTCGCACTGATGTGAATTCTGAGAGGATTTGTGTGTGTATGTCATAAGCTTTCCCAAAATTCCGGTTTGACAGTGTCTTGAACGGTTTATGTCCATCCACGCGACTGGTTGTAAGCGATGCCCCCTCACGATCATGTACTGGGACCTGATGAATTATTTACATATTTTTCAGGAGAATGCTGCCTTGAAAAAGTGGTCACATTTCGAAAGATATTTCTTGCCGCGGTCATTTGTGTCTTTTTTTCAGGTCAGAAACGTTGTTGCCTAAGTAACCATTATTTTTAAAACATCACGGTGGCTTTTTATTGTTGTAAGCTGGGGAGCTAAAGGATGAGAGGTGACATTTCTGTTCCTCCACGCGCACACACATGCGCAAAGAAAGAAGTCACTCACTCTCCTGATTGTTTCCTACTGGTGTCAATAGTATTATTGTTAGTTGTACATTCTTTTGAGGGGAACCCCTTTTGAGATATGGGACGTTGGATCAGTAGTTAAACTTTGTGGAGACAACAGGATGACAACAATGAGGATTCTAGCGAGGAAGATGAGCGTGCCTGCCTGTCCAATTTCATGCTTAACAGTCATTTTTTTATCTTACCATGAGAAAACAAGCACATTATATATTTAAATGGCAGGAGATTTTTTGGAGTCAAATTTTCTTTTTGTCCTCCCAAAAATCCTCTGCCACAAAAGCTATGTTGTTATTTACAAATCCTGGTGCCTTCACGTCTTTATATTGATGACCTTCTTCTGGCTGTGGTTGTATGATCCGTTGGGTCTTCCTGCCGTAAGCTTCTGCATCTCCTTTGGCAACTGTGTTTTTTTCCTGATCAAAGGCAATCATCCTTAGAGCTCGTTCACATTTCCAATCAAGAGTATCTTGAGTGGCACGAAATATTTGTTTATAGACAAGATTGTTGGACAAGTTAAAGTGAGAGGAGAGTGAGATGAAAAGTAGCTGTCATTATTCAACAAAGGATAAGAATGAAGTTGAAGGCAAACCCTACGTAATACTTTGAGAATTATGTGACAGTCCTTGTAGAATGAGTGTCAGTGAACTTGACTCGTATGGGTGACAAGAGATGGACAAGGGAAATAGCAAACCCCAAGAAAACGAAAAGAGGCAGGATGACTGGCACCAAGTGAGAAAGCTGATTTCTCTTTTCCTTTGTCCTCCACCCATTTCGCATTCCCCATCTTGCATCCCTTCTTCTCCCTCTCTCTGCCTTTCCCCTCCCTCTTCAGTCTCAAGTTATCATCAAACATCGCCTCTCTTAATTCTCGGTGTAGAGTTTTAAAATGGCCATCTCTATAACAGCCCCTCCAAATGACTTCTGGCCTCTTTCCGGTTCTTGACTCTGCAAGCAAACAATTAGCTCTTCAATGTTGTGTCTCCCACAAAGGAAATTACTGATGACCATAAGAAAAGAAAATAAAAGAAAGATGCACAAGCGCCTTAACCTCACGTTCAATTTCATCTCTAGTCTTCAAGGACAAAACTAAAGTTCCGGTTTTCTAGTCTCCTACCTATCAGGGCTACTTTTAAACGTTGCATGAACTGTGACGGTGGCTAAGCATATTCCAAATTTTGAATCCAGTAACAGTGTGCTACCTCCATCTTAATGGCGCAGGGGAAGTGTGTTGGACTGCACCACTGCGTCAGTGTTTCCAGGTTTCGATCAAGTGGTTCCAGACCAAGAGAACAGCCCCCCCCCCCATCACGCCTTCTGTGGCGAGCCCGTGTGGTGTATACGATGCCACCCGCAGATAAAAGAACAGCGAATTGTGTTGGACACACCAGTTCTCGTCTGATCACTGAAGTTAAGCAGCGCAACCCCAGCTAGTACTGACATGGGTTGCCGCTTTGGATAAAGTGGGTACCGCTAATACCAAAAAATCGTCGCATTAGTGTAGTGTCTGTGCAGTCTCTGCATAAGAACTATGCTGTGGACGGGGCTCTAATGACCTTGTAGTTGAAGGGCCCTCAAACACAAACAAACGCAGATAAAAGTACCTTTACTGAATGCAGGCAGTCATTATATTATAAGTGTTGTTTGGCAAACGTCCACAGGTGTAGGAACTCCTCCCCTGGCGTTGATGGAGTGCTCCAACGAATGATAGGCAGACGCTTCCGTTGCCTTTTAGTGTCATAAGACCGACATCTGGCCACCAGTTCCAGTATTCCAGTAGTTTCAAGTATTTTCTCGCCTCTCTTCTCTCTCGCAGCCAGTTCTACTCCACTTTCTAACTCTAATTCGCCTTCGAAACCCAGCCACAGGCGAAGAAGAGGTTATACTGTATGGCCCAGCGCAAAATGAGACGCAGTCTCCGCAGGTGACGCAGGGTGACTCACTATAAATTTCTGTGGCTCACATGATTGTATGTAGTTGCGCATGTTAAGTCGCAGGGTGACGTGACTCAGCGCGTGCGCCACGTGACCCTGCGGAGCGCAGTGCTAATGCTGCAGTTTCCTGCGTGAAGTTGGCGTGACGATAACAAAAAGCGGTGCGAAGCACCCTTTTCTCCTGTTATTTGATACAAGTATGGTGAAAAACTGCGATTCAATATGCGGTGATTGCCTGCTAGCAGAATTTCGCAGGGCTGCTACACCCTGCGTCACCTTAGCCACCTGCGTCCCCCTGCGTCTCATTTTGCGCCTTGCCTTAAAGGAAAGTAAAGATTTCTTGTACGAGGCTATTTTGTTTGAAGAAATAGGCACCTGGAGTAGGACAGGCCAACTGCATCCTTAAACGTTATTATGAGGTGCCTAAGAAGGCATAGGTCGCTCAAAGAATTTGAAGAAATAAATCTCTCTTTTTGTGGATTATTACACCTGGATTGTTCTTTATGTGCATGTTTAAGTAGGGGTCGGCCTGGACAGAAAATTAGGCAAAACTCCAAAGAAAGGCCTGGTAATTTCCTGACCGTGTTATTCGTGCCTTATCAGGCCGTTATCCATCTTTGTGGTATTCCAGCGTGTAACTGGAGAAGTTGAGTGAACTCTATTCAGAGCACTTTCTCTCCTTCTCCATCTCTTATATGTCTTGAATCCCTATCACAGTCTTTCTCTCCCACTCTCCCCACACCTTTTCCAACCTCTTTTCAACTCCCTGTACCCTGAAGAAGTGAAAGTTCAGGACATGGGATTTGGATGTGCGCGTATGCGTTCTTGACTTTGAAGATGCTCATGGTGTAGATAATTTGTCTCTGGAACCTTTAAACAGAACACCGGCTGTATCTTTCACATCGGTTATTTGACCGAAATGTATAAATAAACACAACTGGGTTCATCAAGTGTCGAATATCTAAAAAGCAAGGACGAAAAAAAAAACAAAAATTGCTGCCATTGCTAATTGCCGAAAACAAGAACAGGCAAATAACGTGGTCCCTAAAATGAGAGAGGGAAAACATAGATGATATCACTCACGAATTCTCTTTTTTAGCTCATGTTTTGTAGGTTTAATTTGTTGTCATTGTGGTTCAAATTTGAAGTCTATTCCATCCAACCGTTGAGTGTTGAGGTACCTGTCATATTAACTGCCCGTTTTTGTCCATTTTTGTGTCACGCGGTTGTCAAAATGGTCAGAGTTTATTACTGCAGTTTCTTGCGATGCTCACAGTTGATAAAAGTCGTGAATTTTAATGTGTCTGTGTCAGAAGTTGAACGACTAGTTGTTTATCCTGCTGTTAATGCGAGGCTTAATTGGAATTTGCAGTAGAAGTGAGGGGAGGTCACTCACGGAGTGTGCTAAAATTGTTTCTGGTCGCTCAATTTCTCTTTCGTCTGGCCCTACTTTTGGTAAAGTTTATTGGATGTCATTCGTAGGCCATATTCTAACTTACAGATAATCCACACCCCTGTAGTTAATCTTTGACGATCCTCACTGATTGTTTCGGCCTGATTTGGCTTCGTGAGCGTCACTTCAGTGGGCCTCTGTACTACAGACAGTAATTCACTGACGCCAGGCACAGGCGGCCTAGGCGGCTGCCTAGGGTGGCAAATTTCATATAGGCGGCCAAATTACAGAGGCACTTCTTTGCTATGCAGTCTATCGGTTATGTAAAATGTTCATAGTCCTGGGGTTCCCAACTGTGATTGGTGGAGCCTTTTCTAAGTGTTGGCTTTCTCGAGGCGCCTTGTTGCAGAGCCTTAGCAATGCATTGGCATTAGGACAAATGTCAAGGGCGTGAGGGACGCTCGGACAATTTAGAACTGCGTTAAATTTAATGGGGGAGGGCGGCGATAGACCCACTTGCCTAGGGCGTCTGAAGCTCACGAGCCGGGCCTGACGCCAGGGGGCGAACTTCTACAGTTGTTATTATTTTTGGGCTAACTACAGTATATGTGCATTTTACTACATTTACAAAGGGCTATTTTACGTGGAGGTGACATCGTAGACACCATATGAGGCTACAGCTTTATTTGGACGCACCAGTTTCGTTTGATCGCTGGAGTTAAGCGACGCAACCCCAGCTAGTTCTTGCATGGGTGACTGCTTGGGAATGCTGGGTACCTCTAATACATAAATCGTCGTAACAGCGTAGTGTCTACGCCGATTCTGCATTAGAACTACCCAGTGGACGGGGCTCTAATGACCACTGTAGTTGAAGGACCCTAAAACACCAACAAAATAAACCCATCCGACACGACGAAAGATGTTCTTGGCGCTTCCCTCTCGCACGACAAAAGTCATTCACCTTGGCCTGGATCGAAACTGCTTCCACCAACTCTATGCCAAGTACGCTACCCCTGAGCCACGTGATATGGAAATCCCCTATTTGGGTTTGTTTGTTGGTGTTTTAGGGCCCTTCAACTACAAAGGTCATTAGAGCCCCGCCCACAGCATAGTTCTTATGTAGAGACTGCACAGACACTACACTAATGCGACGATTTTTGGGTATTAGCAGTACCTAGTATTCCCAAGCGGCCACCCATGTCAGTACTAGCTGGGGTTGCGCTGCTTAACTTCAGTGATCAGACGAGAACTGGTGTATCCAACGCAATTCGCCGCTCCCCTATTTGGGTTACTGTGTAGAATGACTCCTGTAATCCATGGTCTCTTAAAATACTGTACTGTGTTTCCATTTGCGACCCTCATTTTTACCCGAGGCCTCCTCCCCTGCCATATAGGTATACGAAATAAATATACAGTACATATAAAATCACTTACTGATCATTTTTGCAACCCACAATTTAAGGGACCCCCGCTAATCCCCTCTTAGTTTTCGTGACATCACTGAAGGGTCATGGCATCAGGTCAACTGGATACGCCGTATTGCGCTAGAAGACCGTGTACCGAATGAGGTCTAAAGCCCCAGAGTGGGGGTAACCTGAACTCAACATTATTAAAATTACGTCCTTAAGCTGACTCCCCTCTGTCGTAAATGAGTGGCACGAGTCTTGGATGAGGAGACGGTGTCTGCCTTGAGAAGTTGTTGATTTTTTTGATTTCCTGTCATGTGACAAAGCTGCCGACCTTGCAATTTGGAATATACATCAATAATCTAGACATGTATTTTCCATTTCAACTGGGGTGCTTTCAAAATTCCCTACATTTAATTGCCCCCACACTCACATTTTTGTGGCTTTACCAAATAAGGTGTAGTTTAGTGCTTGATGCTAGCCGTTCTGATAGTGGCCTTATGAAATGTTTTTTTCTAGGTCACTTATTGATTGCTCTCCGCGTGGGTTCCGAGGTCGATTTTATATAAGACCCCACTGTAGCCCTGCAAGTCGTAGTAGGCAACTGAAAGAATTGGGACATTTGGTGGACCCATCCATTTAAAACAGGGTTCCAGCTGTTTGCCCATGAGTTCTCCCATCTCTTCTCCTTCAAATGTTCCCCTCAGAGACAAGTTCAGGACTCCAGATCCACAGTGAAGCTGGTGGTTCCTTTATGATAGATACAAAGAAGACCTCTAGTGGACATTTCTTCAAATCCTAACTTAGACCATGTCCTCTTTTGGGTTGTATTCCGTCTCCTATTTGATGCTGACTCTTCTTAGTTGTGTAATCGGCGAAAATTCCCAAGTGTAGGAGACCTTGCCTCTTTTAACGGTGTTGGTAATTTACCTCAGGAGCTGCGAAAGGTCAATTATTGCTCGAGACAATAACAGGTCAAGCCATTGTTTTGCAACAGGAAGAGACACAAATAAGTAATCGAACGATTTCATTTGTCTTCACCTGCTAACTATAGGCCTAGTTGATTTCGGGCATTTGTAGACCATCCCCTGATATCGTTCTGTCCTTCGCCCTTCTATCTCCCTTCCTCCAATCGTGCCTCAAGATAGTTGCCTTCGTCATCACCAGTCCCTCTAACAGTCACCGCAGCTCCGGTCTGGATCCATCCATCCATCGTATTAGGCTCTGGGGCGCCTCCTGAATATTTTGCTTACTGTGTTAAGTCCTCAGTGTCAGCCTTTCATCCGCCAAACACTGTAGGCAATCTTGATGCACGTTTCCATAATCCGCTGTTGGTATGAATCTAATGTGTCTCTTGTAACATGCCCTTCACCGAAGTCCTGAGAGGTGTTCACTGAGGACTCAAAGGAGGTTGAACTGAAATGCTGCCTCTCTCACGTGCTAGCATCGGAAGGGAGGGGCAACAATGGTAAATATGGCCATGGGGTGTCATGAACCCGTTAGCTGGCAAGTGCTGGTAAGTATGTTATCCGCGACGGGTAGATCAAGCAAAGTTCCAAGGTGTAGGAGCTGGACCCCTGGCTTCAGTGGAATGCCCTATCGAACAGTAGACTGACGATAAATAAGCGTAGGGGTTGCAGCTTTGGTCAGCAACCGGCTGTGAAAACACCCTGTCCAGTACATCGCCCCTGCGTCCATTCAGAGGGTATTTTTGGTTCTTTGGTGTTTTACGGCACTTCAATTACAAGGTCATTAGAGCCCCATCCACTGCGTAGTTCTACTGTTGGGGAATAAGCCAAGCAGCCATAACAGGCCGAACGCTTAGGAGGCTACTCGCGGGTGAGGAGGAGGTGGGGGTGCAGGGAATAAGGAGGGGAGAAATGTGCAACTCCCAAGGTTCTCTACCAACCACCCATGTTAGTACTAACGTGGGTTTGAGTAGCTTAACTTCAGTGATCTCACGAGAACTGATGTGCCCAACGCAACTTGGCTGCACCCGACTGCAGAGACTGCAGTCGGGTGCAGCCAGTACCCTGGTTTCCTGTGCAGCCACCCACTTCAGTACTAACTGGGGTTGCGTTGCTTAGCTTCAGTGATCAGACCAGAACCCAGGACCAGTTCCCCCATTCAGAGGGGCAAGATGAGTACCCGACCCTGCCATAGTCGGGAAAAGTGTTATGATTTGCTCTTTTTTGATCTTCGGTTGAGAGCCACTAGGACCATTCAGGCATCCAAAATAGCGTTATATCAGGGACGTTGCACTCTTAATAGGTTTATACTAACTTACCTAGAACACTTTAATAGAAGTCCTTGGTGCTGTTGGTAGCCCGCCGCGGTGGCGTGGTTCTAGGTTCGATGCTGGACCGTGCTGGGTAGGCTTCTTTCGGGCGAGAGAGAAGCCGCGAGTGTGCCTTCTTTCGGATGAGAAGTAAAACCGAGGTCCCGTGTGGGTGTACGATGGCACTTGCACGTAAAAAGAACCTTCTCTACTACGCAACGGATAGATGAGGCAAAATTTCCAGGTGTAGGAGCTCGCCCCCTGGCGTCGGTAGCATTCCCCAACGAACACTAGACCGACGATAAATAAGCGTAGGGGTGCAGCTTTGGCCGGCAACCGGCTGCAGAAAAAACTATGACCAATATATCACCCCGTGTCCATTCAGAGGGACAAATGGGTACCCGACCCTGCCATAGGCGGGATAAGGGCTAGGAGTTGCTTCTTTTTTGGTGCTGTTGGTGTGAACACGTCCGCCGGTTCATATTTTTGACAATCGATCATGATTTATTAATTTATTACCGGGAAACACGCCCATATATAGAGGAATAATTTCTAATTGTCATAGAAGCTCTGGACTGTGGCCTGGAGTTGTTGAAACGTTTCCAGCGAGATGACGGCTATGACATCCAAATTGAAATGTTTGAAATTATCGTTTGTTGTTATTGACGATGATAATGATGAACTAAGTGACCTGCTTAAAAGTCATTTATTTTCTTCTGGTTGGTTTCACACATAAATTTCTTAGTTGCTCAAGTGGAAATTATTGGTGGTTAACGTGGTCGACTCTCCCCGGGAGTGAAATACAACAATGAACCCACCACTGCAAAACAATTTGAAAATCTACAAGTGTATATATTATACAGTCATCACCACTATCAGTAGTTGCTTGAATCCATACTAATGTTTCCGGGTTGTTAATTTTAAAATTATAACCCGTTTAGGACATGACAACAACAACAACGAGAGGAAAGCGATGAAAAAAATAAATAAGAGAGATAGAGAGAGAGAGAAACCGAGGAGGTTTCATTGCACGATAAATAATCCCTCCGATTTGTCTTCATTTTGGAGATAATTTAATGATGACATCAGGCTCATTCGTTGTCGGACTAGAAAGGGGTATTTTTAGGGGATAGTATTTAAATTTCTAGTTTGATGATGTTCTTATAATTGCCAGACTACTTTTGAAAGGAATTATTGAAGTACAACAGTAATCAACTCTTTAATCATCTGTATACTGTGAGAACTAATTACCCCGTCGAGATGAGTGGGCGTGGGCCACAACTCGTCATGGGATCCGTGCCTGGACTGGAAGCAGTCTGGAAGGGCGAACGGAAGTCGCCACGTATCTCTAGCTACAAAATAGACTTTACTTATGCAAAGCATATAACCAGAGGTCATCCGAGGTCGATCAAAGTAAATGACGCGTTAGTTAAGTACATTGTAGGGACTAATGTCCGTTCTACCCTTGGTGATTATCGATATATTGTTTCATTATCGATCGCAGACGGCGACAAGGAGGATGTGACATTCAGGTAAAAAAAAAGCATCTTAAAGTGGATGACTCTGCTCTTCAGTTTTGCAGGTGTCATGTAGCAGCAAGTATTCCGATGGTTCAGCATGTCACGTGGACAGAAACGAGCGGCGAGTTGCGTTGGACACACCAGTTCTCGTCTGATCACTGAAGTTAAGCAACGCAAGCCCAGTTAGTACTGACATGGGTGGTCGCTCGGGAAAGCTGGGTACTGCTAATACCCAATAATCGTCGCATTGGTGTAGTGTCTGTGCAGCATATGCATTAGAACTACGCAGTGGACGGGTCTCTAATGACCTTGTAGTTGACGGGACCTTAAACACCAACAAACAAAGTGGACAGAAACGTATATAAAAGCCTTCTCTGGTTTGAACAGTTGCATTTCGCAGGCTTCTTTGGACGCCATAGCCTCAGACTTCCAAAAAACTTTGGTTTGGTTTGACTGGCAACCAGCCCTTTTCCTAATTATACCTTGTCTCATGCCCGTTAGAACCGTCTTCTTCATGCTTTCTTTCTGGCCTGAAATTCTATCGCTGTTCTAATGCTATTTAGGCCGTTCTCTACCTCCTCTTTGGTGTCACTAGGTTTTTCAACGTCGTTCGTGAATAGTATGCACTAGGGTGCCCATTTCCTTAATCCAATCAGCAGTTCATCCCTAACCAGAATGAAAAAGTATGGAATTAGTGCCGAACTTGGTACACCCCAACCTTCACTTTGAGGTTTCCAGTATTTCCTCAGGTAGTCCTTACCTGGCCATGTAACCATCATATATATTCTAAACTATACTGATATGCTGGGGCGGATTAAGCGGTAAACGGACTAAGGGCTTTTTTGGTGTTTGTCTATGTTATACTAACGGGTTGGGGAGCAGGCCAAGCAGCCATAACAGGCCAAGCCCTAAGGAGGCTGCTCGCGGGAGAGGAGGAAATAGGTGTAGGGGATGAAGGAGAGGGAAAATTTGCAGCACCCAAAGTTCTCTACCAACCACCTATATTGGTACTAACGTGGTTTGCGTTGCTTAACTTCAGTGATCTTACGAGAAGTGGTGCGTCCAACGCAACTTGGCCGCACAATGTTGTAGGGCCCTTCAACTACAGAAGTCATTAGAGCCCCGTCCACTGCCTAGTTCTAATGCAGTCTGCAGACACTACGCTGTTGCTTCAATTTTTTTGGGTCTTAGCAATACCCATTGTTCCCAAGCGGTCAACCACGCAGTTACTAGCTGGGGTTGTGATGCTTAACTTCAGTGATCAGACGCGAATTGGTGCGCCCAACGCAATACAGCCGCACCCCGGTGGAAATGGACTAGACAAAATTAGGCCTGGTAAAAGCCACAAAAGGGCCCACGGGGGAAGCCTGATACCACGTGGGTCGAGTCCAACCATGGTGATAAGTCGTCATTATAATGATCCATCTGCCGTTATCCTACGTAGAACTCACTTGTCCCCCGGCCACAAATTATTCGAGCCTGGTTCCAGTTCAGCATTTTTTTCTCTCTGATAAGGATGAGATCTAGAAATGCCTGTGGCTTAATGATAGCTGTTTTGTAAGAGTCTAGATGCTTTTTCGGATATTTTGGCACTGGTTGCAGGCACACTAGTTCAGCTAGTGTCACGAACTCACTAACTTTCTTACCTCAAAGAAACCACTGCCCTGCCCCCCCCCATCCAGGAGGTAAACACTCTATCACGGAACTACCATATTGCCAACGTTTTGTTTGGAGCTAAAGGGGAAGCCGGGGACAATGCAACTATGTGTGTGTTTGAGGTTTACTATGTCAGGTGAACTTTTAGTACCCTTCTACTCAGTGAGGGTAAATCGACTTTAAATTTTGGATGTAGAAGATTGCCTTTTGACCTTAGGTAAGCATATATAGTAAAGAGTAAGTCATATAACAACAATTAGAACTCCTAATTCTAATACTTCTCAAAGAGGTTGATTTAATAATTACCATATAATTATTATATAATCGACTTCAGTAGTCCATTTGTCGGTGCATTCGGCTGCTGAGCTTTAATATACCTACCATGTGCGAGATCGCCTCAGGCCGGCGTCAGAGGAATCTTTCTTGTGAGAAAAATCCTCAAGTGCACCCTCCATCAAATCGTGGAGTAAAGTTATGGGCCGAGTAATGTGTACGATGTCACCCATACAGGTGAAAGGTACCTGAACTTTAAATTGGATGGATTCGGAAACTGACGTTAAATGAACGATTATGTTGTCATCCAGTGATTTTCGGTTGTTAGAAGTTTGGGGGGGGGGCTAGGTGAAACGCTATTGAGCACTGAGTGTCGGATTCCAGTCGCCGGACTACATCCTAAAACACCGAACATCCGCTCCCGGGCTCTAACCCGCAACAAGTTTACACGTCACTACAGGCTAGACCCTTTCTTGTGCCCTTAAGGCTTCACTGTTTATTAGCGTGGGTCAGGGATGCTCCTTGATCCAGCTCACTCGCAGTATGTCCTCTACAGAGCGCGTGACCACCGGTTAGGTGTCCCTTCCCTGCAGTATAACGTCGACGACGATGTGAGGGGCAAGATGACCCAGCCTCACCTGCAGGATCGTGTGTCAGTTATGGGAGTGCAAAGAGCGTGTTGTGAACGTCGACGTCCACTCCTGGGCAGTATGGGCAATGCTGAGTTCTCTCTTCCGAAGTTGTGCAGAAGTACCCGTGTCCACCGCTAGGTAACATAGTACAGTGTCCTTGTGTCTCCTCCCTATTCCCGGCATCACGTCTTTGATGAGTCCACCTTCCCCTGCGCTCCTGTTTCCAGGTCGACTACCAGTCGTGGATGATTATTGTTAGTAGAAGCCACCCAATGGGTGTCATGACCTGCCAAATATCTTTAAACGGTGACAAGGTTAGGTTTTCAGTTCAGTTGTATCATGAACTATGTGACGCATTGAAAGGGCACGAGGAGAAACTTAAGGAGTCCGTCATCTTCACATCCGTCTGCCCCTTTGGGTCTCATCCTCTTTAGTACAGTACAGGGTTTTTCTGTCGAAGAGCATCTCAAATGATGGACCCCAGAGAGTCAACAGTGGCTCACATCAACTCTCGCTCTCTCTCTCTTTCCCTCCCCCGTCCCAAACAACCTGACACCCACTCGATTGTTATCTAAACTATTTGTTGCTTTATTTCATCACAATGAAGGGGAGCTGACGGATGTTTTACATACAGTGGCCATTAATCATGTTGTCAGTCATTTTGTAAACCGTCTTCTCGTGGTGTAATTTGATTTTAAGCATTTTTCTCTATTCGTCACCCCTTTTCTCCGACTGTCTTGCCCTCCCCCACCCTCCAGCCCTCTGTTTACTCCCATCTTGTATTAGAAATGCCCTTAGTACCACTGTAGTCGACATCACTCATCTGCAGCTGCGTTTGCCCTGAAGTTGTGCATTTATTTGAATTAATGGAATGAGGTTCTGACGAGGGGCTGTTTATGATGACAACAATGTAGTCGCGTCTACTCGGGTGACCACGGGCAGTTTGAAGTTGAACACCTACGTTTTGTTTGGCACGTAGGGATGGATAGTGGAAGCAATTAAGTTGTTGTTGTTGTTACTAAGATTCGAAGAGAAGTGTATATTATAGTTTTGAAAGTCAGATGACTGACTACAAGGTGGCCCACATAATTATAAGCAGGTTTTCGTGGGTGAAGAGTCTCTTAATCGCAGGCTAGGCCAAACTAAATGATGCCTATGTCCCTTACGGCGCTATGCAATACGATCTGTGACGTACTTGGTCACGAGAGAAGTTTTAATGGCTTCTAAATATCTAATTTACTTTAAGATTCATCCGTGTTTTTGTCCTTTTCTGGGGAGGAACAAACGCTCAAGTGCTTTATTTTTATGCAAAAGAAGGTGCTTTGAAGGCAACTACGGTCGAAATCGTTTATAACGACACAGGATATAACGTACAATCGGATTTAACGAACAAAATAGTCAGAACCATGAAAAGCAATATAAAAAAAGCATCAATGTTGTTTACAACGAACCCATTGGTTAGAACGTTGGCTAGCGACAGTTTTTCAGCTGAGTTCTGTCTTTGTCCATGACAGCATGCAATGACAATAATTCTCCATCAAGAAACAGGACATTAAGCTGGGTTTACACTGCGCGAAACATACTCGCCGCAACTGTTTCCACAGGCTTGCGGCAATCTCGCCCGTCTCGCCCTCCCTGTTTACATTGAGCGAAATATTGCGCGAAGCAAGCATGCAAAACGTATCTAGAGTACCAGTACACGAAGTGGGAGTGGCGAATCCCTTTGATGCGCGTCCAAAAACCGACAGTGCGGTGGCTCACCACGAGGCTGCCTCGCGCAGCAAGTTTCGGGGCGAGTCCCCATTTACACTGCGCGAGTCTTTTCTAATGAAACAGTTGCGCGAGTGTGTTGCGCGCAGTGTAAACCCAGCTTTAGAACAGCAATGGCGAAGGGGAGGGGCTGAGGTGAACATGAAGAAAACAGAGAACTTAGCTTTCAGTTGGAACGGTCAGGACCAAGGGGGTGTAGTTCGTTGTGGCAATGAGGTGATACCAGCAATGCAAGAGTTTAGGTATCTAGGATCGGTGTTCCAGAGCAATGGGGAAGTAATTCCGACGTTACCCATAGAATCAATGCGGGATTGCTGAAGTGGAGACAGGCAAACGGGGTGCTATGTGACCGCCGAGTCCCTATTAAGTTGAAAGGTAAAGTTTACAAAACTGTAGTTAGGCCCGCTAGGCTATATGGAACGGAATTTTGGGCAGTAAGGAAAATTCACAAGAGGAGAATGCAAGTGGCCGAGATGCGAATGCTGCGTTACATGAGCGGGGTGTCACTTGCTGACAGAGTCTGCAACGTGTACATTAGAGCAGGGCCGTAACTAGGGCGTGACGAAGAAGGCGGCTGCCACGGGCGCAACTGGTTTTGGGGCGCAAAATGTTTAAGTTTTTTGTCATTATTGGGTTACGGGCAAGCGAAAGTTAGACACTTGCCACAGGCGCTTCATACCCTCGTTACGGCTCTGCATTAGAGGTAGCTGGGGGTTGGGAAACATCGCAGAGAAGATGTGAGAAAATAGGTTGCGAGGGTATGGGCGTGTAATGCGAAAGGGGGCGGAGGAGCTTACACGGTATATTATGGGACAGCTAGTTGCATCAGGTGTAGGGGAGACCAAAGCGAACGTGGTAGCTGATTGCACAGAGGGACATGATTGCGTGCGGGGTAGATGAAAGCCTGGTGGAGATAGACGGGAGTGGAGGATTAGAACCCACAGATCCAACCCTGCCATAGGCGAGATGTGGGTGTGATGATGATAATGATGAACACATGCAGTATGTATTTTACAATATAACACCGTTAACAAGGATCCCTTCATTATAAACAATAGCATCGCTTTTAGTGAACACCGGCTACAACGTACAAAAACCGTCGGTCCCTTGAAGTTCGTTATAAACGATTTCGACTGTATTCATTTTCAGTTGTTTTTATGATTTTTCTTCGTTTTGTATCCAGACCCGCCTCGGTGGCTCAATAGATAGCGTGCTCGGTAACTGCGTCAGTAATTTTAGGTTCAATACTGGACAGAAGTGATTGACTTCTTTCGGGCGCTAGAAAGAGGTCCAAAGTGCACCTTCCTTTCAATGAGAGGTAAAACCGAGGTCCCGTGTAGTGTACGATGGTTCTAATTTAGATTCTGGAACAAGGTTGTTCCTCTTTTCCGGTGAGGGAGGTTTCCAGTTCGCCTACCGTCGAAAGGAAAAACTAGTGGTCCTGTCAGGTGTGTACAATGTCACCCCAACACGGAAAAGAACCCTTACTGCATGGAGTCAAATAGACATGTAGTTTAGCAAAATTTCCAGGTTCCCCTGGGGTCGGTGGATCAAAAGTACCCCAAGAAAGAAAACAGGCCGACCCAAAAATAATAAACACATAGATTGCAGCATTAGGTTGGCAATTAGCTGTGAAAAATGCCGACCAACAGGTCGTTAATGTCTCCTAATGGGACAAAAATGGGCACCCCCATCTTGCCATTGACAGGAAAAGGGTTAGCGATAATGATGATAATGATGGCCAGTCAGTCGGCATTGGTCCATTGTCCTACTTGCTTTTCTTAGAGCGGCTGTATTGCGTTGAACACACCAGTGCTCGTCTGATCACTGAAGTTCAGCAACGCAATCCCAGCTAGTACTGGCATGGGTGTCCGCTTGGGAACACTGGTTACTGCTAATACCCAAAATCGTCGTAACAGCGTAGTGTCTGTGCAGACTGTGCATTATAACCACGCAGTGGACGGGGTTCTTGCCGGTGGACGATGGACGAAGGGATGTTTGGGTTGGGGTGTAAGCCAGGCAGCCATAACAGGTCAACCCCTTAGGAGGCTGCCCGCGGGAGATGAGGAGGTAGGTGAAAGGACGAGGAAGAGGGTTAATTTGCAGCACCCAACGTTCTTTACCAACCAGCCAAGCTGGTATTGACGTGGGTGTGCGCTGCTTAACTTCAGTGATCTGACGGGAACTGGTGTGTCCAACGCAACTTGGCCGCACAGTCTAATGACCATTGTAGTCGAAGGCTCAAAAAAATTGCTTTTCTTACCAACTGCCTCTCTCTGTCTAGGTAGATGCGAGGTACCTTTCAGTTTCTATTCCCAAATTTGAGATTGTGAAAGGGTTACATGCGCAGAACGACGTTGCACAAAAAGCCCATTTACATTCAGATCACTGATGGTTTCTTCAATGAGGCGTCTGGGGGGTGAATTATGATCCTATCCTCAGGATCATTTAAAAACTTGCTTAAGGCGGGTGCTATAGTAATGCAATCTTTACAGCAGCCCTCGGATCGCTCCTAATTCCTTTGGCATTTAGGGAATTCACGCTAGCACACAATGCACCTTCTATCCTTATTTACATTTACCCAACAATCGAGCCATCATTTCATTTTTTTATCGAATTGCCTTTAACTCTTTAATCCCTCTTGCACATTCAGGTGTTAGATTGCATTTCCTTTTCGAAATGTAAACGAAGGTGGGAAGTCCAAGGAACTCTAGGTAGCGTCTCATATTTTTAAAAAATATCTCTCATAATTAACGTATTAAAAAATAAAGGGATACTAACACTCTGTATATATTTTTTCCCCTTTCGTCTAAACTTATGGAGCCATTGAACCGTTTTATGGCTCGGTTGGAAATTTGTGAAAGGGTGACAAGAAAATCGAATTTGATCCATTATTGGTAGTAATGTTGATTTAAAAACTCGTTTTGCACGAAATGCAAATAAAAGCCCATTATGAATCTGTCTAGTCAAACAGCATGCATCGCAACCGGCTTGTATTTTGTTGACTTTATTGTACCATTATGAAATGAATAATGAATCCCGACGAGAGAAAAAAAAGGCAGGGTAAAGAAATGTGCAGGGTTTAATTAACAGCGTTAATCTATTTGCATTGGCGTTGGCATACATTCTTTGGGTCAGCCATGACGAAGTAGAAGCTTGTTATTAAAGAGACGCCTGCACGTTTCTCCTGTCACCTTTCATGCCCAGATCATATTTTGCATCGATTAAAGACGTTAGAAGTAGTATTATGCTAAAGCGTTTGAAACAGTCCAGACACAAGCTTGCGTGTCGACGAAAACATGACCACGTTAAGACTTCTCCTAATAAACATGTCCAGTTGTTGGTTAGTCGGTTTCGGCATGGGGCTCCGCAGAGGGGGTAAACGGGTCACTCTTCCCCCCTAAGATCGCAAAATGTTAGCAAAAACCTCACACAATCTCTGGAACATTGCCCTCTCCTTCCTGGAAAATATTCTGCGGACGCTCATGGTATGCCTCGTTATTAAGCACATGACAGGCTCGTTCCACGGCATTTTGGGGTGTTGCGTTTTTGGGGGCATAGCTCTTCCACGTTGCATTGCATTTCTGCCAGCATGCCAGTTTCCAACATTGTTATCAAACGCTTTGATTTAGTCGCCTTGGTTACTGAGTGCCAGAAATTGTTGGGAACATTTTGTTGCAAACGTTTTTAAATATTGCTCCTCTTCACCATCTCGATCAGTGGGTATGTTTGCTTGTTTCGTTGGTGTTTTAGGACCCTTCAACTACAAGGTAATTAGAGCCCCATCCACTGCATAGTTCTAATGCAGAGCCTGCACAGACATTTTTGGGTATTAGCGGTACGCAGTTTTTCCCAAGCGGCTACCCATGTTAGTACTAGCTTAGGTTGCTTTGCTTACCTTCAAGGATCAGACGATACCCGGTGTGTCCAACGCAATAAGCCGCTCCCGGTGTAGTGCCGGGTCGGTAACTGCGTCAATAGTTCTAGGTTCGATACTGGACCGAGGTGGGTTGGCTTCTTTTTAGAGCGAGAGACAGAGGCCCCGAGTGCGCCTCCTTTCAGATGAGAAGTAATACCAAGGCCACGTGTGGTGCACGATGGCATTTGCACATAAAAGAGCCCTCTCTACTATGCAAGGGGTAGATGAGGCAAAATCGTCAGGTGTAGGAGCTCCCCCCGGGCGTGGGTGGAATTCCCCACTGAACAGAACGACGATAAATAAGAATAGAGGGTTGAAGCTTTGGTCTGCAACCGTGTGGAGAAAAACACTGCCCAATACTGTAAATCACCCTTGTGTCCATTCAGAGGAACAAGATGGTACCAGACCCTGCCATATGCGGGAAACGAGCTAGGAGTTGCTTCACCGTCTGCATCTGAGTTCGGATTATATTTTCGGCTTGTGAACGACAGCGAATGTTGCTGCGATCGCCACCAAATGACTCAGAAATCCAAAAACTTTAAATAATCTTTGAAATTTCCACAACTAATTGGATAGTAGGCAAACATTTTTCGAACGCTTTTTATCTGTTAATGCGTGACGTGTCTTCCAGAAACCCATCGAGTTTGCGAACACTTTTGAAAGTGCTATTCTTTCTGGTAATTGCTGTTTGAAAGCTGTTTGTGTTAAAGTTGTTTCTGATGGCATTGGTCTTCTTTTCTCTTGCAGATGAAGTGGACATCATAGGCTACAATAGCAACCAAAGCGACACGGACGATCATAGCAGCATTCAAAGCATGAATAGTGACGGCGGCGTGGCAATCAGTACACGGCGCCTGACGCTGACGGAAGCCCTCTAGTGGGGGAGGAAGCGCGGGGTTGTTGTTGTTGTTGTTGTGAAGGGCATGTGTCATCAACAGCCATGCTACAGCCACGCCACCAAAGGTACATCCATCATTAATGGCAATTTTTTTTGTTATGTGGTGTGGTATGTTATTGTTGTAGTGGCATACGAAGATAATTTGGTTTTCAAAATACAAAAAAAAAAATGTTGGTAAAAAAGACAGAGGAGAAAAAAAAAGAGAAACACAAAACAAAATCACCCTTCTGCCATACGATGGTTGGACGGACACAGCAGTATGTCGATTCCCATCCTCGCAGTTTGGAATAACACGTCAAGAAATCGGACCTTTGCAAAATAAATACTAAACTACCTGTGTATCATCGTTGAAATACATTTTAAAAATACAAATTGTTGCCCAGTGGCTGCCAATGGTTGGCCCATTTCCCTCTCCCTTCCACTCTGATCGGGAAATCAAGTTTGAATGTGGATCTTTTTTTTTTTAAAGAATTATAGTCCAGTTTTTTGTTGTCCTACCACATGTTGTCAATGGTCGTCTTACGAGTCATTTTCAAATCCTGACTCCTCTCTCCTGCCCAATCCTCCTCCTACTCCTATCCTTTACATCCTCCTCAGTATGTCGGCCATAATGGACAAGAGAATTTATATTTTCAACGTTAATTACATGCAATTCCTTTGTTAGATGCCAGTTTCATTTCTTGCATAGTTTTACTTATACTTGTTACACTTAAAGAAAGACTTCGTTGAGTTATTCTTTATATATATTATATAATTTTTTTTCTGCCTAAAAGACAGTTTTTTAAAACTACACTATGTTAATTTTGCTCTGTTAAAGAGTATTATTATTTTATTCAGTATTTCCAATCGTTGTTTTGACCCCCCAAGCCCTTTCACATCTTTTTCTTTTGTTTTGAAGGCCTTTGTTTGCTTCCCTGACTGTTCACTGCGCCCTCCCCACATCATTGAATTTGAAAATTTGACTCCGGACAGAGGGATGTTCTTGGGTTATCTTTAAGGTCCATTCTATTGAAACTTATCATCAAGATCTATTTTCATTCACCCAATAAATCCATTTTAGTTTCGATTAAGTTCTATAAATGGTGCACGAGTTCTAAGAGAAAGTAAAGGGTCCTTAACTCTTTCTAATCCTGTCACAACTTAATTTTCTTACACCCCCATTACGAGCACTACCTTTATATTGATGACACTCAACTCACTTATCATAATTGTAACGTCTAAGATATTATAACACAGGCCTCTCAGTCCTCGGACCTTAGGTCAATGGCAGAAGTCCTCCCCCCACTCCCAAAATTCTGTTTTTCAGAAAATGGAAGCAGAGGGATTGAGAAATCAAATTTGGATGGGGCAATGAGTTGAAGAAAACTACGGTTTCTGCGTGCCTATGACTTCTCATCTTTTTTGGCATTTGTTAAGCTTCCGTTCTAACCGCAAGGCCCTAAAGAGCAACCGTTCACATCTCTTTGAATGTGCCCTAACTTGGTGTGGATGTTGATGATTGATTTCAGCAGTTCATGTTGAAGTAGAAACTATTGCAGCATTTGTGATCAGCTGTAGATTTTAATAGTTACTTGTGTAAAAATTTTTATTCGTTTCTCATAACATTGTTTGAAATTCTTTTAGAAAATAACTCTGAAATTCAGTTATTCCGCTTTATACGAAATTTGCATCAGCAGGTGGTCCCTAGTTTAATATTAAAAATATCTGCATCTAAATGCAGAATTGTTCATCTCCATTGTGAAGATTTTTTATTAGGTCACAGATGGGCAATAACATATGAAAAGTTGGTACATGGAGAGTTTAAGGGATGGCTTTTTTTTTTAGGCAGAAAGCATTTTTTTGGCTTTCTGATAACTTCATCTTTCGAAAACAGGAAGTATATTTTGTAAATTGTAGTTGCACAGGCGCCGAAGTTATGACCAGATTTAAGAAACTTTTTCTTTCAAATTGTTGTTTTTTTTTCACAATTCCCAGATTACCTGTTAGTCTTTGAAGTCGCGTCAGAAATGCAGCTGCTGTCGTCATGTAGAAAATGTTTTTATTAATGTCAAAACCCCCTTTTCCCCCCTTTTCAACAAAAAAATTATTACATTCAAATTCAGATTTGTAGTTTTTCAAGAGATGTTACCGCACTCATTACTAGTCAAAATTTGCGAAATTTACGAATCCTTTCATTTTTCAGAGATCAAAAATTTCGTTTTAATCTTAATTAAGTTTGTCAGGAGTCTTTAATACTGCATTATCTCAATTGAAAGGTGGAGTACTTCTGGCTTCCTCCTCCCTGCTGTTGTCTAACAGCTCGTGTAGAAAAAATTTTCTCCTTAAACCTTACACCTGGTTCACCATTGTGATTTCTCACGTTTTTTCCCCCCTCAAAGAAGTGATGTAAAGTTATTTTTAGTGTCTGGAAGAAAAAATGATTTTACAATTCCATTACGACTCCAAAAAACCACATAAATTTAAAGTGGATGCTACTATTCAAATGTCTTTCTTACATTCAATTTCATTCTTCTTTACTCCACCTTTTCTCGGTTGGTTGTATTTTTCAGGCGGATCACCGACCGCCAGCTCTCAGGTATTAGCCTGGGATTGTTTGTCACATTACTTCAGGCTACACTCTTTGACATGTGTCCGTTGGATGTTACATCTTCCCCGTTTAGTAAGACAGTGATACCTCCACTTACGAGTGTCCTAACTTACGAGTTATTCGAGATACGAGCTGTCACTTGGTCAATTTGTTGATTTGATGTGCGAGCCAAAATTCGAGTTACGATTGAGCTCCACACACCACCAATTATAATTTAGCAATCTCTGAGAAAATTATCTATCCCTGTAAGCCCTTCTCATCCTGGATAATGCATCTGCTCACCCAAACCTCGAAGACACCTCCTATCCTGCAGCCTATGAACCAGCAGGTGAATTCGAATTTTAAGAAATTCTCCACCAAGCGCATGTTCTGACATTGCTTTGATGTGACAGAGCGTGTTCTGAAACTGTGTCTGACTGGGATATCAAAGGATTGGAACAAAAGTGGCAATGGTGGAAGAGAGTGTGTCCCTTGAAAAGTGCATGGTTGCTGAAGAAGAGGTGACCTAGCTCATCACGTAGCACTCTGCAGGAATTGAAGGATGGGAAAAGAAGCAAAAATCAGTGATACATCTTTCATAACGTTTAGGGTGTTTTGGGGGGGGGCTGGAACGGATTAAAGGCATTTCAATTAATTTCTATGAACAAAAATTATTTGGCACACGAGCAATTTGAGTTACGACCTCAGTAACAGAACGAATTAAACTCCTAAGTCGAGGTATCACTGTACATAGTACAATTGCATCCAGAAAGCTGGCAATTGAACTTGGCGGATGTCGTTTCCGCTGGGTATCCTACATTGCTAAGGTATTGTCCCAAGGCGTTGCTTTCTGGGTCCTGTCGGAACCCTGGAGCAAAGCGTTCCCTGGGACTAAGCAGAACTTTTTCAAACCTCAATCTAGTGTACTATTAAACTATCCGAACCCATCCACCTCAATTTCCTGAAAGTTTAATTAATTAAACTCCATATTTCTACAATATTTTCTCTAGTATTTTCTGCGAAATCTAATTTTGCGTTTTTAATTATGTTACATTTTAGTAAAGTGTAGCTTTCTTAACGTTTCCGGTAAAGGGTGCCCGCAATAATTTGATTTCAAGTTCTCTGGAAGCTCATTTCCTCAGGAGTGCATGGGGCGCTTGTAAGAACCTAACTAGTAGCTACATTTTGATGCAGGCTGCGGGGTAACCTCAAGTTCTCTTTTTTTTGTCTGCCAAGAAGTAAACGTGTGGTTATATGATGTCATCTATCCTTACGTAATGATTTTCGTGCAAGGTGAAGAAGGAATAGCTCACTCCTCTTTCTCACCCTAGCTTTAATGCCTCTTTTAAATTGACAGGCCGACGCTAAAGGTCGCCCTTACTATAGACTCCCAGTACAAATTAAGAATGGATAGGTCGGTCTGTTATTAGCTCCACTTTTTTTGAGTCATTTACCTGCAGCATTATTTCTTCTTAGACCTTTCTTGCAATGAGTTTCTACGTAATATGAACTGCTGACTTTCAACACCTGGTTACATCTCACAACAGGTTGCATTTCTTGACTTATTTGAAATTCAAATGTGGATAACAAAGTTTTACTTGCATTAACATGTACAGTCTCTGTGGTGCCTAGTGTTAAGTATATTTTTTTGTGCATTATGTGATGAGACTGGCGAGATATTATTCTACTTTGGATGATTGCTTAATATGTCTATTTATTTTTTTTTCTGCACCATACAAGAGATTTCCTTTCAGAATGAAGGTTACATTTATATAATTTATTTATTAAAGCAATTTTTTTCAGGAATGAGATTTGTTGCATGCAAATTAGAGGGTGTAGTAATCTCTTTCTCACAGTGATTACTGTTTCTGCTTGGTGCAGTAGATACTTGCTTTAGGCTCATCACATAATTAGCTTTTGAAAAATTAAAAATAAAGATCACGGTAGAGTCAGTCAGTCGCGTTAAATTTTCTGCAATTTTGATCGCATTCTCACCCATCCTTCCCCTTTTTCAAAATTGAATTTTTGTTATTATTTCATTATTACTATTGTTGCTGTTGCCTCATCTTTTCAATGACCTTCTGCTTCCAGGTTCAGTTTTTAGAAGAGCAGCCGTATGATCGCTCACTTATTTCAGTTACTAAACACTTCTCAGCTGTCCTAAATTTAGGTGCATTTCGCATCGTTTATCAATGATGAGTTTCATCTCTTTTTTGTTTTAAATTTAACACGGAATTTGAGCATGTAATGAAATTGCAGCCATTTGAACTTTGAGTACTACTGACTACAAAACACAAAAATTATACGTTACTTAACTTTAGTGTCCTGAGTTGTGGTCCAATCTCCCTCCAGCAAGCTACGGTCAGTAGTATTCTTAGTTTATACTGGTCTTGCCACCCCTGTTGTTTTATTTGAACTTTGACTTGAAAAACTTTTCATCATCTTGTGTTTGGTACAGTAACTGGAAAAGTAAGATGCAGTTGGGTACACTTCAGGCCCATTCATACGTCAGAATTTGAAATGACAGTGATGGACATAGGATTGATACCTATTGAAAATATTAATGTGAAATTCTAGATAGTTGATCAGTTATAAGTTGAAGATAGATTATTATTTTAACCTGAATGTTGCCCTAATTTATGCTTGAAATTGAATCCTTTTGGAATACTACCTCCATTACTGTCTGATAAGTGTTTGAATTATATCATTTTACCCTCTATTTAACTTGCAGTATGTTTTCTGGTTTCCATGTGCCCCACTAATTCAGATGTCCGACTGTTGGGTCTGCATTATGATCTCTTCAGACCTCTGCACCTCCTATTTCTACAGTTTTGATTTCAATCCACAAAAATTCCTTCCCCCCCTTTCTTTTTTTGATTTCCCTCTACACTCCCCCACCCGCCTCCCATCTTAAATTATATCTACTGATATTGTGACCAAAAGAAATATTTATTTATCAAGATTGAAATCAAAGGCCCTGATTGCGATTCTCCCATTTGAAACTCCAAATACTGCCATCTCTGTATATAAGTCTATTTTGAAAATTTTGGAGTTTAGAAGAAGTGGTGAATTTGAACCTCCAACATCCAAGATGTGATATTTATTTGCAACAAATAGAAAGAAAAAAAGAAATAATGATGAGTTTTATCGTGTCAGTTTTTGTTTTATCTTCGACAATGGTCACGGTATAGATCGGTTGTATTTTCAGGAAATTTTTAAAAAAAATTGACGGGAAATAAGGGTGAAATTAGAGCTCAAATGATGTGTAAGAAATCAAATTGTAATATGGCTGAATTTGATATGTGTGTGTATATTTTTTTCTCTTCACTTCCCACCCATAACTCAATTTCTTCTTTGACAAAAAAAAAACAAAAGGAATAAGAATGATGACAACAACTTCTTTAGATAGGAATTCAGATTGTAGGATGGATGGTTAATTGGATGCAGTTTGATGGAGTTATCACCATGATGCTTGATTGATGACATATTTTCTAAAAAAAAAAGAAATGTAGTAGTAATGTGATTTTTACTATTTCATTTGAAAATTTATACTCCTCGCCAAGAATTATGCTTTCATGTTGGCTGGGAAATAACAACAATAGCGATTGAGAAAGTTGTCAGTGACTTACCTAAGGCACCTTGAAGGGCTCTGTTTGGATTAGTGCAACTTTTGCAGGTGCAGGCAGAATTTCTTCTTCACACCAAATGAATGGAGATTTTAACTATAGGAATACTTATCTATTTTAAAATAAAATTTTAATTTTGGATTACGTGAGATGCTCTTTCAGCAGTTTGTTCTGGTCACTTTTGGGAGCTCTTCTTGTCCTTTAGGCACGGCACTGAATCGTGGTGTAATGTATGAAATCTTTAAAATAATGTAATATGAGATTGTGCAAATTTATCAAACAAAATCGTGTGTATGTGATTGTGTGTGGTATATCCAATAAGTAGTGGGTGGTTCAAAACCAATGAGAACAAGCGAGTGAACGAAAGAGAGAGTGTGTGAGTTTTGTGTGTGTGAAACCAAACCCGAAACATTTCAAATTATTAAACAAAAATGGTAATATTGGTTGCTGCCACTACCAATGAACGTAACAAGGGCACATAACCATTCAGTACAAATTTCTTATATGGAAACGTTTAGATATATGACCTTTCCAAAGCATTGCCATGCACGATATGCACACAATTATTATTGATTGTAAATAAGGCAAAAAAATATCCCAATTCTTTGTTGTTCTCAGGATAGAATAACATATGATCTTTCAACCTATCCCAAATTTTGTTTTTCTTGTTCAAATGTTTTTTCGTTCTGTGTCAATTTTTTTTTCTTTTTAATTGAAAATGGCAACGGAAGCATTTCTTACAGCAATTGTTAACATGTTTCCTCCATCTTCTTCCTGTCCCTGGCACGTGTTAACTAATAATACTAGTACTATTAATAATAATCGTTAACGACATATAAAAGTAGTTATGCTAAATCTTAACAATGGAAAAAAAACGAAATCGCTTTGCTCTAAACGTCTTTTGTAAGATTAATATTGAAGCTTTTGTAAATTGTGTGTCTATTTTTGCTCATCTTTCATTCTCGCTGATAATATCCATATCTTTTTTGGTCCTCTTCCCCCTTCTTCCCGTTTTTTCATGACCATTTTACCTGTTTCTGTAGCACCCTTCTCTAACTCTTCCTGTTATTCACCACTTTTCTAGGTTTCTGTATTTCTCCCTGTGCAATGATTTTCATACTTTTATTTATGATTGATTTCTGCCCATTGCCTCTCCTCCCTCCGTCCAACTTCTTTCTCCCCCCCTGTCAATGACATTGTTTCTTAATTGAAATTTCGAAAATACATAAGGAGTAGTCAGATTTCTTGCAGAGATCAAGAGTTAGATGTTCATGGCGCGTAGGACAACAAAAATCAACATCCCATTGATGATCTTCTCTTCTGGTTAATAATTGTCCCATGGCCCTAAACTCTTCAACAGTATGTTGAGTATGCATTCATGAAGTGAACCCTGACAACTGACATTTCGATAGTTGTGACCATGTTTGAATTCTTACCTGTCAATGACATATATGCGATACAGAAAAGAAGAAGGATTTCAGTTGTGGCCTTATTAAGGAGTATTCCGGGTGTGTTTTTAGGAGAAACTAACGAACGATCAAACTTTGAACATTCACCTGACGAATCGTTCCTTCATTTTCACTTCCTAACTTTTGTTTGTCCGATTAGGAAACCATAGTTATCCCTTTTTTGTTGAACTTTTGACCTAAAAACTGATTCTTTCTTGATCTCCTGATGTATCAGTGGGGTCTGCTCTATTGTTGAAGTCTTTGTAAGCCATTTGGAAATCAGTTGCAGTTGTCCTGAGTAGATTGCAGTCGTTAACAGTCTCCTCATTAAGGCCACTACTATTTTCTGCCTATAATCTGTGTTTTCTGCCTTTTTATTCTTGCTATTCTACCAACTTATTTGGCCATTCTGTCGTTGATGTAGAGAAAGAGCTTCTTTTTCTAATTCGGTATTTGTAGTGAACGCAGCTTGATGTCAAGGTGGTCCAAAGAATGTTCTAGGATGTGCTGTTACTCAGGATTCTCACCACAGGAGGATTTATTGCTCATGAACTAAGGGCCTAACATATAAATTCCTAGAATTGGACCTAACAGATTTTGGAGCGGATTTCAGGGGCAACTTTTTCTACTAATTTCAGCCCTTTCCATTTGGTTGTCAAGTGGCCATGCAAGTAATGTGTATGTTGAAACTCTTTGAGTGCCCTTTCATATTAAAAATCATGGTATTTTTCAAACGTGACGTTTGAAATAACTGACTACCACATTCCGATCATTGATAGTGACCTAAATTCCGTTTGTTACCCTAGGGTTGAGTCGTACCTGATTCAAAGTCTGTCAACGAATTGATCTCATCAACTTTTAATTTGTTATTGTTGCTTTGTTGTTGTTTTACTGCTGTCGTCATTTGATAGCCAGTTAGATACAAACAATAGAGCCTCTTTCTAAATGAACTTTCAAGAGAAGCCATATTAGGAGATGAGAAGGATATGAAATGTGTATCTAAAGGGTTGTACCTCAAAGGCACCTCCATCAAAAACCATTTCAATTAAACGAAGTATGATATTATTCGGTGTTTGTAAAATCTATATGAAAAAAGAAGGAGCACCTTCAGAAAGGCGGTTTCTTTCTGTCGACTTCGTTAGCTTTTTTAATCATCCTTGTTTTCATAAGATCTGTATTGAATATGAAATATATTAGTTGGGGCCTAGGACATCGTATCGTTCGCTTTGTAGAGGTTCTATTGTATGTGGAATATTTAAAAAAAAAGAAAGAGAGTGTTTTGTGTTCATCATACAAAGATGTTCATCGTATTGTATTTACTCTTGTTTGCTAGTCTTTTGTATTTTTTTTCATGTTGGTGGTAGTGGGGGCCCTTTACGTTTCTCATTTAATGTTAAAAGAATTTCCGACTTGATTTGGACCCTTGACGTTTATTATTTTTAAGGCATGCTTCTGCTGATAAATCGTGTCTTGGTTCACAGAATAGTTATCAACGATTGGACTCTTGCTTCCAAAATAGGAAAGACAATAACTATGCAGCTTCAAGAGGTCGTTTTCTGAAAATATTTGCTACTTCTGGTTGCGATATACTTTATGAAATTTAATCAATTTTCAACTTAGGCATAAGTTGACCATTATGTTGTGTGTTTAATCGTATTTTATGGTCTTTCTTAGAGCTTTGCAGTATTTTTCTCGGAAATATCATTTGGACATCACTGAATTATTTATAGGTGAACTTATGTAAGCGTCCTTTTGTGGTAAGGTCATTCCTTTGTTTTGTTTCCTTCTCCTGGACGTTTGTTGGGTTATTAATCTTGAAAGTATCAGTTTTTAGCTTGGTGACATATGGTGATAAAGGGCGAGGTAATATTGACTTTGGATAGGGCACTATAACTGTGTACATTTTTTTTTAGCCAAAATTTTTAGGAAGAGGGAGTTTTCTTGTATGAATTTCGTTTATTATGTACAGTATTATGATGAAAATGACTGATTTAATATGAATTTATGGCCTAATTTAGCGACGGACCTGATGCTGCATACGATTCCCACTTCCACCCTCCCTCAAGAAACATCATTTCCCTCTCGCCATTTCTGGTTTGCATGTTCAAAATACCTCTTCCAGAGTGAAATTGAAATGCAAATTGTATTATGGCGGTATACTCCTCCATCCACCTACTAGTACCTTAGGAAATGCGACCAAAATTAGGTTTTACATTTACCGATCGAATATCGTGTAACTGACAGACTGTCGTCTTTCATATAACTGTCCCATTAAATGATAATGAAGATGCTCCTGACATGTCTTCAAATTTCTGAGGTGAGCACTTTTCAAACGGCAATCTATTTTTTGAAATTCATCTTATTGGTACTAGCCTTCTGTTTAATATTCTAGTTCATATTCTGTTTAATATACTAGCCTCTTGTCACTGTCAGTCTTCAGGATGCCAAATTTGCTTGAAAAATTTTGAATTTTGTTCCGTATCCTTTTTAACTAAATTCATTGCGATGTTGCATCACTCAGAAGTGCCACATAAATAGTTTAAACTCAGGTGGGGAAAATGATTTACGTGAGTATTTGGTCAGGTGATTAAGGATTTGTGTTAATTGTAATGGCGTCAGTATTGTGTCGAGATATTAACCACTGCGGATCTGAAATTAATAATTCAAGTGGAGGGGGGGGGGCTACTTCCTTGACGTCACTAGTATGAATGATAATGTCGTTAATGGATTGTAGGATCAAATGACAGCTTACATGTTGAGCAAGAAATTTGCTATGTTGTGGATAATATGTCTTCAGAATGGTTCACTTGACATTTTGATCATGTGATTACGCCTAGATATTATTGAAGTCTCTAGCATTATTCTAATTTGTATCGATTTAGGTCTAGGTGACTGTTTTGGCATAAGACTTCTTAACTTAGTACAACGTCATGTACTTGATTGTTTTGCCACTAAATAATGGATTGCTGAAATTTGGACAATTGCTTGAACGAACGGGTGAGATCTTAAGTTAGAGATTTTAATTTTAACACCGTCTAGTCGTTAATTCCTAAGTAATTACTCGGATATAATCTTAGAAAAAACGTTTAATTACCATTTGTGAACTTAACTGACAATTAAATCGAAGTAGGCCACGACAGAATCTAAATTTTTCCAGTTGATGGATCAATCTCGAATTCCTAAGGAGCATCTTCTTAGAGCAGTTTGAGATCGTACTTCCGTCAGCCAGGAAGGACCTCGAGTTCATGTAGCACACTAGAGGCTTTATGGATGTTTATGTGGCTCATTTAATGAAACGTTTGTACACCCCTGGGCCAGGCCTTAGGTAACAACGTTCTCCAAATTCACTTTTCAGTTTTAGCAGCAGTAGATTTTATCAGACAATTTTCAGAGGACCTCACCAAGGTATCTTGTCTCCTCGATTTCTTCCCCTGTCGTTAAAAGAAGCTCCATCTTTGTCAAAAAAAATGTAATCGAGGAAGAAAATGTTTAATTTAAGCTTCACGAAGAAATTTCTTTAAGAATTACGCCAAATTAATTTGAAAAGTGAAACATTTGTATTGGAGGAAGCTGGCCATTGACGTTTCCATCTTCTATTTCCAGCAAACACTTACCTTGATCAGTCAATTTGCAATCATGAATGTCTAACCACAATCCATCCACTTACCGCTTGGTAGTCCTGAAAAAAGGCTGCAAACTGGAACTTAATGGCAAGATTTGATTGAAAGGATTATTAAAAATCAATTTCTAGATTCCTTATATTTATTTCATTGACATTGATTCGAATCTTCTGATATTCCCATATGCTTGGGGTTTTAGTGAGGCCAATAAATGAATGCAATGTAGTTTCATAATTTATTGACAGTGGCATTTTAAGAATGAAAAATTTTTTTTGCTAAGAAAAGAAATGTGACATATTTTTATAAGACTTCAGAGATGATTTTCTTGTGATAAATTATTGAGGAACGATTCCGAAAGAATGCTAAGTGTGAAAAGAAATTATTAATTCAATTCCAAACCAAGGTCAGCAATCAAAATGTTTATATACAGAAAGGCCAGTGATAAGATTGTAGCATATTGAGCAGTGCTAAGATCGAAAGCCTTCCAAAAGTTCTGAATGATTCCTATGAATTAACAAGTGTATCTTTAGAAAAAAGCGTTATTTTAAATATTCCTGTTTCAGGCTGAGGATTTATGAAATGTTTCTTCTAATCTCTTTGTGAGATGTGAAATGTGGTTTGATGATAATGTACTTTTATTTGCAAATTATGAGAGTCTCACTGCCATTTCATTCGAAATTTATTTGGACACCAGAATCAGTAAGGAAAGGATCAACATTGAATCATTCGCTAATGTGCCTTTGAAACTTTTACTGTTGTTTTGACAAGCTCAACAATAATAGGCTTGTACTCATTAGAAATACAATTTTGACTAGTCCATGGAGTTCAAATTCAACCGCAGAATTATGAAAAATCAACTTAAGACAGCAAGCTCTCACTTTATAGTCTGCTAGCTCTCTGTTCCTTCCCTCTAATTCTAATTAGTAAAGCAATAATTTCTTATTGGATGTTGAATTACTAATCCTCAAGTGCATATTTTAGTAAATGGCTCCCTTCTCCTCTGACCTTCTCTTGACTGAAGGAACTCCTTTCATCCAATCCAGAATGGAAATGGTGTTCTGTTTGCCATGGATTAAGTTTGAGATTACTAAAACGATAAAGATGATAATGATCACTAGTTGTGAGAAACCGATTAATACACAAAAGAAACAGAAGTATATCTTTGTACAAAATAATCCTCTCCTAATCCTTTAATCCCCATAACATTAAGAATGAGAAGATGAACAAAGTAGCTTGTGATGATTGAAGATGTGGGTGGGAATGACCAGCACTGATGGTCTTTTTTTTTCTTGTTCCCATAACATGGTCTCTGTTATGCTAATATGTAAGATATGTATGATGTACTGATATTTTAATACTAAAACGTTATCCTTATCCCTTTATTCCTTTCTCCTCACCCTCTGAGAGAGACACGCACACACCATATCACAATCGGGCATTATGATGGATTTCGGGTGACTTCTAAAAAAGTTGTTGTATAGATTGCATCATTTTCTTGTAAGTTAATGCATATATCGATATAAGGTCTTCTCTTGCTGTGGCTCTTTTAGCCATGTTTAGCAGTGAATATCCGGTTCTGATCCTGGTTGTTTTTTTTCTGGACAGATTTTGCTAGTCGAAGGTCTAAGAGTAAATAGTATAGTGCAGCGGGTCAATCATAAATAATGTACTAATGCATGAAAGATTTGCATCGTGTCTAGCTAAAAAAAAGAAGCTTGGAATTCTAAACATTTGAACAGTTCTTGATTAGTTGTTGTCCACTGTATTCTCGTATGAATTTTGAAATGCATTAGAAACCTTGGCTCAGATATGTACCTTTTTGCGAACTGATCAACACCAAATGTGTTTTATCGAGGCTCGAACCGGTGACTCGTCATCTGTTATTACTTCAACTACCTACTTTGCAAAAAAGGTGCCGTTCTTGTTTGTCTAGGACAGGAGAAGTACCTTCTGCCAAAAAGAAATGCCTAAAGAACGTACTTTCATGCAACGTAATTTAGGGTGTAATAAATGAATTTTTTTTTTAAAAAAAAAACGTCCTTTTTAAAAATTAGCATCACTTTTAAAAGTATCTGACCCTTTAATCATTTCTTTGTCCTAAATTTCCTGCATTATGTTGCCACTCCACAGTTATTTAATGTCATTTATGTAGGGTAACCTCGCTAAGCTGTTTAGAGAAACTGGTCAAATGCTTTGAAGTAATCAACAAATTAGTATATGTTTGAATCTAGTAATTTGTGTCTTTCTTTCTGCCATGAAGTTAATAACTTATACAATCAAAATTTTCTCCCTAATTCTTAGAGGTACAAGGAATTTCGTTTAGTTTTCAAGATGTTTTAAGGCCGTTTAATTGCCAACTAAATTGTCAGGATTTCTTTGATCTAAATAAGAATTACAACATTTAAGGTTTTAGTGAGTATTAGTATGGAGACTTCCTGAATTCTTTAGTGTGCATAACTAAAGAGAGACAGATCTAATATTTCATTTTTTTAGAGATTTTTTTCGTGTGTGTCTTTGTACCTGTCCAATGTAGCCGTTTGTGGATCAATTTTTTTGTGAAATAAGAAAAGCAGATATCTGATAAAAAAAAATGCAGTCATTTTAAAAGTTGTTGCACATATGATGTTTTTTTTTTTTGTATTTATGCTTTCAGATTCAATTCCAAATAGAGTTGTAAACATTTGGTTAGTTCGTATCATTGTCAGCTTCCTGGTGTCACCTGTTTCTTAGTTGTCATTTTGGTATCAATACTGATGTAATAGGCAATTGAGGGCCGTGGTACTGCTTTCCTGCTCCTTCCTTTAGATCTGGGTTGTCCAACCTTTCTGGTATTGTGGGCCACTCGGCTGCCCCAAGAACAGATAGCGGGCTGCAGGCCGTGAAAACCAAAACGGAAGAAGGCAACGTTAGGTGTTACATAGCAAGTACAGTGCATCATTAAAAATGCACAAACAATGCACCATTTTAATGAGACTTTTGAACCTGGTGCTCATGAAGATATGATTAATTGTAGACAAGTATTTTTCCTTTTTTTGTCGGCCGACCGCGGGCCGCAGGTTAGACAACCCTGCTTTAGAATTTCCAGACGTGTTATTAGGTTACAAGATATGACATCCGAAATAGAAATTACTTCAAGTGTTTGATCCTAAGTTTTTTTCTTCTTCTTTGGTACGAAATGTCTAAAAATACCTTCCTGTGCCGTCTTGCTTCTCATTGTTGGACTTTGGCACCATCTAAATTGTCAAATGACTCTGGTCATATTACTTTTGGTTGTTCAAGAGGCGACCACCTTCTCATTTCTCGAGTTTTTGCAGTTGATTTCCACCTCGTTTCTCAATACCAGTTAACGGTTGTGTTGCTCCAATTGTTGACGGTGGTCAACGCGCATCAGAACTAGTCTTTATATGGCGTTATCAAATTGGGAGAGGAGTGGGTTGTTCGCGCCTCAACATAGTTTTAAAATCCCAAATGGTTATTTGGAAATCATTATGGTAAGTCATTGCATATGGCTGAAATGAAAACCTTTCCTTACTCTCTTCACTAATGCAATACGGCTAGTCATATCTCTCGTGAGATTTTGAGTTTGGGAGACTTTGACGACGACACTGAGCATGCTCACTACTTGATTTTATGCGCATGAGCAGTAGGATCTCATGTTGGTCTCTCTCTCTCTCTCTTATTTTTGTTTTTTTTTTATTATTAAGAAAGCTCATCTCTCACAAGAAAGCTGACTATAGGCTGAATGAAGGTGTGCAATTGGCGTTAGCTTTTGTTTAAATCTTAACAATAATTGTTTTAACATCATGATCAATTTCAGTATTTAAAATGACCCCTGATTACGCTAATTTGATAACTGCTCTTATTTTAGCGCTTCTTGTGTTCTTTTTTTGCTGTCTTTTTTTATGAGAAAATCTTAATCTCTAATTTCTTCTCAGTCAAGCGAATCAAGGAAACATTTAATTTCCCTGGAAAAAAAGTGCATAATTATTATTATTATATCCAGTCATCCTCATTTCCCTACCTGTCATCTTTATCCCTCAATCCACCTTCTCCTTTTCTCCTCTCCCGTTTTTTTTGTTGCTTCTATTTGATCCTGCTTTTCATACCCATCATTGTAGAGTTTATTTTTTTGTTTATCTTCCATAAAACTGCTTATAAGCAGAATATATTTTGCTATTGCTATTTGTGCCCAGCCTTTATAAGAAAACCCGTTTTTTTTACTTGGGTGTATTTTTCGCTCGACCTTAGAACTAACTGCAGTGACACATTACACTTTTTTTTTCTGCCTTCCCCCCTGCCACCGTCTTTCTATGGTGTGGTGCCATAGACTACTTCTGACACCGTTTCGTGCACATTTTGTAAGTGGCCATCATTCACGCTATGGCCTCTTCTGATAATTATAGGCTGTTGACTTTAATTTATAAATATATCTCACCATCTGTCGCTGTAGAAGATGTTTTTTGTTAATGTCGGACTCGATGTTGCCAATTTGCACAGGTTCACTGTAGCAAAATGAAAATTGATTGGCAACTTGAATGAAATCACCTGAGGTTTTTTTTTCTTCAAGTTCGAGGTGAGTGATATCGATACCCTCTTTCTAATCGACGCCTAATGTTAGTTGACTGCAGTATTCCATGTTTTTATTGTTACTTCATGTTGCGAACGATCCTTCTAACAACTCTGTTTGGAAACATGAATTGTTAACCTGATAAATATACACACACTACTCCTCACACCAATCTCCACCATCTTGGTGTCCTAAGATGTTCCCTTCAGGCCCTGCTTTTTGATAATTCGCTTTCTGTTTACCCTTTACCATCCTCACTCACTACTCTCCTCAACTTTTCTCCCCTCCTACCTCACATTTCCTACTCCCCTATTAACTGCTTCATGTTTTCTTAGCTCTCGATGCTTTGATTTCCGTCATTAGTACCATATGTGGACACAGGCATGTCGAGATGGAAGGGGAACCCTCCTTGTTGAACTCCTTGAGTTTCATACTGGAACTAAAAAAAGAGGGAACCATCATTAATTCCTCTCGATTGCCTTGTGTATGGCACAACTGTACGTAGTTGCTATTATTACATAGCATATGTAAAAAAATTTTATTAAAAAAATCGTTTCTTGGATGGGTAGGACCGTTGACATACTTAGATGTTCAAAAAAACTGATGATATGAATTTGATGATGGTTTTTTTTCGTATGGTCCCAGGTGTCAACAAATGGATGTATATATACATGTATCTATTAATATTATTGTTTCTATTCTTAATTTTCTCAGAATAAAAATTTTATTTCATGTAAAAAAAGATTCTGAATTTGGTATTATTTTTTGTATCTTTATTTCCTCACCTACTAACTAACACTGAGTTATCCAGGATCGGCTCACACGTCGATTTTTGGGTCCCACACCAAGACTTCGCGCTAGATGAGAGAAGGAGGAGCTGGTTAGGTCCATTACAGGGATGCAGGTTATTGGAAGCACCCGGGGTAGAGGAAAGTCAAAACTGACATGGCCAAAGGCGGGATAAGGGTGTGATAATGGCACCAAGTCTCCACGCTTAGAGAGGGGCCCTGCACTTTCAAATTTATGAGAAAATTTAATAATAAAATTTTGATGTTTAAGAATTGTCTGATGCTTCCTTAGAACTTTCAATCGGCCCTGCCAGTATCTAAGAGTCCATTCCACTTTACAAAATATCGAAATTACGTTTTAAAATATTAATTTCTTTGATATGTTTTTGAACAGTATTCAGTGTGGATGAATTAGAAGAGCTGGCGGAATTCTTTCAATAAAAATGGTATCCGTTTTGTTGTTGAACAATGATGGTAACCTGCTTTTATCAGAATGGAAACTACTAGTGGTTTAATTAATTAATCGGTCATCTGATAGTTTATTCACTTAGATAACAATTTTAAGAAATTTTCATCTGTTTTGTGTTAAAAACTGGTAACGCATTGTTCTCAAGCGCAGAATCAGTTTTATTTCCATTAAAAGTGACTTGATGGACTACATACAGTTTATTACATAATGGATGAAGAGAAGCAGCGGCAACTGCAACAATAACCACGAAAAAAATTTCATTACAAATATGAAACCGAGTCAAAAGAATCTAATAACGATCAAGTAAGTTATGTGGAACTACAAAATGGTTCCCATTTTTGTTGTATTCTATAAGATGAATGTGGAATTTTAGCTCATAATTGCACTTGAATAAGACTTATTAATACACTTTCAAAACATTACAGGTCATAGTACAAGAGTTGCCATTATTCTTGATTATATTCGCTGCAGCACTGCAAAGAGCATTATTTATGTAATAGCAACAACGACCAACAAAGGATGAATTTACCGGTAGCTGTTGTGAGTGCACATTTATGGTGCCCTTAAGCATCAATTTTAATAAGATTTTTTTTTAATTTTAAACTTGTCATTATTAATAAGGAATTATCACCGTGCAAATAAATTATTCTTGAATTATGAAAGTATACATGCCACTAGTTAAACATATAGCGAGTGGTGAACCCTCTTCCTCCATTTGTCCCGAAGATTACATTTAAGAAGTCAGAGTACTGCACTCTTTGATGCTTCTTGAATTACTCGTTTTTTAAAAACAAATGCCTTGTGTTTTATGTTCTTCAGTGACCCGTTAGCAGTTGGAAAGAGGCAAATGACCCCCTTTGTTTTCTGCACTTAGGTGTCACCCCTGGTTGAGAATTTTCCAAATCCTCAGGGCCCTCAACAGTACAACGCGTACCAAACCTACGTACCGACAAGTTGTTCACATTTGAGAAATTACCAATCTGGATACACTTTCTGCTAAGAACGCCAGGTCAAGGGAGGACTTTCGCTCTTGTGTGTTTAAGTGTGTTGGTCAAGCAGGAACTTATCCTACACTGAGATCTTCTCTGGCTTCTGGGATTCAGGATTATTATTGAGATACGACATACTTGAATACGGACACCATCTCATTCTTGGCACGCAAGCACTAAGATGTATTGTTGCGATAGGATGTTACGGAGATGTTAATATACCTACTTTATACATGACTGTATCTCAACTGTATAGATACTGTCCTCATTCATTGTTTCGCGAAAGCAACAGTTTTTAACACATTGAGTCACTGCTTCAGCAATTTTTTTTCCTGAACATGTCCACACTATAATTAATAGTACAACACTGTACAATTCTTTCCCTTTTCAGTGGAATTCAAGGAACATGTATTTGAACTGTTGCGATACAGCTAAGATTCTTTTCAGCAACAACCTCGCAGCAATGTATCCTCGTGTGTTCATTTTTCACGAATAATACACTCAGTTTATGCCCTATTTGGCCTATAACTTGGAAAATACCATTGCGTAACCCTGAGTAGTTCACGTGAGAGCAGGAATGTTCAAATTAGTCCCTATGTAGATCCGCCCCTGAGTATGGTCACCTCTAACCGACACATAGGTTGCCCAGCGAGTCAACATACTATTTATGAGACAGTTGATGAGTCCCTGGGGTAGCTGCGCCCACTCCTGGGCGCCTGCCTGCACCAAAGCAGCTCATGGCTCTTGGATGGTTCTGGGAGATGTTTTGCAATTGCCCTCCCAAGTGCCCACCCAGATGTGTTCAATAGGATTCACGTCTGGAGATTTGGCTAGCCGTTCAATCCGCTGAATATCATCCTTTGAAAATATTCATCCACCATTTGGAACCTATGTGGACGAGCATTGTTATTCATAAAAAGGAACTGAGAGCCAACTGAAAAACTGCGCATAAGTCTCTAAAATATCCCCTCTACACCAGGCATGTCAAACTCGTGGCACCCCGAGGGCCACGTCGTAACATGTGCGTTGTCATGAGGGCCATGCAGTGTTGACCATTTTTTATTTTGGAAATTTGTTTTTAAAAGTACCAAGACAATTGTCGAAATGTATTTAATTAACAATAGTTTTAATCAAAATATGGCACATGGCACCCCATTCCAACTATGCCGGGGGCAACTGTCCCCCTCTCATTACGCCTCTGAGTAGCCAACTGCAAACGTATACTACATGATATCGGTTGTGAGGGCCGCAACTCTAGGCTTCTAGGGCCGCCACTTTGACACCCCTGCCCTACACCTCTGAGCAACCAAGGGGCCTGTGTTGAACACTTGGAGTGGTGTGTGGCCATCCAACATGATGGCAGCCCGCGCCGTCACATTTCTACCACCATAATGATTCCTTTCCCTGAGATTGGAGGGGTGATAGCGTGTCCCAGATTCTCTCTAGATCAAATTTTACCTAAGATCTGTGTCTAGGCTGTGTCTTGATCTGGCTGAAAGTGCCAAATAGCGATCCTCGTTGTCCGTTGTGGCCCTTGGATGCCCTTGCCCAGGCCTTCTTTATATGGATCCAGTCTCCTGAAACTGTTCTCACAACTTGCAGGTGGCAATAGGTGTTCGTTGAGGTCTCTTAAACCCCTATACTTGGGATTGTCCTGCTTCCAGTCTACCAACGATTCGCCACTTCATTCCATCATCTAAATGATGGTGAGTGGTCATTCTACCATACTACAGTATTTGGTGACAGAATTTTACAAAAAAAACACTTTATTAATATCCGTGATCTATACAAATGAAGTAACAGCAGAGCAAGAGGCCACATTTTAAGGTTACCACCGCCACAGGGCCACCTACACATGCAGTCGAAGTATAATTACAATACAAATTCGATACCTGCACTCTAACAGTACTATTTGGGCATGAGCCTGACTCCTGGTGCATTATAGTTATTGCGCAATAGGTCAGACACCATGCAATATTATAACCAACAAAGCATTAATTTACCTGCCAAAAATTTCTATTTTGGTTGTACAATGCGGTGTTGGAACAGTGGGGTAGGCCGGCATCACACACAGGCAACTTAGCCAATATTTCCTGCGGGTTCCAGACAACTGACTGGGGTGCCCCCTGTCAAAGCAGGTTCAGTGGACCCGCAGACCCGACCCTGCCATAGGCGGGTAAGGGTAGGATGATGATGATGACTCTAGATACCGTTTCGTATGTATCCTACTCTGCCGGCCCGGAATATCAGAAGGTTTTTCCCTATTATCTGCTTTAATGTTTGGAACACTGTTCCCTACTCCGTTAGGGCCACTGTTTTTGATTGTTCGAGGTATAAATGTGTCGCTAATTGCATTCATTTTAAACGATTACTTGGTCGTTATTTTTGTTCCCTGATTTGTTCTTCTTGAATTTTGTGATTGTGTTTCTTTTTTTTTTTTTTGTTGTTAAGTGCACTTTGGTACGCTCATTAAATAATAATAATAATAATATTTGAAAAGTTTGAAGACATACTGTAATTTCCATTTACTTTTGAGAAATGTTAGTAAATAGCTTCTATTTTCTTAATTTTGAATGGCGTTCATCAGTGTAATTGATGCAGTACCCCTGTGTGCAGGCGGACTGAGTTCAATGGTACTGAAGAGATATGCCACCACTATTTTTGTCGTTCTTTTCTTCCTCATTGGCACCTTGAAGGGCATAAAAACAGGCTATAAAACGAGTATCAGTTGTTTTCCTAATGATACGGTATGCTGTAATCTTCCGGAAGGTTAATCTAAAACAAACCATCCTTGTTTGAACGTGTTTGCAAGCTCTCCACAGACACCTCCACAAAAACAAGTTGTTCGTTGAAAGATGTTTGCAAACTCGTCTTTATCAATTTCTACCTTTTGTCACATTACTCACAGTAATGAATCTCGTAAAAGTTGCTGCTGGACATTTGAAACTGGACACTGGAAGGAAGCCCGACTCGTAAGTAGTTTTATTGTTATTTATTAATCGTTAGTCAACTAATAAAAGTCATTATCAACAATTTCTTAGCTAGTAAATAGTGTTTGTAAAGGTTTACTGATCTCTGTTGGAAAGTCTTAGTTCCACTACTGCGGATTAATTTAACTGCACCAACACAAAACAGTTCCCATGACCTCGTAAATGTACCTCCCCTATCCGTATTTTAGTTTGCTACTATTACTATGAATATTACACCTAATTTCCTGCCTTTGACCCCCCCCCCCTCTCTGAAAAGAAATGAAAACGTGATTGTTCGCTGTTATTAACTAATCACTAATTCTACAAACAATGGCTTGTATTAGTTATGTGTTAACAACCACATTACGTGCACAATGTTTTTACATCGTGGAAAGAAAATAAAGGATAAAAAATTTAGGCATTTTATTATAGTTTTTTTTTCCTTTCACTCTCAAAGGACCAAGAATTCAAATTAAAATGTATCAGGTCGTGATCTGCGAGTCAAACGCGAAGCATTAATTTTTTAACCAGTACCATTCGCCAGGGTCGTAGACACGGTCAATTTTAATGCTTCTTTTCAGATTTTTTTTTTTTTAAAAAAAACCCTTTCCTTGCCAATTAATTCTTAAATTTAACTAGAAAGCATTAATTTTGGTAATGGCTTCTTTTCCCTCTTCGTTAAAAAATATCTTAACAATATCCTGAAGACATTGAAGAAAGTAGAAAAAGAAGCCTGCAATCTATTTAACCCTGATAATTTTTTGGGAGTTTCAACCTACCCCTTACACCTCCTTCACCTTTTTGTATTGCTTCAAGGAAAAACAACATTGACCTCTCAACGGAAAAAAATTAGGTAGATACTTTTTTTAGGCCTTATGTTGAATATAAAAGGGCAACGTTCACCATGAACAGTAGCAGGTGAAAAAAATTATATATTAACTTTAATTAAAAAATGGTAACTAGTAAAGGGAATAATAACAACAGCTTAAAAACACCACTAAGTACGAAGAAAGGAGCCAAAGTAACTTTACCTGTCCGTGCTCAGGATTGAAATTAGACATTTCGATTAACAATTAATTTGGTTATTTGTTATATCTGTTCATTTCTGACGGGACCCATAGGATCAATGCAGGATGACTGAAGACAGGCAAGTGGTGTCCTGTTCGACCGCCGGCTCCCAATAAAGTTGAAGGGCAAAGTTTACACAACTGTCGTTAGGTCTACTATGCTGTATGGCTCAGAGTAAGGTAACCAGTTTTCCAGAGGGCAAAGTGGGACGGGGACCTGTGGTGAGCGCCACCAAGGTGGGGTGGTAAGACATGCTTTCCTGAAGAGCAATACTGACATGGGTGGCTGCTTGGGAAGACTGGGTACCGCTAGTATCCAAAAATCGTCGCATTAGTGTAGTGTCTGTGCAGCCTCTGCGTCAGAACTACACAGTGGACGGGGCTCTAATGACCTTGTAGTTGAAGGTCCCTAAAACACCAACAAACAACTGAAGAGCAAAGAACAAAACTTGTGATTTCGTACCTACTGTACCTTATTGCTTGAATGCGTGTCCAGCCAGCACAGGATAACTGATGTTTTAATTTGATACCGAAGATGGGCCCTCCTGATCAGTTGCCAACCTAGGATCATTCTGTGTGGGTGCTCCATACACGTATTTCATTTGTTTTTTGTTTTGTTGGGGTGTTTTATGGCCCTTTAACTACAAGGTCATTAGCGCACCATCCACTTCACTGTTCTTATGCAAAGACTGCACAGACACTACACTAATACGACGATCTTTGGGTATAAGTGGTACCCAGTGATCCCACGTGGCCACCCCCCCATGCAAGAACTATCTGGGGTTGCGTTGGGAGCGGCGAATTGCATTGGACACACCAGTTCTCGTCCGATCACTGAAGTTAAGCAACGCAATCCCAGCTAATATTGACATTGGTGGCCGCTTGGGAGAACTGGATACTGCTAATACCCCAAAATCGTCGCATTAGTGCAGTCTCTGCATAAGAACTACACTGGACGGGGCTCTAATGACCTTGTAGTTGAAGGGCCCTAAAACACCAACAAACAAACAATGGGGTTGCGTTGCTCAACTTCAGTGATCAGACGAGAACTGGTGTGTTCAACTCAATACAGCCGCTCCACGTATTTCATTGACGATTGAATGCTCCTGAGAAGTTGCCTACAAAGTGGGACAAACGGGGACAAGTGACGGACTGGGGGACATGAAGGCTGAAATCGGGACGTCTGGTATCGCTACTCAGAGTGTTGGGTAGCTAGGAAGAACCATGAAAGGCAAATGCAAGTGGCTGAGATGCGAATGCTGCGGTACATGAGTGGGGTGTCACGAGCCGACAGAATCCGAAATGATTAAGTAGCTTGGGGGTGGGAGACTCCGCGGAAAAGATGAGAGAGAATCAGTTGAGGTGGTATGGCCATGTGATGAGGGGAGAGAGGAGGAACTTATTAGGTCCATTATGGGACTGTAGGTAATTGGGGGCATTAGGAGTAGAGGAAGACCAAAACGGATGTGGGAGCAAGTGGTGCAAAGGGACTTGATAGCATGCGGGGTGGAGGAGGACTTGGTGGAGGATTAGAACCCGCAGACCGACCCTGCCTCAGGTGGGATAAGGGTGAGATGAGGATGTTCATTTCTGCGATTTTTAATTCTGTTACTAGTGTGAAGGATGATATTCAAAACAGCAACTAGGTAAATGCACTCGTCTTCCTGTTCCGTGGAATTACCTGAAGTAGACGATGTTAAACTCATCACTTCTGCATACCTAATGAAATGAGTGTAGCAAGACATCCAAAAATAATAGTTCATCTAACCTATTCCCGCCCCCCTCTTCCGCCGCCGCCCTCCTTTTTGCCTGTGTATGGTACCCATTATTTCTAGATTCTCAGACAGAAGCCGACAATTAGAAGGTAGACATTGTTTAGAAGCTATTGTTTAGAAGATTTAGTGAGGCCCCTCCTGGTCACGTCTGGCACATGGGAAATAGTAGACTAGAAAAGCGTATTTTGGTAGCACAAACATCATCATCATACCCTTATCCCGCCTGAGGCAGGGTCGTTTCTGCGAGTTCTAGCCCTCCACTCCCGTCTGTTTCCCGCCAGGTCCCCGTCCACCCTGCACACTGCCATGTCCCTCCGGACAACCTGCTCCCACGTCTGCTTTGGTCTCCCCCTACCACGAATTCTGCCGACCACATGCAGTCCTGGTATACACCTAACGAGCCCATCTCCTCGTCTCATGACATGTCCAAACCACCTCAGCCTATTCTCCCTCATTTTTTCGGCAATGTCCACCACCCCCAGGCTATCTCTAACATGTGCATTCCTAATTCTATCTGCTCTCGACACGCCACTCGTGTACCTCAGCATTCGCATCTCAGCCACTTGCACACGAATTACATGGCTTTTCTTCACAGCCCAGCACTCTGACCCATATAGCATAGCTGGTCTAACCACAGTCCTGTAAAACTTCCCTTTCAGCTTGATTGGGACCCTCCTATCACACAGGACTCCACTTGCCTGTTTCCATTTCAACCAACCCCCGTTGATTCTACGAGTCACATCCAGGTCTATCTCCCCATTGCTTTGAAATGTCGATCCTAAATACTTTACCTCCTGCACCTTTTTTTCACTAGTTCGCCCCTTGAGCGTATGTCCCCATTATTTTCCTGGCCACCCCAGTTGAAAGCTAAATACTCTGTCTTCTTCATGTTGATCTTTAGCCCTCCCTTCTCCATTGCTCCTCTTATATCGTTTAGTCCCCTCTATATCTCCTCTCTGCTGTCGCTAACTTTCCCTATATCATCGGCAAATGCCAGGCACTGAGGGGCCCACTCCCCTACACCGGTCAGCAGTTCATCCAGAACCAAGATGAAAAGATATGGGCTAAGTGCAGAACCTTGGTGCACCCCGACTTTTACTGGAAAGCCCCCAGTGTTTCCCCAAGGTGTCCTTACCCTGGCTATGGAGCCATCATACATATCCTGGACTATTCTAATAAATCCTTCTTCTACCCCCCTCTTTCGTGGTACTTCCCACACTACCTGTCTTTGGACACTGTCAAAGGCGTTCTCTAGATCGATAAATATGGCATGAAGGCCTTTCTTTGCTGCCCTATACTTTGGTAGCACAAACAGATGGATATAATGATTGAACTTGATGTTACGATGGCCTCTAGAGAGGTGGCAGCGATTTAAGCAGCTGCATTTGTGAAATTCGCCATGGTGGAGGCCCTCTGTCAGCTGTAGGGCAGTCCGGCCAGTAACAGATCGAGTCCTGTATTGCTAAAGTCTGATATCCGCTGAATTCAGTTTCCCAGTTGTTGAAATATATATATATATATATATATATATATATATATATATATATATACTGTTGGCGTCACTGTTGAGGGGAGTAGGGGAGCGGGTTTATTGCGTTGGGCACACCAATTCTCGTCTGATCGCCGGAGTTAAGCAACGGAACCCCTTGTTGTTGTTTGTTGGTGTTTTAGGTCCCATCAACTACAAGGTCATTACAGACCCGTCCACTGCATAGTTCTAATGCATAGACAGCACAGACACTACACTAATGTGACGATTTTGGGTATTAGCAGTACCCAGTTTTCCCGAGAGACAACCCATGTCAGTACTAGCTGGGGTTGCGTTGCTTAACTTCAGTGATCAGACGAGAACTGGTGTGCCCAACGCAACCCCGGGTCGGGTACTAGCATTGGGGAACGCTGGGGACTGCTAATACCGCAAGGGAGCGGCGAATTGCGTTGGACACATCAGTTCTCGTCCAATCACTGAAGGTAATCAGCGCAACCCCAGCTAGTACTGAAATGGGTGGCCGCTTGGGAAAACTGGGTACCGCTAATACCCAAACATCGTCGCATTAGTGTAGTGTCTGTGCAGTCTCTGCATCACAACTCCACTGTGGACGGGGCTGACGCTGTGGACCTGACTGAGCTAACGGGAAGGCAGCATAGCCCTACCCCACTATTGGGCCACTCGAAATTTCTGAAAACTACTAAAGGATGATCTATCAGAAAATTTGATTAAACAGTCGACATCTCACTTCGTCTGCATCACCTCAATTCGTGGGGTAGACCGGCATCCATCTACAGACAACTTTGCCAGTATTTCGACGGGTTCCAAACGCCTGGCTGGGGTGATCACAGTCAGAGAAAATTCAGTGGGCCCACAGACCCGACCCTGCCACACGCGGAATAAGGGTATGATGATGAATGAAACTTGAGGTCGTTGGCTAACTGACGTGACATCCCATTTCCGTTTGCTGCAATGAAAGGATAGCGTTGCAAGCAGATCCAATCCGACACGTCGCGACGCAAAAAAGCCAATCCATTTCGACCCAGTATCGAATCTGGAACCACTGACGCAGTAATCGAGTACGCTACCTCTTGCGCCGCAGGGGTGGAACCAAAAAAAAAGACCTCAACAAATGAAAATAACCAGCACAAAAGTGGCCCATGGGGGGATCGAACCCACGACCTTCGCGTTATTAGCACGACGCTCTAACCAACTGAGCTAATGGGCCGACGTTCACTTGCTCTTTCTTTATTATTTGTTGAATACTATTTACTAATCAATTGGTTTATGAGCAGCAAGTATCCCACTGTTTTAAACTTGTAATTTACTCAGTACACATGTTTATTTTTAAGTTTGTATGCATACATAAGTAAATAGAAAAAATAACAACTGTTAGCTTCATTTTGCTGTAACTTTTTTAAATGACTACCTGCATTTTTCTGTTACTTGACTAGAGCGGGCTACTTACGGATTTATCTGGCCACCGGGTTACCGGGCATTTCGCGGTGGTCATTATACGCCCGAGGGTCAACGAGCCATTATTAAAACGAAATAATACAATAATTTGTTCCATTCAAAGTTTGTAGGTCCTATTTCCAGAAAACCTCAAGCTACAGTACCTAAATAGTGGTCAGAAAATGAAATGGAAATGCACACGGTGCAATTGCAGTTGCGCCGCTTTATCGCCAGGGGGCATTCCAGTTGAGAGGCGCAAGATGGAGCAAAGGAAATGTTCGACGGCGAATTGTTATTCGCGAAATTAAGAGGAAAAAGGTGGATTAATAGGTATGGTATATCACCAACTTTTCATATTACGCTATTTTTATGACAATATATAATTTTTATGCATCAAAATTCCGCAGAAATTCAATATTGTGTCTACAACCTACACTTTTAATGACAATGGTTATGGCGCCTACACTGTACACTACGAAACACACCGTCAACAGTTAGGAAAATTTATTCAAACAAATTAATTCTTAGAATAATTTATTTATTTTTACCGAAAAAAAATGAAATATGACATGTTGGGAGAACATCTATTAAAGTTTGTTGAGATGAGTTAGATTAGAGTTGTATATCGAGAAGGATCAGTTAAACGAACTAAACTTTAGGCAGGAGCTTAACATTAACATGTCGAGCGGCGAGTTCATATCGTGTTGAATTAAATTAGCTTTGAAATTGAAATAAACGTCCACATTAGGAAAACAGATAACACACTGGTAATCTACATTTTTTTTTAAGTGTTGCTTCAAATGTAAATATTGCGTATGTTTGGTTTAGTATACACGCATTTTAATGTGACTTTTCAGCCATTGTATGTCAGTGTTGTAATGAAGGAACGCTGGACTTCACAAAAGGAATTCGCCCAATACAGGTAGTCGTCGACTTACGACCTATGCAACTTACGACTGTTGACTTTACGACCAGTTTGGTCTGCTGTATTTTGGTACTGTATTTTTGAAACTAATCATCATCACACCCTTCTCCAGCCCGTGACTGGGTCGGGTCTGTGAGTTCCAATCCTCTACCCCTGCCTATCTGCAACACGGCCCCCATCCACCCTGCACACACCCATGTCCTTTTGTACCACCTGTTCCCAGTTGGACTGGTATTGCAGTGTTTTAATGACATAAAATATACAATAATGATAATGTAAGAAAATTATGATAAAATATGACTTAAAGATTTATATAACATCATTTCACAGTGCAGTATAATACTAGAAACTTCAAGGTGCAGGTGGGTGTGCATCGAGGGTCAACACTTAGCCCACACTTATTCCCTCTAGTCATGGCTGAGCTGTTGGCAGGAGTAGGTGGAATGGGGCCCTCAGTGCTTGATATTTGCTGAAGATGTGAGAGAGCTTGCAGAGTCCAAAGAGGAGGCACAAAGTCTACAAGACGATGGTACCCCAAGAAGTGCTACAAGAGGAGGCATAAGGCCGACAAGCCTACAACCTAGGCCACCATCCGGGGTTGATGGGAGTCAAGGATTGGAACCCGCAGACCCGACCTAGCCACAGGCTTGAGAAGGATGTGATGATGATGATTTCACAGTACAGTACTGTGCATTCTGTATAGCAGTGGTCTTCAAACATTGTCGACTCACTGAACCCTAGAACTATGCTTTAGAAAAGTATATCTTGCCATTGCTAACGAATCGGCTACGAATCGACCCGCGGAAACCCCAGAGGTGTATTGCGGAACTCTGGGGTTGCGTGGAACACAGTTTGAAGACCGCTGCTGTATAGCCTACTCAACTTACGACTAAATCGTGTTACGACCGGTCTGTCGGAACCAATTTCAGTCGTAAGTCGACGACTACCTGTACTTTCTTGAAATCCTTTCGATGCCGTATTTTGCTTAAAAAATGTTTGCTAGTAAGTGCGGGAAGTATGGTTATAGGTAAGTCAGTCAATGGCGTTTCGATTCTTCATAATATGTTGTAATGTTTCAGTCGTTTTACAGTTCGGCATGAGCCTGACTCCTGTTACATTATACTTATTGTGCGGTAGGTCAGACAAAATGCAATATTATAACCGACAAAGCATTAATTTACTTGGCAAAATTTCTATTTTGGTTCCATAATCCGGTGTTGAAACAGTGGGGTAGGCCGGCATCCCCCACAGACAACCAGCTAATATTCCTGCGGGTTCCAGACGTCTGACTGAGTGTCCCCAGTCAGAGCATGTTCAATTGTTGTTTGTTTGTTGGTGTTTTAGGGCCCTTCAACTACAAGGTCATTACAGCCCCGTCCACTGTGTAGTTCTGATGCAGAAACTGCACAGACACTACACAAATGCGACGATTTTTGGATACTAGCAGTACCCCGTTTTCCCAAGCGGCCACCCATGCCAGTACAAGCTGGGGTTGCGTTGTTTAACTTCAGTGATCAGACGAGAACTGGTGTGTCCAGCGCAATTTGCCGCTCCCAGCATGTTCAATGGACCAGCGGACCCGACCCTGCCACAAGCGGGATAAGGGTATGATGATGATGAAGTCGTTTTACAGTCGTATTTAGTTAACCCGTTGGCCATAATACGTAACCTTGGCAACCTGTACTTTAAAATTTCACTCCAGATCATTTTATGAAAGTTTATTGTTATTGATCACTCTAGGTAGCAAGCATCTAACGATACCTCAATGCCAATTTATATTTAACGAATTGATGTTCAAAAGAATGTAACAACACTGCACCGCGTTGCAGTCAAACTCAGTGATAGGTAGCAAGTTTGCTAAGGGAAACCCCAAATACGCCTTCCGTTGAGTGGAAGGTTAATCTGTGGTGTGTACGGTATCACCTGCATTTAAAAGATTCCTTTCTATATGGAATGAAATACAGTATGTAGACCGTACAAATACGGTTAAGTACCAAAATTGTCAGAAAATTGCAAAATATATTATGATTTAGCGCGCATGATTATTGCATCAGTGGTTCCACGTTCGATACTGGATCGAGGTGGGTTGGCTTCTTTCGGGCGAGAGAAGAAGTCTCGAGTGTTCCTCCCGTCGGATGGGAAGTAAAGCCAAGTGGCTGTATTGCGTTGGACACATCAGCTCTCGTCTGATCATGGGTGACCGCTTGGGAACACTTGAGTGCTGCTAATACCCAAATCGTCGTAACAGCGTAATGTCTACGCAGTCTCTGCACTACAACTACGCAGTGAACGGGGCTCTAATGATCATTGTAGTTGAGGGGCCTTAAAACACCAATGAAGCGAAAAGGGAAGTAAAGCTGGGACCCCGTTTATAAACATGGGGGTTGCGACTTTGGTCGGCAGCTGGCTGCGTAAAAATGCTGTTCAATAGATCGCCCATGTGTCCATTCAGAGGGACAAAGATTTGTACCTGACCTTGCCCTTAGCCTGGAAAAGGGTTAGTACAGTAGCTGCTTTTTGTTTATATTTGGTGAAGCCTCTCAAAACTAAAGAAATAATGGGGGTGTTTTTCACGGCACAAAGCAGCTTGCTTTTTGGCCTGTCGTAAAATCATAAAACAAAATGGACATTGGAATTTCGTAGTGCCAATTCAACTTAATATTTTGAAAATTGAATAAGCCCAATTGACACGTCAGCTACCGTCTCAGCGATGCACACCTATATTAATTATTGCTGGAAAAGAAGTAAGCTCTTTGATATCTACCGACAAAAGATGGAAATGTAGTGAGAAGTCGCCTTGGAAGAGAGTAAATTCATTAGTTGTTCTCGAATACTACATTGTTCAATCTCTTGCCATTGTTTGATTACTGTTCTGGCGTGCAATAACCTTTAGGATGAGTTCTAGTTGACGTAGGTCACTTAGTGATAAAGCCAGCTACACACTATCCAAATAGGTTGGACAACTGTCCAACCAACCCAACAGATTGTGTAGTATGTAGGCTTGTTGTGCGGCCATACCGACGGTCCGGCAGGTTGGAGTTACGAAACCATCGGACCTCTGACTTCCTAACCCCCATCTCCCAACATATTTTATAGTCTGTAGCGTGGTTGGACCAACCGGCCAACAATAGAACCTTCATTCTTTGTTTAGCTTCCTCACAGTGAACGTACCATCTTGCCTCGGTTGCGCAGTGGGTAGCGTTCTCGGGAACTGCGTCAGGTGAGTTGACTTCTTTTGGGCGAGAGAGATGCCCCGAGTGCGCCGTCCTTCGACTGAGAAGCAAAACCTACGTCCCATGTGGTGTATGATGCCATTTGCATGTAGATGAGGTAGGTGAGGCAAAGTTCCCAGGTGTAGAAGCTCACCTCCTGGCGCCGCGTCAATAGAATATCTCAGAAACGAACAGTAGACCGATGATAAATAAACATAGGGGTTGCAGCTTTGGTCCGCAACCGGCTGCGGAAAAACAATGTTCAATTTATCATTCAAGACGCGATGGGTACCCGACCCTGCTATAGGCAGGAAAAGGGTTAGCAGTTGCTTACAGTGAACGTACCATATTCTGTACTCTTCATCATCTCACCCTTCTCCCGCCCGACGCAGGTTCGGGTCTGCGGGTTCTAATCCTCCACTCTCGCCTATCACCCACCAGGTCCCCCCGCACCCCGCACGCCTCCATGTCCGCCAGCACTACCTGTTCCCACGTTCGCTTTGGTCTCCCTCTACCTCTGGTGCCCCCGATCACCTGCAGTCTCACAATGGACCTAATAAGCTCCTCCTCTCCCTTCCTCATCACATGCCCATACCACCTCAACCGATTCTCTCTCATCTTTTCCGCAATGTCCCCCACCCCCAGGCTACCTCTAACGTAATCATTTCTGACCCGGTCGGCTCTAGACACCCCACACATATATCGCAGCATTCGCATCTCCGCCACTTGCATTTGCCTTTCATGGTTCTTCCTAACTGCCCAGCACTCTGACCCATACAGCATAGCAGGCCTAACAACGGTTCTGTAGACCTTGCCCTTCAACTTTATTGGGATCCGATGGTCACACAGGACCCCACTTGCCTGTCTCCATTTCAGCCACCCTGCATTAATCCTACTGGTCACATCTGAATCTATTTCCCCATTGCCCTGGAAAACTGATCCTAGATAGCGAAACTCTTGCACCGCTGGAATCTCCTCTCCCCCACAACGAATCTCACCTCCTTGCCCCTTGCCACTAAAATTGAAAGCTAGGTACTCAGTCTTCTTCATGTTCACCTTAAGGCCCCCCTCCTCCATTGCTGCTTTCATGTCTTGTAGACCCTTTTGTGCATCTTCCTTGGACTCCTCAAGCCTTCCCACATCACCTGCAAATACCAGGCACTGGGGGGCCCATTCCCCTACTCCCGTCAGCAGCTCATCCATCACCAGAGTGAATAGGTATGGGCTAAGTGCTGACCCTTGGTGCACACCAACCTCTACTTTGAAGCTTGCAGTGTTTCCCCATGCTGTTCTCACCCTAGTGATGGAACCATCATACATATCCTGCACTACCCTAATATGGCCTTCATCCACACCTTTCTTTCTTAAAACATTCCATACTAACTGTCTGGGAACACTATCATATGCCTTCTCTAGGTCAACGAATATTGCATGGTACCATATTCTGTACTGAAGCATGGTAATGGTGTGAGGAGGATGGCTAATGCAACTCCAAACTGGTTGTACGTACTGTCGTCCCATCAAGTTGGATATAGTGTGTAGCCGGCTAAGCATTGGGCTGATTAACAATTCTGCTCTTGAAGATGAGTAAAACTTCCTTGCATCGTAACTTGCAATTCGAGAATAATATCTAGATGTGATATGAAGGCGTAAAAGGAAGGTGTTTCCTACCCTCGCTAGGAAATCGTCATGGGGCGCAATCATTATTATTCTATAACTCTCTCTCTCCCTACTCGCATTTACTGGTAGAAAGGTATCGTATTATCAGTGCACTGACTGCAATGGCAGCAAGATAGAGATTTTTGCATAGATGACTTTCAGCATGTCACTGCACCCAGGTGCGTCAACCTGCGGGCCCTTGAAGCCAAGCTTTGCGTTCTGCACAATCAAAACCATGTAGTATGCATACTGTATGTGGCCTGCCATTCAGAGGAGTAATGAGGGGAGCGGCAAATTGCATTGGATACACCAGTTCTCGTCTGACCCGACGCGGTGGCGTAGTGGTTAGCACGCTCTGCAACTACGCCAGTAGTTCTAGGTTCGATACTGGACCGTGGTGGGTCGGCTGCTTTCGGGCGAGAGAGAACCCGCGAGTGTGCCTTCTTTCGGAGGAGAAGTAAAACCGAGGTCCCGTGTGGGTGTTCGATGGCACTTGCACGTAAAAGAACCCTCTCTACTACGCAACGGGTAGATGAGGTAAAAAATTTCCAGGTGTAGGAGCTCGCCCCCTGGCGTCGGTAGCATTCCCCAACGAACACTAGACCGACGATAAATAAACGTAGGGGTGCAGCTTTGGCCGGCAACCGGCTGCAGAAAAATAAAACTATGACCAATATATCACCCTGTGTCCATTCAGAGGGACAAATGGGTACCCGACCCTGCCATAGGCCGGAAAAGGGTTAGTTGTTGCTTACACCAGTTCTCGTCTGTTCATTGAAGATAAGCAACTCTAGCTAGTGCTGATATGGTTCGCCGCTTGGGAAAACTGGGTACCGCTAATACCCAAAAATCGTCGCAATAGTGTAGTGTCTGTGCAGTCTACATTAGAGCTACGCAGTGGACGGGGATCTAATGACCTTGTAGTTGAAGGCCCCTAAAACACCAACGAACAACAATGAAAAGGGGACAGCTGAGCTCAGGCTCAGTTGCAAGGGGAAGGAAATATTGTTTGCCATACTGCCATCCATTTCTTGTTAAAAAGTGTCATGAAATACGATTTTGGAAATTGCGAGGTCAAATAACATCGGGCCAGGTCTTTCAGTGCATTTAAAAACAGATTGCTGAAAAAAATAGTTCAACACTGGCCCTCATGATAATGCATTTTTCCCAATGTGGCTCTCGGGGTATCTCCAGTTTGACATGCCTGAACACCCTTTTATCCTTCGCATTTGCTGGAAGTAGGGTTTCGTATTTACAATTTACCTCCCTGTACCAAATTTTGGCAACGTAAATCAATATGTGATCATAAATACAGCGTAATATTGAAGTGCACTGTAAATTTCCCCGTAATTCAAAAGAATCACCAAGGTCGAACTTATATACTATCACGAGACAAGAAGCTGAGTCACTGTTTTGTGGCGAGGTGTGTTAGTCAGAGAGTGACTTGTCCTGTCCAGTAGTAAGCACTTGAATCAAGCCCCTGAAGGAAGTCTGTTGCTCTGTGGTTGCCTACTTGTCTGGTGAGTCTATGGTTGATGGTTTGTTTCACCCCAGTAGGGAGACTCCAAGTGCATTTTCAGTCCTGTAGAAAGTAAAGCACGTAATTGCATGTCAAAGAAATCTTTCTACATTTAATAATATATAGCCTACATGTAAATGGAGGAACTTGCCTCCTAGTGCCATTAAAAGATATTATCTCGCAGTAAGAAGAACGTTTCACGTTAATTTATCAGGGTTTGTTTGTTGGTGTTTAGGTCCCATCAACTACAAGGTCATTAGAGACCCGTCCACTAATGCATAGACTGCACAGACACCACACTAATGCGACGATTTTTGGGTATTAGCAGTACCCAGTTTTCCCGAGCGACCACCCATGTCAGTACTAGCTGGGGTTGCGTTTCTTAACTCCAGTGATCAGACGAGAACTGGTGTGTCCAACGCAACTCGCCGCTCCCGATTTATCAGGGGTTGTAGTATTAGATTGATACCACCTCGGTGGCGTAGTGGGTAGCGTGCTTGGTAACTGCGTCAGTGATTCTAGGTTCGATACTGGGCCTAGTTGGGTTTACTTCAATCGGGCGAGAGAGAGAGAGAGAGGCCCCGAGTGCGCCTTCATTCGGATTGTTGTTGTTTGTTGGTGTTTAAGGTCCCGTCAACTACAAGGTCATTAGAGACCCGTCCACTGCATAGTTCTAGTGCATACACTGCACAGACACTACACCAGTGCGACGATTATTGGGTATTAGCAGTACCCAGCTTTCCCGAGCGACCACCCATGTCAGTACTAACTAGGCTTGCGTTGCTTAACTTCAGTGATCAGACGAGAACTGGTGTGTCCAACGCAAGTCGCCGCTCCTTCATTCGGATGAGAAGTAAAGCAGAAGTGCCGAGTACTGTACGATGGCATTTGCACGTAAAAGAATCCTCTCTACCATGCAGCGGGTAGATGAAGCAACATTTCCAGGCGTAGGAGCTCGTCCTCCTGGCGCCGGTGGAGTGCCCCAACGAACAGTAGACCGACAATAAATAAGCATAGGGTTTGCAGCTTTGGTTGGCAACCGGCTGCGGAAAAGCATTGCCCAATATATCATCCTTGTGTCCATTCAGAGGGACTATATGAGTACCTGCCATAGGCGGCAAAAGGGTTAGGAATTGATTGCCTTGCTTTTGCAGTGCAGTAGAAACCGGATATTGTAATCACGGATAATGTTATCAGCCAGTTAGTGTTATCAATAGTTACTGGTCCCACAGTGATCACAGTATGCGGCGCCAGTTGCGTTGGACACACCAGTTCTCATGAGATCACTGAAGTTAAGCAACGCAAACCCACGTTAATACCAACACTGGTGGCTGGTAGTGAACGTTGGGTGCTGCAAATTTTCCCGCTCCTAAGGCCTCTACACCTACCACCTCCTCACCAGCGAGCAGCCTCCTAAGGGTTTGGCCTGTTATGGCTGCTTGGCTTACTCCCTAACCCGTTAGCCTAACATAGTAACAGAATAGAGTACTGTATTAGGTTGACAGCCGGCTGTGTTAAGAACAGTGTCATCAATTAATCCACGTTACTAATGAGTATCCGACCCTACCAGAGGCGGAGAACAGGGTTTAGCTGTATGCAGGGCCGGCCTTTTCTATAATGGGGCCCGGGTACAAAAATCCTTTTGGGGCCCCAAAATATTTTTCCAAAAGTAAAAATTAAAGGATTCATAGTAAATGGACTCCTCTTAGATGCACTCTTATCCCATTCTGAGATCCTGCCTACATTTTGGAAGGTATTACATTTTTGGATGATGCCATGTGTCCTAATATGTCGCCATTGCATTTATGAGTTGGTCTGAAAGCCTATGTGGACGTCCACACCTTGGAACATTTTCAGTTGGACCTGTGTCATTATATTTTTTTATTACACTTCTGATTATTAAGGGTATTTTGGTTTTAACAGCCCCAAAATAATAGCATTATTAAATTATTGACTCTTAACTTGTGGCCCATTGAGGCTTGTAATGTGGCCCATGGTGCATCATTTCTAATTATGCATTATAGCCTACCTGCTATGTAACACCTAACGTTATCTTCACCCATTTTGGTTTTGACAGCCTGTGGCTGGCAATCAGTTCATGGAGCAGCCGAGTGACCCACAACACCAGAAAGGTTGTACAACCCTGGTGTAGTTCAATGGCAGGGTTGTTAGGTTACGTTTAGGTTATGTTGCATTGGCAGGGTCGAATGAGGGACGTTGCCCCTACAATGACGTATTAAACTTTTAATATTAGCAATGATCTGGGCCTTGATGGGTACTGATGATGGGGCCCCATGATTGAGGGGGCCCGGGTGCAATGCACCCTCTGTATGAAAATGGCCGGCCCTGGCTACATGAAAAATGATGGACTCCTGAAGTAAGTCAGGAAGACAGGTACGCATATTCGCTACCCTGCATTTGCTGGTTTGCAATCAAAAAATATTAATACTGTTTATGATTCATTTGAAGGGTAATAATGCCGGTTTGCGAAAGCAAGTCCTCTTGAAAGCAACTCCCCCTCCTCAAAAAAAAGAAACACTAGTAGTATTTACTACAATAATTAAAAACTCTAGCTTAGGTACCGTGGAAACCAGTCTTTTATTAACAACAATACGCCTCAGTGTCGTTGTAGAAGAAATATGGAATGTAATTTGCATAAATAGCAAATGAATTAAAAAAGGTTCGATGAAAGGAGGCATATTCTTGAATAAAAGAAATGTAACCTGGCAACATTTGTACATGTGTCTCTGCCTTCCGATTCTGAAAGCCCAGAGCACATACGAAGTTCAAACATCTCTGATGTAAGATGCATAAATTATGATAGACATTGTAAAAATGAACTAAAAATTCTCAGTCTGATGACCCCCCCCCCCCCCAGTAACGCTGAAGCCTAATTTGAAACCAAAGCAAGAGGGATGATCCTGAACTGTTGAATTTGGAGAAGGATGTTTTTCTTTTGCTTGAGATGTCAGCGTTATCCAAACGTTGGCCATTATTATTATACTGTAGTTGCATGAAAATTTCGCTATTTTTAAACTTTGTTTTTAGGATAATCGATCCATCCCATTCGTCTTTGTGAAAATAACAGCATTTATCACTCAATTCCAAAGCATCAATCTTCAAGATAGAGTGTTTCTTTGAAATAGCAAATCGAGCAACCCCCTATTTACCTCTCCATTAATAGCATTTTCGTATAAATCACGTATTATTTTTAAGAAGCAACATGCCACTAATCAACTTGGCTGTTAAGTATTTTTTTATCGTCAAAAAATGCGAGTACTGCAGCGGGATTTGGTAGTATCTAACGCTTTGCCTAAGAATGGCTCAGTTTTGGTGAGGTTGTACCCAAATTGCAGTAGAGGAGGATTTTTTCGACTGGTCTTTCTCTTGCAAAAGTGGGTCACATAGGCAATACAACCCTTATTATCAGGATCATTTATAGCAGTGGCTAGGGTACAATTTGCCTACTCCAGAAGAGTTCTGGAAGCGGCGAATTGCGTTGGACACACCAGTTCTCGTCTGATCACTGAAGTTAAGCAGCGCAAGTCTCTTCACAAGAACGGCTCTTAAACACCAACACACAGCAACAACAGGAGAGTTCTAATCACCGCACAGAAGCACAATGTGACCTTAATGTATTAGATGTTGCTTATAATTTTTTTCAGTTGGAGTGTTTACTATCGTTTTGAGATGTGAAAACACACTTAGGTAAGTTGAGTGGTTTACGGAAGTTTCGCCCCACACATTTCGCCCCTCGGACGTTTCGCCCCTCGGATGTTTCGCCCCTGGGAAGGTAAATGGCCGGTAAACGACGTAAACGCAAACTTCAAACGTAAAATTTACGTCGTCAAAGTCTTTTAAGTGATGTTCGTCTGCTAAATTGTACTTAAAAAAAATAGCGGCAGCGTCGATGCTTAAAACTACCAACGTAAAGTGAATTTCCAGATATTTCGGCTATGCCTTTCAGAAAGTCTATTAAATTTCTATCGTTGATGTCCTCCACAATGCGTAGCATTCTTGCCGAAATTGCTGAATTTTAACCTTACCTATTCCTTGAAACACTCAGAAAAAGGTCCGAACGAACAATGCTGTTTTTCTAGGTAAAAACAGAATAACAAAAAAAACCGGCCAAAATAAGGTAAAAATCAAGGGCTGACATTGACTCAAGGGTCAGTTGGCACTAGCCCTTGATTTTTACCTTATCTAAAACGGAATAACAAAAAATAACAAAAAAACGGCCATTTGCCTCCCAGGGGCGAAATGTTCGGGGGCGAAACGTCCGAGGGGCGAAATGTGTGGGGGCGAAAAGTACCCAGGGGCGAAATATCGAGGGCGAAACGTCGGGGGCGAACGTTCCGGATCCCAAGTTGAGTGGGCCCTAATAACCAAAGTAGAGGTGAGCGGCTGTATTGCGTCGGACACTCCAGTTCTCGTCTGATCACTGAAGTTAAGTTACGCAACCCCAGCTAGTACTGGCATGGGTGACCGCTTGGGAACAGTCTTAACAGCATTATGGTCCCGTTGGTGTGTTGTTAGGGCCCTTCAACCACAAGGTCATTAGAGCCCCGCCCACAGTGTAGTTCTTATGCAGAGACTGCACAGACACTACACCAATGTGACGATTTTTGGGTATTAGCAGTACCCAGTTTTCCCAAGCAACCACCCATGTCAGTACTAACTGGGCTTGCGTTGCTTAACTTCAGTGATCGGACGAGAACTGGTGTGTCCAACGCAATTCGCTGCTCCCTGCATTATGGTCCCCTGGGCAAAGCAGTGTGCTGGGCACCCTACGACAACCCCTCGCAGGAATAATATGTAAATGGTCACCTGACATACACATATTAGCTTAGGACCCCCGGCAAGTGCCCAGCGGGCCCATATGTTAAGATTACACTGGGTACTTCTAAGACCCAAATTGTCGTAACAGCGTAGTGCGGAGTGTCTTTGCAGGCTCTGCAATAGAACTATACAGTGGACGGGGCTCTAATGACCATTGTTGCTTACTGGTCCTAAATCACCAACAAACAACATTGCAAGTTGAGAATTGGTGTGTTAGCTGCTTATGTACCTACCCTGAAAGGCCCATAATCCGTTGTTTGTGACCATGATAATGCTCTTAAAGTGGGAATGGGCAAGGTACGACCCTCTAGGTCTATTTGTGAGAGACGCAAGCTACTTTTCACCATTTCTCTCCATAAATTAAAAGCATACTAAATCATAATCATCATCATGCCCTTATCCCGCCTGTGGCAAGGTCGGGTCTGCGGGTTCTTGCCCTCCACTTACGCCTATCTCCCGCCAGGTCCCCGTTCACCCCATACACTACTATATCCTCTAGACGTATTTCATAATTTCTGGCCAAATATTTCCCTTACAATCATTTTCACATATGGAACGACCTACCTTTTGCTGTTAGGTCCTCCGTCTTTGACTGTTCTGCCCTAAAATGTAAACACTCCTGCAGACATCTAAGGAAATCCTTGTTCACTTCTTTATTGTTAAAATAAGTGTCAGTTTAATTCGTCTCTGAATAGTCTTCGCTTTGTGTCTCTAATTTCCTGTATTTTACCAAGCATATCCTCACGGACAATCTGCTCCCACGTCTGCTTTGGCCTCCCCCTGCCCCGGGTGCTGGATAATGCACTCCGTTGCAAAAAAAAAAATGCTCCTTGTTTTTAAGAATACTGCAAATCGTTGAATGCAATTTTTCCAAGCGATAGTGAGGTGCTAACTAAAAAACCACCAAATACAGGCTAATAGCCTAGATCTAGGATCCTGCATGTAACGTCACATTGTCTCTGGTCACTCGTTCTGCGAAACATCGCTGGTCATTTTTATATGTTGTTTTGCTCGCTACGGGAGGTGCTCACGCGAGAGTTCACTCTGTTTTGTTGCATGTAAGGCAGGGATATCAAAATTGCAGCCCTTGAAGCCTAGAGCTGCGGCTAGCCCAGTCGATACCGCGTGGTATACATATGCTGCCTGCCACTCAGGGTGACAGTACCCTCTATGCGCAGTTGCAAGAGAGCACCATGAACACTGTTTGGCCCTCATGACAACGCATATGTACCAATATGGCCCAGTTTGACATGCCTGATGTCAGGTAATATTGTTTGATGTTGTTGTTGTTCGTTTGCGTTTTAGGGCCCTTTGACTTCAAAGGTCATTAGGGCCCAAATATTATTTGAAATCTACTTTGTAACCAAGGGAAGCTTAGAGAATAACTGCTTACAAGAAACTATACGATTTTAGCTTCATTTGCATTTAAGGACATTGACGTTGCCCTCAAATAATTTGAAGATAAGACATGGGTAGACTGTTGGCACCTTGCTCGCCATTGTGTTGAATTAAACACCTTGTGTGTCCATTCACCGAGGCGGATGGCTTCTTTCGGAAGCGAGTGAGAATGAGGTGTAGGAGCTCGTTCCCTGGCGTCGTGTCGGTGGAGAAAAAGTGCCCCAAGGAAGAGAAAATATGCCGGGAATAAGTAATCGTAGAGGGCCGCATTACATTGGCAGCCGGCTGCGAAAAAATGCCATCCAAAAAGATCATTCGTGTGTACTGTTGGATCACAAAGTGGGCACCAGATCCTGTCCTAGGCGACGGGTAACTGAAAAATGACTAGCAGAATTTGTTGGATTTTTACGTTAGTTATTATATACTAAAAGATGTTTTAGTGTATTTGTGTGTGGTAGATGAGGACGTGGTGGGAGGTAGGCCAGAGTGGATGGTCAAAGCCCGCAAACCCGAGACCCTGCCACAGGTGGGATAATCGGATAATGATGTACGCTTTGTGTGATTTATCAGGCAGAATACAAGGCTCACTGTATTCTTGTATGCCCTAAGCCGAAACTAAACGTGTTGTGGCATGCGGTTGGCAGTCAGCCATATCAAACCAGTGGTCCAAAAGTTTCACTTACTAGTTCCGTTTTTAGTTTTCCTATTTTTCCATTTCTATCTTGTCGGTATCTTTCTCCCCTTTTTACCCTCCCTTTCTTGTTTAGCCCACCCTTTAAACATAAAATTGGTTTGTTATAATCGTATACTATTGCATTTATAAACAACTAAAATGAGGAAGGCCAAAAATAATGCACTTATAATTGGACATGACCATCTTGAACAGTTTTGGGAAAGTCGATCTCGGTTGTGGAGGGCTGAAGTAGTGCGTGAAGGGAAGGTACTTGTCAGTAATCTGTGATGTAGCACTATCAGGACTACCATCAAATCTCGGGATGGTGGATTAGAGAAGATGTAGAATTAAACTGGTCAGGCGATGCACATAGCCTGGGTCTGAAAATGTATGAGGCTGCGACTGGCCATGGTGTCGCTCTTTAATAACGAACAGGAACAGTAACTGACATCTGGAGTTTTTACCCCAGAGAATGGCCATCCTTGCTACGATTTATGATCACAGGAAGGTCCTGGCCATTGTCTAGCATGGTCCTTACATATCAAAACAGCCACTGAAACACAGCAGTTAAAGCCTTTCAGGCTTGTATCGTTTATTTTTCACTTCCATCTCTTCTTGGGGAATGTTCCCAAGGCTGCTGTTCAAAATTGACATCTACTCCTAAGTTATTTAACTGTGCCGCTCCTGTTAGCATAAAGCTAGTAAATCCGCTTGGTATTGGGAGGATATATTGTTAAAGCTAAGTATGAATGTCATGGGGCACTCAAATGGGACAATCTTTTATCACATCTTGCTGCACAGCTCAAGAAATTGTGGGTAAACAGGGCAAGGAAGCAAACTTTCCCCTTTTGCAGCGTTGTTAACGACCGTGTCAGGGTTTTGTTTCCACTTCCTTGGCAGAAATTTCACTAAAATTAGGCAAAATAATAGTCTTTTATAAACGTCCACTTTTTTTTAATAAATCGAATTTTGAAATATGGAGACAAGTTGGCTATTACAGTTCTACCAGTCTGTAATCTATTCTAGTCCATTCAAAGAATGATCAGCATCTTCATGCTTATTTTTTTTCTTCTTTTTCTTCTTCTTCTTGGCAGATCCCTCCAAACCATCTTCTTGAGTTTCATTTAAAGAAGTGCTTTCTTGAAGCGTTTCATTAAATGAAGCTTCTTCCAGTTTCCGTTTCTTCTTCCGTTGTTTCTTCCTCTGCTTTCGCTGTTCTTTGGCCTAATTGAAACCAAATCATACATAATGCATTTTTAAACTAAATTTCTGAAAAAGGTTAGCAGAACTTACCTCAACAATAGCCTCATGCATCACCTCGATGTTTTTGCGGGGGATCTCGCCTGTCTCGTAAAATTTTAGCCTTTCTTCCACCTGACCTTTGAGTTTTTCACCAAAAACAACCGTTGGATGTTCTATGATAAAATAACACATGCTTGCATTATGTAGACCGTAACTACTTTAATTGAAATACATGCTTGGGAAAATGGGAATTTTACCTGCGAAGCAATCGATCCTACTAGCGATTGAGCACTTGTTAGCTAAAAACCGAGACATACGCCCTTTGTTTTTAGCATCAGCACGACCAATAAATGTGGAATGAAATATGAGTCCGTATTTTGGAGTATTGGTTCCACGTCTTAAAGCACTGGGATGAAAAATAAACAAGGTTAAAATTATCATGATATCAGTTTCAACAATGGTAGTGAATAAAATGGGTATCTCTTACCGGAAGAGAGCTTTCTCCGCTCCCAGAATTTGCAATGTTGATGCAGGAAATTTTGCTAGATTCGTCAGGCTTCCAGCACGTGAAATTAATCTGGCACCAACCTAAAGACGTTTTTAAAATGTCTGAGCATAAATTAAAAGGGTGATGACTAATAATCTACCAACTGTCGTATTAACATCGGTTTGAAAGACTGAGTAGATGATAACCCTTGGAAGTAAAACATGCGAATTCTGTTCGTGGAGTTCCGATGTTCCTCGAGGGTAGTAAGGAGGTTACTACTCCTAATCCTTCTTCCCGCCTATGGCAGGGTCTTGTATTCACTTCTGTCCCACTCGGACACACGGGCGATGCATTGGACGGTACTGTGAAGCAGCTGGCTGCCGACTTAAGCTTATTTTTCCTCGTGCAACACTTTTCCTCCACCAATGACCGAAGTGGGGTGACAAACAAACACCTGATAGTGTTAAAATTATAGGCTCAATTTACCTGTTCTCCAATTAGGACTGCTAAATTGGGTGCCACGGCTTCCATCTTAGTTTTTAGATATTCCGACAAACTTCTGCGGTATTCGGATAGTGACACCACGCGAGATGCAAAACTTTCAATATTAATTAGATCCAAAGGAGAAATGTCCATTCCTAAGATAGGAAACAAAAGAATGTTGTCAGGGAAGGTCTCTGGTACCTACGATGCAGGCATGTGCAATACACACCCATTGAGGACTTGGATGCCTCATAAATTTCTGCCGCTTTTGCACCGTCCATGATTATCTCTTCTAACTGTTGAACGTGATCTGGTGTTAAGTCCTTTCTATTCTTAATGAATTTGACCAACTTTGCATATATGTAATTGTCAGGTGCTATTTGAATTAATTCTGGAAAATGATAAGAATACCACTCCCTACAAGAAAAACACTAAATAGAGCTTTGATGTCATTAGATTAAATGAAATTAAAACAAAAAATAAAATACCTTATTCTCATAGCGAAGGTATTAATGTCTTTATCAAGTTGATCGAGTAAGCATATGCTTTGAATAATCATATTATCAACACGATTGACGTTAAATTTCACTTTTGCTCTCGAGTAGCTATGACCGAGACCAAGTTGTGCTTTTGCTGCAGAATCGTGAGTGAACCCTTTCACTAAGGTGGCAAAATTATGGCGTATGCCTGTAGGTAACAAGAGAAATTAAATCATTGGTTCAAATGATTGTGTTGATGAGTATCTGAAAGAGTATTTATTTTTACCGCGAACAAGTTCTGGAACGATGCCTGTGTATTGGCACTGGACAGGGAACACTTCTGATATTGCAGTACCTAATTTACCATCTGATACTCCAAGTATGACTTTAGCGTCGCTCTTCGGCAAATTTGTTTCCAGAAAGGTGTTTAAATCCTCATGTAGAACCCCTAGAAATAGACAAATAGGTGAATGGAAAAGGTACAAAAAAGCTTCCTTATATTTGAGGCAAGATAAGTATTACTCTAACCTTCCGAGATAGCATTCAAGTTATCCAGAGCATTTGCTGCTGACTTGAATGGAGAAAATGATACAAGTTTAACTACATTATTGAATTTTGCTAGGTTGGTAATTGACGATTCTACTTGGGATTGTATCATTCCAATTTCTTCGAATTGCTCGATACCAAACAGGGCATACCCTGCGGCATGCTCGTATAAAACATACATTCGAGACTGTAAGAAAAAGACGGAACATTACAAATGAAATGTCGTATTTATATAATTTTATGCTCGGTACAAAAGATTAGTCTCCTTCCCTTCACATGATAATAGGCTTGAAAGCCATGACAAACAGCAGGTTAAGCCTAACACCATGTGGTCGGAAGCGAGAGTAAATTGTAGGGCAGCCAATTGTAGCATACGGCGGTAAAATAACAATGCAATAAGGTATACAGAAATTATAAAACATATTGACGTACAAATGCTTACCATTTTGTTAGGTTTTTAAAAACGATTCATCCTACAAAAATATCTTCATAGTTCTAAAACGTGCGTGGTAGCAACTCGCTATAGAGTAAAATACACGGCGCTTCACTTAATGATAAAAGCAGCGACGCTTGAATTACAAGCGAAACTCAATGTTAAAATATGGGACGTAAAACAGCGCCGCTACAGGAAAGGACTCGGACTAAGCTCACTATTTACTCCAATGTAATGTTTCCCTTTCATCATCATCATCCCCTTATCCCGCTTGTATTGTTGTTTGTTGGTGTTTAGGGGCCTTCAACTACAAGGTCATTAGAGCCCCGTTCACAGTATAGTTCTTATGAAGAGATTGCACAGACACTACACTAACAGGCGCGGATCCAAGGGGGGGTTGGAGTTGCAATCCCCCCACTGACACTAATACGTCGATTTTCGGGTATTAGCAGTGTCCAGTGTTCCCAAGCGGCCACCCATGTCAGTACTAGCTGGGGTTGCGCTGCTAACTTCAGTGATCAGATGAGAACTGGTGTGTCCAACGCAATTCGCCGCTATCCTGCTTGTGGCAGAGTCGGGTCTGTGGGTTCTGCCCCGCCCCAACTACCATTTATCGCCCCCACGTTCTCCCTCCACCCTTTCGTAAACCTGCTCCCATGTCTGCTTAGATTTCTTCCTCTGTCGCTGGTGTTTGCAGTAACTTGTGTCCCTGTGGCGGACCTAACCAGCTCCTCCCCTCTTATCGTCACATGTCCATGGCACTTAATTCTATTCTCTCTTGTTTTCCGTGATTTTCCCCAAACTACCCCTAATATACTCATTCCTAATTCTGTCTGCTCTCAACACCCTCCCCCATACTCCAATGAAATCGCATTTCGGTTACCCTGATTCTATTATCATGGCCCTTTCACACTGCCCAAAACTCTGATTCATACAGCATAGCTGGTCTAATAGCTGACCTGTAGATTTTCCCCTTTAACTTTCCGTTAAACAGCCTAATGTTTTTATATTCTAAAATTAAAATCTGAGATAGAATCAGGAAACAGATAAATCATCCATGTTGCAGTTTTGGTAGCATTATTTTTGGTAATTGGCCGCCATACCACCTCAACCTACTCTCCCTCATCTTTTCTGCGATGTGCTCCATCCCCAGGCTACCTCTAATATACTTATTCCTAACTCTATCCGCTTTCGACACCCATCTCATCAGGGACAGATCTACATATTGACTAATAGGGCTTAAGCCCTGGGCCCCCAAGTGTCAAGGGGCCCTGCTCGACATATTCATTGAATTTTAATCAAAGTGACATTTTTGAACTTCAATAAGCCCTAGGCAACCTAGCAACCTAGATCCCTAGCCCAAGCAACCTAGATCCGCCCCTGCGTCTCCTACCGTAGCATTCACATCTCGGTTACTTGCATTTTATTTACGTGGCTCTTCTTCACTGCCCAACACTCTGATTCATATAGCATAGCGGGCCTAACCACTGCCCTGTAAAACGTCCCCTTCAACTTGATTGGGACCCTCCTATCATACAGGACTCCAATCTTCACATCCTAGTCTATATCCCAAGTAATTACTATGGTTCCTTCCTAATTGAAAGCTAAATACTCTGCCTTCTTCATGTTTATCTTCAGCACTCCATTTTCTATCGCCCCTATAATATCGCTTAGGCCCTTCTCTACCTGTTTTCTGGAGTCACTAGGTTTAGCAATAAATCTAACATACACAATAAATATAATAGACCATATCAGAGTTGTCCAATCTTTCTGGTATTGTGGGCCACTCGGCTGCTCCAAGATCAGATTGCGGACCACAGACCGTGAAAACCGAAACGGGGGGGAGGTAACGCTAGGTATTACATAGAAACAGTGGCGTAGCCAGGATTTTCTGAAGGGGGGATATGAAGGGTTTAACCCCCAAATCCCTCCCTTGGCTACGCCACTGCATAGAAAGCATACGATATGATGAATTGTAAATTTTTTTTGTCGGCCTACCGCGGGCCGCATTATAATCCTCCATGTGCTGCAGGTTTGACAACCCTGCTCGACTTATTCAAGTTATCGCTAAATGTGCGGCGATTATCAAATGACGATATTTTGTAATTTTCAACAAATTTGACGCCTAAGTCAATTTCTATAAAGGCGCGTTCTCACTAGTCAAGTTTTGTTGACCAATTGTAGGCCTACTTGTTCAACAAAAGTTGAACATTACTTGAATCAATTTTCGTTCACACATTTCAATAGAAACTGATCAGTAGTTTCATTGGACAAATGGGGTTTCAGTTACAATACAAATGGGGTCAAAAGGAGTTGTGTGGATAACACTGTATTTTGGTTAACCCCCAATTGGTCCATTTGGTCCAATTGGCCCAATTGAAGAGTAATGGTGAATGACTCACCACTTGATCAACTTGAAACAGAAGTTCCCACTACAGTTTTCATTCAAGTTTTGTTGAACAACAACAATTGGTCAACAAAACTTGACTCGTGAGAACGCGCCTTAAGACATTCTAATGTTGCTTGTTCCAGTGATGTTAACTTGTGAATCGTGAGGGCAATCTGTGTTTGCATCTTCGTCAGGAAAGCCTGATATAAATAATTGCTTTGTTATTGTCTTTTATTCAATGCCGCTTTATGTAATGTTGACATAGATGTGGAACTTGATCCTCCAATATTCCTAATCCCAAACACTGATGTTCAACCTCAACGTTTTCTACTATTGCAGATATTTTCAGATTATCTTTAGAGTAACTAATTGACCAGGTTAGGTCTTTTACGATTTCTTTCACCTAGATCAATCATTAAGGCCCTTTGTTTGTAACCGACATAATCTTAAGGACCTAATTTCGTCGATCCTCGTGATAATGCCCCTCAAAATATTGAATGTTATTTGTAACTTAAGGTGTTAAACCGGCATGAGCCTGTCTCCTGTTGCATTAGTTATTGTGCGATGGGTCAGACACCATGCAACTACCATGCAATATTACAACCAACAAAGCATTAACTTACCTGCCAAAAATTTCTATTTTCGTTGCGTAACGCGGTGTTGGAACAGTGGGGTAGGCCGGCATCCTCCACAGACAACTTAGCCAATATTTCCTGCGGGTTCCAGACGCCTTGCTGGGGTGTCCCCAGTCAGAGCATGTTCAGTTGGCCCGCAGACCCTACCCTGCCACAGGCGGGATAAGGGTATGATGACGATGATATTTGTAAGGTGTTAAACATTATGGAAGCGACTGTATTGTGATGGACACACCAGTTCTCGCCTGATCTCTGAAGGTAAGCAACGCAACCCTAGCTAGTACTGTACTAGCATGGGTGACTGTTTGGAATCACTGGGTACTGCTAATACCCAAAAATCTTCATAACAGCATAGTGTCTGTGCAGACTCTGCATTAGAACTATGCAATGGATGGGACTGTACTGGCCATTGTAGTTGAAGGGTTGCAGTGAAGAATTGCCAGATAGATCATGGACGCATGGAAAGAATCTCTTAATTGAATGGTTCACACTCTCACATTGTTCGCAACCAAGATTTGTAAAGTAAAACTAAATTTCGTTTCTTAGAAGATTTAAGGGAGCGGCGAATTGCGTTGGACACACCAGTTCTCTTCCGATCACTGAAGTTAAGCAGCGCTACCCCAGCTAGTACTGACATGGGTGGTCGCTTGGGAAAACTGGGTACCGCTAGTATCCAAAAATCGTCGCATTAGTGTAGTGTCTGTGCAGTTTCTGTATCAGAACTACACAGTGGACGGGGCTCTAATGACCTTGTAGTTGAAGGGCCCTAAAACACCAACAAACAATTAGAAGAATTAAATTAACGTCGGCTTTTCTACTTGTACCTCCATTTAAACCACGAGGTTGTTAAATATTCATCGGTGACGGTTCGGTGAGAGTTCATTAACACGAAATCTGACCAGTAATGGTGAGCGTATCCAGGTTCGGAAAAGTGAGTAGGGCCTACTAACAGTACTATATGCACTTTCGCTTTCCTATGTGGCTTTCTTTTGCGCTCATTTCCGTAGATCGGTGAGCGGCGAATTGCGTTGGACACACCAGTTCTCATCTGATCACCGAAGTTAAGCAGCACAACCCCAGCTAGTACTGACATGGGTGGCCGCTTGGGAATAGTCGGTACTGCTGATACCCAAAAATCGTCGCATTAGTGTGGTGTCTGTGCATTCTCTTCACAAGAACTACGCCGTGGATGGGGCTTAATGACCTTTTCCCGCCTATGGCAGGGTCGGGTACCCATTTGTCCCTCTGAATGGACGCAGGGTGATATATCGGTCATAGTTTTTTTTCTGCAGCCGGTTGCCGGCCAAAGCTGCACCCCTACGCTTATTTATCGTCCGGCTAGTGTTCGTTGGGGAATGCTACCGACGCCAGGGGGCGAGCGCCTACTCCTGAAAATTTTGCCTCATCTACCCGTTGCGTGGTAGAGAGGCAATGATCTTTGTAGTTGAATGGCCCTAAAACACCAACAAACAACAACCCAATCATCGTTGCATTAGGGTAGTGTCTGTGCAGTTTCTGCACTAGAACTATGCAGTGGATGGGGCCCTAATGACCTTGTAGGTGAAGGGTCCTAATACACGAACGAAACAAAAAACCGTGAATTGGTTATGATCGAAGTAAGAGTTGTTGGCAACAAATTGATGTTAATTTGATGAGAGCAACGCTGAAGACATGGGGACTTGTGAATGAAAGAGCTGGCTTGGATTGACCAGCATGCTCCTTATTTTGGGAGTCTAATGCCTAGTTCCGTATCACCACGCTTCAACGCTAATCACGTCGCCACTGATGACATCTTGATGACGTTTTGTGCTAGTGCGTTATGAAGGACCGCCAGCGCAATTCCTTAAGTGCAGCGCTTTATTTGGAGTCACCGCACGCCGCCGTCATGTCTTACATTATCCTCCGCCATTTTTCAAGCAGACAGCTCAACCGCCAGCCAATCAGAACGCAGCGTGACGTGCGGGACGCTTTGTAAGTTGACCACCTGTCAATTCAACTACCGTCACGCATAGCTGCTCTGCGGCGCCCCAAGTAGCAGTGTGACGTCACCATTTTGTGTGCTGTGTCGTCTGTTACAACGGTAATAGCGTTAGCGCGTGGGTATACGGAACCAGGCATTAGTTTAGAAACGAGCTAATGCGAGGACTACTAATTCACATAGTGCGTGTGATTAAATATACTATCTCTAGTGGACTGCATGGCGTTGGTTGTTTCCCAAATAGGTTGTCTCCATTATTAGGGAGCTTGAGTTACACGTTGCGTACAACGTACACCGACGCAAAGCAGACGAATTCCATACTGCGCAGATGCAACATTCCTAATAGGCGCATGTGCACCTGCGCAGTACGCAATTCGTCTGCTTTACGTCGGTGTAAGTTGAACACCGACGTGTAACTCAAGCTCCCTATTATTTTCACAATGTACGTGGGTTGCTCCAGTTATAGATCTATCAATGAACCCAAAAGGGTTGCCATGGGAGCAGTGGCGGATCCACGGGGGGGGGGGGGGGAATTCGGGCGGGGGGAAACTTTCAATTTGCTCTCGAAACATAAACTCCCCCCCCCCCCCCCTGAGCCAGCCTCTGGATCCGCCCTTGCATGGGAGAGGCTGTATTGCGTTGGTCACACCAGATCTCGTCTGATCGCTGAAGTTCAGCAACGCAACTCCAGCTAGCACTAACATGGGTGACCGCTTGATAACACTTAGTACGCTAATACCCAACAAAATCGTCGTAACAACGTAGTGTCTGTGCAAACACTGCATTAGAACTACTCAGTGGACGGGACTGTAGTGACCTTTGTAGTTGGAGGGTCCCAAGACACCAACTAGAAAGGCGGACACCATTAACATACATACTGTTTATCAGTACAGCACTGTATATACCACCTTATGGGGAATGAACTTGAGCCATTTGCACTCTAGGATAAAAGTTGTAGAACCTTTGGCCTCAACCTTAGAAATGATTCTGACAAAGTGCTCAGGATTTCAGTGTATAACTTAGGGCTGCCAATAACGGGTCTATTTTAACCACTGCTTTTGAAAATTATCTCTCTTGTAATTGATCTTCACTCGGAATAAACACAATTTTTTTAAAAATGTTTGAAACGTGTTTTGGACTTTTATGTTTGAAGTATTTGTCTATCGAATAGCCACGAAACATTTGCGTCGTCCAGTTACTAGTATTTTAATCGGAAAATCAGCTGCATTTTGATATTAAAACTAAATTGTAGTTTATCACCTTATTTAGGGAACAGTCCAACTATTTTTAATTCTGACATTCAATGGCATGTTGATTTGTATTATCGTCTATTAAAATGTAAATACAACGATGTTTTTATTAAACAGATAAAAATTTCAAGTTTAACTGACTCATGCAAACATTGATGAGACATTATATAGTCAGCAGATAAGTAAATACAACACTTAACACTATTAATATACAATGCATGTTCAGGTACCTTACAGCTAGGCAACTATCTTCTCAGAAATTGCAGCTGAAATTATTGCAAGTAATTCAACATCTATCATATTTATTTACTTCAGTAATACGTGACTGCGATATTGCTTGTTGACATGTAGCAATGAGAGGATGTGTGAGATGTCCAACAAATTGCATGTGAGTACGGTACTTCTTTTTGTCATATACGGATTAAAACCTGTAAATTTTGGTCTAGTATTCTAGATCTTAGATACTTGCAGGCATTTTGTGAATTAATGAGTCCTTCTTGCCAGTACCTAGACTGGTTCTTACAAAAACTGACAGTGGATTGAGGCTTGCAGCCAGCACTTACAATTTTCGGTTTTGACGTGTTTATACTCCAAACCCTACCTACCAATTTATCTCTGGTATAGGATTCTTCAGGGGGAGAGTCTTTCCCTGACCGTTACATATTGCAATAGTTGAATTAATGCAGCATCAGGAGTTGGAGTATGGCGATAAATTGATAATTAATCCAATCATCCAATTAATTGCCATTTGACTTTATTAAAGGACTCATCATAATACCATCAACTTCCTGCGGAAGATACTAGCCGGACTATGGGTAATATTGGTGGTTCCTACGTTTACGAGTGCCTAGAGGAAAACTCAACTTGCGATCATCCTTACTTCACATACTACAGTGAATTTCGGGAGTCGGATATCCCTGGAATTATTGAATGTATTGTATTATTTCTTGTGTTTCTGGCATCAGTCTTAAGCAACTTAATTGTCATTTATCACGGTTTGACAAAAAAGACGTTAAGAACTGTAACGAATTGCTTTATCTTGAACTTGGCAGTGGCCGATGTTGCTTTTTCTCTTACCATACCGTTTGTGGCTATCATTCGTGTTACCCAGAGATGGATATTTGGCGACTTCCTTTGCAAAGCTGTTGTTTGTACAGAGTTCATGAGCAGCACCATTTTGATATGGAGTCTCACAGTCATTGGAATCGATCGGTATCGATGTATTGTCATTGCTCCACGACAATCGAATTGCAACAAGTATCACGTCCTCCTGGTCATCATTGTGATATGGATTACTCCAATGCTTCTCTACGTTCCCTTTGCCATGAACTTTAATGCTTTTGACAGTTCCTTGACACCGAATGGCACTAGCAGCTCCAACTACACGGTGTGCTCATTAACCTTTCTGAAGCGCTACGACGAAGACCATACACCTCGTGCCTATGCAGCCATTATTATACTTTGTAATTCATTTATCCCAATTAGTATTTTGAGTTTCACTTCTTTTAAAATATTCAAGAAACTGAAAGAAGCTCCACTGAATCGAAGTTTGCAGTATTATTCGTCTAAATTGCGTGTGTGTCCAGCGAATTTTCAAAGTGTTGACAATATCTATATGTCCGGGGCACAAAGTCCATTGGCATCTCTCAATGATGATAATTCATTAAAACCTCTGCAAGAATCTGTTTCAATCTCTCACCTGCCATCTTCAACTGTTTCCAATTCTGAAACCCCTCAGAGATATGCCAATGGCGTGAATAGACATCGTAATAGTGTTCCTATGAGTTTTATGCAAAGAATACGACAAATGCGTCATTATCGTTCTATCAAACTACTCCTTATAACGGTCCTTGTGCAGTATGTGATGTGGCTGCCTCTGAGGTGCATTGCAGTTGTGATGCTAATCAACACTGGACACGATATGAAGAAAGTGATCTCCTCTCACGATGTCATCTATTGTCTGATTATTGCATTTGCCAACCCTTTTGCAAATGCAGTTTTGTTTGGAATCCTCAATGGTAACTTCAGACCCTACCTCACGTTCTGTAGGAAAAAGACCAATGCGTCTTCCACCTAAGGTGAATTACCGGATAGACTATTACAAATTTAACGTCTTTCGATGTTGAGACCAAGGATTCAGGCCAGCAAAGTTTAAGAATGCCATTAAATTACTTTTCATTAATTAATTATTTATCAACATCTCGAAAGGGTAGTCGACTCTTTTCCCTTCGTGCAATGCGTTCTTTTACGTACAGGTGACACTGGTATAATGACTTCCCATCCAATCCGAAAAAGGATCTAGCCACCGATGGAACTTGGTGCACTCTAAGGCAGTTTTTTTACAAGTTTCTTGACGTTTCATACTCAGGATCACAAGTTTACATTGTCTGCCTTGGCGTTTGGGTGTTCAGATTTGTTGGAGATTTCAGAATTGATCTTTTTCTAATGGTAGTGGACCTTTTTTTTATAGATTCTTTTCGGGTCTAATTTCTTGTCCAACCTGACCCTTTTTCACAGCTGGAATTGAACCCCCTCTATCTGTATACCTGTTTTTGTTTGTTTCGTTGGTGTTTTAGGGCCCTTCAACTACAAAGGTCGTTAGAGCTCCGTCCACCGCACAGCTCTAAGGCAGAGTCTGCATAGACACTACGCTTTTTTTTTGGTACTAGCAGTGCCGTAACGAGAGCGTGGCGAAGAAGGCGGTCGCCACGGGAGCAACTGGGTTTGGGGCGCAAAATTTTTAAGCTCTTTTGTCATTATTGCGTCACGGGGAGGCTAAATTTAGACACTTGCCACAGGCGCTTCATGCCCCCGTTACGGCACTGGTACCCAGTGTTCCTAAGCGGCCACTTTTTTGTTTTGTTGGTGTTTTACAGCCCTTCAACTACAAGGTCGTTAGGGCTCCGTCCACCGCACAGCTCTAAGGCAGGGACTGCACAGACACTACACTAATGCGACGATTTTTGGGTATTAGCGGTACCCAGTGTTCCCAAGCGGCCACCCATGTTAGTACTAGCCAGGGTTGCATTGCTTAATTTCAGTGATCAGCCGCAGTACAGCCGCTACCTATCAATTGATAAATTTACAATTATTACTGATGCTTTAATAATTTTAATAAATTTGGTCAACAACTTTAAAGTTTTGATTTCAAAAGAAAACAGGTTATGGTTTTTCTGAAGTGTTTTCTTCAAACAAGTCAACAAATTTTTCGAGCACTCAGAGTTGTTAAAACATTAGGCAATTTGCATTAGCACACTTCTGTCATCATAAATCTAACGTTGTAGTTCACCCAAAGATGGTTTCTTGTTCCTTAAGGAAGGTCACAACATACTGAATATTTGGTAGACAACTCAGAATTAAGATGAATGCTTGATTTTTCAAGGACGTATGACGTCCCACGGCTTTACATATTTTAAAGATCAATGATATATCTGACATTATCTGGTCGATATCTTTCCAGAAATTTGAAGCTATAGTATATTCTTGGAAGATTCCGATAAATCATCTCTGAATTTCGACCTAATAGTCAAGAGTCCCCCAGAGCACAGATTTGAACAATACCTGAACTAAAACTATCGGTACTTCCAAAATATGACAGGATTTCATCATTAGTTGCAATGAGCAGTGTGCGATACTCATGATTTTGATTTCAGAAGGACCAGCCAGAGGCAGAAGGTAAGAATAAAGGCGATAAATGCAGGTAAAAAAAGAATCAAGAATAAGGGGAGGAGTAAGGGACCTCATAGACAAATTGTTTGGCAGTGATTTTTTCATCTCTGACTACAGACCGAATGTCATAACCCTTCTCGACATGGCAAGCAGGGATGATGAGCCTTATACTAGCCTTATGCTCCTGGTCAGCGGCAAGGAATCAAATGAGGTTTTAGCAAATGTACCTTTTGTTGTTGTTTGTTGGAGTTTAAGGTCCCGTCAACTACAAGGTCATTAGAGACCCGTCCACTGTATAGTTCTAATGCATATACTGCACAGACACTACACTAATGCGACGATTATTGGGTATTAGCAGTACCCAGCTTTCCCGAGCGACCACCCATGTCAGTACTAACTGGGCTTGCGTTGCTTAACTTCAGTGATCAGACGAGAACTGGTGTGTCCAACGCAACTCGCCGTTCCCAGCAAATGTACCGAAAACTTCGGACGAAACATCGTCACCCATAAAAGTACCAAGTAAGAAAAAATACATTGAATACCAACAATATCAATCAATTTGAATAACTTTTTTCTTTTAATTTGTTTAGCCGTTTTCCAGCCGTGATCCTTGATGAAACCGTCCTCACCCTAGTGGTGGAAGCGTCATACATATCCTGTATTATTCTGATATGCCCTTCATCCACTCACTTCTTTCTTTGGACATCCCATACCACCTGTCTTGGGACACTATCATAGGCCTTCTCTACGTCTACAAAGATTGTGGAGCGGCGAGTTGCGTTGGACACACCAGTTCTCGTCTGATCACTGAAGTTAAGCAACGCAAGCCCAGTTAGTACTGACATGGGTGGTCGCTCAGGAAAGCTGGGTACTGCTAATACCCAATAATCGTCGCATTAGTGTAGTGTCTGTGCAGTATATGCATTAGAACTATGCAGTGGACGGGTCTCTAATGACCTCGTAGTTGACGGGACCTTAAACTCCAACAAACAACAAAAAAAAATACAAAGATTGTGGGGAGCGGCAAATTGTGTTGGACACATCAGTTCTCATCTGATCACTGAAGTTAAGCCACGCAACTCCAGCTAGCACTAACATGGGTGGCCGCTTGGGAAAACTGGGTAATCGTTGTACCCATTCAGGGGGACAAATGGGTACCCAACCCTGCCATATGCGGGAAAATGGTTAGGACTTGCTAGCAATTGCAGTATTAGGCAGTTGAATCATCTTAATTACGCCATTATCCCGCCTGTGACAGGTCGTGTCTGCGGGTTCTAGACCTCCACTCTCGTCCATCTCCCACCAGGTCCTCGTCCACCCCACGCACTGCCACGTCTCCCACTTCTGCTTCGGTCTTTCCTGCCCCGGGTGCTTCCAACCACCTGCATTGCTGAAATGGACCTAACGAGCTCCTCCTCCCTTCTTCTCATTACGTGTTCATACCCAGGGCATCGAACCGTTATTTTTTTTCGTTCCGGTTTCGGTTACGGTTCACGTCAAATAAATACATCGGTTCTGTTATGGTTTTCGTTCCAGTGAAAGTAACGGTTTTTCCGGTTTACGGTTTTCGGTTTCACTCCGAATATTAATTTTAAAAAAATAATATGTATTAAACATAATTTTAAAATACAGTACATTATACTTAAAATATTCATCATCATCTCACCCTTATCTCGCCTAAGGCAGGGTTGGGTCTGCGGGTTCTAATCCTCCACTCCAGTCTATCCCCCACCAAGTCCCCCTCCACCCCGCATGCCTCCATGCCCCTTTGCACCACCTGCTACCACGGTCATTTTGGTCTTTCTCTACCCCTGGTGCCCCCAATCACTAGCAGGCCCGTAATGGACCTAATAAGTTGTTCCTCTCCCCTCCTCATCACATGCCCACACCACCTCAACCAATTCTCCCTCATCTTTTAAGTGATGTCTCCCACTCCTAAGCTACCGCTAACTTAATCGTTTCGGATTCTGTCAGATCGTGACACCCCGCTCATGTACTGCAGCATTCGCATCTCGGCTACTTCCATTCTATTGACGTGGTTCTCCCTCACTGCCCAACATTTTGATCCTCATAACACAGCTGCCTGAACCACTGCCCTGTACAACTTCCCTATCACACAGGCATTAGCATAGTCAGGATTTTCTGAAGGGGGGATATGACTGTTGATAGGGTGAATAGCGCTTCGCTATATTCGAGGCCCCTGCACACAGGACTCTGCTTGTGAAATAGGACACGCTGTACATCCACATTTTTTGTATATACAGCATGTACAGTGTGTTTCTGATGGTTAGAATGATTTTGGACCCCATGTTCGTGCCCGTATGGACGCCCGGATGCCCGTATGGCGCCCGGACCCAATGTTCGAACCGATAAGAGCGATATTTTTTTTTCGGTTCGGTTCCGGTTCGATGCCCTGTTCATACCACCTCAATCTACTCTTCCTCATTTTTTTCGCGGTGCCCCCACTTCCAGACTACCTCAAAAATACTTATTCCTAAACAGTATTAGGAAGTTGAATGGTGCCAACAAAATCACCTTAAGCGTTTATTCTACTCTCAAAATTGACCAGGTTGCTTATTAAGCAATTTCCGGTAGGAAGCTAATAATATCGCTGAAATATACCAGTTCCTCTTCCACAGAGGGCGTCAACATGTTTAACGACACCTCTGCATGCATTTTTAAAATCCTAGTGTATATAAAGGTAGTGCATATTAACACATTTCGTGAAATTTATAACCTTGGTTAATACTCTACTGAAAATTCAAAATAAAATTAAGAGGCTAAATCGCTACTGACTCCAGTGACGCTGTCATTTATTTTGACAGAATATCAATCATCCGGTTTTCATGAGGTGGGAAAATCTCGTTTACTTATTGAGGAGTGCCACTATGGGTGTGGAGAATAAAAATATACATTGCCACACTAGTATGACGATGCTCTCCATTTCCCACCGGCCATGTGAGGGCCAACCACTGCTACAGTAGGCTGTGCACTTTGTACTTTTTTTCCGTAGAGGTAACCTCAAAATTCAGCTACTGTATATTCCAAATTCGCCTTATGTTTTTCAACGGTTCTGTTAGTCAGTCTGTCTCACCAGGTTCGTATCTGGTCAGGGATCTAACCTGGAAGTGACAGCAGTCTCCTAAGGGTTCGGGAGCGGCGAGTTGCGTTGGACACACCAGTTCTCGTCTGATCACTGAAGTTAAGCACCGCAAGCCCAGTTAGTACTGACATGGGTGGTCGCTCGGGAAAGCTGGGTACTGCTAATACCCAATAATCGTCGCATTAGTGTAGTGTCTGTGCAGACTATGCACTAGAACTATGCAGTGGACGGGTCTCTAATGACCTTGTAGTTGACGGGACCTTAAAACATCAACAAACAAATCCTAAGAGTTCGTCCTGTTATGGCTGCCTGACTTACTCCCCAATCCTTGAAACTAATCCAGTATTGCATTGCACACACCAGTTCTTGTCTGATCACTACAGTTAAGCAACACAATCCCAGCTAGTACTGGCTTGAGTGACAGATTGGGAACACTGGGTGCTACTAATACCCAGAAAATTTGCAGCACCCAACGTTTTCTACCAACCATCCATGTTGGGACTAACGTGGGTTTGCGTCGCTTAAACTTTAGTGATCTCACGAGAACTGGTGTGTCCAACGGATGAAGGGGGAGCGCTTCAAAAAAAGTGCGCCCCAAATATTTTTAAATATTTAGAATCCCTTCGTATAATTCTAGCTAGCAATTACAATAGGCCCTGTACTGCCCCTTGGATTGCAACTGTTGCATTGGCAGTATAGAAATAGGGATAACAATGCAAAAATGCCTCATTAGTTGCAAAGTTGAATCATGCATGAGTTGAATTATGCGCCCCATAAAGGCACTGAGGGGGGATTAAGACAATACGTATCCAGAAGGTATACATGGAGCCTAGAGCTAGGTTTTTTGTTTTATTTTATTTATTTTAGGGCCCTTAAACTACAAGGTCATTAGTGCCCCGTCCAGTGCATAGTTCTAACGCAGAGACTGCTCAGACACTACGCTAATGCGACGACTTTTGGGTATTAGCGGCACCCAGTTTTCCCAGGCGGCCACCCATGTTAGTACTAGCTGGGATTGTGTTGCTTAATTTGAATGATCAGACGAGAACTGGCTTGTGTAACGTAATACAACCAGCTCCCTTAATTGGCTTGGTTTATTTTAGGTTTTTCGGTCTATTTGCTCTAAAGGCCGATTGCCAACTTTATTAGCTGTTACCGACTCTTTCCATAAAGAAGGCTACGGCCCTGGCTTTTTGCTTTTTTTTCATGCTTCCACATCGACCCTTAGTAGACTGATATGTGTGTTTACATGGGAACTGAATTTATGTGCTGATTTTATTGTATCTAAAGAATTTAACAAACGGTAAATAGGTAAACAGAACCTTGCAATTGCAAAAATTAAAAAAAATTTCGCCCCCACCCCCCCCCCCATCCCCGAAAGGCTTGTCTGCTTTGTTGGTGTTTTAGGGCCTTTCAACTGCAACTGTCATTAGACCGCCGTCAACTGCGTAGTTCTAAAGCCCAGAGCAAAATGAGGCGCAGTCTCCGCAGGTGAGGGAGCGGCGAGTTGCGTTGGACACACCAGTTCTCGTCTGATCACTGAAGTTAAGCAACGCAAGCCCAGTTAGTACTGACATGGGTGGTCGCTCGGGAAAGCTGGGTACTGCTAATACCCAATAATCGGCGCATTAGTGTAGTGTCTGTGCAGTATATGCATTAGAACTATACAGTGGGCGGGTCTCTGATGACCTCGTAGTTGACGGGACCTTAAACTCCAACAAACAACAACTCCGCAGGTGACGAAGGGTGACTCACTATAAATTTCTGTGGCTCACATGATAGTATGTAGTTGCTCATGTTAAGTCGCAGGGTGAAGTGACTCAGTGCCTGCGCCACCGGCTCCTGCGAAGAGCAGTGCCAATGCCGCAGTTTCCTGCGTGAAGTTGGCGTGACAATAACAAAAAGCGGTGCGAAGCAGAGAAGTTCTCTTGTTATTTGATGCAAGCATGGTGAAAAACTGCGATTCAATATGCGGTGATTTCCTGCTAGCAGAATTTCGCAGGGCTGCTACACCCTGCGTTACATTGCCTTAAGCGGTGCGAAGCAGAGAAGTTCTCTTATTTGAGGCAAGTATATCACCCTGCGACTTAACATGCTCTGCTACATACTATCATGTGAGCCACAGAAAGTTTTAGTGAGTAACCCTGCGTCTCATTTTACGCTGGGCCTAACAGAATTTCGCAGGGCTGCTACACCCTGCGTCTCATTTTGCGCCTTGCCTCACGGAGTGACTGCGCAGACACTGCACTGATGCGACAATTTTTGGTTATTAACGGTATCCAATTTTCCCAAGCGGCCACCTACGTTAGTACTTAGCACGGTGTGTCTAATCAGGGCCGGCCATCTCTATAAAGGGGCCCGGGTGCAAAAATCCTTTCGGGGCCCCAAAATATTTTTCCAAAAGTAAAAATAAAAGGATTCAGAGTAAACGGACTCCCCTTAGATGCCCTCCTATCCCATTTTGAGATCCTTCCCAATTTTGGAGGGTTTCACGTTTTTGGATGATGCCATGTGTCCTAATATGTCGCCATTGCATTTATGAGTTGGTCTGAAAGCTTATGTGGACGTCCACACCTTAGAACATTTTCAGTTGGACCTATGGCATTATATTTTTTATTACACTTCTGATTATTAAAGGTATTTTGGTTTTAACAACCCCCAAAATAATAGCATTATTAAATTATTGACTCTTAACCTCTAATTTTGGGTTGTCCAATCTGTGGCCCATTGAGGCTTGTAATGTGACCTATGGTGCATCGTTTCTAAATATGCATTATAGCCTACCTGCTATGTTACACCTAACGTTATCTTCACCCGTTTTGGTTTTGACAGCCTGTGGCTGGAAATCAGTTCATGGAGCAGCCGAGTGACCCACAACACCAGAAAGGTTGTACAACCCTGGTGTAGTTCAATGGCAGGGTTGTTAGGTTACGTTTAGGTTATGTTGTATTGGCAGGGTCGAATGAGGGACGTTGCCTCTACAGTGACGTATTAAACTTTTAATATTAGCAATGATCTGGGCCCTGATGGGTATTGATGATGCCCCCCCCCTCAATCGTGGGGCCCGGGTGCAATGCACCCTCTGCAACCCCCGGATGGCCGGCCCTGTGTCTAATCCAATACAGCCGCTCTCTTCTACGGGAAAAAGGCTATACACGTGGCACCACATTGGACCACATCTTTACTTCCCATCCGATAGGCCTCTACCAGGAAAGGGAGCGGCGAGTTGCGTTGGACACACCAGTTCTCGCCTGATCACTGAAGTTAAGCAACGCAAGCCCAGTTAGTACTGACATGGGTGGTCGCTCGGGAAAGCTGGGTACTGCTAATACCCAATAATCGTCGCATTGGTGTAGTGTCGGTGCAGTCTATGCATTAGAACTACGCAGTGGACGGGTCTCTAATGACCTCGTAGTTGACGGGACCTTAAACACCAACAAACAACAAACAAATCTACCAGGAAAATCGAGTCTCCAAATCACAGATTAACAGTTAAGAAAAGTTAAAACGGTAAGTAAAAGTTGTTGAGATAAACAGGGATCGGCAACAGAAAGTGAATGAATGAATACACGTAAAGAATGCGCTTTACATTCAGTAGTCAGTTTTCCACTGTATTTATGAATGCTCCCAGTTGTATTTACCTGTGACGTATGTAAAATAGGTTAAAAACATTCTACCATGTAGGGTATGTATGTTAATAGGAATAACAAATAAACTAACAACTAAAACTAGTAGTGGTAGTAGGGTAGTTGGGGCTGTAACCCTGATTGATAACATCCGACTGTTGAAACGTGACAGCGCAAGAGATTATTTGGCAACGCGTAGAAAGTTGTTGGTTGATGGCAGATTGAAACATTGGTTGGTAGCCGCTCCCCCTTCAAGCCTACATACGTAGGCCGACATCCTAGGTGAGGTAATGTAGCTTTGACTCAACCAACCGCAAACACACATAAAAACATCCAACCAGAGAATAAAATACCGTAGAAAAGGAAAGCACCGTTGACCCATAAAGTAAATCAGTTAATTTTGTAGTGAGTCATTCTGTTGTAGTCAACCCAACGACGCTGATGACGAAAGTGGACTATTGAAAGAGATCGAGAACAGAAAAATGGACGTACGATCTCCGATGTATCGCCTTACACTTCCTGAGGTAAGTATCGTTTTTTCCCCCCATTTCTTTTTTACTAGAAGCTGTCATTTATAATGCTACTGTCATACTTGAAATGAAATTATATGCTACTCGTGTTACATTAGGTTATTTAACTAAATGGTTACTAATTTCAGGCAGGTGTAAACATGTTTGAGTTGTCGTGCTTCTAAATGCTCATTGCCGTCGGGAGAAATGTAGTTCATATTTTCGTATTTCGGTATTTGACTTTTCTATTCTTATTTATGATCATTCTGGCGTTTTGTCTGAAGCTAAGGTTGGTAGTCCACCATTCTCTCCCTCACGAATGCTTGGAGTTGAATATAAGATCCACTCTATCCCTGCGTGTGCCATATGAAGCAACAAAGGGGTTACGGACACTGTGGGCAGTGAGGAATGCTCTTTACTCACGGATTACCTTTCTCATTATATTCTTTTGTGTGTGTTTTTTGTTCCGCATCGTCTTTCCGATCTCATGGGTATCCGATCCTGCCATAGGCAAAAAATGGCCTGTGTCATAAGAAATACGGCCAGGTGGTTAGCCGATTATATATACTGTAGGTATGTTGTATCTCTCTTATTCATATGTTTACTCCCATCTCCCTCATTTAGAAAGGTTCGCCACGTATAATTGTAATATATCCAGTCCAAAATTATAAACAGGAGGGGAGCGGCGAGTTGCGTTGGACACACCAGTTCTCGTCTGATCACTGAAGTTAAGCAACGCAAGCCCAGTTAGTACTGACATGGGTGGTCGCTCAGGAAAGCTGGGTACTGCTAATACCCAATAATCGTCGCATTGGTGTAGTGTCTGTGCAGTCTATGCACTAGAACTATGCAGTGGACGGGTCTCTAATGACCTTGTAGTTGATGGGACCTTAAACACCAATGAACAACAACAAACAACTGAAGTTAAGCAACGCAAGCTCAGTTAGTACTGACATGGGTGGTCGCTCGGGAAAGCTGGGTACTGCTAATACCCAAAAATCGTCGCATTAGTGTAGTGTAGTGTCTGTGCATTAGAACTATGACTTGTCTCTAATGACCTTGTAGTTGACGGGACCTTAAACACCAACAAACAAACAATAAACAGGAGGGCCCAGGAGGAGTGGATGGAAAGATTTGTTTTGTTGGTGTTTTAGGGCCCTTCAACTACAAGGTCATTAGAGCCCCGTCCATTCCATAGTTCAAATGCAGAGACTGCACAGACACTACACTAATGCGACGATTTTTGGGTATTAGCAGCACCCAGTGTTCCCAAGCGGTCACCCAACCTAGTAATAGCTGGGGTTGCGTTGCTGAAATGCAGTGATCAGACGAGAACTGGTGTATCCAACGCAGTGCAGCTGCTCTGGATAGGAAGAGGAAGATGAAGAGTTGTTTAGGTCCGTCAGGAGAAATGGAAGTTATAGGTAGCAGAAGGAGTAGAGAGGTAAAATGGATGTGATGCAGATGTCTTTTGGCCCGCAAAGCTTAAAAATAGCCAATATCTAGCGTCGCCCCCCCCCAGGTTTGCCAACTACAAGAGTTGGATATAGTTCTGGCATGGATATAGTTCTTACTACTACTACTTAACCGTGTTTCGTAACGTTGGCAGGGTTGGGTACCCATTTTTGTCCCATTGGAACAGATGAGCGATCTGTTAGATGATATTTTTCTGTAGCCGGCTGTCAACCTAGACGCTTATTTATCACAGGCCTGCTGTTCGTTGGGGTGAGTTCCTGCACCTGGAAATATTACTGAAGCCTTTTACTCCATGCAGAAAGGGTTGTTTTACTTGCAAGTGGCATCGTACACACTGCATGCGGCTCCACGTCTTTTTTCCAGAGGAACATAGTTCCTAATTTCATGTTTTTCCTCTCCTTTACCTAGACAAGATTAATCATGTTTACCTCGTTGTTGTGGTTTTCTTCAGTGATTACCTAACCACGATTTGCGTCATAATTTCTTCTGAATTTTTTATCCACCCATATAAAAAAATATTTGTCACTCGTTGACTCATACTTCAGGGTCACTCCTCTATAGTAAAGCACACGGGGTTACACGACAACTTGCAACCTTTTCAATCACACATGCTTGGGTTATCAAACGAGTCATTTTTAAGAAAATGAATACTGTATTTATAACCGGAAATATTGGGTGGAACTCTGATAAGATAAGCAATTTTCTTCGACAACACTGAGAAGCAGATATCCGAAACAAGTTTTGCTCAATATTTGAGTTGAGGTAGCGTTTCTTGGTTCCCTTTTAGTAAAATTCAATGACAGAGATTAGTGTGAAACGTGGACAGCAGTTTACCTTTTCAGAGTTTGGTTTCTCCGCGTTAATTGTTTACTCAGGCTGGCTGTCAAAAACTAGAAGTAAAAGACATGGTCTGGTCTGTGGGGCTTGAAATCCATCGTTCAACTTCACTTTCCACATTTTCTGACTGACAATTTTTTTTTTAAGGAACATGATTGATTACTGATATGATATTCGCATATATTCATCGTCGGGTTCTGATTATGCCCATGTGCACTTGTTTAGAGTTCTTGCATGGGTAACTAAAACCACATTTACAGCTTTTATTTCCTGTATGAAAGAAGGCACACTCCTCTTCTTCAGAGAGGTGGAGCGGCTGTATTGCGTTTGACACACCAGTTCTCGTCTGATCACTAAAGTTAAGCAACGCAACCCCAGTTAGTACTAACATGGGTGGCATCTTGGGAACACTGGGTATCGCTAATTTGCAAAAATCGTCGTAACAGCATAGTGTCTGTGCAGATTCTACATTAAACTATGCAGTGGACAGGGCTCTAAATAGACCATCGTAGCTGATGGGCCCTAAAACACCATCAAACAAACATCCGTTTCAGTGAGTAAATCAACCTTCTTGATCAGGATTTAATTTGCAGCGCTATTTAAGCAAGTGTTTGTCGAAGTCTGCTTCTTATTAGGGGATGCTACAGGTGATACACCTGTGCACATTTCCTCTGGTTGGTTCGTTGGTGTTTTAGGGCCCTTCTATTACAACGTCATTAGAGCCCCATCCACTGCGCAGTTCTAATGCAGAGACCGCACAGACACTACACTAATGCGACGATTTTTTGGGTATTAGCAGTACCTAGTGTTCCCAAGCGGCCACTCATGTCAGTACTAGCTGGGGTTGCGTTGCTTAACTTCAGTGATCAGACGAGAACTGGTGAGTTCAACGCAGTAAGCTGGTCTCTACACATTTCCACGTCTATAAATCGAGATAGTGGATGTGACGAGTAATTTCATACTCGTTCACCCTCAGACTGGGTGTCTCCATATAGTTAGACCCTTTCCTACGGAAAATTTGCGTACTTGATTCGGGAAGCCGTAGTTTCAGGTCGTTAGCCAAGATAAGTAAGTGGCTTCTTACGGTCATCAGAGAAGTTCCAGTTGTCTCTTCTTTCGAATGTAAAGTAAGGCTGGTTGCCCGCTTGGTGTGTCCAAAGTCACTCGTGTAAGTGACGTTGACAGGCAACAGGAAGGGTAGAGGCGAATTGCGTCGGACACACCAGTTCTCTTCTGATCACTGAAGCTAGTACTGACATGGGTGGCCGCTTGGGAAAAATGGGTACTGGTAATACTCAAAAATTGTCACATATATGTAGTGTCTCTGCAGTTTCTATTGTTTGTTTGTTTGTGTTTAAGGTCCCATCAACTACAAGGTCATTAGAGACCCGTCCACTGCATAGTTCTAGTGCATAGACTGCACAGACACTACACCAATGCGACGATTATTGGGTATTAGCAGTACTCAGCTTTCCCGAGCGACCCCCCATGTCAGTACTAACTGGGCTTGCGTTGCTTAACTTCAGTGATCAGACAAGAACTGGTGTGTCCAACGCAACTCGCCGCTCCATTGCAGTTTCTACATAAGAACTATGCTGTTGTGGACGAGGCTCTAATGACCTTGTAGTTGAAGGGCCCTAAAATACAAACAAACGGCGAGGGAACAGGGAAATCCTAATTACCCTTTTAGTGTGATAAGAAGTCTAGTAAAGGAATCCTTACTAAACGGAGTTTAAATATCCTTGTAGATGGGAAACATTTGTCAGTGTAGGAACTCGTAAATTATCCTCAGCAATAGAGAGCCCGACATTAATAAATCATTTCCGCATTATAACCTTTTTAATCGTCATCTCATAAGCAGAGAGATGGAAGAAGAAAGGGGACATAAGGAACTTTGAAATTGAAAGTGTGACAGTGTTGCTTGTATGACTGGTTAACAAACAGTTAGGCCTACTTTAAACTCTTTCCGTCATTAGGGAGCGGTGAGCTTGTCAATTTTTTTTTGGCAGAGATCACCCTTAACGGCCTGTGTATAAGAAATTTGGTAATTACATGGTATTTTCCAGTTAATGTTGCATTGGCACTTCAGAATTTGCTGACGACTTGTGAGCAAATATCTGGTGCTGAATACAGTATTTGTTTATGGACTGGTTTAATGTCGGTCAGTCAACTGGGCACTAGATGTGTTACTTGGACGAAACTTAGAAAGGGTTGTCTATAGTTTTAACCTATTGCAACTGTTATTTTTCCATATGTCCACACTTACTTTTTTTCAGTACAAAATATCAGCACAATTAAAAAACACGACGAATTGTTTCTGACACAGATTTCAAACTTACTGCAATACTAGAAATTATGTCATTGATATGCGCCCCAGTTTCATTTTTCATGTTATTAAACGAAATGCACTGCCATTTCACAATAATTTAATGACTTTTATTACAGATACTATAAATTTTCACCTGGTTTCCATGGTAGTGGTCAAATCCACTGCGCCTGCATGTCGTAAGAAATGATTAAAAGGGTTATGAAGTAGGTGGCGACCAGCCAATCTTGAGCGGCGAATTGCGTTGGACACACCAGTTCTCGTCTGATCACTGAAGTTAAGCAGCGCAACCCCAGCTAGTACTGACATGGGTGGTCGCTTGGGAAAACTGGGTACTGCTAATACCCAAAAATCGTCGCATTAGTGTAGTGTCTGTGCAGTCTCTGCATAAGAACTATGCTGTGGACGGAGCTCTAATGACCTTTGTAGTTGAAGGCCCCTAAAACACCAACAAACAACAACAACCAGCCAATATTTCATTCATGAATTCTGTGCTCGTAATCGTTCATTATGCATTGAAACTATTGCCGGATTTACCACTAAGCTAAGTAGGCTGAAGCCTAGGGCCTCAACATTTAGCAGGCTTGGCAACTTAGGAAAGGGACCTCAAAAGGGCTTGAAAAGGGCCTCAACATTGAAGTAGCCTAGGGCCTCTCAATATCTAAACCCGGCACCGATTGGAACCGTCGGAATATTACTACTGTATCTCGTGAAAGAATTTTCTCATCGTATTTCACGCCTTTGGCAGGCTCCGGGTGTCCATTTTTGTCCCATTGGATCCCAAATAACTCTGGAACTTCGGTGCTTGTTTATCGATGGCCTACTGTTGGCTGGGGCAATCCACCGACCCCAGGAGGCGAGCTTTGACACCTGGAAATTTTGCGGAAGCGACTGTATTACGTTGGACGCACCAGTTCTCGTCTAATCACTGAAGTTAAGCAATGTAACCCCAAACCCTGTAGATGAGGAATGGGACCTTTGAGTCTTTGAACTCTTGAGTACAGGTCTGGAGGAGGGCCGAGATTCCTAGATTTAGGCAACAAAATTACATTGCCCTAGTTGACGCGTGACCTTCAAGGTTTATGGCGAAAGATCCCCCCTTCCCAATGCGTTGGTAAATAAAAATTACTAAGAAAAATGTAATAACAGCACATAGCGAAAGCAACCACAGAGACATAGTTCATTTCCTCCAACTGAAAGTGAAATTAGGAGACCTTGACGTCATTTTTTATCTTTTCGATCATTCCAGGAAAATGTTATTACGATGCAGCTGTAGAATTGACCACTGATTTTTTTTCTCTGTTAAAGTACGCTGTTTTTCTTGTAAATATTTTATCCCTTTTTTTGGTGAGTTTTGAAGCACGAAAATTGTGAGGGAGTATTATGGTATAATTATGAATTCAGGAATGTCTGTTACCGAAATTGGTGCAAAAGTTTCTGGAAATCAGTAGCCCAGGGATAACTACCGGTACATGACAGTTATAAATAGTTATACTACCAGGAAATAAACTTGTTTATATCTAAACAAGTTTATGTTTTGAAATTAAATTCAAGGGGCATTTTCTGTTGTTTTCATTTGGGTATTGCAACAACTTCCGGAAAGTTTGGGGCCTATAATTTTGAAGAAACCATTGATTACTCTGGAAACAACTCTTACATGAAATACATAGGCCTGGATAATGAAGAGCATATGTAGTGATGTGTGGAGTTGGTGTGTTTCTGTCTCGAACTCGATGAGCGGCGAGTTGCGTTGGACACACCAGTTCTCGTCTGATCACTGAAGTTAAGCAACGCTAGCCCAGTTAGTACTGACATGGGTGGTCGCTCGGGAAAGCTGGGTACTGCTAATACCCAATAATCGTCGCATTAGTGTAGTGTCTGTGCAGTATATGCATTAGAACTATACAGTGGACGGGTTTCTAATGACCTCGTAGTTGACGGGACCTTAAACTCCAACAAACAAACAATCGAACTCGATGGTGCTAAGGTTAGTCCCTAGTTTGACCTTCATCTATAGTTTGAACAAAAAAACCGAAAATTCAACTTACATCTTCCGTTAACGAAACTGTAAATAAGGTAGGCCTATCTGTGTCACTTGCTCGCGATCGACTTAGTTTTTTACATGAAATTGTTCGAATTGGTAAGAGTTCCAAATTTAGGAGCATGTTCCCATATCAGAGTTGATAAATAACCTTGAGCCAAGCCTAACAAGTACTCTGGACTAAACCGAATAGGCCCAGAATGGGAGAGAGTTACTTTGACTAAAATGGACAGGCAGCACCAACGAACAGTAGACCCAGTGCCGGATTTACCATTAGGCTAATTAGGCTGAAGCCTAGGGCTTGAAAAGGACCTCAAAATTGAAATAGCCTAGGGCCTCTCAATATCTAAATCCGGCACTGAGTAGACCGACGATAAATGAGCTTAGCAATTGCAGGAAGCGGCTGTATTGTGTTGGGTACACCGGTTCTCATCTTATCACTGAAGTTTAGCAACGCAACCCCAGTTAGTACTAGCATGGGTGACCACTTGGGAACACTGGGTACTGCTAATACCCCAAAATCCTCGCAACAGTAGTGCTTATACTCTGCCGTCCATTTCCTACCTGCTATAATGGAACCTGCTTTCAGGAAGCTCTCCACGTTAACCTCCCCAAGAGCATTCCATTGCCAAATGGCCCTTGAAGGGAAAAAGACCAGTAAAATGAGTCTGTCCGCACCCTGATCTCCTTCAATGTAAATGGATGATGATATGCTCTGTCAAAGATAAACTACCGCCTGGAGGGCCGTCATTCTACCAGAGAAAAGATTTGGCACAATTCTTGCTACCCTCCTTTGGATCATTTCAATTTCCCAAGATAAGTCCTGCCTAAAGGAAAACCAAATTGGACTACAGGACTCTAAAATTGGCCACCAGAGGAAAATAAGTTATTTCTTTTACTTGCTTTATGCTGTCCCCCAGGACCCTTCTAACCAAACGGAGGGCTTTCTCAGCCTTCCCAGTCAATTTGTCAGTGGGATCCTACCATGTACCCTGACTGTTTTGAATAAAACCTGGGTAGACCTATGCCTAGACCTGGATATCCTAAGAAAGCTACATTTGTGCAGGTTTAATGGCAATTCCGCTGTCTTCTACTCCAGTCATAAATTTTATTTAGGTCCTGTTGCAATTCTGCACATGAAGATAACCCTTCCTGCTCTAATGACCATTGTAGTTGTAATTAAGGGCCCTAAAACACCAATGAAACAAAACAAAATGGCGATTGCAGCATTAGGGTGGCAGCCGGCTGCGTTGATATGCCGTCAAACAGATTGCCTATTTGTCCCAGTGGGACATAAATAAGTAGCCGCATTTTTCCAAGTAGTCGCATTTTTCCTAAGTAGTCGAATTTTTCTAAGTAGTCGCATTTTTCTAAGTAGTCGCATTTTTCCAACAGCTGTGGTAGATTTTTGTACCTTAAACTTAATTTTTTTCAGTCTGACCCCTGAAGACTATCTCCCTCTCTTATACAGTACTTTAAAACTAGTCCTACTGCATGAAATAAGTTATGTGATCTACTTTTGGGCAAATTGTTTTGGCCACCTTGATGACTATGAGTAGTCTACAATGTCTAATGCTTATGCACCTAAAAACACTGTAAATTACTGGTGCATCAACAATCAAAATAGGTTGCCCACCCATTGCAGGACGTCTCGAAAAAGTGATAACCAAAAGCCGGGTAATGCACCTCTTGGATGACACAGATTTTATGCTTGCTTGGGCAATTTTATCTGTCGATTAGCGATAGATATTATGTAACTAAATACAATAGCCATCAATTACGTTGCTGATGCTGGTCAAACAATTGGAGAAATTTAATAGGCCTGCATTGTCCTTCAACGATCTCTAACATATTTTTTTGGTTTCCCCTCCTCCACCCTTTCCACATCAAGGTCATGCAACCATTGCTTTTTGCTTAACTCAGCTGATTACCCACACGCCGTTATGAGCTGTTTGTGTGTATGATATGATTTGCTAGCAAATAACAATGTCTACACAGCAGAGGCGCTTCGTCCACACTCGAGGTTGAGGAACTTGCGCTCACTGGCGGTTTTTAGGCTCGAACCTCCATCTACGAAGGGAGCGGCTTATTGCGTTGGACACACCAGTTCTCGTCTGATCACTGAAGTTAAGCAACGCAACCCCAGCTAGTACTGCCATGGGTGGCCGCTTGGGAACACTGGGGACTGCTACTACCCAAAAATCGTCGCATTACTGTAGTGTCTGTGCAGTCTCTGCGTTAGAACGGCGCAGTAGACGGGATTCTAATGACCTTGTAGTTGAAGGGCCCTAAAACACCTACGAACTAAACAGACCAAATCCATCTACGAGCCTCACATGTCATCTGCACTTTTCTACATTACTAACCCTTCGCTCCAAGCGCCATTGAAAGGTAGGGTTGGGTGCCATGGTCGAGTGCCCATCTTGTCCCTCTGCATGGCACAGTGCTTTTCCGCAACCGGTTGCCAACCAAAGCTGCAACCCGTATGCTTCATTATCGTCGGTCTGCTGTTCGTTGGGGTTCTCCACCGACGCCGGGGAGCGGCGAGTTGCGTTGGACACACCAGTTCTCGTCTGATCACTGAAGTTAAGCAACGCAAGCCCAGTTTGTACTGACATGGGTGGTCGCTCGGGAAAGCTGGGTACTGCTAATACCCAATAATCGTCGCATTAGTGTAGTGTCTGTGCAGTATATGCATTAGGCCGGTCGCACACACAGCCACTTGCAGCAGCCACTAGTGGCGATCATTAGTCGCTGTACACGGCCACCATTGGCTGCCACAGGCGGCAGCAACGAGATCTCGTGCTTGCGGTAATAGGAAAAACGCCGCCACTGCCGACAAGTAGCGAGATACGGCGACTGCCGCAGCTTGTGGCTCAGTAGCGCTACTGCAAACGCCGTGTCTGCGCTGAGCCTATTTGATTCCAATTAGAAACGCAGTCCACAACGTGTGGTCGCCACTAGCAGCCGCCACAAGTGGCTGTGTGTGAGAGCGGCCTTAGAACTATACAGTGGACGGGTCTCTAATGACCTTGTAGTTGACGGGACATTAAACTCCAACAAACAACAACAACAACCGACGCCGGGAGGGGGGGCGAACCTCCTACACCTGGAAATTTTGCCCAAATCTACCCGTTGCATAGCAGAGAGTTCTTTTATGTGCAAATCGCATCGAACACCACACGGGACCTCTGTTTTATTTCTCATTCGAAGGAAGGAGCACTCTGGGCCTTTTTTTTTGTTTGCTTCATTGGTGTTTTAGAACCCATCAACTACAAAAGAACTGCAGAAACTGCACGGACACTACGCTGATGCGACGATTTTTGGATATTAGCAGTACCCAGTTTTCCCAAGTAGCCACCCATGTTTGTACTAGCTGGGGTTGCGTTGCTTAACTTCAGTGATCAAACGAGTACTGATGTGTCCAGCACAATAAGCCGCTCCCATGACCTCTGGGGAAAAGAAAGTATCGTCGTTAGAACTACGCAGTGGACGGGGCTGGAATGACCATTGTAGTTTAAGGGCCCTGAAACACCGATAAAATAACCAAATCCAATGAGACAAAAAATGGATGTCCGGCTTCAATTGTTGTTTGTTGGTATTTTAGGGCCCTTCAACTACAAGGTCATTAGAGCCCCATCCACTGTGTAGTTCTAATGCAGAGACTGCACAGACACTACACTAATGCAACGATTTTTGGATACTAGCGGTACCCAGTTTTCCCAAGCGGCCACCCATGTCAGTACTAGCTGGGGTTGCATTGCTTAACTTGTCAGACGAGAACTGGTGTGTCCAACGCAATTCGCCGCTCCCTCCAACCCAATAATCCGCTCCCTCACTCGGGACCTCATTCTCGTCCGAAAGAACCACTGACGCAGTTACCGATTTGTTTGTTTGTTGGAGTTTAAGGTCCCGTCAACTACAAGGTCATTAGAGACCCGTCCACTGTATAGTTCTAATGCATATACTGCACAGACACTACACTAATGCGACGATTATTGGGTATTAGCAGTACCCAGCTTTCCCGAGCGACCACCCATGTCAGTACTAACTGGGCTTGCGTTGCTTAACTTCAGTGATCAGACGAGAACTGGTGTGTCCAACGCAACTCGCCGCTCCCGCAGTTACCGAGCACGCTACCGACTGCCCCACTGAAGCGGCAATATGGATGCAAATTAGAGTTTCCAATCGGAATATTCGAATACTCGACTGTTTGGAAGTATTTGATATTCGAATATTTTAGAAATTATTCGAATAATATTCGGGAAAAATTTAGGGCCATTTGTAACTAAATATTTTGCAAATGTCGACATTATATGATGAATTGAGCAATGAGTACAGTTGATGGTTTGATGCATACCTCAACAAATATGGGATATTCTAGTTTTTACTTCCACCTACCCACTGGGCGATCTTTTGATGACTAACAAAACAAAATAAGTGTACTCCATCGTTTGATAAAGTTCAGTTTTATTGCTAATATCTTTCTTGAAACATCATCACTGAAATTTCATGGAGCATTAAAATTAGGTTATCCTTATTTTTCTGGTTAAGTGACGCATAATAAATGTCATCATCATACCTGTAGCAGGGTCAGGTCTGCAGGTTCTAGCCCCACACACTACCATTTAGTTATGAGCAAGCTGTTCCCACGTCTCCCCCTGCCCTGGGTGTTTCCAACCACCTGCATCCCTGTAATGGGCCTAACTAACTCCTCATTACATGTCCATACCACCTCAATCCTAATTTTATCAGCTCTTGACACCCCACTCGTGGACCACAGCGTTTGCATCTCAGCTACTTGCATTCTATTTACATAGTGCTTCCCCACTCCCCAGCACTGCTCCATATAGAATAGCAAGCCTAATAACTGCCTTATAAAACACCCTTTTTAACTTTATTATAGTTATATTTTGAGACATTTATTGCTTTTTTATTTTTTAAATTAAAATATTGTAAAATCAATTTATTTAATTGATTTTACAATAATTTTATTCATTTCATTATTATATAACTTATCGTACTCATTTTAATTATCCGGGAATAGTGCTTTTACATTGTTTTCTCAAAATTCAAACTATTCGAACATATATTCGGATATTCGAATAGTTTGAATTTTATTATTCGATATTCGAATAGTTGATGAAGCCGAATATTTGGAAACTCTAAAGGCGCGTTCTCACTAGTCAAGTTTTGTTGACCAATTGTAGTCGTTCAACAAAAGTTGAACATTACTTGAATCAATTTTCTTTCACACATTTCAATAGAAACTGATCAGCAGTTTCATTGTACAAATGGGGTCAAAAGGAGTTGTGTAGATAACACTGTATTTTGGTTAACCCCCAATTGGTCCACCCCTCTGACGGGTCCACTTTTGTATATCTACAAGGGCCTTAAACAAAAGACCTATTGTTCACTTGAAGGGTAATGGTGAATGACTCACCACTTGATCAAGAAATGTTGTTGATCAACTAAAATGTTGATCAACTCGATTGAAACAGAGGTTCCCACTACAGTTTTCATTCAAGTTTTGTTGAACAACTACAATTGATCAACAAAACTTGACTCGTGAGAACGCGCCTTAAAGGCCGCCACACACGATCAGTTTGGTGTGTCAATTCGGTGTGCACACACCGAACTGACACGCCAAACTGATGTTTTATCACATCGGTGTGTCAATTCGGATTGACGTCAATCCGAATTGAGCGTGTGTGGGGTTGCTCACATCAATTGTTCACTTTTTTTGTTCTGTGCATGCCCAAACATGGATAAACGTCATTATTAAAAAAATTACACCATGGTAACGGTAGAATTAGGGAGATTGAGCGTACAGTTACCGATAACCATTTGTCCCATAAGCAGACGACACTTAAGTTACGCATGCTCCGAACAATTAATTTTATTTGTGGAGCATGCGCGCCTTAAATTTCGTCTGCTTATGGGACAAATGGTTATCGGTAACTGTACACTCAATTTCCCTATTACTGTTTGATGCGGACAATCAAATGACTTTACATGACGTTCAACGAAAAAGAACATAAGTACGTCACACACCAAACTGATCATGTGTGAGCAATTCATTCCTTCACACCAAATTGAACACATCGATGTGCACACACCGAACTGACACACCAAACTGATCGTGTGTGGCGGGCTTAATGCAAACCGTGAATAATTAAAAACCACTCCAAAGATTTGATTGGGCTTGTCTTCTGTGTATGCTGTTTATGGTTTGCCCTTTTAGTTTATTCCTTGGAATTTTACATTTGAGCTCAGCATCTATGACTCAGGAGTCGGATGATCTCATCACGGTGATGATTATCGTCAATAAATTATTGAAATTTGTTAGTGAGACGTCATCACTTCCCTGAGGAAATTTCATTTTAGAGAACCATCCGTTTTGAAAGTGTAGGCGGTATTACAGCCCTGTCTGTGTTTAGCAGAACAGGACCATGGGAGGTTTATTAAATGTATCGTCGTTTTCAGACTTTGACGTGACTTTTTCCTCCAATTTGTTCAGGATTGTGAAGGTGACCCGCAGAACTTATGACTAAAGACGACGTTGTGAGTCCGGTTAATATCCAGTCAGGAAGGCACGTGATCTGTATTGGGGAGAGAGGAAGCAACCCACGCGTCCAAATTTTACCTTCTAATGTTACAGCCTGTTGGCAGTCGTTGGCTAGAAAGTTATTGTGTCAAAAACACCGGTTGACACAGTGGTGTGTTCTGAAGAGGATTAGTTGTTATTTGTTTGCATTTGTCATTGTTTTACTTCGAAGGTGTTTTTTTTTTACTGACAAAAGGAACGAACTCCTACACCTGGCCATTTGTGCAACCTCATCTGGCCTTTCATTGTCCCGAGGGCTCCTTTACTTCAATGTGACACCTTGAACGCGATCGGATCCACGATTTCCTCTGCATCTTATGAAACGGGAGTCATATTTGGTAACCTTTCTGTCCGAAATGGAACACTTGTTCAAGATTCATCCTGCCGTTTCTTGCTATGTCAATTCCAGGGCAGATTCAGAGGGGGGGGGCAATGCAGCAATTACTCCCCCCTCAGTGCCTCAATGGGGCGCAACTGATGAGTAATTTTGCATTGCTATCCCCATTTCTATACTGTCCGTCCAACAGTTGCAGTCCAACCTTCATTTGACCAAACCACTGAAGATAGGACATTGTCTAAGGGGCTGTAGAGGACCTATTGTAATTGCTAGCTATATTTATACTAAAGGATTCTGAATATCTAAAAATATTTGGGGCGCACTATTTTTTAAAGTTTGCCCCCTGAATCCGCCAAGAGTCAATTCCAAAGGTAATTGATAACCAGGTCTTCATGCTTCCTTCTCGATTATTCCTTATTCATTTATTTATTCGTTGGTGTTTTAGGGCCCTTCAACTACAAGGTCATTAGATCCCCGTCCACAGTGCAGTTCTTATGCAGAGACTGCACAGATACTACACTAATGAGACGATTTTTGGGTATTAGCAGTACCCAGTTTTCCCAAGCGACCACCCATGTCAGTACTAACTGGGGTTGCGTTGCTTAACTTCAGTGATCGGACGAGAACTGGTGTGTCCAACGCAATTCACCGCTCCCTCGATTATTCCTGACGTCCCAAGAACTACTATACCGTGGACATCATTATGGCCTAAATATTTTATATCGAAATAGAGCATGGGACCTCTGCATCTCAGGATTTCTACGTCTTCATGCATCTCAGGATGGAAAGACAGTCTCGAGATGTCATGTTAAAGGCGCTGTATTCAAAGATACTTTAAAAGGCCTAGCTCCTTAGATTGCTGAGGAACAAGGACTCGTGGAATGCTGTGTCACGTTCTGTAGAGGGCTTTTATTTCGTTGGTGTTTTAGGGCCCTTCGACTACAATGGTCATAAGATTCCCGTCCACGGCATAGTTCTAATGCAGAGTCTGCACAGGCATCACACTGTTACTACGATTTTGGGTATTAGCAGTAGCCAGTGTGTTCCCAAGCGGTCACCCATGCTATTTCTAGCTGGGGTTGCGTCTTTTAACCTCAGTGATCAGACGAGAAACCCTGGATCCGCCCCTATTAGCATCCATTGTTCACGGTTGCCAAATGTGCGCTGGCGACATTTCACCACATGTGTGTGCATTGGATTATTGCGGCGTCGCTGTGGAACCCAGACGAGTAAATATCGGATGTGTGCACCGGACCTTAGATTCCAAGGTGGTCTGTCCAACGGCTTACGCCTCCACCCGTTATTTAATGCAATGTGTAGTAAACAATTTGTTAAACGGGGTCAAGTCAAACGTCTTTCGTGATTTATAATTTCTACAGGGAGTTCCACTACCATGATTATAATTTGGTGGTAACCAAGGAAATGTGGTGAAGGAAGTAGAGCACAGAGTTTAAAAACCCAATTTTAGAAAACCCACCATTGCTCTAATATTACGTCTTCCGGCTTTAAAAATATTTTTCACTCTAAATCCAAAATTACACCTATGATATCCCAGTATATTGTTTTAGTCGGTGAGATTTAATTTCCTGATTTTTACAGTTCGCCCTAACTTCCAGGGACGGGAGTTTTTCTTTTAGCAACATACAGACTTCATATTTAGTACACATTTTCATCATCATCATACCCTTATCCCGCCTGTGTCCGGGTCGGGTTGCGGGTTCTAGTCCTCCACTCTCGTCTGTCTCCCACCAGGTCCCCGTCCACCCCCACACACTACTATATCCTCTAGACGTATTCCATAATTTCTGGCCAAATATTTCCCTTACAATCATTTTCACATTTGGAGCGACCTACCTTTTGCTGTTAGGTCCACTGTCTTTGACTGGTCTGCCTAAAATGTAAACACTCCTGCAGACATCTAAGGAAATCCATGTTCACTTCTTTATTGTTAAAATAATTTCCTGTATTTTACCAAGCATATTGGTACAATAATATCCATACGGACAGTCTGCTTCGGTTTCCTTCTGCCCCGCGTGCTACCGACCACCAGCATTTCTGGCAAGGACCAAACGAGCTCCTCCTTCCCTCTTCTCATGACGTGTCCATACCACCTCAGCCTATTCTCAGTCATCTTTTCCGCGATGTCCACCACCCCCAGGCTATCTCTAATATACTCATTCCTAATTCTATCAGCTCTCGACACGCCACTCATGTACCGCAGCATTCGCATCTCGATCACTTGCATTCTATTAACGTGGCTCTCCCTTACTGCCCAACACTCCGATCCATACAGCACAGCTGGCCTAACCACTGCCCTGTAGAACTTTCCTTTCAGCTTGATGGGGACCCTTCTATCACGCAGGACTCCGCTTGCCTGTCTCCACTTCAGCCACCCCCATTGATTCTACGGGTCACATCCAAGTCCATCTCCCCATTGCTTTGGAACGTTGATCCTAAGTACTTTACCTCTTGCACCTTTTTCACCAGTTCGCTCCTCGAACGTACGTCACTGCCGAAATATTCCCCCATTTTTGTAATAATATTTGTTTCAGCCACATTTTTCGTTTCACATTCCACACAGGCGATGTCTAGTTTCTGTTACGACGAATTTATTACGTTCATGGTCAAAAATTGACTGGAGTTGGGAATTTATTTCATCAGCCTGTCTATATCAGGGTTTAATCTGCGGGTTCTAATTTTCTATTGCATTTCCCTTGGCACAACAGTTCTCGTCTGATTATTGAAATAAAGCAACTCAACCCCAGCTAGTACAAGCATTGGTGACTGCTTGGGAACACCAGGTACTGCTAATATCCAAAAGTCGTCGTAACACTACGCTGTTAGAACTATACAGTGGACGGGGTTCTATTGACCGTTGTAGTTGAAGGGCCCTAAAACACCAGCAAATCAATCAAATCCAAACTTGCTCTTTCTTTTCATAAAAGGTTTTAGAATTGTCTTACATCTTTCATGTTATCAGTACGCCTTACTAGTTTCAGTCCTGCGTCAAAGGCCTGATGAATAAATTTCCACAGACAACCCGTAAACTGCCAATCCACCATCTAGGCCCGTTATTAATATCATACCTCGAATGTGAAATGTTACTAGTGGGACTCTAGTGGGGATAGCAAGAACTAGAGCCTACTTAAAAATTTGATAGGGCCTCGAGCTGAGACCCTGCAAAAAGTCATCCTTTTGAACATATCCGTTCTAATATTACGACTCACTGCTTTCCGGAATTATTTTGGAGAACTTTTAGAAATTCCAGTTTTTAGCGTTTCCTTTTTTGAATCATTTTTAGGCTGAATTTTTAAATGACTTCTAGAAATTTCAAAGTGTTTGAAAGTTCCTTAGGTACCAGGAACTCTAAGGCAAGGCGCAAAATGAGGCTGCAGGGTGATGCAGTGTGACGCAGCCCTGCGAAATTCTGCTAGCAGGCAATCACTGTTACGTTGAAAGCCATTTTAGTTGATGCAAATTGAAAACCAGTATGTTGAAAAACTGTGATTCAATGTGTGGTGATTGCCTGCTAGCAGAATTTCGCAGGGCTGCGTCACCCTGCGGCCTCATTTTGCGCTTTGCCTAAGCTCTGGACGAATGAATTAAAATTTTGACTTCATGGTATTTTCTTTCTTTTTTTATAGGGTAATAAATGCCCTTCTGCTAGCCCGTTTGAGAGGAATTCTTCCAGAAGATGCTCCACTGGAACGCTGAAGCATCCAAGACTCCCTCGATCTGATAGATTTCGATTCATAAGCTCATCTTCAGAAAATTTGTCAATACCAGTATCAGCGACGTCGACCATCAATCAACCACAAACTGTGATCCGTACTAAGCCACTCTGCTATCCAGATTTTGGGAAATTACAACACACCAACGGACGGACTGAACACCACCGTCGGAAGCCCATTATTCCAATCTCAAAGCAGACCTGTCGAGTATTATATAATACAAATGTCGAACTCAGTGCTGACACATTGGAATATATCCAGAATGAGACTGCCCACATTGATCGGATATGCATGGATTATATAAATACCAATCCACACAATACTTCACTTAATTTAGAAAGGAGTAGTCCCAAGTCAACTATAGGAGTGCCTGTTCCTTCGACATATCAGGATGTTGCAGTTGCAGACAGAAAGACTGTAACATAGCCCAACAGATACTCTGTTACAGTCTTTTCCGCCTACGGTAGGGTCGGGTACCCATTTGTCTGATTTGAACAGGAAACTCACAGGCGAACTGCTGGACAGTATTTTCAGGCAGCCGGCTGTCGATCTAATGCTGCAACCATTTGCTTATTTAACTTTAACGTAATCTCTGCGTGGGAGGCAACGTCGTTCACCGACACCAGGGAACGAGAACCTACACTTGGAAATTTTCCCGAACTACAAGTGGATTTTACTCCATGTAGAAAGGGTTCTTTTACGTGCAGGACACACCACATGTGGCCAGGACTTTGTTTCACCCGAAAGGAATCAGCCGCGACACTTAACAGGACTGTGCTGCTTGTAGTATTTAGCCTGAGCCTAGAACCATAGTTCTAGGCCTGAACGGCGAATATGACAGTTTGTTCTCCGACGACGCGACGCTATATTGATCTGAGAATTATTAAAATAGCAGGGAGCGGCTTATTGCGTTGGGCACACCAGTTCTCGTCTGATCACTGAAGTTAAGCAACGCAATCCCTGCTAGTACTAACATGGGTGGCCGCTTGGGAAAAACTGGGTGCCGCTAATACCCTAAAATCATCGCATTAGGCCCAGCGCAAAATGAGACGCAGTCTGCGCAGATGACGCAGGGTGACTCACCACAAATTTCTGCAACTCATATGATAGTATGTAGTTGCGCATGTTAAGTCGCAGCGTGACGTGACTCAGCCCCTGCGCCACGTGACCCTGCGGACCACAGTGCCCATGCCACAGTTTTCTGCGTGAAGTTGGCATGACTTTCAAAGAAAACTGAATGAAAACTTTTTTGAAGCCACGCAAAGCAGAGAAACTGCAAGTAGCTGAGATGCGAAAGCTGCGATACATAAGTGGGGTGTGGAGAGCTGATAGAATTAGGGAAAAGTATATTAGAGGTAGTCTGGGGGTAGTGGACAACGCGGAAAAAATGATGGAGGGTAGGTTGAGGTGGTATGGACACGTAATGAGGACAGGGGAGGAGGAGCTTGTTAGGTCCTTTTCACGAAAGCAGGTGTTTGGAAGCACCCTGGGCAGGGGAGACCGAAGCAGACGTGGAAGGGGGTTGTCCGTATGGATATGGTAGTGTGTGGGGTAGAAGGGGACCTAGTAGGAAATAGATGGGAGTGGAGGGCTAGAACCCCCGCTGCACCAGGTCCCCGTCCACTCCACGTCTGCTTTGAAAACTGCGATTCAATGTGCAGGGAATGCTTGCTAACAGTTTTTTGATGTGCTGCTTCAACCTGCGTCACCATCGTCACCTGCGTCTCATTTTGCGCCTTGCCTTAGCGTAGTGTCTGGGCAGTCTCTGCAGTGGACGGGGCTCGAATGACCTTGTAGTTGAAGTGCCCTAAAACAACGACGAAACAAACCAAAAAAATTAAAATAGTAAATGTTATCAATCTCAGTAAATAAACATTTCCTACCAGAAATCTACAGCCATTCCATGACTTTCCTGTGTCGCATGAATAATTTTGGACACTGACATTCGTCAGTGGTGGATCAGGTGGGGTGTACTTCATAAAAGTGAGCCCCAAATATTTTTAAATATTCAACATCCCTTAGTATACATCTACTGCCCCTTAGACAATGTCCTCTCTTCAGTGGTTTAGCCAACTGCAGATTGGACTACAACTGTTGGACTGGCAGTAGAGAAATGGGGTTAGCATGCCTCATCAATTGCAAAGTTGAATCATGCATCACTTGAAATATATGCGCCCCATTGAGGCACTGAGGGGTCTACCCTGGATCGGGAGCGGTGAATGGCGTTGGACACACCAGTTCTCATCTGATCACTGAAATTAAGCAGCATAACCCCAGCTAGTACTGACATGGGTGGCGCTTGGGAAAACTGGGTACTGCTAATACCCAAAAATCGTCGCATTAGTGTAGTGTCTGTGCAGTCTCTGCATAAGAATTATGCTGTGGGCTCTAATGACCTTGTAGTTGATTCCCCTGGATCCGCCCCTGACACTCGTTGGCGTTTCGAGGAAAGAAGAAGTACACAAAAGTACGTATTTTAAAAACGTCTCTGTTGTATACTCGGTTCAGTGCCATATTGGAAATGGAAGATATTTTGGGAATCTTTTACAAATGTAAATAAGCGAAAATAAGTGTTATATACATTTGTTTTCGTGAAATAGTTCTTGTTTTTTTACTTCAGAATTTTATTTTTTATTAAACAGATTACTTTTTGGCCACAATTTCTCCCGCTTATTTGTCCGGAGTTTTTATGTGATTTTTTTACGTGGAGTTTACATGAATTTGAAGCTGAATTTTTTTTACTATTTAAATTAAATACTTATTACATAGGAGATATTTGTTTTTTTTACGGTTTGCTCAATAAAATTACATCCTACTCATAAAGACATACAAATTGAATTATCTGTCGGAAAAAGCGCTGATTTTTATAGAAAAAAGTTATTCATTTCTGTTACATTACCAATAAAGTGGTGACCTATGTTACCTTGTTGCAACTTAGTGATGTCTGCAAGCGTCTTATCAGCTCGTGGTAAGTTCGATTCTCGTCTGAAAGTATAGTACTTTGTGTTATCAAATATTTCATCATTTGCAGAGTGGTACCTCTCTTACTCCTATGAAGAGGTACTTTGACATACAGTTTTGAAACCAAACTATTTGAACAAACCAATCGAGACCAGATTCACACTTCCGGAATTAAAATACTGCAAGGTAACCAATAATATTTCCTTGCTATAGCACTGTCAATAGCAAGACACATTATCAAACTAGGATCCTTTTCAGTATTTTGTCTGAATTTCTGAATTTTATGTTAATTTAACGTAATATTGGTATTTCTTCTATCAATTATGTTTTTGTCTGTTCATTTATTCAAATGCTTTCGATTCATGCACGTAAAACCTAATTGGGTTTGTATCTCATGAAATTGTTACTTAATTGATGCTAAGGTAATGAATTTTTGACTCAAACGGAAACTCATTGAAATTCATTTTTCTGTTTAAAGCACTGAAATATTAGTGGTGCATCGTGAGAACTGAAATTAGATTTCCTGAAAAGCACACTATAATAAAATTTCCATCTGGTAAAAGAATAATGCCTTTAATGAAATGATACAGGAATTAGAGTGTGTACCCTCTAATTTGTAGTATTTTAATTTCATTACAGGTCTTCGTAACAAAGCATTAGTCAGTAATGTGAGCTTGAATAGGTAGATGAACCTCTTGTTTAGAATTTTGTCTTTACAAGCTCCAACTATATATAAGGCAAACATTTGATGATATCCAGTTAGTGAGAGCAGAGCAATAGAAAAATCTGACATTGCACATCACAGGTAACATTTTAGTTGCTGTCCAAAATGAACCGTCAAACCTCCACTTTAGTGCTGTTCTTAGCGTTGGTCATTTCACTCTCTGTTGGCTATTGCAGAGCAGAACCGGTAAGTCATGATATAAAATTTTTACTTTCATGTCTGTTGTAGTGTCTTAACGATGTTCCACTGCTCATGAATTATTTTGAGGGATTATTATGTTCAGTCCTGTGTCGTGATGGCTGTTATAGCATGTCATCATGGCCTGTGCATCATCATACCCTTGCCTCGCCTGCCAGGTCCTCCTCTCTCTCTGTACAACCTGCTCCCACATCTAATTTGGACTTCCTCTATTCCAGGTGCTTCCAAGAACATGCATCCTCTTAATGGGCTTAACCAACTCCTTCCCTCTGACATCATGCCCTTACCACTTCAATCTGTTTTCTCACATCTTTTCCACAATGTCCCTTCCATATCAAACTAGCCGGGAGCGACGAATTGCGTTGGGCACACCAGTTCTCGTCTGATCACTGAAGTTAAGCAGCGCAACCCCAGCTAGTACTGACATGGGTGGCCGCTTGGGAAAACTGGGTACTGCAGTAGTGTAGTGTCTGTGCAGTTTCTGCATAATAACGATGCTGTGGAGGGGGCCCTAATGACCTTTGCAGTTGAAGGGCCCTAAAACACCAACAAACTAGCCCTAATGAAGTCATTCTTAATTCTGTCTTTGGGAGCACCTTCCCGTGCACCGTAGCATTGCGTTACTGTTACTTTCGTAATTTGGACCCTACGAACACTTAGGACTCCACTTGCCTGTCTCCATGTCATCTACCATACATTGATCGTATGGGTCACATCCGAATTCATTTCGCAGTTGCTCTGAAACACTGATCCAAAGTACTTAAACTCCTGCACCTTCACTACCACCTCGGCCCCAGATCGTAGGTCACCATTATATCCCTGTCCTTCCTAATTGAAAGCTCTATATTCTGTCTTCTTCATGCTCATCTTCAGCCCCCTCCTTTTTTTATATCGTTGTTATAGCATCATTTGAGCCCTTCTCTACTTCCTCTTTGGAGTTTTGAATCATAACCTGTGCACTGTCGACTTCATTTGTAGTTCAGTTTCCTTTCAAGAAGATATGTTGGTAATAATTTTCATATTTTCATAGATTCCTTGTCCATCTGGTCTTGAACGTTCAGTAAGTATTCGATGAGTTTTAGACATTTTGAACGTTAAATTATAGTTTTAAGGCACTATTTATAATTGCTGTGGATAGAAGTATAAAATATCTCCCCAATTGCTTTGCATAGTTTGTTAATCCTGTTTCTTAGAACCCATGCGTTGTGACTAATTAAGTGAGCGGCGAGTTGCGTTGGACACACCAGTTCTCGTCTGATCACTGAAGTTAAGCAACGCAAGCCCAGTTAGTACTGACATGGGTGGTCGCTCGGGAAAGCTGGGTACTGCTAATACCCAATAATCGCCGCATTAGTGTAGTGTCTGTGCAGTCTATGCATTAGAACTATGCAATGGACGGGTCTCTAATGACCTTGTAGTTGACGGGACCTTAAACACCAACAACAACAAAAAAAAAGTGACTAATTAGTAAAGTCCCCTGGGTATAGCAGTATGTTGCCTAAAAAGCGTCTTAGTTGTCTCAACTGTGGGAGGTTGACTATTTTGATTGGGCTGCGACTCAAGAGCAGTAGCGTAATTAAACTGCTCAGGATTATACATTCTGAAATTACTGAATTTTGAATTGGTTTGATGTTCCCTGTACATTCAGTATCCTGAAAGGCGCCTTTCGCCACTCGGTTACTTTAAGTAATAAGCTGTTACAAACTCTGGAATTTATAAGAGTTCTGGAGTCGTCGTTACTAGTTGTCAACATGTCCATGAGATGTTATTACTTTGAAATTGCAGTGATTGTTGTAATTTTGACAGGAGTTGTGTGATTAATTTGATGTGAAATGTCTTGTGAATTAGATGGAAAATGCTCTCAAATATTGCGCCACTGACGGGCACAAATTGGAAACTAGATCTTTACTTGGTCTGGCAAACATCAGTCTTAGCCTTTTGAAACAATCGCCATTAGCAAGGAAATTAGTACCTCTAAAGGATGAGGGTGATCATGATGACGACGACGACTTCGATGATATTTCTGAATTGCGGAAGAAAAGAATGAGCCCTTTAGTTGATATGATCTTAAAAAGATCCGTTATTAACAAAGTTGAAAGTAGCGTTGACGACATGCTGCCACATGAAATGGGAGCTGACAAGAAGTGGAAAAGACATTTAATCAACATTAGTGCAGTAGAGAAATCCTCATCTGAAGAAGAGGAAATCACCCAAAGGAAAAGAGAATCTCCCAACGGTTCTTCTCAATTGCAAAAGGTCATACATACAACTTTATTTAATAAACTGTACTAATTTCTCTACCATAGAAACCATTCCTCCGAAAACTCTTCTCATGTCAGATTTTCTGGCAACTATTTTAATGCATTCAAGTAATTTTTATTTTATGCTTAGGAACTGGGAGAAGTTATCGTTTGTGCTGTCCAAAGAGTTATTCAGGTATGTGAAGGTGGTAGCCTAAAACACTGTCGGGCTGCAGCTTTTTTTAATCCATTTACGTAGAACTGCAGGGAAGATGTGGAGATATTCACTTAGACCACCAATAGTTGGGAGCGGCGAATTGCGTTGGACACACCAGTTCTCGTCTGATCACTGAAGTTAAGCAGCGCAGCACCACCTTGAAACTGACATGGGTGGCTGCTTGGGAAAACTGGGTACTGCTAGTATTCAGAAGTCGTCACATTAGTGTTGTGTCTGTGCAGTCTCTGCATAAGAACTAAGGTGTGGACGGGGCTCTAATGACCTTGTAGTTGAAGGGCCCTAAAACACCAACAAACAACAACGAAAGAGGCGAGCGCCTTACTGTGTTGGACACACCAGTTCTTATCAAATCACTGAAGTAAAGCAACGCAACCCCAGCTGGAACTGACCTTGGTGGCCGCTTGGGAAAGCTGGGTACTGCTAATACCCTAAAATCGGCGCGTTAGTGTAGTGTCTGTGCAGTCTCTGCATTAGAACTACACAGTGGACGGGGCTCTAATGGCCTTGTAGTTGAAGGGCCCTAAATCACCAACGAAATAAACATACGAAAGATCGATGAAGGCAGAATCCAAGAAGCTGTAATGCGAATGCTGCGGTATATGAGTGGTGTGTCGAGAGCAGATAGGATTACGAATGAATGCATTAGGGGTAGTGTGGGAAGGGGGACATCGCGGAAAAATGAGAGAATAGATTGAGGTGGTATGGGCATGTAATATGAAGAGAGGAGAAGGAGCTGGTTAGGTCCATTACAGGGATGCAGGTTATTTTAAGCACTCGGAGCAGGGGAAGATCAAAGCAGTCGTTGTTACAAGAGATGTTTTCGTGTTTGGGATGGATGGGGTCTTGGTGTGAGATAAGCGGGGTGGAGAGACAGAATCCTCAGACCCGACCCTGCCCTTCCCATCGGATGGAAGGCGCAATCTGGGCATCTTTCATGCCCAAAAGAAGCCAAACCATTTCGAACCAAGAACCACTGACGCAGTAATTGAGCTGGCTACCTCTGCGCCACCGAAGCCGGTCTAAAAACCTTCACAAAATTATTTTTTCTTGTAATTGATCTTTATAATCATTCGATTTTTTTTGGCAATAGGAACAACCTGTTCTTCGAGCAGCAATCGAAGAATGCAAGCCTGCAAGTGGCCAAATCACAGAGGTAAATTAGAAATTTCTGATGTTAAATTAAAAATTTTTCCTTTTGAAATTCCATTTCCATTTAATATGTTTGTTTACTTGTGTAAGGTTATTCTCTCTTAAGTACATGAAATAGTTTTCCGTTTTAGTGACAGGGCAGTGGTTAAGTCAGTGTGAGTCAAGTTTACACGCTTGGGGAGTTGAGGGCAGATGGAATTTAAACGAATTACAATAAGATGGTGGTATGGGAAGGAGGAGCAGGAGCTGGATGTGTCCGTTATCGGGATCAGACTGGGCAGAGGTAGACCTTATCAAACACGGGAGCAGGCTTTTGGGGGAATAATGGTATTGTGTGGAGCAGACTGGCACCTGGTGGGGAGCGGCGAGTTGCGTTGGACACACCAGTTCTCGTCTGATCACTGAAGTTAAGCAACGCAAGCCCAGTTAGTACTGACATGGGTGGTCGCTCGGGAAAGCTGGGTACTGCTAATACCCAATAATCGTCGCATTAGTGTAGTATCTGTGCAGTCTATGCATTAGAACTATGCAGTGGACGGGTCTCTAATGACCTTGTAGTTGACGGGACCTTAAACAACAACTCAAGGCACCTGGTGGAAAGTGGGTGGAAGAAATTGTCTTGCTTTTAAGCTGTTAAAGCCTCAGAATCGATGGGTTCTTGTGTAAATATTTTCTTCAGTAAAATCACGTCTGTCCTGAAAACGCTTGAGTGAATTTTGATCCAGGAGAGATGGAGCAAGGCGTTTAGAAAACTGCCATTTTAAGTAAGGTCATCATGGTGACCCATATTATTTTGAAGGTGCGTGACGAGCAGGTATCCATCCCCTTACTGGGTAATACTGTGTATAACAACTGGGTTTCTAATCTCTTGGAGATCTCATGGCGTTCAATTTCGTCCCGTTGAAGTTAAGCAGCACAACCCCAGCTAGTACTGACATGGGTGGCCGCTTGGGAAAACTGGGTACAGCTAATACCCAAAAAATCGTCACAAAAGTGGCGTCTGTGCAGTGTCTGTATAAGAACTATACTGTGGACGGGGCCCTAATGAACTTGTAGTTGAAGGGCCCTAAAAGACAAACAAAAACAAAATTCGCACCATTCGTACTGGGGTTCTACTAGTAGTTATTTACTGCTGTTTATTCAATTTTTTATTCAACAGCGTAATAAAAAGGAGTTTGAAGATTGCGCTGCTGCAAAAATGAAAGAGGTATGATTGACTGTAATTAAATATTTGGAATACACCGTGATATTCTCGAACTTATTGCTCATCAAGGCAAAATCTTAATATTATTTTCAATTCTTTACATTCAGATTTGTCCGAATCTCAAGTTAGACTAATGACAACCTAAATCAATTTCTACAAGAAGCTTAATAACAACTTTCTTTATAGGATGGTACACTGCTCAGTAACATATATCTAGTAGAAATTGTTTCATCATTGCAAATTCCGCAATTGTATGATTATTTTTAGTTCGTATTACCTTTGAATACAAGATGAATTCTACATCGGAATTAAAAAACTATTTCTAAAGCATTAAAAAGTGAATCTGGATATCCATTTCTGGGTGTAATGAATTGGTTGTAATCGGTGCCGGATTTACCACTAGGCTAAGTAGGGTGAAGCCTAGGGTCTCAACATTTAGCGGGCTTCAAAACTTAAGGAAAGAGCTTGAAAAGGGCCTCAAAATTGAAATAGCCTAGGGCCCCTCAATATCAAAATCCGGCACTGCTCGTAATAGTTTTAAATATCAGCAAATCAAGTTGTAAAATTTCCAGAGTTGTCTTCTTTAAATACAAGAGATTTTATGACTGAATTTGTTGTTTCGACTGTCTGTGTTTAGCCCCCTACAGTTCCTTTGACAGCTTCTTTTGGCAATGGCACTGGCGAAGCTCAGTGACCACAGTCCTCGCCGGAACAGACAAATGAAAGACGAAACTTCTGAATACAATGAAGCTTCGCTTAACGAGCACCTCCCACAGCCAGCAATTCGCATAATGAGCAAAGAAAATGTAAAAGGAAATGACTCCCTTAACGAGCGATGTTTCGCAGTACGACTGACCAGAGCAGGGCCCGCTCTAAGGGGGGGCGGGAACCCGGACATTTGTCCGGAGCGCCAAAATTTAAGGGCGCCATTTTAGCTGTAAGTGTGAGAACAGAGCACGCGAACAGGGTGCTGCTTCAAGGAATGGCAATTTGTCTTTTTTCCCGGGCGGCATAAGTGCTAGAGCAGGCGCTGACCAGAGACAAACGGAACGGCGAATTGCGTTGGACATACCAGTTCTCGGCTGATCACTGAAGTTAAGCAGCGCAACCCCAGCTAGTACTGACATGGGTGGTCGCTTGGGAAAACTGGGTACTGCTAATACCCAAAAATCGTCGCGTTAGTGTAGTGTCTGCAGTCTCTGCATAAGAACTCCACTGTGGACGGGGACCTGGTGGCAGAAGTGGAGGCCTGGAACCCGCCCTGCCACAGTTGGGTTAAGGGAATGATAATGATGAAGCGCATTGTTCCACGCATAGTTAAGCAACGCAAACCTGCGTTAGTGCCAACATGGGTGTTTGGTAGAGAACATTGGGTGCTGCAAATTTCCTCTTTCCTACATCTCCTACACCTATTTCCTCCTCTCCTCCGAGCAGCCTGCTAAAGGTCTGTTATGGCTGCTTGGCTTACTCCCCAACCCGTTAGTGAAACATAGAAACATTGATTTCTATGGAAAAAAATTGTTTCTCTTAACGAGTCAGATTCCAGAACGAATTATGCTCGTTAAGCGAGGTTCCACTGTATACAGTCTTTCAATCTGAACTGAGGTTGAACTCATTGTTTTCGCTACGAATGAAGCTACAACTCCCACGCTATGATTGATGATGTCTGTGGTCATGGAACCGCCTCCTCTCATCAGTCGTCAACATTTTTTAAGTGTCGAGGAGCTCATTCTAGTAGAGCACACCTTTGAAAGAGTAGAGAGGTGAGTAAGATGGATTTTCAAAGAGCACCTGGCCCACTAAATAATGCCCTCACTACAAGAAAAGCAAACATTTGCTCTCAGCGGTACATGAGTGGGGTGTCGAGAGCAGACATAATTAGGAATAAGTATATTAGGGGTAGTTTGAGGATTGTGGAGGGGCAACGCGGAAAAGATGAGAGCGAGAATAGATTAAGGCGGTATGGTCATGCAATGAGAAAAGGGGAAAAGAATCTGGTTAGGTCCATTTTAGGGATGCAAGTTATTGGAAGCACCCGGGGCAGAAGGGGCTCCTGTATTGTGTTGGACACACCAGTTCTCGTCTGATCACTGAAGTTAAGCAACGTTACCCCAGAGAAGACTAGCGTGGGTGACGGTTTGTTGAGCGTAGAGTCTTTGCATTATCAGCATTGGAACTACGCAGTGGACGAGGCTTTAATGACCATTGTAGTTGAATGGCCCTAAAACGCCAACAATTCAAAAACGGGGCCGGGAAATAGCAAAGCAGACGTGGGGGCAGGTTGCACGAAGAGATCTGATAGTGTGGTGGGAGATACAGTATATAGGGACCTAGTGAGAGATAGGCGGGAATGGAGGGCCAGAACACGCAGGCCCGACCCTGCTACAAGCGGAATAAGACTGTGATGATGATGACCACAGGGTGCCTGATATTTTAATGACATTGACACAATGACACTGAATATACTTTATTTAAAATATTACCGAATTCTACAGATATTTATATTGAAGACAATCTAACTTAAAAGACGAATTGATAGAATTCCATACTTGACATCTGTGGTCCTATTCACTTATATCTCATTTTATAGACTTGTTTTACATCACTGATGCAAGCTCAGGGCACATCTGCGTTTGTAAGAAGAATATTTGTATATAGTAGTAGTATTTTGTGTAATATAATTAATTTTATTGCAGGTTTTTTTTTGGAAAAAATAAGTAACAACTTACTGCTTCGATTTTGTCTGCCAAGCATGACGCCATATGAACATCTTCTTCATCATCTTCATCATCCTAAAAAATTGAAATATTGTTACTATAAATTTCTGGTATACAGCTTTTAGTCAGTAGTAGAAAAAAATAGAGGTACCTGTAATTAATTAATTATTGTTTCACCTTTATGCTATTTAGTTTTTAGGTTACCTTATTATTTTTGCTATCTTTTGACATGGGAGTTGAAGAGCCATGGTGTTGGGTCTTACAGCCACTTTCGAAAGTGTTCATCTGAGGGAATGCCTACAGAAAAATCAAGGTGCAGACAAATTTTCCAATTATTTCGCTGCAGAAAAGTTCAAATTACAAAAAAGTCGCATGTGAGTTGCATTTCTTATATCCTGAATGCAATATATATTCCTCATTTACCTTTTCAAATGTTTATTGCCATGAAAACAAATTAGATTTCAAATTTAGTCTGTACAGGGATCAAAAACGTGTATTTACTTGCTGGTAGAAAAAAAGCAATATATCACGTTTTTATTTTTGATTGCCAAAAATTGCTTTCGCATAATTATCCTGTTTTCGCTATTATCTTTATTCTTTATCTGGTAACTTGGTTAGTGAGTGTAAGAAAAGTTTTAAAATTGCAGCACCGGCTACTGTTACTTTTATTAACTCCAGTAGTAATTAAGACGGTGGTTACAATGAATACAGCTTTGCTATGGGCAGTGGTAGACCAAGCTGTCAAATCAACCGTTTCCTGAACAATAAGTTAGTTTTTTTTCTAATTATAGATGTGAATTGAAAAGCATAGGGCAGGAAAGAAAGATTCCCCTGCCATTTTTATCCATTTGGAGTTCCACGACAGGTAGTTTGGGAGGTATTACAAAAAAAGGAGTAGAAGAAGGGTTAGGATAGTGCAGGATATGTATGATTGTTCCATTGCCGGGATAAGGACTCTTTAAGAAACTACTGGCGACTTTCCAGTAAAGGATATGATACACCACCGTTCAGCACCAAGTCCATACCATAGCCGAGGTAAGGACTCTTTAGGAAAATACTGGAGACTGGACACCGCCGTTCAACACTACGTCCATACCTTTTCATTCTGGCCACGGACGAGCTGCTGACAGGAGTAGGAGAATGGGCCCCATAGTCAGTCCCGAATTTAGATATTGAGAGACCCTAGGCTATTTCACTTTTCAGACCCTTTTCAAGCCCTTTTGAACCCCTTTTCTTAAGTTTTGAAACCCGCTAAATGTTGAAGCTCTAGGCTTCAGCCTAATTAACCTATTGGTAAATCCGGCACTGCCCATAATGCATGGTATTTGCCGACGATATACAAGTAGGAACACTTAGCAGGGAGCGGCGAGTTGCGTTGGACACACCAGTTCTCGTCTGATCACTGAAGTTAAGCAACGCAACCCCAGTTCGTACTGACATGGGTGGCGCTTGGGAAAATTGGGTACCGCTAGTATCCAAAAATCGTCGCATTAGTGTAGTGTCTGTGCAGTCCCTGCATCAGAACTACACAGTGGACGGGGCTCTAATGACCTTGTAGTTGAAGGGCACTAAAACACCAACAAACAAACAGGAGCACTTAGCGACTCCAGAGAAGTAGAGAAGGGCCCAAACGATATTAGAGCAACAATAGAAAAGAGAGGGCTAAAGATAAACATGAAGAAGACAGCGTATCTAGCTTTCAATTAGGAAGGACAGGATAAACATGGTGACGTACTCTCTAGTTACGAACTGGTGAAAAAGGTGCATTCTGACCTAAAAAGACGCCCAACGGGCCGTCTGACAAAGGAAAATACGTTTGAAAACTACAGTTATTGGGCCTAATTTTCTGGGATTCCAGCTCGACCCCGAGTATATTTAAACACGCGCCAAAGAAAGTTTACTTGCCGTTTTCAATGCTTCAACTGCACATATAATTGTCTTCACGGTCTCCTGTGAATCATAAAAATTGAATAGTTTACTAAAATTAGTGAAGGGTCCAAAGGCAGTGAAATCGTAAAATGAGTTGGGCCTTTCTTCGACAGCCTAAAGTGCTTACCTCTTCACTGCTATCACTTCTTTTTTGACGGAAAGATGACGCCTGTTTTGGATTTTTAATATTAATGCTTATTCCAGCATCAGGAAGACTAATCAGATCCTTAGTTCCGTGGACATCGATTTGAATTCCAGTTTGTGGTCTGCTGCTTGAAATTTCAAATGTATCATCTGAAGTCGATTGGTCTGACAATGAAGCCATTGCCATTTTCTCACATTTGTCACTTGCTTTTTTATACTGAATTTGTTTGAATTTAAAAAAAAGACACATTACATACAGTATGTTTGAAATTTTGGGGAATGCGAGGAATGCTAATTGTATACTTACTTCAGCAACGAAGTTTGCTGGACAAGCTCCATCCTGATAAATTAAACAAATTATTTGAATATTATTGTGAGTTCAAAAATTTGTCACAGGATGTCTACCTGACATATGGTTCAAAACTATTTTATTTTTAGTGGCTGTTTTAGCGACGCAGGACTTTAGAGTTTCGTCCGTCCAACAATGGGATTGATTCGCTGTACCCCAGTATAGTCTAAGAGGAGACTTAGGTGTTGTGGTAAGGGCATATGCTAAATTTACATAGGCTTATAAACCAAAAGAGTCTCAAGCTATGAGCTCGGAAGGTAGGCATTCTCTTTGCTGATCTTGTCACCTTGAAGTCCTCTACTGTATAAAATGTACTATTCAGGCATTTGAGGGTCCTTTTTCTCCTTTCAGCTTAGGACCCCGTTTTATTGACAATCCATGTAGAAAATTCAACATCTTCCGCCTAACCAGCTCGTCCCTTGGCACAACAGACTGATGTCTTTCAAGGTTTCATGGAAAAATTGAGATTGGCATCACCGGGCGGTTGCCGAATCAAATCCACCACTCACTGGGGACAGGAGTCACATAGTAACTGACAACCTTTGTCGTCACATATTTCTGTATGGATTTTTAACAACGTATATTAAATAACTATCAATCATCATTTTTAGACGAGAGCAACTGCTGCTTACTCCATGACAACATCTGGTGCCAATGAGCGAAGAAAACAACAGCAGGTACTAAAGACTCACAGAGCGACAAAAAGGTAAGGAGCTGGACATCGGGAACTAAAGCAAAGGAACTCGTAACCCTTTTCCCGACTATGGCAAGGTCGGGTACCCATCTTGTCCCTCTGAATGGACACAAGGGTGATATATTGGACAGTGTTTTTTCTGCATCAGGAACCTTACAAGCGAAAATTTGGACAATAGTTTTTTATAATGGAATTGCCAACCATTACTAGGCCTACATCTTTTCGGTTCGTTGGTGTTTTAGGACCCTTCAACTACAAGGTCATTAGAGCCCCGTCCACTGCGTAGTTCTAATACTGCACATACACTACACTAATTCGACGATTTGTGGGTATTTGTGGTACCCAGTTTTCCCAAGCGGCCACCCATGTCAGTACTAGCTGGGGTTGCGTCATTACTATATAGAAGAGGGCCGGCGCGCCTTCTGATAATGTGAAATGTTTTTTCCCTGAAGAAGGTCCCGCCCGCTAAATATTTTTGAACCCAAGCCCCGCAAAAGCTCGCGCCAGCACTGACATGGATTAATACTGTACGCGTAGTTCGACGAAGTTTCCAGGTGTAGGAAGGAGCTCTCATCCTTTCGTCGGTTGTTGTTGGTGCTTGTGCGCCCACGTTCGTCGGTGGGTTAAAAGTGCCCCAACAAAGAAAATAATTCGATGATAAATAAGCGCAGTGGTTATAGCATTAGGTCCGCACCAGGCAGCGTAAGAAATACCATCCAAACATCGCTCAGTTGTCCCAATGGGACAAAAATAGTACCCCACCCTGCTATAGGCGGTAAAGGGGTTATTGATGATGATACTGGCTTGCATTACTGTAGTTGATTAGTGAACGTTGGCCCTTCTACTGCTGAAAATAATTTGCCGATGCCAGGGAGAGAACTACAACTAGGGAACTTTACCGGGATCACGTCAATTTGGCGCATGACAATTTGGCGTACGACAATTTGGCGTACATACACATTCGGCGTATGACAATTTGGCGTACATACAAATTTGGCGTACATACCGATCTCTTGGGTGCACACATTTGTTCAAAATTGCAACTGTCATAACCAGTGACAGATCCAGGATTTTCGTCGGGGGGGGGGGGGGTTAGCTAATACAGGGGGGGTTGAGCTAAACCTCACATATTATGCAAATATAAGTTTATATGTGCATGGGAGGGGTTGCAACCCCAAAAACCCCATCCTAGATCCACGCGTGGGCATACCAGTCATTGCAACGGTCCCGTATAACACAGTTGGATTTGTTTGTGTTTTAGGGCCCATCGACTTCAAAGGTCATTAGGGCCCTATAACAGTTATGGTAGGCGTTCATTGTTCTATTACCTTGCAATGACTGTTGTTATGACTGTTGAAATATGTTGTTATGACCGTTGCAATTTTGAACAAATTTGGGCACCCAAGAGATCGGTATGTACGCGAAATTGACGTACGCCAAATTATATATGCGCCAAATTGTCATACGCCAAATTTGTATGTACGCCAAATTGACTACGCCAAATTGACGTAGACCCAACTTTACCCATCTGCAAAAGGTAAATTAGTGTGCTGATGACATCAAACATGTCACAAGAGACCATTGTTTAAATTTCTGTAGTTAAGGTCTTTTTAAGTAAAAAAAAAATCTACTTACCGCACTGGTTGGTGCAGCTTTAACGATTGAAATTGTGATAGTCACTATGAACGAAATAAGATGAAATCTATTGATTGGATTCATGTTTCTGACTGAACACCCAAAATTCAAACCAAGTGGGGAGACAATTTCGATTTCTATTCGAAGAAAATATGAAATGTTAGGTACGAACCTCATTTTATGTACAGTATATATACCTAATGTGACTCTCATCTGGAGTGAAGGGGGTGACTAAATACGCTTGAGTGGCGTCAAATAGTTGTTTTGTTCCTATTAACCTCTCCAATTGGAAACATAATGTTACATAAATTAAATCCTTGTCTGTGTCTAAATTGATCTATTAGGACAGGAAACTGATTGTTTGTGAACAAAATGCATACCTCAAATTGTGCGTTTTATGTCAAATGTTTCTGATATACAAAAGTTGCACAAAACTGTAAATTGTCGTATGATTTGTCGGATGCTCTACTTGTCAATATAGTTTTCAACGGAAATTCACGTGGGAATGCAATTTCTTTACAAATATTCATTCCTTCCTCCTGATGATTTCTTTTATCCAGGATTTATTCGGAGTGATGGCATTGAATAAGGATCACCAGAAGTCATACTGCTTCCTCTCGCCTTTAACAACGCTAATTGTCCTTAACTGTATCTATGCACTTAGCATCATCGTCAACTTTCTCTGTGGCCTGTTAGATCAGGTAAGAGAACTCTACAAAAGCAGGTGAGTAATGAATATGTGTGAAAATCACTGCGAGCAAAATAAGATTCTGTTAATATTGGTGGTTTCCTACATCCTGAACACAACCACGCCCTTTGTTTTCCTCTAGCGAGAAAGGGTCATCATCATCATCATACCCTTATCCCGCCTGTGGCTGGGTCGGGTCCGCGGGTCCAATGAACGGGCTCTGACTTGAGGCACCCCAGCCGGGCGTCTGGAGCCTGCAGGAAACACTGGCTGAACCGTCTGTGGGGGGATGCCCCACTGTTCCAACACTGCATTACACAGCCACATTGAGCGGCGAGTTGCGTTGGACACACCAGTTCTCGTCTGATCACTGAAGTTAAGCAACGCTAACCCAGTTAGTACTGACATGGGTGGTCGCTCGGGAAAGCTGGGTACTGCTAATACCCAGTAATCGTCGCATTAGTGTAGTGTCTGTGCAGTCTATGCATTAGAACTATGCAGTGGACGCAGTGGCGGTTTTAGGCACGTGCAAACTGTGCAAATGCACGGGGCCTCGCTTTTGCAAGTTGAAAGGGCCTCGCACTTTCAATTTGCACAGGTTTGCACAGGGCCTCGCGTATGCTAGAACCGCTACTGAGTGGACGGGTCTCTAATGACCTTGTAGTTGACGGGACCTTAAACACCAACAAACACAACCGCAATAGAAATTTTTGGCAGGTAAATTAATGCGTTGTTGGTTATAATATTGCTGGATTTACTGGATTAGTTTTGTGGGTTGGGGAGTAAGCCAGGCAGTCATAACAGGATGAACCGTTAATTGCATGGTGTCTGACCTTTTGCCCAACAACTACAATGCAACAGGAGTCAGGCTCATGCCCTCTAGCGAGAAAGGGTGATTCCCTGAAAAAAACTACTATACTAGCAAGTCCAAATATCAGGGTCTGTTTGCAATAATATTTTCAAATTAAAGGCAATGCTTTCACTTCGATTCGGATGGGACCCATAGAAATCAACGTAGGGTGGATGAAGTGGGGACAGGCAAGTGAAATTCTGGGCGATCGGAGGGTCTCACTAAAAGTTAAAGAGGTATAGGGGCAACGCCTCTCACTTGCCTTTTTTGTTCGTTCGTTGGTGTTTTAGAGCCCTTCAACTACAAGGTCATTAGAGCCCTGTCCACTTCGTAGTTCTAATGCAGACACTACACTAATGCGACGATTTTGGGGTATTAGCGGTACCCATTTTTCCCAAGCGGCCACCCATGTCAGGACTAGCTGGGGTTGCGTTGCTTCACTTCAGTAATCAGACAAGAACTAGTGTGTCCAACGCAATAAGCCGCTCCCCTCACTCGCCCCTATCATTGCAACATTTATACCATTGAGTCATTTGTCTTTTCTTGTTTTAGAATTGGTGTTGTTGTTGGTGTTTTAGGGCCCTTCAACTACAAGGTCATTAGAGCCCCGTCCATAGCATAGTTCGTATGCAAAGACTGCCCAGACACTACACTAGTGTGACGATTTTCGGATATTAGCAGTACCCAGCTTTCCCGGCCGGCAGTAGAACTACGTAGTGGACAGGGCTCTAATGACTTTGCAGTTGAAGGGCCGTAAAACACCAACGAAACAAGTGGGATATTGAGGGTTACATTGTGGAAAGGATGGGAGAAAATAGATTGCGAAAGTATGGGCATGTAAAGAGAACAGGGGGAAAAGTAGCTGGTTGGGTCCATTGCAAGGGTGCAGGTTATTGGAAACATCCGGGGCAGGGGAAGACCCAAAAAGACGTGGGTGCGTCTTTTAAGAAGGGGTGTGACAGTGTGTGGAGTAGATGGGAACCTGGTGGGCGATAGAGGGAGTGGAGGACCAGAACAGGAGTAACACTGTGCATCCTTCTGTCAAGAATGAAGTGCGCAAACAAGTGTAATACACATCCGGTTCGAGATCAGTAGGTCAGCAATTCATGATCCTATTTAATATTCCATTTTACCATTAGAGTGGAACCACATTTGTTTGAAAATGATTGTGTCTTTCAGGCTTGAAAGTACCTTAAAAGCCTTAAAGGCCTGAAAAGCCCTTACGAACAAAAACCATGGGTGGAATTTGATTTTTTTGATATCATCTCACATATATATAAGCCTTCTTATTTTTTCCAAGAAATTTATTTTAATAGATATCCATTTCAAACCATCCATTAAAATGGGAGGCATAATAAAGGAAATTGATATGTGGAAATTACTCCAATGGGATCCATTCAATCTCTGTGAATCGCATAAAACGAGCAATAACTGCGAAAATGCAGTCAAATACGAGCAGCTAAGGTGGTGCTGCTTCGCTGTCTCTGCATAAAATGATGCATAACAGGACTAAACAGGGTCCTAATATGAAATTAAAGGGAAAAGGGCGTATGAAAATCGAAACTAAAATTACGGCTGCCGCTTCAATAACCTTTGTAACTAATACAGACAATAAACTGAAAAACATGAAATAAAAAAGTAAAAAAACAAAAAGATGGGCCTGTCCGGGATTTGAACCCGGGACCTCTCGCACCCAAAGCGAGAATCATACCCCTAGACCAACAGACCTGACGCGTGAAAAGTGTTTTAAATCACACCAGATGGCAGAGAGAAGTGCTTTGTTTGCTCGTAAGCTGCTGAAGGATGCACGAAGGACGAATTCGTACATCCTACTTAGGCATCCTTGCCTGTTGCTAGGCTACAGTTCCAAAACAAATTCGAAAATATGGATTACTGTTTACTTCTGGCCGCTAAAGTTTGTTTAAAGTGATTGAACTACACCGAAATGACTAATTTATAAATTTAAAACCTTTCTTTAAGATAATATGAAGTTAAAATACTTAAAGAATTTATTACAACCTCAGGTAAGCCGACTGATATCTTTCATTATATACCGCATTTACACATTCGCGAATACGACGAGGCGAGCATGTTCGACGAATGTGTGAACACTACATTCGTCATTCACCTCGTGGTTCGCCTCGCCATTCGTGGCGCTCGTGTTGGAAGCGGTTTTTTTGACACGAGTCAAAGGGCGCGAGTGACCTGAGGCGATTTGAGAATGACTAGCTGTCGAGACAATACGAGTCAAAGGGCGCTAGCGACGAGGTGATTGGAGAATGACCATCTGACGAAATATTCGGCGAATGTGTGAACAGTCATTCCTCATCCAAAGAATGAATGCGAACATTTCGACGAAAGTCTCGCCTCGTCATTCGACTCGTCTTATTCGCGAATGTGTAAATGCGGTATCACTGTAATAAATAAGCGTTGTCGTGTCGGCCGTTTGCCGTATTCGAGATGTGAACGAAGTTTGTTAGTATTATATGCTTAAATAAAATACAGCGATATTTATTTTTGAATTTATTATATCACTTTTACGTGATATATTTCACATTGTAGATATCAAAAATTGGGAAACATTATTTTTTCCCCCCTGCGTTTAATGGCATTTATTCAAAGCGTTTAAGGGTTATTCACGAATGACATTTTTTATTAATAAGGGTCATTCACATTGTGTGAATCGGTGTTTGCCATTTTTTAGAAAAAGGATTGAGGTTATCGTTTGAAATCTTTTCCAGCCCATGACAGGGTCGGAATCCCATTTGTCCTACTCGAACCGGGAACATCCGGACGAACTTTTGCATAGTAGTTTTACCTAATCGTACTTTCACACGCTTAGTTAATGTCGGCCCAATTTCACTGTTGGAGCACTTCTGCCGACACCAGGGGACCAACCTATCTACAAGTGGAAAGGTGTTTTTAGTTACACCTATACTTACCTACCTCTCTTTTGTCCGGATCGATCCTGCAACCAAGGACTCATGAAGTGAAGTACGCCTTCCAACTAAGTCACTGAGGATGACAATGCCAGTATGGTATTTGAAAGCTAGATGCTTTACATCCTGTCAGGGGTTGGCAACATCCCAACAAGACAGGGCTGGTCCCATCAAATGCGGGGTCCAGCATGAAGTCCACTTGCAGAGCCCGACATACTCTCGGCCTTGGAGGCCTTGGAGTGGTTACGTTGGTATTTTAGGGTCCTTCAACTACAACGGTCATAAGAACCCCGTCCACTGCGTAATTCTAATGCAGAGGCTGCACAGATACTACGCTGATGTGACGATTTATCGGTATTAGCGGTACCCAATTTTAACAAGAGGCCACCCACCCATGTTAGTACTAGCTGAGGTTGCATTGCTTAACGTCAGTGATCAGACGAGAGCTGGTGTGTCCAAATTTGTTTTGTTGGTGTTTTAGGGCCCTTCAACTACAAGGTTATTATAACCCCGTCTGCTGCGTAGTTCTAACGCAAAGGCACTATACTATTGCGACGATTTTTAGTTATTAGCGGTACCCAGTGTTCCCAAGCGGCCACCCGTGTTGGTACTAGCTGGGTTTGCGTTGCTTAACTTCGGTGATCAGTCGAAAACTGGTGTGTCCAACGCAATACAGCCGCTCTCCCATCTTGGCCCCTTGAATGGACACATGGCAGGGTCAGATATGTGGGATGTAGCCCTCCACCCTCGCCTATCTCCCACCAGGTCCCGGGTGCCCCTACTACGTCAATCTGCTCTCCCCCATTCTTTTGCGAACTACGTCAATCTGCTCTCCCCCATCCTAATTCGATCAGCTCTTGACACGCCACTCATGTACCGCAGCATTCGCATCTCAGCTACTTGCATTCTATTGACATGGTTCTTCCTCACTGCCCAGCACTCTGTTCCAAATAGCATAGCTGGCCTAACCACTGCCATGTAAAAGTTCCCGTTCAACTTGATTGGGATCCTCTTCTTTCCCTCCCTTTTCTATCACTCCTATAATATCGTCTAGGGCCTAGACTCCTAGAGGCCTAGAGTCTAAGCCCTCCTCTACTTGATCTCTAGAGATCAATCGTCCGTAAATACAGTATCATGTGCTGAGGGGCCCATTCTCTTACTCCTGTCAGCAGCTTGTCCATAGGTGAAAATGTCGTCCGTTCCCCTTGAAACGTTCAAGGGGCTTTGGAAATACTCTTCCCACCTCTTCTTTACATCAGCGGGGGGGGGGGGGGGACAGGGCCCTACCTATTCTATCCTTTACTGTTCAGGCTTGGGGTATATTTTTTTGCTGCCCTATCTCTAGCCTTGGCCAGTTTGAAAACTTCTCTCTCCACTTCCTTTGTCTATAATCGATCATAGAGAGCGCCCTACTTCTGGTATTTGAACAAGGCAATGATACTCCTAGCCGTGGTCTTGGCTTGCCTATAGTGTATTTTAGACTCCTGGTCCCCTATCACAATCAACCTGTGGGATGCAGCCTTCTATTGTTTGGTGGCTGCCTCTACCTCGTTATTCCACCACCATGTTTGCCTGCCCTGGAATGAGCCTCCTACTCTAGCCTGGCCTAAAATGGCTGCCCCACACTTTCTAATTTTTCTGGCAACTCTCTCCCATAAGGCATCAGCTGTCCCTTCCCCATCCCAGTCTACCTGCCTGTGTACTTCCTGTTAAAATTTCTCTGTTTTGTGGGCAATTTCCACCACCTAATAACTTCCTCACCTTCCCATGAAAGTGCTTTGCCTGCCACTTTCACTAGGATTTCTAACATACGTAACCTATGACTACATTCGTTTTGAAAATTTTTACTAGGGAGTGCCCAGCAATCACAAACCTCTGCTCTATGTTGCCCTCTGACCATATGGAAATCTATCTGTGACCTGCCTTATGGTAACTGGAATGAGATGAGGTGCTTGTCCCTCATCCTGAGTCACGTATTTGCCAATGCAAGGCTGAAGATAAGCAACGAAACCCACGTTAGTACCAACATGGGTGGTTGGTAGAGAATGGTGGGTGCTGCAAATTCCCCTCTCCTACATCCCCTACACCTACTTCCTCCTCTCCCACGAGCAGCCTCCTAAGGGTTCGGCCTGTTATAACTGCTTGGCTTACTCCCCAACCCGTTAGTAAAAAGAAAAAAAAGAAAGGCCCGTTCTCTTGGTGCCTCAAGAATTGACTGCCCTTCAATGCTAACTGTTCCATACCCCTATCCCCCATGCACCTCCGTCATATCCCTGCTATCCTTGCCTACATCGCCATTGAAATCCCCACCAATAACTAAGCATTCATTCACTTTACACTGCCTTACCTGAGAATCTAGTGAGTGCACCAACTCATCAAAGTCCCTCTTGAAACCCACCTTGAGGAGCATAAGCACTGATGAGGTGGAGCTCTAATATCCACCAAACTCCCTGCTATACCACATTCCACGTTCCTAATCCAAGATTAGTTAGCCCTAATCTAAGATTGCGTTGGACACACCAGTTCTATTCTGATCACTGAAGTTAAGCAACGCAACCCCAGTTAGTACTGACATGGGTGGACGCTTGGGAAAACTGGGTACCGCTAGTATTCAGAAATCGTCGCATTAGTGTAGTGTCTGTGCAGTCTCTGCATAAGAACTACACTATGGAGGGGGCTCTAATGACCTTGTAGTTGAAGGGTCCTAAAATACAAACAACAACTCTATTCTTGATTAAAGTGCCCTATCCGCAGTCGCCGCCTACCACGGAGCCCAATCAGGGTTACTCGGACAGGTAACTGTCGGAGAGCCATGACCCCCGAGTACCAAAACTGATATCCATCGGGGGCTGATCGTGTTATCTCCGGAAGTAACCCTAAAGGGCGAAAACGCCCCTTCCAGCCGGTTGATCATACCGGGTATTCCTCTGACCGCCCGTTTTCCACTGGAGGCCATGGCCAAAGTGGCTTGGCACGTGGGTAGGTGTTTTCTTAGAGTCATCTCCTAGAGGAGCCTATATCGACCTGGGCCAATTATGATGGTTAGCCTTTCCTGAGTCTGCCCCGGTTAGTCGCGTTTTACGGCATGCACTGGGGAAAGGTGCCGTGTGTCTAATTTACCCCCGACACACACGGGAAATCCCTCTGAATGGACACAAGGGTGATGCATTGGACAGCGTTTCCCCGCAGTTGGTTGGCGGTTGCCCACAAAGCGGCAACCTTATGCTTCGTTATCATCCGTGTACTCTTCGTTGGGGAATTCCACCGACGCCAGACATGAGTACATGTGACATTTATACATTCCACGCGGGACTGCTTCTTTACTTCCGACAAAAGGCGCTCTGGGAGCCTCTATTTTGTCCAAAAGAAGCTAAAGTTCAACACGCAGCTGAGCTACCGTAGCGGGTTAAAAGGTGATGAACTGTAGCTCGTGGATTTCGAGTGACTTCTGCAATTTTAAGACGTTTTAAGTGATTACGGAAAAATGGATTTGACTTACGTATGTTGCGGGTCTACGTCAATTTGGCGTAGTCAATTTGGCGTACGACAATGTGGCGTACATACAAATTTGGCGTATGACAATTTGGCGCATATATAATTTGGCGTACATACAAATTTGGCGAACGTCAATTTGGCGTACATGCCGATCTCTTGGGTGCCCAAATTTGTTCAAAATTTCAACAGTCATAACAACAGCCATTGCAAGGTAATAGAACAATGAATGCCTACCATAACTGTGTTATAGGGCCCTAATGACCTTTGAAGTCGATGGGCCCTAAAACACAAACAAACCCAACTGTGTTATACGGGACCGTTGCAATGACTGTTATGACCATGCGCGGATCTAGGATGGAGTTTTTGGGGTTGCAACCCCTCCCATGCACATATGAACTTATATTTACACAATATGTGAGGTTTAGCTCAACCCCCCCTGTATTACCTAACCCCCCCCCCCCGGCGAAAATCCTGGATCTGCCACTGGTTATGACAGTTGCAGACAATGTGTGCACCCAAGAGATCGGTATGTACGCCAAATTGCCGTACGCCAAATTGTCGTACGCCGAATGTGTATGTACGCCAAATTGTCGTACGCCAAATTGTCATGCGCCAAATTGACGTGATCCCGTATGTTGCATGGGAATGTTAGCGAAGGTGGAATGAAGAACTGGTGACATAGGGATTTTGAGAATGGACAAGTGAGGGAATATGATGAAATGGAGGATTGGATATACTAATGATCAATTCGCGCTCACAACACCAGAGAAATTCAATGGTAAAGTTTTACAATGCCACTATTCCTGACTAGGGTTCAGAATGTTATTGAAAGTAAGAATTTTTTTTACCGCTGAAAAGTAGCTTATTTTCTGGACTAGTGATTCTCAACCACTGTGCCGCGGCACTTTAGTGTGCCGTTAGATTCACGAGAGTGTGCCGCGAGGTCGGGTACCCATCTTGTCCCTCTCACTGGACACAAGGGAGATATATTGGGCAGTGTTTTCCCACAGCCGGTTGCCAATCAAAGCTGCAATTCCTATGCTATTTATCGTCTTTCTACTGTTCGTTGGGACATTCCACCGAAGACAGGGGGCGAGCTCCTGCACCTGGAAATGTTGGTCCTCTACCCGTTCCATATAGAGAGGGTTCTTCCATGTGCAAATGCCATCGTACACCACACGGGACCTCAGTTTTACTTCTCATCCGAAAGAAGGTGCACTCAGGGCTTCTCTCTCGCCCGAAAAAAGCCAACCCACCTCGGTCCAGTATTGAACCAAAAACTACTGACACAGTTACCGAGGGAAGTTTTTGCATAGGGTTAGGCTACAACTTATATATTTTCTTTGGCGTTTGTGTACCTAGAAATGTGTCGTTGCTAGTGTGCCGCCAAATTTTGAAATTAGTAAAAGTGTACCGTGGCGAAAAAAAGGTTGAGAATCACTGTTCTAGATTGATAGAAACGATGGGGATGGTTGAAGTGGAGACAGGTAAGTGGAATCCTGTGTGATAGGAGGCTCCCAATTCAGTTGAAAGGGAAGTTTTACAGGGCAGTGGTTAAGCACGCTATGCTAAGTGGATCAGAGTGTTGGGCAGTGAGGAAGAGCCACGTCATTGGAATGTAAGTAGCTGAGATGCGAATGCTGCGGTATACAATATGAGCAGTGTGTCGAGAACTAACAGAGTTAGGAATGAGTGTATATTAGAGGTAGCCTGGGGGTGGGGGACATCGCGGGAAAAATGAGGGAGAGTAGGTTGAGCATGGTATGGACACGTAACAATACGGCATTAACAATTGTTGTCAGTGTCGGGGACGAATTTTCCTCGGGACTAATTGTGTGGGGACGAATTTTCCTAAAACCCACGTAATGAGAGGAGGGGAGGAGGAGCTCGTTACGTCCATTTGGGGAATGGCACAAGCCTGGGCCAAGGGTAACGACTTATTGCATTGGACAGACCAGTTCAAGACTGATGGCTGAAGTTAAGCAACGCAACCCCAGTTAGTACCGACATGGGTGGCCACTAGGGAAGACTGGGTACTGCTACCAGTAATACCGGGAGCGGCGAGTTAGCCCAGTTAGTACTGACATGGGTGGTCGCTCAGGAAAGCTGGGTACTGCTAATACCCAATAATCGTCGCATTAGTGTAATGTCTGTGCAGTATATGCATTAGAACTATACAGTGGACGGGTTTCTAATGACCTCGTAGTTGACGGGACCTTAAACTCCAACAGACAAACAAACAAACCCAGCTTACCCAAGCGGCCACTCATGTCAGTACTAGCTGGGGATGCGCTGCTTAACTTCAGTGAGCAGGCGAGAATTGGTGTGTCCAACGCAATTCGCCGCTCCCCGCAGGCGTCGGAGCAGTGGCGTCGCTAGGGTTGGCGTCACCCGGTGCGGTGATGCCATGGTGTCACCCCTCTCGCCCGAAAAAAAGCCGCTTCTTCTGCTTTGGTGTCACCCCATTTGTCTTGGTGCGAGTGGTGTCACCCGGTGCGGTCCGCACCCCCTAGTGACGCCACTGCGTCGGAGTAGGTTGTCCGTAAGGATATGGTAGTGCATGGGGTGGACGGGGACCTGGTGGGAGAAGGGAGGGAGTAGAGGGCTAGAACCCGCAGACCCGACCCTGCCACAGGTGGGATAAGGGTATGGTGATGATGTGGTGTTCTTGCCATATAGGGCCAGTTATTGAACGCACATGGATGATTTCTTGCACAGCATATTTCTAATTTATCTGTGTTGTTAAACATAATTGAATGTTGGAGAGGATATTACGATAAAATGGAAAATATATCGTTAAGCTTTTACCAAAGAATTTACTTTTTCGCAGAAGCAGGAGTTGAATATTGAATTCACGCACGACTGGTTGAAAACCTACATTGGAAAATCAAGTGCACATTGCGTGACGTAGAGCTAGGGCTGTTGTTACACGAAAAGGCAGATTCTTAGAAATTTGTATGTTGTCATTGTATTTATGGCACAAATGTAGTAATATCATTGAGACGAATTTGGTTGTGAAAGGGTTCGTCAACCATTAGCACTCTACTTTTGTTGCCTAGCAAACTGCAACTATGCAAAAACAATGAGTTTCCCCTCGTAGAAACCCAGGGAAATTAATTCGGGATTTGTAAAGTTTTTATCCGATTAACTGTGCTTATTGACGACCAGTAAATGGGGAATGTTTATGATGTGATTTCAAAAGACCTTGATTCTACCTCGATACTGATGTTCAGGGTTTGTGGAGGACCCAAATTATCCCAGTAACATACTTTGAGCTCCAACATATGGGAATCTGGCTTATCTGTTACACTCCTTGTTTAAAGTAGTTTTTCACTGGGAAGTACGGTAGGTCTTGGGTAGCCGACGCCCCGCCGTAGAGGTAGGCTCTGGGAAATGAGAGCAGGCTTGTCTCTGCCTTGTACTGACTGAAGGTTGCTTATTGAAATAAATATTTGATATGTGATCGCCCCCCCCCCCCTCGGTGGCTTAGATTACTGCTACTCCGTAGCCGTGCTGGGCTACCGCATAAGTGGTTCCAGGTTCGATGTGGGATCGGCAAATTGCGTTGGACACACCAGTTCTTGTCTGATCGCTGAAGTTAAGCAACGCAACCCCAGGTATTACAGACATGGGTGACCGCTTGGGAAAACTGGATACCACTAGTATCCAGAAATAGTTGCATTAGTGTAGTGTCTGTGCAGTCCCTGCATCAGAACTACACTGTGGACGAGGCTCTAATGACCTTGTAGTTGAAGGGCCCTAAAACACCAACAAACAAACAAATCCAGGTTTGATCCTGAAACGAGGCTGTTAACTTCACAGCGAGAGAGGCCCCCTAGCCAGCCTTCCGCCGGAAGGGAAGTTTAGCCATGACCTGTGTGGTGTTTACAATATCATCGATGCATAAAAGAACCCTTTCTGCGGTGTAGGAACTCTCATTCCGGCGTCGCGTCGGTTCCACAAAGTACTACCCCAGAGTAGAGTAGAAGTCGGTGCTGAATAAGCAAATGGTTGACTCTTTCTGTTTATTTCGTTGGTGTTTAAGGGCCCTTCAACTGCAAAAGTCATCACTGCCCCGTCCACTGCGTAGTTCTAATGCAGAGACTCCACAGGCACCACACTAATTCGACGATTTTTGGGTGTTAGGAGTACCCAGTTTTCCAAAGCAGCCACCCATGTTAATACTAGCTGGGGTTGGCACATTGGATCGGCAATGAGGTACATGACAATATTGTCGGAAGCGGCAAATTGCGTTGGACCCACCAGTTCTCGTCTGATCACTGAAGTCAAGCAACGCAACCCCAGCTAGTACTGACATGGATGGCCACTTGGGAAAACTGGGTACCGCTAATGCCCAAAAAGGGTCGCATTAGTGTAGTGTCTGTTGAGTCTCTGCATTAAAACTACGCAGTGGACAGGGCTCTAATGTTTTTGTAGTTCAAGGGCCCTGAAACACCAACGAACGAAAATAAAAATACTGTCCAACTGTTCTCCCTTGTGTTCCTATTTGCGGTGAGGTAAATGGATATTCGACCCTGCCATAAGTGGGAAAAGGGTTAGGGATGATGGCGGTGAATATGTCTTTGAATGCATTAGATTTGATGATTAATTATTCATTTTGGCATAATCAATTGATTTGGTTTATTTTAGGATGGAGCTGCAAAGATCACAGCCTTGTGCTGGGCCCCCAACAACAAGAAGTTTGCAGCCTGTACATCGGATAGAGTCGTTTTGCTATTCGATGAAAATGGAATGCGAGCGGATAAATTTGCAACCAAACCAGTTGACCCAAAGGTATCTATCGGTATTTTTAGAGATATATCTGTGGACCTGACTTGATGAATTTGCAGTCTTCCTTCATCATTCCTACTTTCTCTTGAATTTCCAACTGCAGTACATTTGACTCCTATTAACTGTAGTTAAGCAACGTAATCCCAGCTAGTACTGGTATGGGTGACCGCTTGAGAACACTGGGTACTGCTATGAATATGAATATGTAAACCTTTGCGACGGATACCCTGCGAGTGAGATTCCCCATGCTAGTCGCACATGCCTAGATCTCACCAGCACCCCAGCAACACCTTTGCCTTTCGCACCCATTCCAGCTGCTCCACCCCAGAACCTCTTCCAAGGTGGGGGTTCCCCAACCCCTCCTGCAGTGACCCAGCTCTTGCCCGAAACAGAAGTGAGCTCTCCCTCGTATTGTCATAGATTACCTCCCTCGCTATGTTAAGCTTGTTGCCATACACCGTCAGCGTTTTCTTTGCCGTCCTTCTCTCCATACTCTGTCGCCACTGCCGTAACCCCCATTCCTTAACTTTGTCCTGTACTAGTCTTTGCAGTGTTGTTGCCCCCAGTGGCGGATCCAGGATTTTCGTCAGGGGAGGGGGGGGGGTTGAGCCACAGGCAGCGATTGGAAACGCAATTTTAATTTGTCAGTGTCGACCCAAAATTTAGGGGGGGGGGGGGGGTTGCAACCCCAACCCCCCCCTTGGATCCGCGCCTGGTTGCCCCCTCCTTGCCCTGCCTGGGGTGCAGTGTTATGCCTATCTTCTTTGACATCCTGTTTATCCTTCTCTCCCAGTTGGTAGATACTCTCATGCTAATACCCAAAACTCGTCGTAACAGCGTAGTGTCTGTGCAGACTCTGCATTAGAACTATGCAGTGGACGGGGCTGTAATGACTTCTGTAATTGAAGGACCCAAGGGCTAAGACCACTGTATTAGGTGGCCATCGGAACTTGATTGCAAGATATGATTTGTTTATAATTTGCTTCCTTTATATGTTCTTAGTATGGGAAAAAGAGTTACGTGGTAAAGAGTATGGCATTTTCACCAGCTTCGAATAAAATTGCCGTTGCGCAGTCTGACAACGTTATTTATGTTTATCGAATTGGAGACGATTGGTAAGTTGAAGTGATGATTCTTTAGCCGCATGAAACTTGAAATTTCGGTCTGTTTGATTAGGCCATAGCGGGGCATAGCTCTGTTCGATATAATCCTGCGTAAACAGGCTAAGGGTATGGTGATAGCGATTATGAGTTCAATAGACGGACCTTACACGTTCAATCTGTCATCAGTTCAATCCAGATTTATTCGATTATTCGAATAAATATCAATCCGTCAATATGGCTATTACATGTTCAATCTTTTATCAGTCTGGATTACAGAATTGAATTGAACTGATGCCAGATTGAAGGTGTAAGGTCCGTCATAGATGGCTGTAATCATCAATCCGTTGACATCCTGCGCGGGAGCGGCGAGTTGCGTTGGACACACCAGTTCTCGTCTGATCACTGAAGTTAAGCAACCCAAGCCCAGTTAGTACTGACGTGGGTGGTCGCTCGGGAAAGCTGGGTACTGCTAATACCCAATAATCGTCGCATTAGTGTAGTGTCTGTGCAGTATATGTATTAGAACTATACAGTGGATGGGTCTCTAATGACCTTGTAGTTGACGGGACCTTAAACTCCAACAAACAAACAACAAGACATCCTGCGCTTCTGACCCATGAACAGATAAAGGTTGTTGATGCCTGTTCTTGAGACATATGGTACATAAGAAGTCACCTGCACATTAAAGAACCCTTTCGGCCTGCAGTGAAGTAAATATGTATTCAATAGATAGACAAAATTCCCATTTGTAAGAGTTCACTAACTGGCGCCAATGAACTAGTCCCTGGCCATATTAATGTGACCACCAGCTAATACTCAACTGCAGAGGCGTCGCTAGGGTTGGCATCACCCAGTGTAGTGATGCCATGGTGTCACCCTTCTCCCTTCAAAAAAGCTGCTCTGTTCCCTCTACTGTTCTGGTGTCACCCCTTTTGTCATGGTGCGAGTGGTGTCACCTGGGGTGGCTGTCACCCCCTTAGTGACGCCACTGTCCAGCTGCAAACCACTGGGACCGCCATTGACCATAGACGGCGTGCCATGCTATCAGAAGGGCGTCAGAGGAAGGAACAGCAATGCTGGTGTCTTCTGGCAGGCTGGTCACCTGATTGGCATCAGCATCCGCCCTCTCATTGGACATAACGCTGACATGCCCCGGGATCCACATAAAGACCCCTGTCTTGCTCTGCTTATGAATCTTGAGAAGCAATGGATCATGATGAGAAGCTTATGAATCATGCCTGGATGATGGCATGTCTGCCATAAAGGATGTGCAAAAGCTGAATCACTAAGTATCCAAAAGCATTACAAAAATATTACAACTGCAGAAAATGTCTAGTGGTCACATTAATATGGCCAGGGACTGTAGGTCGGTAGCAAACTGCTTAAAAATATCGCCCAATAGTTTGCCCATGTGTTATCAATTCCCATGGAACAAATGTGTGCCCAGTGACGAACCTAAGGTTGGCGTCACGCGATGCGGTAGAGGCATACCTTTTGTTGGCCTTTATTTATCATCATCATCATCATACCCTCATCCCGCCTGTGACAGGGTCGGGTCCGCGGGTCCATTGAACATGCTGTGACTGGGGACACCTCAGTCAGGCGTTTGGAGCCTGCAGGAATATTGGCTGGTTGTCTGCGTGGGGATGCCGGCCTACCCCACTGTTCCAACACCGCATGCCAAAATACGAATTTTGGCAGGTAAATTAATGCTTTGTCGGTTATAATATTGCATGGTGTCTGACCTATTGCACAATAACTATAATGCAACAGGGGTCAGGTTCATGTCTGTTGGTCTTTATTTATGCAAACTGTAAATTCCAGTGCCACCCACCACTTGTACCAGTGTCACTCGATGCCGTTTGCACCCCATCTGTATCCCACTGACCTTGCCATAGGCAGATAAGGAGTTGTGACTGGTGATGAGTCGGTTTCTTGTTAATTTTAGGCGTGAAAAGAAAGTAATTTGCAATAAATTTTTGCAACAAAGTGCAGTCACCTGTTTATTATGGCCAAAAGAGGGTTCCATAGTTTTTGGTCTAGCAGATGGAAAGGTACTTATTCGATTGCTGTATTCCATTGGATACGGCCTGGAATTGAAGTACAGGTAATCATTCATTCCCTTTTATTCTTTTTCATCCATGATGTAGGTACGACTGGCTAACGTTACCACGAACAAATCATCCACCATTTATGCTACAGAGTCTTATGTAGTGTCCTTAGCCTCAGAGTAAGTACTTTTGCACTTTCAGGCTACATTTAAGTGAAGTGAGTCACCAATAAAGTAATCGGAAAGATTATTTACTTAGTTTAACGGGGAAAGGATTTTTGTCCGGACATGCCAATGGAACCGTTGTGAAATATTATTTCGATGGAGACATTCTTGGCGAAACTCAGGTAAAAGCAAATATTTAATATTTTTTGTCCTATATTATTTATTTTAATTGACTTAAAATATGTTTTTGTTGGGAAAAGCATTTCTTTGTTATTGGTGCTCAAAATGTTAGCCCCATTGTATTTGGACTACAGGAATGTAATGTTTATTGATGTTTCGATTTGCATTATCTACTCTATTCACTGTTGAATAGACGGGATCCGGAACGTTCGCCCCTGGGAGGACAAATGGCCGTTTTTTTTGTTATTCTGTTTTAGGTAAGGTAAAAATCAAGTGACCCTACCAACTCACCCTTGAGTCAATGCCAGCCCTGGATTTTTACCATATTTTGGCCGGGGTTTTTTTTTGTTATTCTGTTTTACCTAGAAAAACAGAATTGTGCGTTCGGACCTTTTCTGAGTGTTCGGACCTTTTCATCAATTTCGGCAAGAATTCTACGCATTGTGGAGGACATCAACGATAGAAATTTAATAGACTTTCTGAAAGGCATAGCCTACAATTTCGAATTTTAATTTATGTTTGCATTTTTTTATGTGACAGTATCTTAATGTTTGCGTTTTTTATTTTATTAAATTATTATTACAGTAAACAGAACAACAACAAAAACCGGCCATTTACCCTCCCAGGGGCGAAACATCCGAGGGGCGAAATGTTCGGGGGCGAAACGTCCGAGGGGCGAAAAGTACTCAGGGGCGAAGTGTCGGGGGCGAAACTTCCGTAAACCTGAATAGACGCGTCGCCCGCTGTCGCAGCAACCGTTTATTGCACCTCAGGTTGTTTTCTACTTTCAAAACCACCTGTGTTATTTTAATGTAAAAGAAGAAGATAATTTCGAACGAAATGTTTGACTAAGTTTAAAGAAGACCAAAGCCTCCCCCTTCTAATACCGCATTTACACATTCTCACAATTGGCGAGAGGAGGCTCGTAACTTGGTTCACTATTCGTGGCGCTGGTGTTGGAAGCGGTGTTTTTGGACACGAGTCAAAGGTGCGGAGGACGAGGACACTCTGCGAGTGTATCAACAGTCATTCGCGTGAAGAGTATGAATATGGAATCCGTTGCGACGGATACCTTGCTAGTGAGATTTTTCATGCTAGACTCATATGCCTAGGCACCCTAGCAACACCTTTGCCTTTCGCACCCATTCCAGCCGCTCCACCCCAGAACCTCTTCCAATGGGGGGGGGTTCCCCAACCCCTTCTGTAGTGATCCAGCGCTGGACAAGCCATTATCACATGCCTGCCATCTTTCACTTGATCCCCACATAATCCACAGCCCTCCTCTCACCTGTGATCTTTGTCATCCTCTGTTTCGTCTCCAGTAACCCAGCTTTTGCCCGAAACAGAAGTGAGCTCTGCCACGTATTGTCATAAATTGCCTCCCTCTCTATGGTAAGCGTGCTCCCATACACCCACAGCGTTTTCTTTGCCGTCTTTCCCTCCATACTCTGTCGCTACTGCCCTAACCCCCATTCCTTAACTTTGTCCTGTAGTAGTCTTTGCAGTGTTGTTGCCCCCGCCTTATGCAATCATTTTGTCGAAAGTGTCGCCGAGCGACTCGCCTCGCCATTCACACGAATGTGTAAATGCTGTATAAAACGAACAACCGTTTTTTTTTGGAAATGGTCGCACATTTGCCAACCCTTTGACCTAGGGTGCTTAGAGCTCTTTATAATGGAAAACGCGCTTCTTTACTGCCATCACTGGGAACCAAAGATGGCGAACTTTACCCATGGGAAAGCGATGAATCTGGGAATTTTGGATCGTGGTTTTTAATTTGTTGTCAAAAAAATGAGCTGTGGGATAGATCGGTACCGTCTACAGAAATGACATCCTGCATTCCTGCGAGTTTAAAACACTGGACTGGTGCCACCCCAGCTAAGGGTTTGATTAAAAGCTCTGAAGCCAGGGAACCAAGGATTCGATTTGGGGCACGGGAAAAACCAATGGAAAAGTTCTACACATCACTGGTTTGGCTGACCAGTAATGCGCTAGCTATGGTACACGTGTGGGGCCTTAAGGAAGGTCTAGTTTGGAAGTGAGGGCCACTGCAGAAAAGGTGAGTTAAAATAGATTGAAGTGGTATGGGCCTGTTATTACCAAAGAGAATGAGGAGTTGGTTAAGTCCATGATGGGGCTGTAAACGCGGTTGCAGGTTGCAGGCTGTGCAACGGGACATAATGATGTTTGGGTTGGACTGGGATCTGCTGGAAGATAGCAGGTGTCCAAAACTTGATTGGACCCTGCTGCAGGCCGGACAAAGGTATGATGATGATATAGTGAATAATTACAACTTACTTTCTGCTTTATCAGGGGAAGATAATAAATCATCCTTGTCCGCCTTATGCCATGGCTTGGACACCAAATGGGATTATAATCGCTGGATGTGACAGACGTGTGATAGCTTATAATAAAGACGGCAGGTCATTTCAACAGTTTGACTATAGCAGAGATGACACGGAACGTGAATTTTCTTGTGCCACTTGTAATCCGAGTGGTCACACCGTCGTGATTGGAAGTTATGATCGGTAAGAACCAGCATCATTTTTTTGTCGTACCAAAAAAAAGAGCAGACAGGCCTGACTGTTCTTATTCTGGATTGATTTAAGTGGTCATCTCATTTATGTAAGAATTCGGTTGGGGGAGGGGGTTAGAAAAAAGAATTCCTTGTCATAGAAATGCCCGAAATATACCATGGCAGCGGTGGGACTGACTATGAGGAAGATGTGAAATTTTCGACATTTGCCGATATTGTCATTTTTATATAACGTTTTGGTGGTCCATGAGAAAAATTTCACATCTTGCACATCGTTAATCAGCCCCGGCCTCATAAACATTAGCGTAACTTCGGTTGTAGCGCCCGGGGCAAGAGGCATTCGAAGCGCCCCCTCCTCCCCTGTTACTTGTCCTGAGCAGACATGGTACACCTATGTAGGCACTCTTTATATTCCTTAAAGTCGTCGTGCAGACGTTGTGTAGCGGCGGCTGATTTGCAGAAGGTGGACAAGGCGCCCAGGGCCATTTGACCCCATTGCCCCTACAAGTTACGCAACTGCTCATAAAGTATTACTGGACAGTCCGTTATGAAAATTCATCGTCCTTCTAGAAGGAAAATTGTTTAAACTTTAATTGTTTGTAATGATTTTGAACACAGATTAAATGCAAGGCAAACGTACGGTCACCAAATCACTAGTATTATTAACGATTTCAGCCTAAGAATATTCAACTGGAGTCCTCGTAAAGGGTGTTGGGAGGAATCGAAATCAAAAGACATTCCGAATTTGTACACAATTACGTGTCTGTCATGGAAAAGAGATGGATCCAAAGTAATAGCGGTAGGAATAATTTATTTGCCTCCTTTCTAATATGCTGTATGTTAAAGGTTTGGGGCTCGGTGGTTAGCGTACTTGACTTCGTGAGTTCATGACTGCAACATCGATCCTGGCCGAGACAAATGTCTTATTTTGGACGAGAAAGATACCCCCACCGCATCTTCCGTCGGAGGGGAAATAACGCCCTGGTTCCGTGTGGTGCGCGGGATGTCATCTTGCAAACATTAGGATGGCAGCTGGCTGAATATAATAATACCGTTCAATCGAAAATGGGCACCCGATAGGCTGGAAGAGGGTTAGTGATGAGGATGAAACACCAGGGTGAAGTAGACACCTAATTTGAGAACACGCATCTTCATTCTTATTTTGTTTTTAAACAGAATATTTATGATTTCAGCTGTCTCCTTCTTCATTTATCCTGATACAGTATTATTCCACTAATACGCAGCAACATTTTCTCAAGAATTTTTATTTACCTGTTATGTTTTTCGTGATAAGATATAGAGGGAGCGGCGTATTGCGTTCGGACACACCAGTTCTCGTCTGGTCAGTGAAGTTAAGCAACGCAAGCTCAGCTAGTACTGACATGAGTGGCCATTTGGGAAAACTGGGTGCCGCTAGTATCCAAAAATCGTCGCATTACTGTAGTGTCTGTGCAGTCCCTGCATCAGAACTACACTGTTGACGGGGCTCTAATGACCTTGTAGTTGAAGGGCCCTAAAACATCAAGAAGCAAACGAACAACATGGGTGGTTGCTTGGGAAAACTGGGCACTGCTAATACCCCAAAATCGTCGCATTAGCGTAGTATATGTGCATTCTCTGTATTAGAACTATGCAATGGACGATATTCTAATAACGTTGTAGTTGAAGGGCCCTAAAACACCGACAAAAAGAAACAAAAACGTGACAAGATAGTCATATGCATAATAAGCATATAGGAAGGGATGGGGGACGCAAAAAATATTTGGACGTATGATTAGTCAATCTCTGAAGGGTACAAGGAACCACATATCTCCTTCATTTAGCTCTGCTTGTTTTTCTGTGTCTAGACGCCTGATTGTCCTGATTAAATAGTGTGCAATTTCTCATTTTCACTTCCTAGTAATATGGGTATTAACATGGAACAATTTGCATTTTTAGGCGCCTGTGAAATATTATTCGTTGAATTAGCAATTACCGGGAATCTGTTACTCATAGGTGTTTAGCAAGTAAAGGAAGGAGTCTCGAAAAATTTATACGAAGCGGAACCAACGACTTAACTGTACTGTGGTTTTCCTTCCGCTCGCTCAAAATGATTAGGCTCTCCTCCCTCTTGCAACCATTTTACGTACACGCTTTTGTCACTGTCATCACTATCATTTGAGTTTGGAATCAGTGCTCTGTGAGGCATTGAACCTTCCTAAACATCGAATTATGACTGTGGGTTGAATGGTGAAATAGTTGGAGCTGCAACATAGCGACTAATCATTGCGTTTCGTATGCGGTGATGAAAACATCGTTGCATCAAGTTCATAGTTTTCATATTTACTACCCATAGCAAAGGGGAGTCAACATGAGTGACATTTTAGAATAGAAATAAATGAGAAGGAAGCGGGAAGACAAGGTGAAAAATAGAAATGAAGACGGTAGGAGGTAAGAGAGAGAAGACATACAATATACAGTTTATGAATATGCAATCCTTTGTGACGGATACCTTGCTAGTGAGATTTTTCATGCCAGACCCATATGCCTAGATCTCCACCAGCACCCTAGCAACACCTTTGCCTTTAGCATCCATTCCAGCCGCTCCATCCCAAAACCTACCACCCCCAGAACTTCATCCAATGTGGAGTTTTCCAATCCCTCCTGTAGTGATCCACTACTGGGCATGCCAACATCAAATGCCACTTGATCCCCACATAAGACATATGGAGATTATAATTGAGCTGTTGGACAATGGTTTCATATGACTGGCTGTCATCCAAATAATTGAACTGAGAATGGAAAACCTGACCGACCTAGCCACTACGACAGGATAATTGATAGTGCATCAGCCTCTTAAAGGTCCCCACTGACGATCATGCCAAATGGAGTGGTGAGGCTGTGGAGTGGAGTGTCAGGAGTGGCTGGAGTGAAGAGAAATGTTGTGGGGTCACTGACGGATAATCACTCCATTCCAATGCATCACTCCTGAATTAATAAATGGCGGCTAGTTATCGTCTGATCGCTGAAGTTAAGCAATGCATCCCGAGTTAGTACTGGCATAGGTGGCTGCTTAGGGAAAACTGCATACTGTTAATGCAGAAAATCGTCACATTATGTAGTGTCTGTGCAGTCTCTGCATTAGAACTACGTAGTGGACGGGGCTCTAATGACCTTGTAGTTGAAGGGCCCTAAAACACCAATAAACCAAACCTGAAGAATTGCCATTATCAGTGTGCAGAGAGAAAAAAAAGGTCCCGTCCATCTACCACACGTGTCGAGATTGCAATGGTCCAAAATCAACAATGATGTGGCACTCACGAACGCTCCATAGGGCCACTACATCGGTCCATCCCATCACTTTTTCACACTCATTGTCAATTGGAGTGATGGACGGTTGGAGCAGAGTGAAGGATTTTTGGACAGATGGAAATCCGTCCGTTTCTCATCACTCCATCCTATCCACATTATATTATGCATTCACGATAGGTAATTGGAGTGCAACATTCATTTTGGCGTGGAGGGATTGGAATTTCGTGATCGTCAGTGGGGACCTTAAAACAGTTCAGTCTCATCCCCTTGCCAACGTCCGTTGTTTACTCCAGGATAAGCTGGAGACCGCAAGAGTTGGAATGAACTTTACCCAGTTGCCGTCGTTAATATAAGCTAAGGTTACTCTCATTATTTCAAATCCATTGTCCTTCTATTGAAAGGTAGGGCAGCCATTTGTCCTGCTGAATCAGGGAACAAGGACAAACTGCTGGAAGGTATTATTACGCAGTCGGCTACCGATCTGGTGCTGCAACGTCATACATATTTGCATTTAACGTATTGGGACACTTCTCCACCAACGTCAGAGGGGCAAGCCCCTACACCAGGAAATTCTGGTCTTTTTCGTACATATGTGCAATGTGCAGGCAGCATCGATCACTGCTTTATTTCCTTCTCACCCGAACAAAAAGCCATTTGTATGGTCAAGATCGATCCTTCTACCGTACAAATAATAATGAAGAAAATCATATTTTTTTTGAAATTCAATAGCACTGTATTACTTTTATAGGAATAGTCGCTTCTGTCTCAAATTTTTAATATCAGTGGGCCTTTGTTGTCATTTTCCCTCTCCTCGTCCAACCCTTATCTAAGGGTGCCGTGTTACACAGCAAGTAGTCATCAATTCATCTATGGTTATGCGCTGTCATTTGCCCGTTTGCGATCCCTATTTTTGGAATCTGAAGTGATGTTGTGTTTGTACCACTCCTTTATCTTCTCATAGGGTACTTTGTGCGGTGGTGTCGAACTCTTCGACTGTAGTTTGAAGAAAACCGTTTATAAGAACAAATTTGAAATTACGTATGTTGGTTTGAATCAAGTGAGTTTCTTTCTAGTATATTCTTTTGAAACGTATTAATGCAATTTTTTGAACACAAACGTTACATTTTTTGTCTATTTCTCAATACTGTATTTGTCTAACCTCTTGCAAGTATTTCTGGACTGAAATGATGTTTGGTTTCAGGTTATTGTTGAAAGCCTAATTAATAATAGTAAAGTTGTCCTGAAATCAAATTACGGATATGAAATTGATGATGTGAGAGTCTTAGGCAAAGAACGCTACTTAGTTGCACATACCAGCGAAACTCTTTTGCTAGCTGATTTACACTCTGGTAAATTGAGTGAGGTGAGTGGTAATTGTTCTGCACAAATTACTAGACGTTTATCGCATCGAAAACACACTTTGATGCAATATAATTTTGTTTGTGATGTTTTCAATCTTTGTAATAAGATAAATGGCCCGAAGTTATTCTGCAAGCCAATTTTCTCCTTGTGAGGAAATTTAGGTCTGAAGTTTTGGAATGTACTTGCTCACTCACTTTTGTTACCAACATAGGCAAGCAGTACTTTGCGGAAATTCAGAACCTTATAGAGCGGCAAATTGCGTTGGACACACCATTTCTCGTCGGATCACTGAAGTCAAGCAACGCAACCCCAGTTAGTACTGACATGGGTGGCTGCTTGGGAAAACTGGCTACCGCTAGTATCCAAAAATCGTCACATTAGTGTAGTGTCTGTGCAGTCTCTGCATTAGAACTATGCAGTGGACGGGGCTCTAATGACCTTGTAGTTGAAGGGCCCTAAAACACCAACAAACAAGCAATCAGAACTTTATAACTATCCAGTGCTGGATTAAAGTTTTATGGGCCGAAGCATGTCGTGTCCCTACAAAAGGATAGAATGAACTCTCCCCAGAAGAAAGGGACCCAAATACAGTCATTGTGACTTTTATACCACAAAGGACGTTAAAATGGTTTGATGAATGATAACCCAACTATGGATATGCAAATATTGAAAGTTTCTGGCCCACGATTAAATTGTCGGGGAAGATTTGGCTCATTTAAAATAATGGCTAATTCAAGTAACATCCACTGGTTTCCTGGAAGTAAAATCGGCACTGTAATAACAATCTACAATAGTATCATCTACTGCCAAAATTTTTCGTATCATATCAGGCAAGGACTCCGCGAGAAGTGGCGAATCATCGCACTGGAGCAACAAGAACCTGCTTCGGACCTCCGATTGTTAGGGGTCTCTTAAAGTTGGCGGTCTCATATCTGTGACTGCAAAAGGCTATAAATAGAGATTTATCGTAAAGGAAACGATTGATTGCCTGGATGTTTTATTAAGTGATTTGATAACATTACTTAGTATTTAGAGCGAAGGGGCCTCAAAAATGTTGAGGCTGTTTTAGTGCTGATTCGCCGCTGTCTCGAGACCTGTACGCATTAGCTGTAGTTCCTTTTAACTGATGGAGGGAAGGTTTAGAAACTCTCAGTGGGTCTAAAAATGGGTGAATTTGGTGACCAGGACAGAACTTGCAACATTCGTAACCTCGGAAATGTAATATAAGTCATCGTTGGTGGTACCTTCGGTCAAGAGTTCATGATTCTTTGCAGATTCCTTGGCAAGGCACTGGTGGCAACGAAAAATTTTATTTCGATAACGAAAATGTAAGTACGTAGTGATGATATATGATATCGCAAACATGTCAGATGATGCTTACATTCCTTTCATAAATTGTAGGTTTGCATGATTTTTAATGCGGGAGAATTGACCTTAGTAGAATATGGCACCGATCAAATTTTGGGATGCGTTCGTACTGAATTTATGAACCCACATTTAATCAGGTAATTGATTGGACTATTTAGAAACCGTTTTGTAATGCGGTCAATTTTCAACCCTACTTTAATATTAATTTAACAAGATAGTGATTTTTTTATATTTTGAATTTGAGGTGAGGATGCAGTGGTCAAACTACTGAAATGCATGTCAGTAGGTTCGCTAATGGCTTGTTCATATATTACATTATTGATTTATTTGTGAAATTCCAACATATTCATTTTAGATCTGTGACATTTCAACTAGCTGTGGTCATCGAGAAAATCGCGAGTCAATTGTATAGAAAATTCTGTTGCTGTCTCCAACCATGCTTAGCAGACAGATGATGTAGTTGAATTAGTTTGTTACAAGCTTACTTATCCCTTTAACATCATTTTTCCTAAGTCCCTCAGTGACCTTGCTGAAACAGTTAATAGTCACTTCTCCATATAATAGGGATTTTGCGATTTCTCGTAACGTGGGCATTTCGGGACGAAAGACGAGAAGTAAAAAGCCTTCTCGTCCTTCCCAGTCGTCTTCAATAAAATAAGGTTGAGAAAATCACAAATAATCGCCCTCCTTTCTCACTTTTATTTATGATTTTCGCGTCCTTATTGTATTGAAGACGACTGGGAAGGACGAGAAGGCTTTTTACTTCTCGTCTTTCGTCCCGAAACGACCACGTTACGAGAAATTGCAAAATCCCTATTGCTCAAAAGTGAAAATGGGCAGCAGATTCCTAGTACTCATGATGCCTGTAGTATTAATGTCTAAGTTGACATAGTTGAAAAACTCATCCACTCTTAGTTGACATATTTCCTGTTTTCCGTTTTACTCGCCAAAGAGGAAAAGAAAGAGGATGCACTGAATTTTGTTGGGGAACTGGGTGTCAATCTCTGGCTAGTAGCAAACTTAATCAATTTGAGCTTTGCGGTGAGTATACATTGCTACAGTGCTCGTGATAAACTCAGCTGTTCAAAATTGCGCAATATTCATTGTCACGGACCCTTTTCCCGCCTTTGTCAGGGTCGATCGAATGCCCATTCACTGCTTTACTTCCCATTCGGTAGAAGGCACATTTGAAGCCTCTCTTTCTCTCCCCGACAAGCTCAAACCATGGATCCAGTATCCAGTGACGTAGTGTTCAGCTGCGAAACAGAGACGAGTCACAAAATTTAGCAGTATTGACTAGCACATATTATTTTTCCTGGGGGAGGATTTACTTTCTCTCTAACTGACTATCGCCAAACTGTTAGGTCCAGGTACGAATAAGGGGTTATTTTTATAAAAAAAATTATAGACTTCCAAAAAAATGAGTGCTTTGTTTTATTCCTATTATATTACAGTATCGTGTATTAATTGCTTTAACGGTGGCCCGTTAGCCTTCCGACAACCGCATCCCAAAAGGGAGAACTCGGCACCCCTTATAGGTTAATCAACCAGGGGCGTCGAGAGACGTCACCTCCCCCTGGGAAAATTACATGGATCGTGTACATACACTAAAAAAAGTTGTGAAATGATATTCGGGTCCTTGTGAATCCCGGGCCTGGGGATCATTCCCCTTCTCGTCGGCCGTGGTCCAACCCTGCTGAAGACTCATCCAAGGTATCTTTTTGTCCAAGGATTCTCATAAAATTGTTTTACTGCCTTTAACTCATCCAAGTTAAACGAAATTCAAATTTATTAATTTTATTTTCAGATGTTAACCCCAAAAAATACCCCTAAGGAATTTTTTTGGAATAGTTTGGGGGTGGGGGACATCGCAGAGGGGAGGAGCTCGCTAGGTCCATTACAAGTATGCAGGCTATTGGAAGTACCCAGGACAGTGAAGACCAACGCAGACGTGGGTGCTTAAAGCTGTGGTAGTGTGTGGGGTGGACGGGGACCTGTTTGGAGATAGGCGGCATTGGAGGGCTAGAACCCGCAGACTCGACCCTGCCACAGGCTAGATAAGGGTATGATGATATATGACTGTCGGAATTTATTTTACATTCTTCACAATTTACTTGGGACGCCTTATAAGCATGAAGAGTAGCATTAAAATAGAGTAGGCTATGAATACAGGTAAAAAGAGTATGAAAACAGGGGAATTGAATTTGGGTTACCTTCATGCAGGCGAAAGCCCTCTCCACCTTCCATCCAACTTGGGGCCTGCCATTGCTTTCAAAATAGTGGATCTGCTTATATAATTATTGTAAAGGGTCCTTTGGCGTAGAATAAAAAAAAAGTATATTTGATCAAAACGTTCGTCAAGGAAATGAGAAATGCGAGGTGTCATATAGAGAAAGAGAAGAATACTATTTGATGTAGTTGCTTTCCTCGATGATAAAAGTAGTTTTTTCTGCTTAATGGAATTACTTCTTACAGTATTATTCTATTTTCTGTTGAACTCGAGAATTTGATAGACAGCTTACAGGTGTTATGTTTATGTCTGCTTACACACTGTCCTGAATTTTGGCATAATTTGTTTATTGAATTTCATAATATATCTTAAAGCGGATGGTTGCTGTATGAATTGTCGATCATGTGTTTAAGGAGATTTTACGTTATAATGGCCAACTGTTTATAGAATTTCGTAAGGAGGGCTATTATTTGAGGATGACAGGTAATCCATAATACAGTGTAGAAAATTAAGTCCGGAGCCCTTAAGAAGCCAACAACACACAAAACATGTTCTTATTATAATAGCATTATCCCCGTTGGCCTTCGGACAACAACGGCCTACCGCAGAAGGTCCTGTATCCTTGGTGGCAAAGGCGGATCCAGGGAGGAGCAATGCAGCAGTTGCTCCCCCCTCAGTGCCTCAATGGGGCGCATATTTCAATTGATGCATGATACAACTTTGCAACTGACGAGGCATTTTTGAATCTGCTATTCTCATTTCTATGCTGCCATTCCAATCTGCTGTTGGCTAAACCACTGAAGATAGGACATTGTCTAAAGGCAGTAATCAAAGGCTTTTTTTGTTAAGCCGCTTATTGGAGGGCGCTGTTTATATTTCAGTACCTTTAATAAGGCATCAACAGCAAGTCGCTTGACAGATTGTTATTAGTTCTGTTTATGCATCGTTTCAATTCGTGGGGTAGGCCAGCATCCCTCACAGACAACACAGCCAATATTCCTGTGGGCTCCAGACGCCTGGCTGGGGTATCCCCAGTCAGAGCATGTTCAGTGGACCCACAGATCCGACCCTACCACAGCGGGGTAAGGGTATGATGATGAATTCAGCACCGTTAATAAACAGCGCGCCGTTTATTAGAAGGTGCTGTTTATTTTTTTCATCTTGCAGGTGCGCAGGTGCCCGTTTATTAGAGGACGCTGTTAATTAGAATAAATACTGTATTGTAATAGCTAGCTAGATTTATACTAAGGGATTCTGCATTTTTAAAAATATTTGGGACGCACATTTCTTGAAGTTTCTTGATCAGTTCCTGGATCCGCCCCTACTTGGTGGGCCGGTCTAACCCTGCAAAACCTCCAATTTATATGGCATATTTGTATTCAACTTGTACTATTATCTGGTGGCGCAGAGGCAGGGTCAGTATTGCGTCAGTGACTTGGGCCGAGCTGGTTACCTTCTTGCAGGCGAGAGATAGAGAGAGAGGCATCCAGGACACCATAGATCATTTGCTCGTAAAAATCTCTTTATATGGAACGGTTAGATTACGAGAATTCCCAGATGTAGGAGCTCGCTTCGTGGAGGAAGAGTGCACCAACGGGAACGGCGAATTGCGTTGGACACACCAGTTCTTGTCTGATCACTGAAGTTAAGCAGCGCAACCCCAGCTAGTACTGACATGGCTGGCCGCTTGGGAAAACTGGGTACTGCTAATACCCAAAAGTCGTCGCAGTAGTGTAGTGTCTGTGCAGTCTCTGCATCACAACTATGCTGTTGAAGGGGCTCTAATGACCGCTTAGGAACACGCGGCGGACGGGGCTCTAATGATCTTGTAGTTGAAGGGCCCTAAAACACCAACAAGCAACAACAACAAAGTGCCCCAAAGAATCAAAATAGACCGACGTGAAATAAGCATAGGGGCTGCAACATTAGGTTGGCAGTCAACTGCTTCAAGATACTAACAGAGATTCCCAATATATCCCCATAGAATTAAAGGTGAGTACATGGCCCTGCCTTAGACAGGAAAAAGGTTAGTTGTCGTTGTTGTTATTGCATAATTTATTCGGTTTTGTCCATTTAATAAAACTTTTTGGAGGTCCAAATTGAGAATCCCAAATCTCTCCACGTTTAGTGTGCACACTTATTATATCTTCACGTCAGGAGGGTGGGGAAATGGTTTCCACATAAAAATTCCTTCCTCACTTTTCTGCAAAACGGTCTTGAATAATGTATAAGAGGTGTGCTGAGTTCGTTTTCTGAATTGATGTCACGTCTCTCGATGACCACTGACCTTTCAACTTTGAGAACATGCCACAAATTTTAGGATGCTGAAAGTCAAATTAAATTGTAAAAGTTCCTATCAGTGAAGCAACTTATTCACTAATTGACATTACTGTACTTCCTAAATAGAGCCATGCGACATCTGGGCATTTAGCATTAAGCAGCATCCAATTTTCAATTCTGTTTGTTCTAACCCTTTTTCTTCTTTGTAATGTATTGCAGCATTCGAATTAACGAAAGGAAGCAGAAGGGAGTGGAAGAAAATAAGAAGATGGCCTATTTAGTTGATATTAAAACTATTTGCGTTTGTAAGTGAATATTAATTTTATTTCGTAAATTCATTAGACCATCTCTATTATGCAGAGTAAGTAATCTTGAACACGTTTGGAACGAATGATAATACTGTAGTAGAAAAATGAAATAATCTACAAAAGTACGACTTATATGGTGTACTTGAAATAATTAGTAGTAAATTTACTTCTAAATGCTCGCAACGAGTTTGTTTTCGTTAGCAGAAACTAAATTGAATGTTTGTGGAGTATTCGTAAACAAATTTAAACAGAAATGGCCAAAGGGTTACACGATGTGTATAATCGTGTTCATTTCTCTTCAAGCTGAGCATTTCATAAATTTAGGGAGAGGCTTATTGCGTTGGCCACACCAGTTGTCGTTTGAACACTGAAGTTATACAACTCGGCTAGTACTGACATGGGTGGCCGCTTGAGAAAACTGGGTATGGCTAATACCTAAAAATCGTCGCATTAGTGTAGTGTCTGTGCAGTCTCTGCATGTGGGCGGGACTCTAATGACCTTGTAGTTGAAGGGCCCTAAAACACCAAACAAAAAATTCATAAATTTAGATAAAAATTGTTACAATGATGAACTTGACTGTTTTTTTTTTGTTCCAGTTGACCTCTTATATAATATGAATTTAGTGCAAGTCTCACATGATGCCAAAATTGATTGGTTAGAGGTAAATCTTATCGTTTTTCTCGATTTATTTCTGTAGCCTAGGAGTGTCAAACTCATTTCAACCACCAGGCACGCGTTTTCAAATTTTGGTTTGCATGAATAGTTACAGTATTTAAAGGGAAAAAAATAGAGAATATATGAGGGGGGTTAGAATCAAAACAGGAATTCTCCATTTTTGACAAAATTGAGATAGCAGCATGTGCAGAAATATCACACTTCAAGCTATCATTTCAGGGCATTTTCCAGTTGTTTTAACAATTTTGGGACCCTAAAATTTCCAAAACAATAACTACATTTTGCATACATGCTGGTAAAACTCCAGGAGGTTTTTGGCGATTATCTCAGAATGAGTTTTTGGGAGAATTCCTGTTTTGATTCTAACCCCCTCATATTTATTACTAAATTTGTAATCGATTGCCTCTAGGCTCTAGGTAAAGTCCAGTGGCGTTCCGAGGGTATTCTGCGCCCGGGGACAAAGACCGAAATCTGCGCCCTCTAAACTTAATGTGAACCGCATTTTTGCATTCCCTGTCTTCTGCGCCTGGGGACATCTGTCCCCCTTCGCCCCCCTTCCTGGGTACGCCTCTGGTAAAGTCTCAAGATTTTTAACTTACTCAACTTTTTAAGTGACAGTGTATACAATTTAAATCCTTCATAGTCGGTTTAGGGCCGCAAATATACACCTCGTTGTCCCCGCCAGTTTGACACCCCTGATACAGGCAAACTATAAATAAACGCTGCGTAGTTTAACTTGGTTTAGAAAAACAATCCAATTCTCTTTTTGCGTGATATATTTTGATGTGACACGGTTCAATTTTCCGCTGAAGGTCGCACATTAAAACCAAAGCAGCCATGCTGTACTACAAAGCCATGTTTCACTTTGAAACTATTGAAGCACACGGTACTTTTTTTAAACGACAGCGTAAAAACAGAATTGGGTCTAGGCTACACTCTGTATGGAATTATCGTTTTTTACGGTGTATTGATTTCTTTTTTCATTTATTTTCATGACGTTAGTTAAACGAAACCGGAAGGAAACTATTGTTTCGTGACAAACGTTTGCGGGTCAGTATAAGAAGGAATGCTTTATTTCAAATCATCATCGTCATCACACTTTTATGCAACCTATGGCACGGCCTCTTCTGAGAGTTCTATTTCTCCATTTCATCATATTCCCATCGAGGACTCAGAACGCCCCAAACAGGCCCACCGTAAGATCTGCTGCCTTGATTACTTTGGCCTCCCTCCATTTGATCTGCGCCCAGTAATCTGTATCGCTGTGTTGGGCCTGACCAGATTTACTTATCATCTCATAGCATGCCTGTGTAACACGCCACTCTACTCCTCTTTGCTCAATTTCTCCCACCTCTGTCCATGCGCATGTTGCTCATGTTCTGTTCTTGTAGCTATCAGGGTTGGCTTCTTTCGGCAAGAAAGAGGCCCGATTGCCCCTTCCATCGGATGGGAAGTAAAGTTGTGGCCTCGTATGTTGCCCATGTGTGCCAGAGGGACAGAATTGGGTATCCGACCCTGCCTTAAGCAGGAATGGATTAGTAGTGGTGGTAAGGGCTCTTTTACGTGCACCACACATAACACATTATACACCACGCGGGCCACAGTTTTATTTTACTTCCTATGACCCTGATGGCCTTCAAGCCTTCCCCAAAGCTCCTATTTAGAGTAGGAAAGTAATGGTGTGTTGGGTGGATGGGGACTTTGGTGGGAGATAGGCAGGAGTGGAATTGTGGAAGGCCAGAACTCACGGATCCGACCCTGTCGTAGGCGGAACAAGGGTATTATGATGGTAATGATTTAGATTTTAGAGTTGTAAAGTACTTTGGCACTTATTTTCTTTTCTTAAATATTCAGTTAAATCTTATCGATGTGGAGTCGCAAAATAGGATGACTATTTTAAATTATTGTACATTTGTTCAAGTAAGTTTAACATTCAACTTCAACTATACCGATAAGTTAATAAATTAAATAAATCCATAGCTCTAACATCAGACCATAATTTGTAATGAAAATTTCAGGTGCATATGCAGTTTTTCGTATCATTTGTGTTGTTTTCAAGGGTTACTATAATTAGGTTTCCACTACATTACTGGAGTTACACTCGATGAAATCACCAGCTGCGATATTCTGTAATAACATTTTTTTTTCCAAACAGCTGTTGTGACATTTGGGAAGAAATTTATGACATTAAGATATCAGAATCAAGAATCCCTGCATTGTAGTTATATTTTGTTTTTCCTCTTAAAACTAAAAAAAAAAGGTTTTCCATATCATGAATGAACCATATGGGAAACAGAAAAGAAATTAGCATATAGATAGTTATATTTGTTTCATATATTGCTCTGGTTTCTTATTCATTCTTGTTTAATTTTCAGTGGGTACCAGATAGTGATGTTGCCGTCGCTCAAAATCGTAATAACTTATGCATTTGGTATAATATTGATATGCCAGAAAAAGTCACCATGTTTCCTATAAACGTGAGTTTTTTATTATTTAACAGTCACATATTTACTGCACCGCCCAAACAAGGATCAGAATAAAAATATACAACAGTTAATTACGCCTTATCCGTAAATCACATACTGAATTGTACTGAATTCTTGTGATCAGTAAGTGTGACATCGATAATGATGCAATTCTGCAAATTCCGTATTTTAGGGGGTCTGAAAATTACGGAGTTTGGCGAACCGACACCTATACCATAAACCTATTTTGCACAAGAAACCGCCATATAACAGAGCAATAGCCAATTTCAACTGTTAATCGTTCACACAGTCCTTAACAGAGGTGTGGATTTTGCCTCAGGACAGATCTCTACCCTTTCCCCCTCTTTAGCTTCCAAGGTTTCATCATCATCATATTTGGGAGCGGCAAATTGCGTTGGACACACCAGTTCACGTCTGATTACTGAAGTTAAGCAACGCAACCCCAGCTAGTACTGACATGAGTGGCCGATTGGGAAAACTGGATACTGCTAATATCCAATAGTCGTCGCATTAGTGTAGTGTCTGTGCAGTCTCTGCATAACAGCTATGCTGTGGACGGAGCTCTAATGACCTTGTTGTTGTTTGTTGGTGTTTTAGGGCCCTTCAACTACAAGGTCATTAGAACCCCGTCCACAGCATAGTTGTTATGCAGAGACTGCACAGACACTACACTAATCCCTCCTCTCCCGTCTATCTCCCACCAGGTCCCCGTACATCCCACACACACACTGCCGTATTCTTACGAACAACCTGTTCCCACGTCTGCTTTGGTCTCCCCCTGCCTCGGGTACTCCCTAGCGAGACAGGGCGTACCTAGTGCGCCTTCCGTCAGGTGTTAATTTACGCAGTTAAAAGAACCGTTACTACATGGAGTGAATCATACGTGTCAACAATTCCTAACCCTTTTCTCGCCTGTGGCAGGGCCGGGTGCCCATCTTGTCCCTCTGAATGGACACAGGGGTGATATATTGAACGGTGTTTTTCCGTAGCCGGCCGCCGACCAAAGTTGAAATCTCTATCGTTGGTTTATTTTTCGTTGGGGCACTCCACCGACGGAGGACTAGTTCAGCAAAATTTCCCCTTGAAGATTCTGGCCTCCTGGCGTCGGTAGAGGAAAATTGCCCCAATGAAAAAAAAAATAATCCGAGGGTTTGAATCATTTATGTTATATTTACTAATGGTTTTAAGTATTTTAAATTCAGTGGTCTAAATTAAGTTGTCATTTCCTTGTTCAGGGAGAAGTTGTTGATTTGGAAAGAGGAGAAAATACTACTGAAGTTTTCGTTAAAGATGGAGTAAATGTATTGTCCTACACCTTGGATCAAAGTCTGATCGAATTTCAGACAGCTGTTTATGACGGAAATTTTACTAGGTTTGAATTAATGTTTCTTTTTGAATTGGAATTTGGAGAAAATACGTCCAATAATTTAATTAGATATTATAGGGTTTTTATACTGCTCTTTCATTTATCCCACATCTACTTTTGTCATCCTCCACTTCGGGTGCTTCCAGTGACCTCATCTCCGTAATGGACCTAACTAGGTCCTTCAACTCTCTTCTTGCAACATTCCCTACCACCTCAGTATATTCTCTCTCCATCACTTCTCCATCACTCCCAAACTGTCCCTAATATACAAATTCCTAATTCTATCTACCCTCGAAACCTCACCCATATTTGACTCATCACCCACTTCCCCTCCAAGCAAAACAACAGTATTTTTCTTAACGTAGACATAAATCGACTCTAATTGCAGAATTGTTTTTTAGACTAAAGTCAGTCTGTTTTCACATTAAGGGTATTAAATAGTGGTTGGATGTGCAGTGAAAAATGAAGCATCACATTTATAGCGTAATCCACCTCATTCTTTTAACCATAGTGGAAAACAAACTTTCATTGATTAAAGTGAAAAATAGATAACATGTAGGCGAGATCATTAATTAATCAACTTAGTGTTCATTTACTGTGTAGCACTGAAATGATGCTCATTGGATGCACATGTATTTATTTACTTGTAATCCCTGTTGTTCATTCGCTGCAAACATGTTCCCTTATGTTGTAACTTAGGTTTTCTAACTCATTAAGCCTTCCTCATTGGCTTAGTGGTTGCGTGCTTGACTGTTGAGTTTATAGTTGCAAATTCGATTCTGGACGAGGTGAACGACTTCTTTGGCTCACTTTACCATAGTTACACTCATGTTCAAAATTAAGGGAATGTGTCACGGAGCCTGCGTCGAGCACGTGGAGTGATGTGCAGCCAACCAACATGATGCCTACCTACGCCATGACACCTCCACCCCCATAATGGTCCTTTTCCCCTGATATTGGAGAGATGATAGTGAGTCCCAGATTCTCTCCAGATCAAGATTCGTCTCGATTCGGTGGCTAAGCTGAATCTTAACCTGCTATCACCCCTGCAACATCAGAGTAAGGGACCCCTATGTTTAATGGCCAGACACCATTCTACTTGTCCGACCAAGGCACCCTGAATGCTCAGAAGTATAGAGAAGAGATCTTAGAATCTTATGTGCGACTTTTTAGAGGTGCAGTTGGCTCTCAGTTCTTTTTTTATAGATGACAATGCCTGTCTGCATAGGACCTTAATAGTGGGCGAATATCTTCAAAGTGAGAGCATTCAGCGGATTGGTGGACAAGCCAAATCTTCAAACCTGAATCGTATTCAGCATGTCTGGGATGGACTTGGGAGGGCAATTGCAGTTCGCCAAACACTTTCCAGAACCATCCTGGAGCTAAGAACTGCTTTGGTTCTTTGGAGCTAAGAAATGCATTATACTGTTTATGATGACTCACTGTGCATCCTGTGTGTCAGAGGTGATCATACCCCGTATTAGACTCATTTTCGCCACCATCTCGCAATGTCAGTTTTGGACATTCTTGTTCTCATGTGAATTATTCATGATTTTGCATTGGTATTTTCCCTGTGAAGGACATAAATTTCTGTTGTACATTACTCTGTCTCCATTCCAAAGTTTACTCAATTCTGCCCAGGAGTTTTTGAGAAAGGCCAATAAATGTGTTTATTCTTTTAATTTTAAAGATGAATGTAGCTATTTAACGTTCGCCTCTCTTTGCTCTCTACCGCTTAAGGTAATTTACCGACGCCAAGAGGAGGGCGGACTCCTTTACCTAGGAATTTTGCTGATTTACATTTTTCTCGGAATAGACAAGTGACCCCTTGTAAAATGTACTGGAAGGAAAGGGGGCTACATGGCATCTCTCTCTCTCTCTTGGGCGAAAGAAACACCCATCCGTAGCAGGATCGAACCTACTATCAGAATTTCATTAGTCAAGCACGCTACCATTGATCCGCCGAGGCTTGTAGATAGCATCCTGTTGGTCCTGGAATGTGCACCAGGCCCTATCCCTTGCCCATCTGGAGAATTGCAGAAGCTCTCTGCCCTATTGGTTAATAATGGATTGCATTGATATTGAACTAGAGACTCACGCTCGACACCTGGTAGGCGATCTGGGAGTAAGAGCTCAGAGGGAAGTGGCCCTTGAGACTCGTTAGGGACTTGAGGCCGTTGGTTCGGGAGGAGGCATGGGGAAATCGGGTACTACGTCACTCATTTTCTAAGCGGACAGAATATACTGCGCCAAAAGAAGAGTGATCTGGACTGAAGAGCGTCCCCGACTCACGCCAAGAAATGGTCTAGCTTGCAGTAATATCAACCGGTTTCTGGAAGTCAGGCTCTCAGTGCTCAACTGAATTTCGCTTGCCACAAAACTCTGTTACTTGAAATATTTGTTTAGTCGCTACCTCTCTAAAGGAATGCAAATGTGGTAAATTGATTACATATACCAAAGGTTTAAAAATCGAGTCTATTAATTCTAGTCTGATGTTATGTGGTAGTGAGTGATGATGGTACAAAACAGACAAATCACAAATTTTCGGTTGTGTGCCCACAATTGAGGGTCTTTCGGTGGAAGGGTTTATTTGCGATGACGTTAAGGATACTTACAAATACGCTATGTAGATATAACATGTAGCTAATTAAAATGTTAATTACCACCTTGAGCTCACTAGTTGAAAAATCCGTCTTAGAGTCGAAAATTGCGTAGAAAAGAAATAAGACCTATCTGTTTTCTGTGTTTTATCTGATGTGATGTCGTGTGGAAGATTCAATTAAGATTCTACATTTTGTAGGGCCGTAACATTTCTGGAGTCTTTAGAAATGGTCCCAGAAACTGAAGCAATGTGGGATTCATTAGCCAAACTTGCAATGGAAAATAGGCATATTAATGTGGCATTCCGGTAATACCCAACCAGTTCTGACAATATAAATATGAGGAATAAAAATTTCGTTGGCTTTGTGGTAAATAATTAAATTTTATATGTCTCTGTGTTTTTTTTTCTTTTTCACAGTTGCTACTCTGCTCTTGGAGATATTGCTAAAGCCCGCTATTTAAATGATATAATTGAGCTGGCAGAGGAAATTTCAACGACCAAGGTGACTTTCTTTTATAATTAATTTGATATTTTCTTGCTCTGTATATATTTGATATCATGTGTGGCTATAGAGAAGTTCAGACCGAGCGTAAGTTATTACATGTAGTATGCAGTAATTTCCCTCTCATTCCATTCTTTATGTCTCAGCTGAAAGCTGTCACATTTGAATCACCTTTTGTCGATTAATTAACTTGAAGAAATGTGATGCGTTTTTCATTTCATAGTTCCTATAATGAAGTTCATTTTATTCAGATTGAGCAGGAGCACATATTAATATTGCATGCGCAATGCCGTTCAAAATCTGCAGCTTTACATCTTCCCTTGCGTGAAGATTGGGACGTTTGGACCTATCATAAGTGTCACTGTTACTGATTTCCTCAATATTATTTTGTAGCAGTTGGCGTTTTCTTGGGGGGTTGATTAAAAAGCAAGAAAATGGGGAGGGCTGTTGCTGAGAAATACAATACTTACATCTATGTTCCTTGTCGTGTAATTGACATGGTTAATGTTGATGAATGAATTGATGTCTGTTATGATACATTATCTACACTGAACGCTGAGCCTAATTTAGATTTTTTTCGTATCTCCTTCTTTAGAGGTTTTAATTAATAGTTAGTGAAATTTCTGGCCTTTTTTGAAGCTCAGCAGTCCGTAAATTTCCAATAATGTATAGCTCACTCAATAGTTTCTTCAGGGTAGTATAAACAATTTCTTCCTCTTCGTGTGCAGGAGGACTTTAGTTCAATTTCCAATCTTTGGAGGTGGGATTTGCCTTCTATGGATTTAATATGTTAGCTAATGGGTTGGGGAGTAAGCCAAGCAGCCATAACAGGCCGAACCCTTTGGAGGCTGCTCGCGGGTGAGGAGGAGGTAGGTGTAGGGGCTGTTCTTTTCTTGCTTCTCACCCTGAAGAGCAGTACGTAATTCGTCTACTTTGCGTAGCATACGGTGTGCACCAACACGTCACTCAAGCTCTGTAATGAGGAATCTTTTGGGGAGCGGCTTATTGCGTTGGACACACCAGTTCCCGTCTCACCAATGAAGTTAAGCAACGCAAGCCCAGCTAGTACTAACATGGGTGGCCGCTTGGAAAAATTGGGTACTGCTAATACCCAAAAATCGCCACATTAGTGTAGTGTCTGCAATCTCTGCACTCGAACTACCCACTGGACGGGGCTCTAATGACCCTGTAGTTAAAGGGCCCTAAAGCACCAGCAAAACAAAAAAGGAATCTTTTGGACAAGACAGTTCATTAGCGCAATTTTAGTCGGATCACCAAGTGAAGCCCCAGTACTGTGTGTGATGTGTACGAAGTCATTGCACGTAAAAGAACACTTACCACATGGAATGTAGTTCGGCAAATTTGCTGGCGTAGAAGAAGCTGCCCTCCAGGCATTGGTGGAAGAACAGTGCCCCAACAAAAGAAAATAGGCCGACGATAAATAAGCATTCGGGGTTGCAGTATTAGGTTGGCAACTCTCTGCATAAAAATGCCGTCTAGCAGATTGCTCATGGAAACAAATGGGATGAAAATAAGTGCCCGCCCTTGCTATAGGCGGGAAATGGGTTACTGATGCTGATGACACCCTATCACTAATGAATTGCAATATATACAGGCCTAGTTTCTTTTGTTGGTATTTTACATCCCCTCAACTACAGTGGTCATCAGAACCCCTTCCACTCCACAGTTCTAACTCAGAGTCTGCACAGACACTACACTGTTACAACGATTTGGGTATTAGCAGTACCCAGTGTTCCCAAGTGGTCACCTATGCCAGTTCTATCTTGGTTTGCACTGCTTAACTTCAGTGATTAGACCGGTGTGCCCAACGCAGTGCAGCAGCTCCCAGCAGGCCTAATAAAATTGATCTTAACGTGGCAGTTTGGGAGTTACTTGTTTGACTTGAGAGTCCATAGTTGCAGATTCGATCCTGGTCATGGCGGGTAGCATCTGCCAGACGAGAAGGAAGTCTGAAGGAGCGACTTGTTGCGTTGGACACATCAGTTCTCGTCTGATCACTGAAGTTAAGCAATGCAATCCCAGCTAGTACTGACATAGGTGGCCGCTTGGGAAAACTGGGTACTGCAAATACCCAAAAATCGTCGAGTTAGTGTAGTCTGTGCGGTCTTTGCATTAGAACTACACAGTGGACGGGGCTCTAATGACCTTGTAGTTAAAGGGCCTCAGAACACCAACAAACCAAACCAACCAAAGGAAGTCTGAAAGTGTGCCTTCTGTCGGATAGGAAGCACAGTCATGGTCCCGTGTGCTGCATGAGATGTCGTCCCGCACGTCAAAAATTCCTTTCTGTGGTGTGTACAGCGTACAAAGCAACTCCTAACCCTTTTCCCCCTATGGCAGGGTCGGGTGCCCATCTTGTCCCTCTGAATGGACATAGGGCGATATATTGGTCATAGTTTTTTCTGCAGCCGGTTGCCGGCCAAAGCTGCACCCGTACGCTTATTAATCGTCGGTCTAGTGTTCGTTGGGAATGCTACTGACACCAGGAAAATCCTACACCTGGAAATTTTGCCTCATCTGCAGCGTACATGTAATTAATTAAAATTCGCTGTCATGATTCAAAAGTTAAACCAGGTTATTTGTTAGTGTTTGCGTTGAAGCTGGAGCGGCGTTTTGTGTTGAAGCGGGATCGCTGAAGTTAAGCAACGCAACCCCAGCTAGTACTGACATCGGTGGTCGCTTGGGAAAACTGGGTACCGCTAGTATCCAAAAATCGTCACATTAGTGTAGTGTCTGTGCAGTCGCTGCATTAGTTGAAGGGCCCTAAAACATCAACAGACAATTGAAGCTGGATACTGTATATTAGAATACAGTAAAACACGTTTATAACGTTCATGGCTACAACGCTTTCACGGCTAAAGTGTCCGTTTGGGCTGGTCCCGGCAGAGCCTATGGCTTTTTAATGGTAGAGGGTCACGGATATAGCGTTTGCTTTCACGGCTATAACGTTTGGAAGGCCCTGGTGGGCAGCCAAGTTTTTCATATCCTATCATGGATATGAAAAACTTCCAACCCGTATGTGCACATGTCCTGATTAGGAATGTTGCATATGTGCAGAATGTAGGCCTACAACATAAGCTGTGCCTTAAATACATTGTGCATGAACAAACCACTCAATCTTGCTAATGTGTGGTTTTAGTAGTAATGACACAAGCGACCTAGAATTGAGGTGGTAAGACAATTTACAATGAACTTGTGCAGAGGTCAGCCAAGATACCAAGAGGATATGTGTGCCTCAACATCCAGAGAGGGAGTGGCAATTTGCATTGGACACACCAGTTCTCGTCTGATCACTGAAGTTAAGCAACGCAAGCCCAGTTAGTATTAACATGGGTGGTCGCTCCGGAAAGCTGGGTACTGCTATTATCCAAAAATCGTGCAGTCTCTGCATAAGAAGTACACTATGGAAGGGGCTCTAATGACCTAGTAGTTGAAGGGCCCTAAATCACCAGCAAACAAACAACATCCAGAGGTGGAATCAGCCATCCACCATGAAGCATTAATCAATTCTTGATTACTGTACACATAGGGAAATCATTTACAGTATGTACCCTAACATGACGTTTTTCCACTATGCGGTATTATGGATGGAAAAGCACAAAAAGGCATATCATGGGTATAGCGTTTTCACGGTTATAAGTTTGTTCCCTTTGGTCCCCAACAAAACGTTATAACCGCGTTTTACTGTATATCTTTGATTAGATCCTATTTTGGTCCAGGATAAAATCGTGTTCGAGTAGATACAATGGTGGTACTGAGGTGAGAATGTACAGTCCCACGGTTAAGCGCGAAGGTCTAAGTATTTATCCGTAATGCCTCTTTCACCGTAATGGTGCGTCGTGGTAATCTGCTTTGGCCTTTTGGGAAAGACGTATCGATCATCAAATTTGAATTTTGTTGTTGTTTGTTGGAGTTTAAGGTCCCGTCAACTACGAGGTCATTAGAGACCCGTCCACTGTATAGTTCTAATGCATATACTGCACAGACACTACACTAATGCGACGATTATTGGGTATTAGTAGTACCCAGCTTTCCCGAGCGACCACCCATGTCAGTACTAACTGGGCTTGCGTTGCTTAACTTCAGTGATCAGACGAGAACTGGTGTGTCCAACGCAACTCGCTGCTCCCAATTTTGTTGTCGGGGAACAACATCCACCACTGACATTGGATAGATAACTGGATGTAGGGGTTGACCAGAGGATCACTAGCATTGAAATTAATGAATGTTCCATTAGGTTTATGAAGCACTTTTGAATATTTAATTAAGTGCCCTTTTTTTCAAAATTATTTGCATGATGCTATTTTAATGAATGCACTTTACTGCGATTGATATATTGATGTGTTTTCGTCTTAAAGGCTTCATTTAATTTCTCCTGTTCTCTCATCTCAGACGTTTTATGTTTTTATGTGTTTTTTAATTGCTGTTATTGAACGTAAATTTCCTTTTTGAGCTAAGTATTTGTGATGCTTATTACAATTTCTCTTCTGTAGTAAGCTCCTAGAGATTATAATATTATTATATAAAAATCTTCATCTGCGTTGTTTTTCAATCGATTTCCCATAACAAACGGGTTTGTCATTTAGTTCCACGAATTTGATCTGATTTCCGTCATGAAATTGAATAAGTTTTTTCACTGCGGTTTTAAAAGTTGAAATTAGCTACTTGTACTGCTAATTTTAATTGACGTCTGCATTTCTTAACTTATGTGGTCTACTTTTCCTATCCAAAAATAACTGTCTTTGAAACTTTATTAATTGTGGTTTGAATACACCATTTACTTCAGCTTGAATTTTAGTCACCTCGTTTATGTAAGCTTTAGTGTATGTGAATATATGAATATGAATATGTAATCCTTTGTGACGGATACCTTGCTGGCGAGATCTTTTCATGCTAGACCCATATGCCCAGATCTCCACCAGCACCCCAGCAACACCTTTGCCTTTCGCACCCATTCCAGCCGCTCCACCCCAGAACCTCTTCCAATGTGGGGGTTCCCCAACCCCTTCTGCAGTGATCCAGTGCTGGGCAGACCAGTATCACATGCCTGACGTCCTCCACCTGATCCCTGCACAATCCACAGCCCTCCTCTCCACCTGTGATCTTTGCCATCCTCTGTTTCGTCTCCAGTGACCCAGCTCTTGCCCGAAACAGAAGTGAGCTCTCCCACGTATTGTCGTAGATTACCTCCCTCTCTATGTTAAGCTTGTTCCCATACACCCTCAGCGTTTTCTTTGCAGCCCTTCCCTCCATACTCTGTCGCCACTGCCCTAACCCCCATTCCTTCACTTTGTCCTGTACGAGTCTTTGCAGCGTTACTGCCCCCTCCTTGCCCTCCCTGGGGTGCAGTGTTATGCCTATCTTCTTTGACATCCTGTTTACCCTCCTCTCCCAGTTGGTAGATACCCTCATGTTGTTTACCCATGCATTTACCTGCCATACTGGATTTTCCTTCTCTAGTCCCCATATCCTGCATAGGTATACCAACTTACTAATCATTTCCCTCTGTTCAAATGTAGACCACCCCATGTCTCCCTGTATTGCCTCCACTGCTGTAAACCTATTTCCCCCTAAGGCCATCCTACCTAACCTTCTCTGGGCTATTTCCATACAGTCCATTACCTTTTTACTAATGCATAGGACCTCGTTTCCATATGTTAACCCTGGTACTGCTACCGCTTTCCATAGGCCCCTAACCAATTCATACCTTGAGAATGAATCAAATGCCAGTTTCCTTATTAATCCTTCTCTGGTTTTCAGCTTACAAACGATGTTTTCTTCCATTGCTTTCAGGTTTCCCCTATCATTTGTAAGTTTAACCCCCAAGTATGTAACCTCTGACACTACCTCTATCTCCCTCTCCCCAAGCTTGATTGGTACCTGATTGCTAGGCAGCACATTATCCTCTCCTATGATCATCAGCTTTGTTTTGTCCTGACCAAACTCTAACTGAAAATCCCTACTGTACTGTTCACAGATATCCAGTTCTTCCTGGAGTTCTCCCTCTGTCTCTGTCAGCAGCACTATATCATCACATTGGAAGATGGCAGGCAACTTGATACCATCCCCCAGAGAAAACCCCAGCCCTCTATCTTGGAGCCTAATCCCCAGTTCATTGATGTACACTAGGAACAGAATTGGGGATAATGGACAGCCCTGTCACAACCCCTTGTCCACACCTATCTGTCCTGTATTTATTCCCTCCCAATGGAAATCATACCTAGTACCCATATATAGCTTCTGGAGCAGTTCCACTAGCACCTTATTAACCCCATACTTGGGAAGAACTGTCCATAGCTTCTCTCTATCCACTTTATCATATGCACCCTTAGCATACAAAAAACAGAGGTATGCCTTCCATTTCTTTCTTTGAACTACCTCCATAATCTGAGTAATTATGTACAGGCTATCACCTGTTCTGCACCTCCTTCGGAACCCATTTTCGAACTCCACTAATTTCCCTGACTCTTCTATTATTCTACCTAATCGCCTCCTTACTAGCCCAGCAAATAACTTATACATGCAACTGTTTATAGCTACTGGCCGGTAGCTATCCAAACATTCCTTGCTCTTTCCCTTACCCTTGTACAGCATCACTACCCGTGTGATGCCCCAGTCATCTGGTATTTTTCCATCCCCTAAATACTCATTAAATATCTTTAAGAGCAGTTCTCTGCCTTCACTCCCTAGTGCTTTGAGAAACTCATTTGGTACCTTGTCCTCCCCACAAGCTTTTCCCAACTTCAATGCATTTATCTCGTTATCTAATTCTACCCTAGTAAAGCAAGCCTCTCCAGCTGATGATCCCTGGCTGGTTGTTATTCTGTGTGGCCCTTCCACCACCTTTCCACCTGTAGTGGCGAACCCACATCCATATTCCTTCAATACCCTCCTAATGCCTTCTCTACTGGTTATATTCCTACCATCCTTATCTACTAAGGCTTTTCTACCATCCCCTACCTCCTCACTCCTCTCTCTACGTCTATCCCTCACATATCTCCAAAATTTCTTTGTCATCTGTTTCCCCCCATCCATGATTTCCTTCCATTTCCTCCTATCCCCCTCTGCAATCTTCCTACCCACTACTTCCTTCGCCTCTCTTTTCTTCTGCTGGTAGGTGTCCCAAGCTTGTCTGATACTTTCCTCATCTCCCCCTTTAACAGCTTGCCTATGCCTCCTATTGGCTTGACGTCTACTTTCAATAGACTCCCATGCCTCAGCATCCATCCATGGTTTTTTCCATTTAATCCCATTCCCTTTACACCTTCCCTGTCCTTCATTTGCTTTATCTATTAGGGCATATTATTAGGGCTCCTCTTTAAACCATTTCTTTAGCTGCCAGCTAGCTTCCTTCCCACCTGTGGCCATTTTTCCTTGATGTTCCTAACCTTCATACTAATCATAATTAGATTATGATCTGAGTCTAAACCCACCCTGTTTTCCTCATCCACTGTCATTCCATGCACCTCCTGCACTAGTTCATTCTCTACCAAGTGGAAGTCAATGCAGGAGCTATACTGTGGCCCCACCCTGGTGATCCTTCCCTGACAGCATTTCAGCAGGTTCACTATTGCCATACCATTTTGACATGCAAAACCCTTTAGCATTTTACCATTTCTATTCTCTACCCCATCCATCTCCTGCAGATGCCCATTGAAGTCCCCCACTATTATAACCTGATATCCCTCTAGGTGCAGGGCCTCAATGTCCTCCTGCAAGCAGCTGTATATACGTTCATTCCAGCCCCCTCCTGTACCTTCTATACCCATGTATACTGCCCCAGTGGCCAGCTTCCTACCTCCTCTCTGAACCTTTATCCACCCATGTTCCTTACAATCTTCACCCCACCTTATTCCCTTAATTTTCTTCCCCCAAAGGATTCTGACTCCACCTCCTTTTTTCTCACCCCCCCTTTCTATTCCAAAATGTGGCATTGACCTCATCAACTACATACCCCTCCTCTCCCCTTAGATGTGTCTCAGCCAGGCCCATGATGTCTACCTTTTCCTGCCTCATAATCTCACATAACTCCATCCACTTCCCTTTCCTCCTCACCCCTTGCACATTTGCAAATGCAATCTTCAGGCTTCCTTGTATGTCCCTATCACCCTTGCCTCCCTTGCTCCTTCCTATCTAGGAACTCCTTCACAAATCCCTGCATCTGTTTCCTCATTAATCTGGTGCCCTTTTTTGTGGGGTGATTACTACTTCCAACCCAGCATTTATCCTGCCCTATCAAGGGGGCCCTGCTTTCTATGAGCTGGATGCCCAAGTCCTTCCTGAACTGCCACAGCCTTCTGTTTATCCAGGTTGCCCTTGCCCTCTCCATTTTGTTCACAGAATTTGTAGGGATAGTACACACTCTAATAGATACCCCACTTCTCTCCCTACAACCTGCAATGAGGTCTGTCAGGGCTTCCCACACATCCACAGCATTACTTTCCCTCAATTCCTCTGCTCCAAGGCAGATGACCACCAAACATTCCATCTTCTCCCCTCTAAAGAGCTCTTTTAGGCAATCTCTATAATCCCTGATTTTCCCCCCTGGCAGTGATACCACTGTCACCTTATCCCTCTCCCTACTGTTCACAGTCAATTGGTTTAACCCATCTGATACAGCCCTATCTCCCAGGATTAGAACTTACCTGCCCCCATGCCCTTTGTCCTGCCCTATGTCCCCTTGCCTGCTCCTTCCCTTTTCCTCTGCCTCCCTTTCTATCACCCTTGCTTCTGCTGCATTATCCACCACTTCACCTTTCCTTCCTAGTGTCCCATTTCTTTCATCCTTTTCCCTTGCAATAGCTAACATCATACTTTCCAATCTCCCTATCTGCCCCTGAATCTCCACCAGTTGCTGGGACAGCAGGTCAATGTGATCCTCCATCACCTTTGCTCTGCTTGTTGTCTGGCCCATTATCCTGTCCAGCCTATCAATGTCCCTCTGTGATGCAGCCAGTGACCACTTAATGGAGCACATCAAGCACCTCCAATGGCTGTCCACATGCACCTCTTCCTTATATCCCATTGGAATGTCCACTCCACATTCCTTGAGGTATGGGATGCTGGTGCAGTCCTTATGGAACCACCTGTAGCACCAGTCGGGTGTACTGCATTTATTGGTGTACTGCAGTATGTACTACATTTTATTTTCCAACCTCGGTAACTGAAATTAGTGTAGCACACTTGCCACTCATATTTTATTTACTTTCAAACCAAAGAATAAATTTAGACCCTGGTCGATAGCTTTCTTCGGAGCTGGGTTGCCCCGCCAGGGATAAGTCGGCGAAATTGTCCTAAGAGGCCGCTTGCAGTGAGTAAATTAGAATTAGAAAGTCTTTCTGTACGACGATTTCATTTGCCATGTCTATGGAAATTTCTTCACATGGGGCATTGCCCAATAGGGCCCGGGAACACACGGGCGATCTGTTGGTACGTATTCTTACGCAGCCGGCTGCAGACCGAAAGCTGCCACCCTTTGCTTATTTTATTATCGGCATATTTTCTTCGTGTGGTCATTTTCGCTTACCTGATTCCCATTGCTGGACTACTGACGAAGATATCATCCTACCCTTATCCCGCCTGTGGTAGGATCGGGTTGACTGTAGACTAAAACGCCAACCATCATCCCCAGGACACTTGCAGGACCCGTTTAACACATTGCTTAAGACTAGACTTTTTTCCTCCGTTAATAAAATGCTGTCTTTGGCCGGCAACCGGCTGCAGAAAAACTATGACCAATATATCGCCCTTGTGCCCATTCAGAGGGACAAGATGGGTACCCGACCCTGCCATAGGCGGGAAAAGGGTTAGAAGTTGCTTGTTTTATGCGTATATTTTACTCCGCGTAGGACAGGTTTTTTTACGTGCATATTTTGGTGCTCTCCTTTCACCCGAAAGACATCGCCCATCTCGGCCAAGATCAAACTTTCATTAACCCTATCCCCGAACCACCGTCTTTGGGGCAAGTTATTCTTGGTAGTTGTTTCTTGTCGTGATTCGATTCTATTTTGAGATGGTTGGTTTGGTCCTGACTGAAGCGGCAAATTCATTTCCATTTCCTCATAGCATTGCTCCTCAAAATTATGTACTGTATACGGATCTTTCAAATAATGGCACATCCGGCTTTCATAAGGCGCACCTTCTTGACCTTCACTTGTGCAGGTTCGTCTCCTGGGCTTAAGTGCGACTTACTCAGGGGAACTCCTTAGCATTAAGGGAGTTGTAATATCCATGAATTTGAGAGCTTCTCATGTGCATTTGTTTTAGGTTTAAATTGGATGTAATTTTACGATACTTGTATTGCGCGAAAAAATATAAACTTAACCTTCCTTCCACAAGGTGGGGTCTGGGGTGGGATATAGGTGGGGTAAGGGTATGGTGAGGATGTCTTGCCTTCTTGGGTAATATAGAATTTTTACCGCATGTTTCCAAATTATTTTCATTGTTAAAGCTTTATATGGATGGTATTTAATTTAATATCCATAATAATGCCCTTAATCTGAATATTTAATCCTTGAAAATCAAAAAGTCTTTTTGGGGTCATCACAGACCCCACCTTGTAGTGGGTGCCAGAAATCGTCACCTTGTGGATGGAAGGTTAAAATTAATTTCGAAAATGAATTTACTCCGGCAAAAATGTGAAATATTGATAGTTTAAAGACAGTAGTTGAAAGTCTTTTATAGATTGTATTCCGGAATTCGTTTTTAATCGATATTTTTATAATTTTATCTATAGGGTATGGATGGATTTGAACATTATTTAGTACGAAGTAAGTTAGCTATTTTGGAAAAGCAACTGAAAGTAGCCGAAGCCGTTTATTTAGAGCATGAGGATATAAACGAAGCCATGAATATGTATCGAAAGATGCATAAATGGGACGAAGTCATTCGTTTGGCGGAAAATAAGGTATATAAATAAAACTGATATGAAACTAAAGTTCACAATTTCGATATATATAATTTATTCATTCATTTAGAATCATCCAGATTTAGAGTCGCTGAAAGGAAATTATTTGAAATGGCTATTAGATACACGCCAGGAAGAAAAAGCTGGGGAGGTAATCAGAAGAATGAATCTTTGCTGTGAAATTATTGATTTCGGCCGCTCTATTTATTTCTCAAATTCTGAAAACATTACATTCTCACATCTTTAGGTTAAAGAAAAAGAAGGGGACTACCGAGGTGCAGTTAATTACTATATGAAAGCTAACATGCCAGCAAAAGCCGCTCTCGTTTTGTCTACCATACCTGTAATCTATACCTTTTTTAAATTTCATTTTTATTAAAAATTGATGAAATAACGGTAGGTGGTTAGCTAACATATTGAAACCTTATATTTAATTCTTTTTTTGTTGTTTGTGCGTTCACTTTCTATTAGGAACTTTCATCAGACGACAATTTAATTGCCTCAGTTGCCTTGGCATTAATCAAGGTTGAGTTGTATGAAAAAGTAAGTAAGAATTGAAATAATGACTTTTGAAACTCAGACAATGATATATGTTAGCCATGTTTGTGATTTATGTGAAATTAGGCTGGTGAACTCTTCGAAAAGGTTAAAAATAATTCAAAAGCAATGGAGTGTTACCAGAAAGGAAAAGCATTCCAGAGAGGTAATAACATATGGTTCATTTGGTTCAAAAATCCTTCTTTATTACGTAATATGTCATGTTTAGCATAAAATATACTTTCGCTCAAAGTTATGATCGTTTTGCGTTGCTTTGCTCTTGAAAATGCTCTCGGTGACAGCTTTTCAGTGGTGAAACCTCTGCAGACAAACTTGGATGCAGAACGTTAGCTTTGCTGTTCACGTCAACTGTTGATAAATGGCTTGGGAGATATTATAGGCCACAACGTTTGCCTAGAATAAATATGACAATGACTGCTTGAATTCAAGGTACAATAAAAGTGTCGCATCGCGTCTGAATTTCACCTGAACAAAATAAAAGTAGGCCCCAAGAAAAGTTTTTTCTCTAAAAATAATATAGGATTACAAAACAAGTATTGCATTATTTTATTATTATGTTGTGTTAATATCTCTAATGACCTTTGACTCATCGGATGGCGATGACCCTCCAGTAAAAGCCTATGGGAGCGGCGAATTGCGTTGGACACACCAGTTCTCGTCTGATCACTGAAGTTAAGCAGCGCAACCCCAGCTAGTACTGACTTGGGTGGCCGCTTGGGAAAACTGGGCACTGCTAATACCCAATAATCGTCGCATTAGTGTAGTGTCTGTGCAGTCTCTGCATAAGAACTATGCTGTGGACGGGGCTCTAATGACCTTGTAGTTGAAGGGGCCTAAAACACCAACAAACAACAACAACAGGAAAAGCCAGGTACACCTTATTACCACAACAACCCTGAGTTGTGTCTTGGGTTTAGAGTCAGGTTCTTGATAGAGAGATACACGTTATGTAGATTCCGGAAGTTTATCCGTAATTCACAGTACTGTTTATGGTAAGAATTGAGAATAAAAAGACGTCATTTGCTGCTTGAATAGAAGTCTGCCTGTCTACAAAAGTAACTATTTTTAAGTCAGATATTCTTTCACGGAGGCAGGTCACGAGTTGCAACACCTCAGTTGTTGTTGTTGTTTGTTGGTGTTTAAGGTCCCGTCAACTACAAGGTCATTAGGGACCCGTCCACTGCATAGTTCTAATGCATACACTGCACAGACACTACACTAAGGCAAGGCGCAAAATGAGGCCGCAGGGTGACGCAGCGTAACGCAGCCTTGCGAAATTCTGCTAGCAGGCAATCACTGTTACGTTGAAAGCCATTTTAGTTGATGCAAATTGCAAACCAGTATGTTGAAAAACTGCGATTCAGTGTGTGGTGATTTCCTGCTAGCAGAACTTCGCAGGGCTGCATTACGCTGCGTCACCCTGCGGCCTCATTTTGCGCCTTGCCTAATGCCTAACTAACTAATTGCCTAACTTTCCCGAGCGACCACCCATGTCAGTACTAACTGGGCTTGTGTTGCTTAACTTCAGCGATCAGACGAGAACTGGTGTGTCCAACGCAACTCGCCGCTCCCCAACGCCTCAGTGTGGACTAAGAATATCAAGAGTTGATTCAGATTCAGTGGATTACTGGAAGATCCCGAAAATAAGTTTTATACTGACCCTATTAACTGAATCGTTATCGTTAAGTTATATTTATGGTCATTAGAGCCCCGTCCACTGCGTAGTTCTAATGCAGAGCCTGCGCAGATACTACACTGGAACCATGATTTGGATATTAGCAGTACTCAGTACTCCCAAGCGGTCACTGGTTGGGCACACCAGTTCTCGTCTGATCAGTGAAGTATACAACGCTTGGGAAAACTAGGGTACCGCTAATACTAAAAAAATCGTCATATCAGGTAGTGTCTGGGCAGTCTATGCATTGGAGTTGTTCTGTGGACGAAACAAGTTGAAGGGCCCGTAAACACCAAGGAAACAAGCAAACGAAGCGGTAACCCATGCCAGTGCTATCTGGGATTGTGTTGCTTAACTTCAGTAATCAGACGAGGACTGTTGTGTTCAAGCCAATACAGCCCCAGTCACAAAGTTATTGTTTCCCCTCACCATCACCGAACTACTTGGGGGGGGGGGCTACCCACAGCACCTGCTCTAACACTTATGCCGCCCCTTGAAGCAGCGCTCTGTTCACGTGCTCTGTTCTCACATTTACAGGCAAAAAGGCGCCCCAGAGAGCGGGCCCTGCTACCGAGTTGTTGTGCGATAAACTTCATTGTAGTTCTCAGATGTAGGTTAAAGTTGTCAGGGATTTCTATTTAGTGCAATTCAAATGTAGTAAGTCATTAACAGAGGCGACTGACATGTGCGTTGGTGAGCGGCGAGTTGCGTTGGACACACCCGTTCTCGTCTGATCACTGAAGTTAAGCAACGCAAGCCCAGTTAGTACTGACATGGGTGGTCGCTCAGGAAAGCTGGGTACTGCTAATACCCAATAATCGTCGCATTAGTGTAGTGTCTGTGCAGTATATGCATTAGAACTATGCAATGGACGGGTCTCTAATGACCTAGTAGTTGACGGGACCTTAAACTCCAACCAACAACAACAACGACATGTGCGTTGAGGGTCGGAGGTTCACTTGGAGGGTGGCAACTTTTTATACACCGGATAGTTATGCAGTGCAAGAAGTAAATTAACAAGCCACTATCCCTCATGTAACGCTACCTACTCCTCTTCCTTCCATCCCTTTACAATAGCAGAATATAGCCCACGTTCTTCCCCCCAATTAGAAAGTACAGTATATTAATCTTCTGCAGTTAGAAGTTTACGAGAATTCGTAAGAGTTTCTACATCCAAGTGGAAAATATATGTCTAGACTTTGGTAATTTAGATAATTTCTTCCATTACGGAAATTCATAACTGTCGTTTCCAATATTTTGAAAACCAATGACATAATGTGATTATAATTTTATAGCTGTCGAATTGGCTCGGTTATCGTTTCCAAGAGAAGTCGTGAAACTGGAAGAAGAATGGGGAGACTTTTTAAGTAGCCAAAAGCAGTTAGATGCAGCTATTAGTCACTATATAGAAGCTGGGTGAGTTATCTCTTTTGATATTTTAGTTTATGAGCTGATTGATAGCGACATTACAGTTCTAGTATATACTGTATATCGAAGAATCATTTCAGAGGGTGGTCAAAGGGGGATAAAGGCCATTTACAGTAATTGGCTTTTACTATAATTTCTTTTTTATTCTCTATTTGAATTGTTTCTATTTGATAGGATCAGCTGGTATCCAATTCTGAACTTCGTAATCATTCGGGAAGCAATGTGTGTGTGTTGCTAAAAATGAGTCCTCCATCGCAATTTATTGCCTTAATGATTCCTTCTCAGCATTTGATGTTTCATTCATACATCGATTATGACAAATGCATGCGTGGTCTTGTCATATTTTTCAGCTCCCTCTACGCGGTTCATGGCGGATTTTATGTAAAATTTGGCCTAAATAAGAAATCAGGAAGAACGTTGGGAAATCCATGGTTTGAACCCTACCTACAGTTTGTTCTGTTCGTTAGTGTTTTAGGGCCATTCAAGCACAAGGTCATTAGAGCCCCGTTCACTGCGTAAGCCGCTCCCTACCCTACCTACAATATGTACTAAAGAACTCCAGGAGCCCATGGCGCACCACAGGGGCGGAATAGCAGCTAAAATTTTATCTGGAATTTTTTTCAACTCCTGCGCATTGTCAACGTGGAAGTTGGAGGTCTTTTCAATTTAACTTTCAAAACGTTTTATAAAACAGAATGTAAATTCTTGGTGGCCCATATGGAAATGTCCACATATTCCAACCAGTACGACCCTGGCATGCCAAACTTTTATTAAGGTTGTGACATCTGAAGAACACTGGTCACATAACAAGCTCTTCCCTTTCTGTAATCTTTTGCTAATACGGAACAACACGAGTTAGTAATTAATTAGTTGTTGATAGGGCAATGTTTAGGAAAGGGGAGGTGAGCAAAATGTTTTTCAAAATATTTGGGACTCACTAATTCGTTGGAAAGGTGGATAATATTCTCATTAGAGTTTTGAATAAGATATCGACGTGACAAGTATTGAGGCAAGTTGAGCTTAAGAGCAAAAAGAAAATGGATTAGACATACTGCATGTTGCGACACGCGTCGGTTATACTGCTCCCAATTGAAGTGTCGATGATATTCATTTCAATCATCTTTAATCCTATCTTAATTCTGCGAAAACTAATGAATATTTCGATTGGCCCAATTAGATGTATCCTTCGTATCTCATTATTTGACCATTCCCTTGATACTTGAAGAATTTTCCACAACGTTGTTAATGACTTGCTAAATTTATCTAAGAAATAATCATTAATAATTTAGGAATGTCTTTACATCCCGGTCCTGATGCAGGTATATGAAAGGGTCCTTTGTGTTCCTTTATTGCAAATCCCGATAGCGAACTGGCAGTCACCAATGCGTGATTCTGGAGTATAGTGGTAACATTCTGCTGTAACCCTCCTCCACCAGTATCGTCTACTGTACCAACTTTTCACAGAGAATTGTGCCAAGTCACATCATAGGTGGTGATGGTATGTTTTTTTGTAAAGGTTATTTCTGTTCGGCTTCATACTTATGACCATTTCAAGGGGCGACAAATGTAAATAAAAGTTCTGTCAACCATCGCGTTGAAGTCGTTAGACCCTTTGAGGACATCTGAGAAGGGCAAGTCATAAATTATTAGAGAGCATTGTACATATTAAAAAGCAAATACTGTACCTATCTCATATTAAATATAAAACAAGGTGCCTGACAAAAAAAAAGGATTTAAGCAATTCCTTAGTAGAGTTACGACTCAAACCGGGTTCGCAATTTATACTTTTTCTGTACGGCAACCACTGTCACAAAACTCGCAGAATTTCGACTCAAAGTTTGGAAATGATCAAAACCACAGATTCAGAAACTGATGCTAAATGTTGGCGCATTCCATATTTTATGAATTGCCATCATCCTATAACTTGAAATGTCCACTCTAGTTGAGGGCTTTATCCCTAAAATGCTGTCTTTATCCATGGTAAGGTTGACTGAGTTTCTGTCTAATTGCAATTGCCCCTTCCCCCCTGAAATACCCAAAAATCGTCGTAATAGCATAGTGTCTGTGCAGACTCTGCATTAGATCTATGCAGTGGACGGAGCTCTATTGACCATTGTAATTGAAGGGCCCTAAAACACCAACAAATCAATCAATCCTTTTTTTCTTATGAAACAGGAGGGTTGAAATATTGTTGCTTGATTATGAATCGGTAGCCACACACGATCGATCCAAAAGGCCAAATGGACCTGCGCAGCGTCAAAACTCACCATGTGTCAGGGGCGGATGAAGGAGGGAACACTTCAAAAACAGTGCGTCCCAAATATTTTTAAATATTTAGAATCCCTTCGTATAATTCTAGCTAGCAATTACAAAAGGTCCTCTACTGCCCCTTGGATTGCAACTGTTGCAGTAGCAGTACAGAAATGGGGATAGCAATGCAAAAATGCTTCATTAGATGCAAACTTGAAATATGCGCCTCATAAAGGTACTGAAGGGGGGGGGGGGGGCAATTGCTGCATTGCTCCCCCTGGATCCGTCGCTGCCGTGTGTGGGGAAACTCAAATGGACTGCTGTGGATCGGCAAGTCCGACTAGATTTTCGTCCAGTCCAAGTTCTAGTTGTAACTAATCTACTGACCCAATCTTGCTCCTCGAGTCAAAATAATCCTTCTAACTGTACTTTTAGATCTACCGTCAAAGCTCTAGATGCTGCAGTTAACTGTCATCAATGGAAGAAAGCTGTTCAAATTATTAAAGTAATTGATGATCCCGCCATTATTTCCAAATATTGTGGTCTTCTTGGACAACATTTCGAAGCTGTAAAAGACTATGATGTTAGTATGTCGTAATCCTTGGATTATTTAAGTCATCTTTAGACGGTTCACATAATGAGCAGTTAGTCGTAATTGCACTTGTGAAGTTTTTTTTCCTCACCACTTTGAGACTTATTTGAAATGCAAATTTGGTGCAGATGATTTGCTTGTCTTATAAAAAAGAAAATGCTGACTTTTTGTATGTATATGGGGGGAGAGCGAGAGATCTTATCCTTTGAGTAACATGACAATACAAGGACGTGAACCGATTGGAATTAAATTATCTATCGAATTAAGTGTTATTTGATGCTTAGCAAAGTGCACAAAAGCAGACAGATATGTGGTGCTAGTCTGAAATTGCGTGGTGATAATCAAATGAATGCCAGAAAATTGGGAATATTTCAGACGTGAGGAAGTCAAAGCATCTGCAATTATTTGGTTTATGATTGTGCCCCTTTCTTTCTGACCTAACTAAATTAAACTATCAACCATGTTGTCAGTTCTTACAAATGGAGGTAGCCGGGCAACAGCTATGGCTGCGAAACAATGTGGTGAATTGCAATCAAGTATAAATATAACACGTTGGAATTCATCTTATTTCTATCAGTTCATCTCAAGAACTGTTTTAAAACAAAATGAATTGGAAGAAATTGTCTTGTCCCGTCTGCGATGGTTGCATTTTTAGGTTTGACCGCGATTTTTTTTATTATTCCTCATACTTTTCTGCTTCATAATAAATTATATATGGCTCTCTTTCGATTTCTTTTCAGATGGCTGAACATTTTTTTGTCAAGGGATCCATGCAGAAAGAGGCTGTTGCCATGCATAACAACGCTCGACAATGGAATAAAGCCTTTAAAGTAGGTGATTTTGCCCTGGATTTACTGTGCGGCATGTTTAGCATTGAAAACGTCACTAATGCTAGCTATAAACTTTCAAAACTCTGTCGAATTGCCCTAGTATACCAGAATGATAGAAAAGATATGTTTGAAAGTTATTGAATTTATTTTAAAAGAATTTTTAGATATATTTATTACCTTATTCTAGCATTTATATTCGACAGTAATGCGAGTAATAAATTGCTTTCTTTTCTTATATTTACATTCCTGGCACTTGATTGGGCAGAAGCCGATTTCCTAAAAAAAGGAATAAATACAAGATGTTGATTATTAAAACGAGGTCTCTGTCTCCCTTAACAAAATCCTCTCCCCCCTTACTAACCTTCTCTATACCTACTTCCTCATTTCCCGCGAGCAGCCTCCTAAGGGTTCGGCCTGTTATGGCTGCTTGGCTTAGTCCCCAACCCGTTCTCTAAGAAATACTAAGAAACAACTCTCTTGAGTGACTTTGCGAGTGGTTGTGCCCAATGCAAATTTTTAAATAAGTCTTTATGTCTTCTAAAAATTCTGTAGATATAATTTCAATTTGTAACGCAATTTACATTTTGTTAACAGAAATAACCTGTTTGCTCAGTGGTATCTGAGGCATTGTGAAGACATGCACGAAGCCTTATTTATTGTGACTAGCATTATCTTAAAGTAGCCCTTCTCAAGTGTATAATCGACGCTAAATTTATGTTTCTCAAGGTCTCTCGATTCATTTAGTAGGTGATGAATAAAATCCTAAAAGCGTTCACACATGCAAAGGCGTAACGAAAAGGGGGGGGGGGGGGGGGCATTTGTCATATTTTGATTAAAATTATCGCTGCGGATTCCTCACAGGGGCGAAATTAACATTGTATCGAGCCTCAGTGAATTTTAAAAGGCATTTGGCTTGGTCAGTAAAAAACTCTTGGAGTAAGCAAACATTGAGGGTTGGGCGGGGACGCTTGGTTGGGACACAGTACTTTAATACTTCCAATTTCAGTGAATTTTGGTAGTTCCGTCACGTGAGGCAGTGCTCCGCAACCGGTTGCCTTGAGCCAATACAGGTGTGCCACAGTCAAATAAGATAATTTTCTACCTAAATAATATTTCAATAGATTCGATAGATCAAACACAATAACGAGAATACTTGCAATGCTATATTCGCGTTTTAACCTTCTCAAATTTATTGTAAAATTTGTTTATTAAATTAATATCTAAAATCAGTGGCATAGCTGGAGATCACGTTGCTCTGGGTGGTGAAAAATTTGAAGCCCTAAAGCTGAAAAATAAATTGGAGTTCATGTTGTCCAGGGCGGGGAAAAATTTGATTCTCCAAAGCTGAAAGAAATATTTTTTGCACCTCCTCAAGGAACACAAAATGGAAACTGCCATAGTTTGGTCCCCTCTAAATAGCTGGCGCTCGGAGTGGGACGCGACCCCACCCTAGCTATGCCATTGCTATATATTTTAGCTTTTGATACGCCATGGAATTCTAGGAACGACTTTGGTGTGCCATCGATGTAAAAAGGTTGCGGAGCACTGACGTAAGGCATCGAGCATACCACTTGATTTCGCGAGAGGCCCCCAGTGTGCCTTCCATTGGATGGAAAGTAAAACTGTGGTCCGGTGTGGTGAGTACCATGTCTTCTGCCCATAGTTCGACAATTACCAGGTGTAGAAACTAGCCCCCTGGCATCGGTGGAGAAAAGTACCTCAACGAAGGAAAATAGGCAGGCGTTAAATAAGGAGATTAATAAATTTTACTAATAATTTTTTTTCATTTTAGCTAGCAACCACTTTTATGGAACCAGATGATGTATCCAAGATGTATAGCGATTTAGCACAGCAATTTGAAGAGCAGAATCATTTGCAGGAAGCAGAAAAGTATGTGTTCTCGAGACTACTGCTAAAATTTCGTAGCATTAATGTGGATAATCATATTTTTGATTTCATAATGTGACGGTCATTTCTTTAGACATATGAAATTAGCTTGATTGTCATTCTGTAGACTAGAAAATTTAAAGGCAAACCAGGTGTCTTTTATGGTTTCTAACGAAATAATGGTATACCTTTAAGGCAGCGATTCTCAACCACTGTGCTGCGACACTATAGTGTGCCGCGAGATTCATGAAATTTGCCTCCACTGCGAATACCCATACATAAGTGACGTCAGACAAGTAGTTCAATCTGTTCTGCCTTCCAGGAGGAACTGGCTGAACCACTGGGCATGAATATTACAGTTCTCACTACTGCCTAACAAAGCTGTGTAGTAGTTTAGTCTACTAGTCACCCGCTTGATGTGTGCATAGGGCTTGGTTACAAGTAACTTCTAACCCTCTTCCCGCCTATGGCAGGGTCAGGTACCCATCTTGTCCCTCTGAGTGGACACAGGGGCGATATATTGGACAGTGTTTTCCCACGGCCGATTGCCGGCCAAAGCTGCAACCCCTATGCCATTTATGGACTTTCTACTGTTCGTTGGGACATTCCGCCGAAGTCCGAGGGTTAGCTTCTACACCTAGATATTTGCTTCCTCTGCCCGTTCTTTAATAGAGACCCGCTGCGGTGGCGTAGTGGTTAGCACGCTCGGCAACTACGCCAGTAGTTCTAGGTGCGATACTGGACCGAGGTGGGTTGGCTTCTTTTGGGCAAGAGAGGCCGCGAGTGTGCCTTCTTTCTGATGAGAAGTAAAACCGAGGTCCTGTGTTGGTGTACGATGGCACTTACATGTAAAAGAACTTTCTCTACTATGCAACGGGTAGATGAGGCAAAAATTTCCAAGTGTAGGAGCTCGCCCCCTGGCGTCTGTAGCATTCCCCAAACGAACACTAGACCGTCGATAAAAAGCGCAGGGGTGCAGCTTTGGGCGACAACCGGCTGCAGAAAATACTATGACCAATATATCGCCCTTATGCCCATTCAGAGGGACAAGATAGGTTTTGCCCGTTCTTTAATAGAGAGGGTTCTTTCACGTGCAAATGCCATCGTACATCACTTCTCATCTGAAAGAAGGTGCACTCAGGGCCTCCCTCTCGCCCAAAAATGCCAACCCACCTCGGTCAAGTATCAAACCAAAATCTACTGATGTACCGTATTTATTCCAATAAACGACGCGCCGTTTATTTATTTCGTGGCGTTTTTGGTGCGGCGCTTACTAGAGGGCGGCGTTTATTAGAAGGCGGCGCTTATTAATTTTTTGATCCCTCATAGATGATAATGCTGGATGGTAAAATAACAGTGCCATATTTTCTAGGGGCGAACTACATGGATAGAGTGTCAAGAGCTGATAGAATTATGAATGAGTATATCTGAGGTAGCCTGGGGTGGTGGACATCACCAAAAAATGGACAAATAATAAAAATACTAACACACAATGAGAAAAGGGGAGGAAGAGCTCATTGGGTCCATTTCAGGAATGCAGGTGGTCAGAAGCACCCAGGGCAGGGGAGACTGAAGCAGACGTGGGAACAGGTTGTCCATTAGGATATAGCAGTGTGTGGGGTGGACAGGGGGGAGTGGCAGGCTAGAACCTGCATACCTGACCCTGCTACAGGTGGGATAAGAGTATGATGATGATTTTATAGATGATAATGATAAAAACTAATACAGTAATTGGGATGAGAATCCTTCAATAAGCGCCTGCAAGCGGCAAGCGCCATAAGCACTGCAAGACCAGCGGCGATTATTTGAGGGCGGCGTCTGTTGTTTATTTCACACTGATGATGCGGCGGTTATTGGAGGGCGGCCTTTATTGGAATAAATACCGTAGTTACCCAGAATGCTATCCACTGCGCCACCGAGGCGAGTTTTTGCTTAGGGTTAGGTTACAGCTTGCTGTACGAGTATATATTTTCTTAGGCGTTTGTGTGCCCCGAAATGTGTCGTTGTTAGTGTGCCTCCAAATTTTTAAATTATTAAAAATGTACCATGATGAAAAAGGGTTGAGAATAGCCGCTTTAAGGTAACAGTTAGAGCAGTGGTCTTCAAACTTTGTCGACTCACGGAACTCTTAGAACTTTAAGATGTTTTTGGGGAACCCCAACCCACCTTTAGAAAAGTACATCTTGCCGCAGCAGTAATTTCTGGTTGGCATTACGGAATTTGAAACTGCAGCTCAAATGAAAGCTAATTTCCTTAAACGCGCGTTTACAACAAAATAGTGGGAGATGGGAAGATAACATGGATATACTTTTTTTGTTCACATCAACCCTGTGATAAAACGTAATGCCGTTTTAAGCAGCACCTGAAAAATCAATAATTTATTATAAAGTTGTTTAGCAACTGCTGAAAAAACGATTGAAATTACCTATTGTGAAAGTTCTAAAAATACGATAGATCGTAAATTGTTAAGATGCTTTAAATTTATTTGTGACAAGTCATCCATGTCGTCTATCTTCTGAATCCAGCTAATGCTGTACCGTTTATTATTTGTGTTATCAGCTCCCTCAAAACTAAAATATTGCTGAAATAGCCATTGGAAAGAATGAGAGCTAACTGCTTTTTTTTTAGAAATTTAGTAGAAATTCACAGAATTTCTTCCGTCAATAACTGCGGTTAATACAGCTTAAAAATCCACTTTCATGTGCTGGCACGAATGAAATTTATGTTCATCTTAGCTACTTTCGACCTGGTGAGAAAACAGAATATAACATTATTTCTCGTCGCTATCATCATTAGCCCATTTTCCCTTCCTATGGCAGGGTAGGGGACCCATTTTTTTGCCTCATCGGGACACATGAGCGATTTGGTGAATCGTTCGTACAACCTGCTGCCAACTTAATAGAGTTAGTGGTGAACGTCGACGAAGACGATACAGAGGCAGAAATACGATAAGAGGCCAAATGAGGCAACTGTGCATGCTCACGAAAAACAGACCAGCAATTGAGCTTGCGCATTTGCCTCATTTGACCTCGTATCGCATTGCTGCCTCTGTATCGTCTTCGTCGACGTTCACCACTAAAGCCCGCTTCACAATAACATCGGGAACGTGAACGGCTGTGAAAGTTGAAAAAAATTCAACTTTCCCGTTAAACGTAAGCCGTTTGACCAATAGGAGCGCACCTCCACCACATGACGTACCCGTCGCCCCTCCCCTCTGCACAAAATACGTTTTACGTTGCCGTTCCCGTTGCTGTTGTGAAGCCTGCTTTACTCTCTAATGCTGCAACTCCCATGCTTATTTATAGACGACCTACTGTTCCTTGGTGCGCTCCAGAGCGGCTGTTTTGAGTGAGACGCACCAGTTCTCACCTAATCCCTGAAGTTAAGCAACGCAACTGCAGATAGTACTAGAATGGGTGGCCGCTTGGGAACACTGGGTACTGCTAATACCCAAATAGTCATAACATTGTAGTGTCTGTGCAGACTCTGAAATAGAATTACGCAGTGGACGGGGCTGTTATGACCATTGTAGTCGAAGGGCCCTAATCATCATACCCTTATCCCGCCTATGGCAGGGTCGGGTCTGCGGGTCAACTGAATATGCTCTGACTGGGGGCACCCCAGCTAGGTGCCTGGAACCCGCTGGAAATCTTGGCTAAGTTGACTGTGGGGGGATGACGGCCTACTCCACTGTTCCAACACTGCATTATACAACCAAAATAGAAATTTTTGGCAGGTAAATTAATGCTTTGTTGGTTACAATATTGCATGGTGTCTGACCCATGGCACAATAACTATAATGCAACAGGAGTCAGGCTCATGCCTTAAAGGGCCCTAAAACAACAACAAATCAAAATTGGTGCACTCCACCGATGTGACGCCAAGGAACGAGCTCCTACACCTGGAAATTTTACCACATTCCATGTAGTAAGAGTTCTTTTACGTATTGGTGACATCATACGCACCACCACGGGCCACTGCTTTACTTCCTATCCAACGGATGGCACACTGGGGTCTCTCTAACAGTAGTCGCGCGCTTTACCTCTGCACCAAAGGGGGAGAGGGGGTAGTATCACTTCTTTGAATGTATTATGAACTTCTGGTATTAGTGTTTTAATGATGGCCCGTTGGGTCCATTGGCGGGTACAGTAAGACCAAGCAGGCGAGTTCAATTCTCTATTCAAACCATTTGATGCAAATGCTGAAGTAATGTATAGTCATCACTTTTGTGGAATGAGAAGTAAAACCGTGCACTTTTTGTCACGGATATAATATGTGGGCGCGTCGGGCCAGTGACCCTGCCCCAGGGCCACAAAACACTCGCTCGAAGCAAGCGTTTTGTGACAGATGTGAAATTGGAAGTGATTGACAGACATAATTTTAGAAAAATGAAGAGTAAGAATGGAAGGGGGGAAGGATGCCAATTCTGTCAGTTTTTCGTCATCCAAAGTTTCATTTTCAGTAAGGATGGGTCCATGGAAGAGAAAAAAATTCGGTGGGGACGATATAAATATCGACGGATACTGAAGACGAAGCATCATCATCATCATCATCATACCCTTATCCCTCGTGTGGCAGGGTCGGGTCTGCAGGTTCTCGCCCTCTACTCCCACCAGGTCCCCGCCTACCCCACACATTACCATATCCTTACGGATAATCTGCTCCTCCTGGTCCGGGTGCTTCCACCCACCTGCATTCCTGTAATGGACCTAACGATCTCCTCCTCCCCTCTTCGCATTACGTGTCCGATGCTGAAGACGAAACAGCTGAACTGATATTGGAATCCACAGACGCGATTGTTTCCTCACAATGACCTGAGCAGAAAGGTCACGGATACGTGTGAATAGGCCCTAATTCTCCTATATCTGTGTCTTTCGCAGCATCACAATCGTGTATTACCACATTCTTCGCTTCTTTCTACCGCTGCCTCTGTATGTTGTGTGTGTGTGGAGTAAAATTGATTATCCGCCATAATGTCCGACATTTCTATATTCGTTTTGAGAGTGAGAAACTGAAGCCTGCGAAGGGTCAATTGAATTACGGATAACCAACTTGCATTGAAAGCGCCTACTGAATGCCCAGTAAAATTGAATTATATGAAAATAAATGTCTGTATATTTTCGTTTTGAGAAGATTCCATTGCAGGAGGCGCATAAACTTCCAAATATTCAATTTTCATCACTTGTTTTATAGGAGGCAGGTTTTGCAATCGGAAAGACCCAACTGTTTAGAGGCAGTCATTCGAGCTTTATTTATTTGGAGTCTTACGTTTTTAACTCCAAGCATGGCCTACTGGTAGTCAGATTATTTCCATGGCTTTTTTCGGGCGAGATCGCGGTCCCCAGTTCGCCTCCCGTCAGATGAAAAATATAAAAAAATAAGTTTTTGATCCCGCAACTGACTCCTGTTGTATTGTAGTTATTGTGCAAAAGGTCAGACACCATGCAATATTATAACTAACAAAGCATTAATTTACCTGCCAAAAATTTCTATTTTGGTTGTGCAATGCGGTGTTGGAACAGTGGGATAGGCCGGCATCCCCCCACAGACAATTTAGCCAATATTTCCTGCGGACCCAAGACGCCTGGCTGGGGTGCCCTCAGTCAGAGCATGTTCATTGGACCCGCAGACCTAATCATGCCTGATGTCACCATGGCTGTCTCAAACACCTGCTTATAGTTATTGAGCAATAGGTCAGACACCATGAAATATTATCATAACCAACAGAACAGTAATTTACATGCCAAAATTTATATTTTGGGTGTAAAATGCGGTGGAACATCAAAATTAGCCGTGGTCGACGTAGGCTCTTCTGAGAGGGGACCGTTAGAAGCCTACCCATGTGTTTTACCGTGCGTGGGGACCCGAACTCCTGGGAAATGCGGATCCTAGTGGCTGAAGGGGCACTGGGTTGTTGCGACCCCCCCCCAGGCACCAATACCCCACTTTGGCCATAACTTCCAGTCGAAAACGGGCGGTAAGACGGATATTCGGTCGGATCAATCGGCTAACGGGGGCGCTTCTCGCTTCATAGAGCTACTTTCGGAGATGTCAATGGTCAGCCCTCGATGCCTATTGGTCCTGGTACTCGAGGGTCACGAGGACTCTGCGGTCACTGCGGACAGGTAATTCAAAATTTGCACACATATGATGCAAAATCCAGAAGTCGTCGAACGTACAGCGCAGGGGACTAAAACCCCAGTGCCGGCGGCCGTCAGGGGTGCGCGAGCGGCCCCGGGCCGCCGTCATCAGTAGTTTGCTATGTCACGGGGTAGGGAACTTGGATCCCATGGCAGATAGTGCACCGAGCGTCCTCTGTGAGGTAGGCCGGCATCCCTCCACGGCAAGCAGCCTCAGTATCCCTGCGGGTTCCAGATGCCTTGCTTGGGTTCCCCCAGTCAGAGCATGTTCAGGAAGCATAGGGGCAAATCTTAGATTAGGAACGTGGAATGTGGGGATCCCTACTGGTAAACAGGGTCGGGTCTGTGAGTTCCAGCCCTCCACTCTCGCCTATCTCCCACCAGGTCCACGTCCATCCCACACACTACCATATCTTTACAGACAACCTGCTCCCACGTCTGCTTTGGTCTTCCCCTACCCCGGGTGCTTCCAACCATTTGCTTTTCTGTAATGGACCTAACGAGCTCCTCTTCCCCGCTTCGCATTACGTGTCCTTACCACCTCAATCTACTCTCCCTCATTTTTTCCGCCATGTTCCCCACCCCCAGGCTACCTCAAATATACTCATTCTTAATTCTATCAGCTCTTGACAGCCCATTCATGTAGCGTAGCATTTGCAACTGGGCTACACTCGGATCTATATAACATAGCTGCCCTAACCACTGCCCTTTAAAACTTCCCTTTCAAGCCAAGTTGCGTTGCACACACCAGTTCTCGTGAGATCATTGAAGTTAGGCAGCCCAAACCCACGTTAGTACCAACATGGGTGGTTGGTAGGGAACGTTGGATGCGACAAATTTCCCCTCTCCTACATCCCATACACCTACCTCCTCCTCACCCGCGAGCAGCCTCCTAAGGGTTCGGCCTGTTATGGCTGCTTACTTACTCCCCAACTCGTTAGTGTAACATAGAAACTTCATTGGGACCCTCTTATCACAGAGAACTCGTCTGTCTCCACTTCAGCTATCCCCCACTGATTCTGTGGGTAACATCCGAAACTATCTCCCCATTGCTTTGCAACGCTGATCCTAAGTACTTTACCTCTTGCACCTTTGTCACCAGCTCGTTCCCAGAGAGTACGTCACCATTTATTTCTTGTCGTTCACAATTGAAAGTTAAATACGCTTTCTTATTCATGTTCATCTTTAGTCATCCCTTTTCTATTACTGCTCTAATATCGTTTGCGTCGAAGGGCCCATTCTCCTATTCCCGTCAGCAGTTCGTCCATAATCAGAATGAAGAGGTATGGACTTAGGACTGAACCTTGGTGTACTCCAGCCGTCACTTGACAGCCTACGGCATTTCCCCAAAGAGACCTTACCCTGGTTATCGAACCATCATATATATCCTGCACTATCCGATTAAACCTTTCTTCTACTCCTTTTTGTGTAATATCTTCCAAACTTCCTGCCGTGAGCACTGTCATAAGCCTTCTCCAAATCAGTGAAGATGAAGGACCATTTCTACATTGGAATATAAATGTGGATCAGCAAAATCGTCGAAATTGATCTGTGAAGGTAGACCAGCGATAAAAAGAGTGGGGTTCGTGGCACAAGGTCCATAACCAGCTACAAGTACCATAACCAGCCCATTACAACCCCTGTTGTAAGTGACGATCACAGATTAATGAAACACATAGATGGCATCAATCATATAACAACGTTTACCCGACTTTTTTATTTATGTTTCTGATGTACGCTTCCAATCTATTTCTCTGTATCTTTTTTTCTGCTCCTGTCTCTGAGAGAAATCAAGATCTCATGAGTAAATGGCTTCGGAATAGCCAGGAAATGAGTAAGAAGTAGTCTTAGATGTCAGTAGCGACTTAAGTCATTATTCATCTTTAATTGTGATTTTATCAGGTTTTGTGTTTGGGAGGACTTAACTTAGCTCTTGCAAGGCCACAGTAAGTCTGTATACTTTACACTGGAGCACACACAAGTAACCAAATTATGGACAAAAACACTAGTCGGGTGCAGTTGTTTAGTGATAAAGCTCCAAGAAATTACACTAATTCCTGGCTTATAGTCAATCCAGAAAGGACGGAGAACAGATGCTTTTCACATACCTAATTTATAAATGTGTGAGAAGCACTTTATTTCCAAAGGCATTACCCTTGCACACAGTTGTTGAACTTCTTCTAATGCAGCAACCAATACCTCATAAGTCACAAAATTTTGACTTGGAGATGAGTTTGAAAATGATCGAAAGCTTAGTTATAGAAACTTTAGCCATGCTGTGGGGGCCACTGACAAGCTGAAGGGATGAAACTGCATGAAGTAGGCTGCAGATATGCAAATCCTTTATTTTCTTTCACTTAGATCAGAATTTGAGTCTACAATAGGCATGTCGAATTAATACACGTTACCAGGGTAAGGACACCTTGGGGAAACACTGGGGGCTTTCCTGTGAAAGTTGGGGTGCACCAAGGTTCTGCACTTAGCCCATATCTTTTCATCCTGGTTCTGGATGAACTGCTGATGGGTGTAGGTGAGTGGGCCCCTCAGTGCCTGGCATTTGCCGATGATATAGGGAAAGTTAGTGACAGCAGAGAGGAGATAGAGAAAGGACTAAACGACATAAGAGGAGCAATGGAAAAGGGAGGGCTAAAGTTTAACATGAAGAAGACAGAGTATTTAGCTTTCCACTGGGGTGGTCAGGAAAACAATGGGGACATACGCTCAAGGGGCGAGCTAGTGAAAAAGGTGCAAGAGGTAAAGTACTTAGGATCAACATTTCAAAGCAATGGGGAGATAGACTTGGATGTGACTCATAGAATCAATGGGGGGTGGTTGAAATGGAAACAGGCAAGTGGAGTCCTGTGTGATAGGAGGGTCCCAATCAAGCTGAAAGGGAAGTTTTACAGGACTGTGGTTAGACCAGCTATGCTATATGGGTTAGAGTGCTGGGCAGTGAAGAAAAGCCATGTAAATCGCGTGCAAGTGGCCGAGATGCGAATGCTGCGGTACTCGAGTGGCGTGTCGAGAGCAGATAGAATTAGGAATGAGTATGTTAGAGGTAGCCTGGGGGTGGTTGACATTGCTGAAAAGATGAGGGAGAATAGGCTGAGGTGGTATGGACACGTCATGAGACGTGGTGAGGAGGAGCTCGTTAGGTGCATCCCAGGACTGCAGGTGGTAGGCAGCATCCGGGGCAGGGGAAGACCAAAGCAGACATGGGATCAAGTTGTCCGGAGGGACATGGCAGTGTGCGGGGTGGATAGAGACCTGGTGGGAAACAGACGGGAGTGGAAGGCTGGAACTCGCAGACCCGACCCTGCCTCAGGTGGGATGAGGGGATGATGATGATGATGATGATGATGACTTTCAGAGGGTAGTCTGGCTTCGGAGAGGGGATTGAATTGTTGAAGTGACCGTATGCTAGACATTGTGACGCTCATTTTTGGATGGTACGTGTAAACAAAGAGTGATTTCACTTTAAGTTGCACTTCTGTGAAATGATTCAGGATGATCATCAGAAGTGAACTGCATAAACCTACCTTTAACGATCATTATTTGTTCCCAAATCGTAATTGTAATGTGGATGGCTGAAGTGTAGACAGGCAAGTTGGGTTTTGTGTGACCGCCGGCAGGGCCCGCTCTAAGGGGGGGGGGCAACCCGGGCATTTGTCCGGGGCGCCATTTTGGCTGTAAGTGTCAGTACAGAGCACGCAAACAGAGCGCTGCTTCAAGGGGCGGCAATTTGTCCTTTTGTCCGGGGCGGCAATTTGTCTTTTTGTCCGGGGCGGCATAAGTGCTAGAGCGAGCGCTGCCGCCGGGTTCCAATAAAGTTGAAGGGCAAAGTTTGCAGAACTGTCGTTAGGCCAGCTATGCTGTATCGCTCAGAGTCTTTGGGCAGTTAGGAAGAACCATGAAAGGCAAATGCAAGTGGCTGAGATGCGAATGCTGCGCTACATGCGTGGGATGTCACGATCCGAGAGAATTAGAAACGATTACGTTAGAGGTAGCTTGGGGGTGGGAGACATTGCGGAAAAGATGAGAGAGAATCGTTTGAGGTAGTATGGGCATGTGATGAGGAGGGGAGAGAAGGAGCTTATTAGGTCCATTGTGGGACTGCAAGTAGTTGGGGGTACTAGAGGCAGAGGGAGACCAAAACGGACGTGGGAGCAGGAGGTGCATAGGGTCATTGTGACGTGCGGGGTTAAGGGGGATTTGGTAGGGGATAGGCGGGAGTGGAGGATTAGAACTCGCTGACCCGACCTTGCCCCAGGCGGGATTCCATAGGAATAAATGTAAAATGGGATAACGCATTCCATTTTTGTGAATAGTGCAAATCGTTGAAGTAGATCAATTGTACAGTATATGCATGCCTGATCAGCCATGCTCACACCTCGTTCTCACCTCACAATGATTTAGCGTTACCCCTGCCTTCTTGCTACATTTTTTGTTTGTTTGTTGGAGTTTAAGTTCCCGTCAACTACAAGGTCATTATAGACCCGTCCACTGTATAGTTCTAATGCATATACTACACAGACATTACACTAATGCGACGATTATTGGGTATTAGCAGTACCCAGCTTTCCCGAGCGACCACCCATGTCAGTACTAACTGGGCTTGCGTTGCTTAACTTCAGTGATCAGACGAGAACTGGTGTGTCCAACGCAACTCGCCGCTCTTGCTACATTTTCTTTGGGACCAAATGTGGGAGCATGCTTAAACGTTGCAGGTAAAATGCACAATAATATGTCTGAATGCAACTAACACAAGCAACTGTAAGATGTCTAGCTAAACACAGACTGATAGCTGAGATGCAGACAGTCAGGATCCTGCATGTGATGTCATGTTGTCTTCTCATCACCCGTTATGGGAAGTACTTATTAAGCCAGGTTTGACTGTAACTCCTAGGTTCTTAAAGTAGGATGGGAATGCCTTTTTCATAGGAGTTGACGGAATAACAAAGATGACTCAGAGTCCTTTTCCGCTGCTAAGCTACCACTTTAAAACTTGTCGATCTAACAGGTACTAGTGCCCTATACTGTATGTCAGTTGCTTTTCAAACTGCAATTCTTCAAGAAGATGGAGGTGCGTTGTAAGTCACTTGTAGAGAAATATGTTGCAGAGATATCGTTGTATTATACTAGGATTTTCATTTTTTGCAGCAGTCAGCCTTTAAAAGCACATCAATGTGAAAAATTCTAACCGCAAATATATACAGTATATTTGCGTTTTTTGATGTTTGTACTTCCGATATTATCTACTTTTCTTTGTTACATCTTTTTGTATATCACTTTTAATAGTAGGGTAGCGTGTGAGTTACGTTACTCTGAGAGTCACTGCATTTACGTCTTAGATAAGGCCTTATCACTCGGCTGTGCTTTAGAAACATGATTACAGTGAAACGGGAAGTCTTAGAGTAACGCCGCCGTTTGAAATCATTATATTTTATGTTCGTTGCAAAAAAGGATGACGTGCAAACATTAATCTTGAGGTTTAGAGAAGCTTTTCAAAATGAAACCACATTTCAGTCTATTTATTTGAAAGATAAGTAAAAGGGCATATTTAATTCAGGTCGTGTTGTTCAGTCCACCTTGAACAATTAAGTAAGCGTTTCTGTGCTGTAAGCTTTGTGGTGTTCAGAAACAATAAAAAATAGTGTTTAATACTGTAAATTTAATTTCTTTTATTTAGAATCTACATTTTGCTCGGAGAACCAGATTCTGCAATCGCAATGTTCAAAAAATATAATCATTATGAAGAAATGTTGAAATTGGTGAAAGTGCATCATCCTGATCTGTTAAGCGAAACCTTTGCTCACTTAGCAAAGGTAAGCGATTACTTGCATAATGTGCTATTATTCTGTGACGTAAGGTGCAAGCTTTGATAACTTATTTAGTATGAATTATGCCTTACAGGAACTTGAAAGTGCTAAAAACTTTCGAGATGCAGAAAGATATTATTTGGAAGCCAAGGACTGGAAATCGGTGGTTAACATGTATCGATCAAATGATATGTGGCCTGAAGCTCACCGAGTAAATATTTGATATACAATTTTTGCATACAGTTAGCTAATTGCAAGTAATTCACAATTGGAGTAAAACCCGCTTTAAAAATTTTAATCTTGAGGAATACCACCATGCCACTGAATTTGATCCCAACTGGATGTCAACGTGCTTGACTCGTGAGTTTATGATTGCACAGCTTAGGAAAACTGGGTACCGCTAATACCCAAAAAATCGTTGCATTGTAGTGTCTGTGCAGTCTCTGCATTAGAACTATGCAGTGCACGGGGCTCTAATGACCTTGTAGTTGAAGGGGCCCTAAAACATCAACGAAGGAAAAAAAGTTTATGGTTGCAGGTTCAGCAGTGCCGTGGGGAGCGGCGAGTTGCATTGGACACACCAGTTCTCGTCTGATCACTGAAGTTAAGCAATGCAAGCCCAGTTAGTACTGACATGGGTGGTCGCTCAGGAAAGCTGGGTACTGCTAATACCCAATAATCGTCGCATTAGTGTAGTGTCTGTGCAGTCTATGCATTAGAACTATGCAATGGACGGGTCTCTAATGACCTTGAAGTTGACGGGACCTTAAACACCAACAAACAAACAATCAGCAGTGCCGTGGAAAATGTCTAACTAGCGCCTCCGCGTATTCAAATAATGACAAATATCTTAAAAATTTTGCGCCCCAAACCCAGTTGCGCCCTTGGCGGGCGCCTTCTTCGCCACGTCCTCGTTACGGCACTGAGGTTCAGTACAGGTCGACGCGAGTGGCTTTTTCCAACAAGAGAGGACCAAGTGCGGCTTCCGTCGAATAGAAAGTAAAATCTGGGCTCGGTTTTCTTTGTGTGCGATGTCATCTGCAAGTAAAAAGAGTCCTTTGGACTTGGAGTAAACCATACGTGTATTTCAGCAAAATTCTCTCGTGTAAGAACTCGTCTTTTGACGTCCTTTTCCCCGCATGACGAAAATAGTAAGGGGTTGCAGCAGCCCCCGCCTTAAGTGGGAGACCCCGGGAAAATACAATGTGGGTGGCTCCGTCACAAACCATCCCAGGTAAGGCATAGCATAGTGCAGGAATGGCAACCAACCTTTCGTAGATCGAAGTCCAGATTACCACTATGGATAGAAATGAAGGGCAAGGTTTAAAACTGTGGTGGCCAACCCTTTTTTTGAAGACGGGTCACAATAACACGAAAAAAACCAAAAAGTTGTCCGTGGGTCAGGTGCAAGCACTATTTAATTTTATGACTAAAAATAAATTATACTCATAACACCCTTATCCCGCTTGTGGCAGGGTCGGGTCTGAGTATGGACAACCTGCTCTCACGTCTGTTGTTTATGAGACGGTAAACTAGATATGATTCGCTCTCGGGTCACTTAAAATTGCACAGTGGGTCACAAGTTCGCCACCACTGGTTTAAAAAATGGTCAAACAATGTTTCGGGGGCATGTGCGAAGTACAAATAGAGGGCCAGCGGTTTCCCATATGTGGCATAGTGTATTAAGAGTTGGCGTTTTGTCAGTATTTATTTGTGCATGTTGCTAAAAAATTTTTGTATTAAATGAAGGAGGCCCCGTGTCTCCTAGTTTCAACGGGATAAGTAGATTCTATTTGGGCGGGAAAGAGAATTTTACAATAACCATAGCCAAGAAGTAGTTGTTGTGAGATACATACTGAATGTTTCATTTTCCAGCAGAGTTATAGATGTTTGTAAGATGTTTGCAGAGAATATTTGAGAAAATGAGGCAATTAACAGGATCATTTTCTTCTAATACGTTAAAGTCTCTAAGTTGTCGACCCCATTACTTAAAAAGAGGTTAAGGCGGGTTTACAGGGTTCCCATCTCATGATCATCCTGCATGATTCACCCAAAGTGATCATCACGGATGAACGAAGTTGGGTCGCGTTCAACTTTTTGCTCACTTTTGATGATTTACTAGGGTGAATTCTCGCCCATTTCCCCACTCTTCTGTGAGCTAAGTGAATGACGATTCCTTTTTGGGTGATACGTGTAAACACAAAGTGGTTTCACTTTTTGTTTTACTCATAGTGAAACAAACAGTGAAATCATCCAAAGTGAACCGTGTAAACGCAACTTTACCAAATACAAGCGAGAATTGTAGCAAATCGTTAAATATTCATACCTAATTATATGTCTAGGTACAAGAATAACCACAGTGCATTAGAGCTAGCCATTTGTCAATGTTGGAGGCGCTCATATTGACAGCTTTTACTGAACCTTTTTAAATGCTGTTGCCAATAACTAATAAGTGGTACCCCGCTTAACGAACGCCTCGTATAACGAATGTCCCCTATAACGAACACCGTCAAAAAAGCGCGGGAGTATCGCATAACGAACTTGTTTCACATAACGAACGCTTGTTCAATATACAAAGTGAACTAGGAACTGTATAGGACAGTGGTGGCGAACCTGCGACCCACCGTGCAATTTTAAGTGGCCCGAGTGTTAATGAGATGATGTTAAAGGTGTAATAAAAGTTGGATGATGTTCTCTATTCCCTCCATTAATAAACTTTATTCACTATTAATAATAACTGATTTTTATTCATAAAATTGAATAGTGCTTGCATCTGACCCGTGGACAAATTCTTGGTTTTCTTTTGTTATTGTGACCCGTCTTCAAAAACGGTTCGCCACCACTGGTATAGGATGTCCAAGATTGTAGTAACTATAGAGGTATTAATCCAATGAGTTATACCAATATAATGTAATAGAATGTCGCTTCCAGGAGAGAACTAGTGTCCGTGGAAATCAGTTTGGGTTCATGCTAGGCAGGTCCACAATGGAACGAATCTTCATTCTGAGGCAGATGATAGAAAAGTATAGAGCAGCTAAGAAGGTTCTCCATACCATCATTATCGACGTGGAGAAGGCTTACCAGTGTTCCACAACAGGCATTATGCAAAAGGGGGTAGAAAAATGGTTTGTTCGAATAGTTTTGGATATGTACTCGTATGGTGGTTCCATTCCACAGCCAGGGTAAGGACACCTTGAGGAAAATACTGGGGGCTCCCCAGTGAAGTTTCGGGTGCACCAAGTTTCAAAACTAAAATCTATACCTTTTTATTCTGGTTATGGACGAGCTACTGACGGGAGTAGGAGAATGGACCCCTGAATGCATGGCATTTGCTGACGAGCACCGTTCAACTGCACACTGCAAGTAATTGGTTGCCTTCTCATTGTAGGGCAATTCCTAGTTTTTGTGAAGTATGAACCCCCCAAAAATGGGTCCTAGAGTGTTTTTGCTCATTAACAATCAGCACTGCACTTTGTTGTTAACTTCTTAACAATTTTCACAATTTTTCGTGGCAACCCGGAACGAATTACACAATATAACATAGAGATCTATGGGAAATTGTGTTCCGCACAACGAACACCCCTCATAACGAACGTATCGCTGGAACGAATTACGTTCGTTAAGCGGGGTACCACTGTACTTGACTTTGAATTTGACTTCATAGTTTATAAAAAATGTTTACGTAATTGCCAGGCCAAGGTGATTATCACTTGAGATTTCCATACCTGCTGTCGAAATTCCACAATCTTCAGTCGTTTTAATTTATGTCCACTCAAGATGACACGTAATAATATTTCCTGTTAATAGTACACTTTTATTCTAATTCTAGTTCACTGCAATCAGCCTCTATGGCCAATTTGGCAGTGGAGAGACTAACTCTCATTGCTACATAAGAGCCCAGAAAACTTCTAAGACCCTAAGCTATAGTTGCTGTGTCCCCTTACAATACTTTCAAAGGTGGCCTTCCCTTTCAGTAAACCCTCCGCTCTATTTCCCCAAGGGTATTCCATTGTCGAATGGTCCTTGGCAAGAAAGACCAGTAGTATGAGTCTGTCTTTGCCCGTAGTTCCTTCAATTTATGTGAATGATCCTTTCTTCCCTTATACGCAGCCAGGGACACACTTCCAGCCAGAGGTCCATTGCACCCCATCAGCCACAGTCTTGTGAAAAGACCAATGCTGTGAGATAAACGCCTCTGGCTCAGTGTGTCCCATCCTAATTCCCTAATCATTTCAGACACACTTTCCCTGCGTGAAAACCTGTGGAGCACAATTCTTGCTGCCTTTCTTTGAATTCTTTCAATTTCCCATGAGAAGTCCTATCTGACTGCCTTGACTTCGCATGAATATAATGATCTCACATCAATTTATAATCATCAAAATACGTGCATAACGACGTTATTTAATTGGTTTAAATACTGTTTCGTTGGTTATTTAGATTGCCAAATCGCACGGCGGGCAAACTGCATATAAACAAGTTACTTATTTGTGGGCTAAACATTTAGGAGGTGAAGCTGCCGTGAAACTTTTAAATAAATACGGTCTACTGGAGTTTGCAATAGATTATTCCATGGAAAGTTTGTAGGTTTTAGTTTCTAATCTCTCGTTATATTTTCTTAATATTTCTTGTTAAATATTTATAAGTGCAGTAGAGCGCCAGTTATGTTCACCTGAAGTGATTTGTTCATAAAAGTTTCATAACTACTTTTTGTATGTGCAGTTTTACAGTACTGCACTTGAAGTATACTACTGTAGTTTATCAATATCATGATGTCACTATTTTATAAGTACCACAACTCCCGCAGGCGTCCAATATTCAAATGAGAATACACAATGACAAATCAGCTCTTTGTCCAAATATCAGAATATCACGAAGTCCCAATTAGTTCAGATAACTGGCTCTGTATTGTATTTACTTCAGCAACTTTCGGAATAGGCACTATAATATGGTAATGAATGATGATGATTTAATGTTTCTTTTTTGTATTTTTTGACGACTGTATCCTAGAAATTTTGAATTTGCATTCAGTTTGGCAAGAATTACAATGAGCGACAAAGTTTCAGATATTCATTTGCAATATGCCATGCACTTGGAAGACGAAGGCAAATTTAATGAGGCAGAAATTGAATTTATTAAAGCCGGAAAACCAAAAGAGGCCGTTTTGATGTGAGTTTGATTGTCTTTTTCGTGTCTGCAAACGATAAGGTCGAACCTTATATAAATTGTTGATGAACGTTGTAACAACCGCTGTGGATGATGTCTAATATTGATTGAAATGGCTCTAGGTACGTTCACAATCGAGATTGGGATGATGCTTACAGAGTTGCTGAGGCACATGATCCAGAATCGATATCTGACATCTTAATTGGACAAGCTGAAGGTGCATTTACAAAGAAGGATTTTGCCAAAGCAGAATCACTTCTACTTAGAGCACAAAGGCCGGATATTGCCATTAAACATTATAAGGTTTGTAAATTAATTGGTCTATGTTAGTTTTCTCTCCTCTTACTCTCTCATTGAGCTGATTCCTTGATAGCATTCAAAAGTACTTGCAGCGACTTGCGTTTAATTTGAAAAAAAGGAAGTTACTTTACTAGTATTAGAAATTTGTTAATCTCAGGTCCCTAGTATTAGTAAGGATGTAAGCAGTGGATAAAAAGTGAAACATGAACTTGAAATCAACTTGGAAACCATTGATCATTCCTCTTATTTATCTGTTAGTGATTCTTTGGTGGCTTTCAACGTTTCTTCCTCTTGGTATTTTTTTTACCTCTTGATGCTGCACTGTATCAGCACCGCGTTGATTAAATTGAATGCCAGACTATAATATCTAAGGAAAAAAGGTTGCTGAAGTCTTGCTAATTTCTATTATGTGATCGTTAACTGTACTTAGGCTGTTGAGAAAGAAATCATTGCGTAGAGTTATTTATTTTGTTGTTACCAAGACTTGCCGAAAGTAATACTAAATACCCATAAATTGTAGCAAAATGAATTAACTGCAGTTGATACTTATAGGCAATGTATACATATCAAGCGTTTACGTCAAGTACGGAATTACTTTAAGAGGAAGAGCAGAGATGATAGCGAAAGCGCCACTTTTACGTCAAATCCCTGTATTAGAAGTGAAGAAAGGCAACTCCTTAAAAAATGAGAAATATTTTGGCGACTGACCCCATTAGCTACAAGTTTTCGAATGCCAATTTGCTGTTAAAATGCTACTTTTGGGCGAGAGATCCGATTTCATTGAAAGGGGAGTAAAGTCTTGGCCCCATTTGGTGTGTACGATGCCATCTGCAAAATCTCCACCACCAATCTCCCACCACGACTCCGTCAACCCCACGCAAAGCCATATCCCTATGTACAACCTGCTCCCACCAGTGGCGTAACTTGTAGGGGCAATGGGATCAAATTGCCCCGGGCGCCGGACAAAGTGCCACCTTGGAGGGCGCCTTGTCCGCCTTGCTGTAAATCAGCCGCCGTGACACAATGTGGTACGACAACTTTATGGCAAATAAAAGTTCCTACATCCGTGTACCATGTCTGGTCAGGACAAGCAACAGGGGAAGGAGACACTGTGTATGCCTCTTGCCCCGGGCGCCACAACTGAAGTTACGCTACTGGCTCCCACGTCTATTTTGGTTTTCCTCTGCCCCGGGTGCTCCTAGCCGCTTGCATTCCCGTAATGGAGCTAACGAGCTCGTCCTCCCTTCGTCTCATTACATGTCGAGCGGCTTATTGCGTTGCACACACCAGTTTTCGTCTGATTACTGAAGTTAACTAATGCAGCCCCAGTTAGTATTGACATGGGTGGCCGCTTGGGAAAACTGGGTACTGCTAATACCCAACAATCGTCTCATGAGTGTAGTGCCTGTGAGACTGTGCAATCTCTGCATCAGAACTATGCTGTGGGCGGGGCTCTAATGACCTTGTAGTTGAAGGGCCCTAAAACACCAACAAACAAAATTATTACATGTCCATGCCACGTCGATCTACTCTCTCGCATTCTTTTCCGCGATGCAGAGTTCAGCAAAATTTCCAGGTGTAGGCCAACAGTAAATAAGCATTGGATTGGCAGCCAGTTGTGTAAAAATGCCGCCCAGCGGGGCAAAAATAAGCACTTAATCCTGCCATAGGCGCAAACAGGATTAGTGATGTTAATGATGAAGGGCTTCAAGGGGGAACTGGCAGTTTAATGAATAAGCGCACTGACAACATCTAAGATGTGGGACTTTAGGAGCGCTAAAGCTTTTGGAGACCCGCATGGAAATTTCTGCATCTTCTTCATGGCCACGCCACTCTTGACTAACTTTAGAATAAGGTGGCTAAAGTGACACTCGAGAAAAGGGTTCAGTTAACAATATATCTAAATATCCAACAACGAGCCTTAACTTTTTGCCTTCTAATAAGATCTTTTGTGTTTTCTTCTGCACCTTTTAGTAGGCATTTCAAGTCTTTTAGTCTAAGACAGAGGGAAAAGTTTTGATGAATTTCAGAATGCAGACCAGACTGTTCAACACCCTTAACCCTAAGATGCACTGGTGCATAACATCAATATTGAAGAACGGGTTGTCTTTGGCAGTCCTTTGGTGAAATCGGTTACGCGAAAGTGGCGCGCTGCTTATTTCGCTTCACATCCACTTGTCACCCAGGCTGCTCTTTTTTTACAAACTGTATTACTGATCTGTCGAAGCCAGACAGCCAGTGGAATAGTTCCTCAACAAGTTTTTCCTCTTGAGCACAAGTACGTAATGACCTGTTCGGAAAAATATTGATTTCCCGGGTCTTGTCAATTACTTTACGGACAAGGGGTGTCGAAATTAACTTTAAGAATAACTTTCTGAAATTAGTGTTAACAGTAGATTACTCCCTTTTCTTTTTTGCTGACAGCGCTTGTAAATTGTTGGCTGGTCGTCACGCCTTTCTCCAATAACCTGTCTGCATTTTTTAATAGAATTTGTCAAAATCAGAGGATAAGGGAATGTAAGCATTTCCCGGTGGAGCATTGTCCCCAAAGGTTCAACAGACCCTCATAAAAAGCTAGAAAGAAACTTCATAACGAATGAAACCCTAAGCATTGAATTTCTGCTTATTTACATTCCCCCTTTCTTGAAATGACTTTTACAAAATGGAGATGTCCAAAATAATACCTAGGGCTTATAGCAAAATGATTGTACCCACAATCTTTGCCTTATTAGCACCACGCTGTAACCAACTGAGCTAATGGATCAACATCCCGTTTCGTTTTCAATGCGTTAGATCCACTAGTCATTATTCTGCATATTTAATGTCCCACTTCCTTTCCTCCACTCCCGCCTATCTCCCACTAGGTTCCCACCCATCCCACACGTTATCATACCCCTTCGTACAACCTGTTCGCACGTCTGTCTTGGTCTTGCTCTGTCCCGGGTATTTCCATAACCTACTTCCTCGTACCTACATCCTTGTTCTAGTGCGGAGCCTTGGTGTGGGTCCCATGTCATCCACTCTCAAACTACCCCTAATATACTCATTCCTAATTCTCTCTGCTCTCGACACCCCACCCATGTGCCTCAGCATGCTCATTTCAACTATTCTCATTCTATTTTCACTGTAATCCATATAGCATAACTGGCCTAATCATTGCCCTGTAGAACTTCCCCTTGAACTCTTATTGGGACCCTCCACTTGCCTGTCACCACTCACCCACCCTACATTGATCCTATGTATCACATCTTTTTCTTTCTCCATATTGCTCTGAAACACTAATACTTAAACTGCCGCATCTCTGTCACCACTTCGCCCCCCCATGTAGAATGGCAAATGTAATATTAAATTTGACTTATAGATATAAACTAAGAATTCCTGCATTGAATGATAAACTTTGGTTAGTTAGCATAGAAGCGATTCTGACTTATTTTCTCTGGTGTGTAGAGTATTCTAGTGCAAGAGTATTCTGGGCCGCGAGAATTTTCCTGGTGGGCCACTGCATTTTTTAAATGCTGTTTCCAAGTGGAGAAACGCTGTTGTTTGTTTTTGTTTTGTTGGTGTTTTAGGCCCCTTCAACTATAAAGGTCATTAGAGTCCCGTTCACTGCATGGTTCTGATGCAGAGCCTGCACAGACACTACGCTGTTGGGTATTAGCAGTACCCAGTGTTCCCAAGCGGTCACTCATGCTAGTATTAGCTGGGGTTTCGTTGCGTAACTTCAATGATCAGACGAGAACTGGTGTGTCCAACGCAATACAGCCGCCCCCGAAACGTTGTTGTAGTGTAAAGAGCTGCAGTCTTCTTTTGTGTGTCAATATCATCTCAGTATTTATTACTTTAACGTATATAGAGTTGCCGATTATGTTACATCAATAATTAATTAGTGCATTTCTCACATACATTACTTTCTTATGGTTTCGGTTAGGAAATGGATAAGTGGGTTGACGCGCTACGAGTTTGCCGAGACTATTTACCCAACAAATTGCAGCAGTTACAAGCAGAATATGACCAAGAGGCTGGAGCAGTTGGTCGAAGGTAAATGCACTTAGAGCACATTTGTAGTTCGGACGATAGCATGTAATTTATCATCTTGCTACAGTTTACAATGATAAGACCAATGTAAAGAAAAAATTAATTACATTGTCCCAGCGTCAACATCTAATTAATATCTCCAATATTGATTATTAGTGTTTTTTTCCCACCGTACCCCATACCGTATATGGTTTATTACATGTCTCTGTAATAAGTTTGAACAAATATATCAGACCTGAAATGAGATTATATCATGGGGAGGAAAATTTGACGTTACAATGTGACGTGTAGCTTTCAGAGGTCACTGAGGTTGTTAAAGAAAATTTGTACGTCTGTGATAACCGTCCTAGGTCATCCTTATCACTGTCTTACTCAAAAGCAGAGGTCTCAATTTCTGGAAAAATCACACGAATGGGAGCTGCAATAAAGCGTAGGAGACGAGCGGCAGGGCCATGTGTAAGTCGCTCCGGCCCGTTGCCGTTGTCAGAATTAGTAATGAAGCCCTTCTTTTAAAATGTTTGGGACCCTATCGTAGAGGGATATTGCAGCGAATTGAGTTGGCAGGAATACCAGAAATTCAAAACGTCTTGCAGAATGTCTTGCCTTGTCCTTGGGCGGGTTAACGGTATGATGGAACCTCAGAATTTCATCACCAAATTCTTGGCGGTTCAGTTGTTGCGTGAGTCACTGGTTACAGGCTCCTTTTGAGCGAGAGGGAAGCTCCTAGTGTATCCTCCGTCGAATGGGGAGTAAAACACTGGTCCCGTGCAGTGAGTATGTTACCCGCACGTAAAAGTACCATTTCTTCATGCAGTAAAATATACATGTAGATCGGCAAAATTCCCAGGCGCAGGAGTTCGACTTTTTGACCTCGGTAGCAGTACCAGCGTTACAAGCACCTGACCTTACCTTTGATGAAAAAAAGGGATTAGGAATGATAATGACGAATGTGGGTCGCACTGGTTGTTAATAATTTTCCTTTTTTTCAGTCAAGTTGATGCCTTACTTAGCCAAGCTCGAGAGTGGGAAGAATCTGGCAATTTTTCCAGAGCTGTTGAAACCTATTTGAGGATATCTGAATCTCATACAAGTGACGTTGATGTATTGGAAAAGTCATGGAGTAAGGCGGCGGAATTAGCTCTGAAATTCTTGGGAGATTCTAAAGCTGTCGAAATAGCTAAACTTGTTGGACCCCGTTTGATGGAAATTCAGAAATATAGTATGGTTGGTATCACACTCGACTTCTGTTTCTTCCCATTAATGTCTGTTTGAGAACTGGTAATTTGAGTTTAACGCTTTTCATTTGAACAGGCAGGCCAGGTTTTCCTTGGTGTTGGTCTTCATAAAGAAGCAGTTGATGCATTAATGTCTGGAGGAGATTGGACCAAAGCAAGAAAAATTGCCAAAGAGCTCCAACCTAGGTACAAACCAATTTTCTTTTAAAACGCATAAACTGCTTTCAATATATGCGCATTATTTCATTATGACGCAGTGGGTAGCACACTCGGCAACTACGTCAGTAGTTCTAGGTTCGATACTGGACCGAGGTGGGTTGGCTTCTTTCGGGCGACAGAGTGAGGCCCCGATTGCGCCTTCTTTCGGATGAGAAGTAAAACCGAGGTCCCGTGTGGTATCCGATGGCATTTGCACGTAAAAGAAGCCTCTCTACTATGCAACGGGTAGATGAGGCGAAATTTCCAGGTGTAGGAGCTCGCCCCCTGGCGTCGGTGGAGTGCCCCAACGAGCAGTAGACCGACCATAAATAAGCACAGGGGTTACAGCTTTGGTCGTCAACCAGCTGTCAAAAAACACTGTCCAATATATCGCCCTTGTGCCCATTCAGGGGGGACAAGATGGGTACCCGACCCTGCCATAGGCGGGAAAGGGGTTAGAAGTTGCTATATACGCATTATTTTATTACGCTAAACAGTCTCATATTTCAATAGCAGTTTTTTTGTGCGTGTGTGCGGTTTAGAAGTGGAACTATTATAACCTGCAAAACTCACTGAAAGCATTTAATAGGAACGGATTAATGAAAAAAGATAATGTATTTTATCCCACAAAACAGCAAAAGAAAAGCTTGCCTATAAATCATTTTGTGCAATAACTGCTATGAGAGCGTGACTCGCCTCGGGGGCGTAGATGTTCCAAGTCAGATCCTGTACCTAGGTGGTTTGGCTGCTCTCAGATGCGAACTAGGCCCCAATTGCGTCCTTCCATCGGATGAGAAGTGAAGTTGTGGCGCTGAGCGTAAAAGAATCCGTACTATATGGAGTAAAATATACGTATTTCGACCGCTTGTATGTTTTGTTGCTGTTTTAGGGCCCTTCAACTACAGTAGTCATTAGCTCCCCCTCCACTGTGCACTTCTAAGGCAGAGCTGCACAAACACTACACTGTTACGACGATTTTGGGTACCCACTGATCCCAACCGGTCACCCATGCCAGTTCTATCTGAGGTTGCGTTGCTTAGCTTCAGTGATCAGACGAGAACTGGTGTGTCCAACAGCCGCTCCCAAAAGTTCCGGGTGTAGAGCTGGTGTACTACCTGCTCTAACGTCCGCATTGGTCGTCCCCTACTCCTGGTGTCCCCAATCACCTATAATCCCACAATGAACCTAAAAGTTCCTCCTTCCCCTTCTCATCACATGTCCATACCACCTCAGCCGATTTTCTCTCATCTTTTCTGTGATGTTCTTCACCCCAAGCTACCTCTAATGTAATCATTTGGGATTCTGTCGGCTCATGACACCTCACTCATGTATCGCAGCATTCGCATCTCAGGCACTTGCAATATATAGCCCAAAAGACAGTGAAATGAAATTGGGCAAAACACCCACCATAGGCGGGAAAGTTTGGCGATGATATGATGAAGAGATTTTATGAGAGTTTGGCACAATATTGATGTTACCCCATTACACTGCAATTACGCCTACTTGTAAGCAAATTTATGACGCTATCAGAACGGAAATTACTTTTGAGGATGCCCGACTCATAATATATCTAAAAGGCCAAATGTCATGGAAACCCACGTTTTTTTTTTGAAAAAAAAACTCATTTGAAGCACTCGGCCTACGCTCCTCTCTACGTTTCACTGCAGATAACTGTCATTTAATTACATGAAGATGATTCATTCATTGTCAAATCTTGATTATATCTGATTTAAGTGTTGAGAGCCCCGGAAACGAGCAGGTGACATAAGCACACACACATCCACACTCCTGTTCTGTCTATTCCGGTGGCCTGCTTTACATTGTTAGTCCTTGGTTAGAGTTTCGATTCCCCACGTGGCAGATGATTTCTATCGGGTAAGAGAGAATTCTAACGTGCACCTTCCGTCGGATAAGAAGTGAAACCGTGTCATTTGTACCCAAGAATCGTGAAGAGTTGGAAGGAGCTCAATCCCTGGCTTCGGTGGAAGAAAGTGCCCCAACAAAGAAGAGGCACGGCGTTAAGTAAGCAAGCGGTCGTTGCATTATGTCGACAGCCATATGCGTGACGCAATGCCGTATTAAAGTTCTTCCGGGGATTCCCTGTTTCGATGGAACAAATCGACACTCGACCCTTCCATAGATGGGGAAAGTCGTTAGAAATGAAAATGATGATTGCGTACTCCGATTATCCTCGTCTTGATTACGTCGCACTTGCATTACAAAGGACCTATCCGACAGAAGCCACACTGTAGGTCTCCCTTTTGTTGGAGATTAAAACACCTGCCTATGCCAGGTGCAAAGTCAAGGGGCATCATAATTGTGGATCGAACTATTAGGCAGGTTAAAGTGGCTCTTTTAACTCCTAACCCTTTTCCCGCCTGTGGCAGGGTTGGGTGCCCATCTTGTCCCTCCAACTTGCATTAATTTCCCTCCTTATGTACTGTTCTACTTGCTTGCAGTTAAGTTGGTCATCAGCTATCTGGTGCTAATTTACAGACTGTGAATCGCTGTTTTATTGAGGATATCTTCTAAGCTTCGGCATTACTAATTTCCAGTTGGTTTACCGAATTTCCAGTTGCCTTATCATTCTGATAAATGGTTCTGAACTGATAGTTGAATTTAATCATGTTCGTTTCTCCCACAAGGTTACAGTCATCGTCATCTTATTGACACACAAGTGATCTGGTTTACGGAATTTTTACGCAACCGACTGGCTCTCAACCTAAGGCTGAAACCCCGTTGCTTATTTATTGTCGGCAGTTTTCTTCGTTAGGGACGGGAGCGGCGAGTTGCGTTGGACACACCAGTTCTCGTCTGATCACTGAAGTTAAGCAACGCAAGCCCAGTTAGTACTGACATGGGTGGTCGCTCGGGAAAGCTGGGTACTGCTAATACCCAATAATCGTCGCATTAGTGTAGTGTCTGTGCAGTATATGCATTAGAACTATACAGTGGACGGGTCTCTAATGACCTTGTAGTTGACGGGACCTTAAACTCCAAGAGCACCTTCAATAAGTTAGAAAGTTAAATCTGAGTTCTGAGATGTGTGTACGATGTTCTTGTCCCCAGTTCTTGTCTGACCACTGAAGTTAATCAACCCTATCCCAGCTAGTACTGACATGGGTGGCCGCTTGGGAAAACTGGGTACCGCTAATACCTAAAATTCGTCGCATTCGTGTAGTGTCTGTGCAGTTTCTGCTTTAGAACTGACGGGGCTCTAATGACCTTGTAGTTGAAGGGCCCTAAAACACCAACGAACAATAATAGGTGTAGGAGCTTCCTTCTCCCCTGGCTTCGATATATTTCTCAGCACTAGAGAGACCGATGTTAGGCAACTAAATAAACCAAATCGAACCTCATCTACAAAACTCAGCTAGGAACATGCCAGCAGCAAATAAATATTTTAATGTTTACTTTATTGCTTTATTTTTAAGAGATAGTTCAAATCATGAAAATTTTACGTTGTTTTCATTATAGATTAGAAAGTTATGTTGAAGAAAAATACAAAGAATTCTTAAAAAATGAAGGAAAAATAGACCAGGTGTGTCGTTGTTTGTGGTGTAGTTTTTTTTTCGTACATTCGTAATTCATTATATTATGCAGTGTTTGAAATACTTTTTTGTCATATTTCAGCTTGTGGGCGTTGATATTTTGGCCGCCTTAGACATGTATGCTCAAAAAGGAGAATGGCGCAAATGTGTTGAACTTGCCGAACAGCAGGTACATTCCTTTTTTTCCTGATCCGATTTCATGTCCGGCTGGAAATAAGTTCAGTATTGCCTCAAATAGAAATAACTGACAGGGCCGTAACTAGGGCGTGGCGAAGAAGGCGGCCGCCACCGGCGCAACTGGGTTTGGGGCGCAAAATGTTTGTTTTTTGTCATTATTGGGTTACGGGCAAGCGAAAGTTAGACACTTGCCACAGGCGCTTCATACCCCCGTTACGGCACTGATAACTGATAAGAATTTTTTGTAATGAAATATTATACGCCGAACCAGCATCGCGGGTACAGTCCTGGACCGAGGAATTTGCTTTCTGTCAGACGAGAGAGGCCACAGTGCGCTATCCGTCGGATAGAGGGAGTAAAGTAGTGATCACCTGTGGTATACCGATGCCACTACTGCACGTGAAAGAACATTTGCTACAAGGCTACCCCTAACTCATTACCCGCCTATGGCAGAATCGGGTACTCATCATGACCCTGAGAATGGACACAAGAATGATATATTATACGGCATTTTTTGTCGTCATCGATCAACGCCTGGGAGTTTTGCCTTATCTACCCATTGCATAATACACAGGGTTGTTTTACGTGCAAGTGCCATCCTTCGTTGGACACTTGCAATGTCTGATCACTGAAGTTAAGCAGCGCAACCCCAGCTAGTACTGACATGGGTGGCCACTTGGGAAAACTGGGTACTGCTAATACCCAAAAATCGTCACATTAGTGTAGTGTCTGTGCAGTCTCTGCATCAGAACTATGCTGTGGACGGGGCTCTAATGACCTTGTAGTTGAAGGGCCCTAAAACACCAACGAACAAACGAACAGAAGCCATCCTACACCACACGGTTTCTCGGTTATACTTCTAATCCGAAGCAAGGCTCGCTCAGGGCTTCCTTCTCGCCCGAAAGAAGCCAACACACTCGATGCTGTATCGAACCTGGAACCATCGTCGTCCCTTTCGTCGAACCTTCCCCGTCGTCGTGGGAGGGTGTTCCCGGGTGGGTTACAAAAATATCGTCCAACAGATCGCTCGTGTGTCCGAATGGGACAAGCAATCGGTACCCAACCCTGCCATAAGCGGGAAGAAGTGGGAGCGGCTGTATTGCGTTGGACACACCAGTTCTCGTCTGATCACTGTAGTTACAGTAAGCAATGCAGCCCCAGCTACTACTAGCATGGATGGCGGTTTGGGAGCACTAGGCACTGCTAATACCCTAAAATCGTCGTAGCAACGTAGTGTCTGTGCAGGCCCTGTGTTAGAACTACGCAGTGGACGGGGCTCTAGTGACTATTGTAGTTGAAGAGCCCTAAAACACCAACGGAAGAAGCGGGAAGGAGTTTGTTGATGATGATGGTGTATCGCCTTTAAAAGTAATACAATTCACCTGCATAACAACGTTGAAAATGCAATGTGTACCTCATCAGTGTTGTGTTTTTTGATTTTGAAAATTTTCTACCAAATGTTGCTCACCTATGACATTTATCCTTAGCTCTGAGTTGAAATTAAGTCATATTGCTCTATTGCTCTCATGAGCTGTAGTGAACATGGTGAATTATAATGGGATTATTTCTACCGATATTGTAGCGCTCATGTATTGAGTTTTTAAACATCAAATATGAGTTGCATACAGTTGCACTGTTCCCTTTAGGTTCACTTCCGCCGAGGGTGATGTTTTTTCCCCAAAAGTTTAGCAGACTTCAAGCAAATTTAGCGAATAGAAATGGGAATATGGGCGTATCGGGTTCTCATAACCCGAAACCATCCTACTGAGGGTTCTGGCCCTCCACTCCCGCGCACCTCCTACTAGGTTTGTTTGTTGGTGTTTTAAATTCCGTTAACTACAAGGTTATTAGAGACACCTTCACTGCATAGTTCTAATGCATAGACTGCACAGACACTACACTAATGCGACGATTTTTGGTTACCGGTGTTAGCAGTACCCAGTTTTCCCGAGCGACCACCCATGTCGGTACTAGCTGAGGTTGTGTTGCTTAACTTCAGTGATCAGACGAGAACTGGTGTGTCCAACGCATTTCGCTTCTCCACTCCTACTAGGTCCCCGTCCACTCCACACACTATCATATCTTTGCGAACAACCTGCTCCCATGTCTACTTTGGTCTCCCCCTGCCCAGGGTGCTTCCATCCACCTGCATTCCTGTAAAGGACGTAACGAGTTCATCCTCTCCTCTTCTCATTACATGTCGATACCATCGCATTCTACTTCCCTTCATTTTTTCCACGATGTCCCCCACCCTCAAGCTACCCCAACTATACTCGTTCCTAATTCCATGGGAGCGGCGAGTTGCGTTGGACACACCAGTTATCGTCTGATCACTGAGGTTAAGCAACGCAAGCCCAGTTAGTACTGACATGGGTGGTCGCTCGGGAATGCTGGGTACTGCTAATACCCAATAATCGTCGCATTAGTGTAGTGTCTGTGCAGTCTATGCATTAGAACTATGCAGTGGACGGGTCTCTAATGACCTTGTAGTTGACGGGACCTTAAACACCAACAAATAACAACAATCCTAATTCCATTAGCTCTCTGAAACGAAAATTCTCGGGTCAATGTTTTTGAAATTACTCCCGGGAGCAGCGAACTGCGTTGGACACCCCAGTTCTCGTCTGATCACTGAAGGGTAGCAGCGCAACCCCAGCTAGTACTGACATGGGTGGCCGCTCGGGAAAACTGGGTACTGCTATACCCAAAAATCGTCGCATTAGTGTAGTGTCTGTGCATAAGAACTATGCTATGGACGGGCTCTAATGACCTTTGTAGTTGAAGGGCCCTAAAACACCAACAAACAACAACAACAATTGAAATTCCCGGGAATCGAGACAGCGAAAGATCTTGGATTTCCCGGGAATCATTAGTGTGCCCACACAGGTCTCTTCAACACATAATCCATGCTCATGGTTTGCAGGCTCTAAGCGTAATCCAGTTTTGAGGTCCCCTTTTTCTAAATACTAAGTGATGTTGTCAAATCAATTTATTACTGAATAAAAATGCCGATTAATCAGTCGTTTTCTTAAAAGGAAATCTATTTTAAGCCTGTCGTGTGTGATAAATGTGAAGCTGCTGACTTTTGGAGGTCACTGCCAATCGGAGGCCCCAAGCGCGCTCTTGTTGCTCCTGCTCGATGAGCCACCATTGATAAATACCATACATATTGAGTTGTATTGATTAGTAATAAATAGCGAATAGTTCTTCCTCTAGCCCTCAGTCCATTAATTTTTAGACTTCCATGCACAAAGCTAAGGGATTTGGCGTGAGGATTTGTATATTTCCTGCTGGGTTAAGTCATATGCCGAATTTATGACACAATGAGCCGTAGCTTTTTCCCTGCGAAACCCATGTAGCGTTTCAAATGGTTGCCTAAGGAAAGCCACCCAGCTAACCCATTACTCGACCTACGCATTCCTGGGCCTGATATCCAAAAGTTGTTTATTTTTCAGTATGTGTACACCTTCGCATTTTCCTTTTATTACTTCATTAATCTGATATCATCATCGGGGTTTTTTTAATTTAAATGTTATATATTTAGATGTTAGCGACATTTTCTTGTATTTCACAGAATATTAAGATTCTTCATAAATACTTAGCGTTGTACGCAACAGATTTGATGAATAATAATCGACCTTTAGACGCCTTGAAACTTTATTCCAAACATGGTACCGCTCCATATCCTCAGGTGAGACATTTTGTTCATACTTTTAAATGAAACGTGATTACTATTTTGTCAGAAAGCATATTTGATTATTTTTTTCTTAGAATTTTAATATCTATTCTCGGATTGCAACTGATCTGTTTAATCTTCCAAACCTTAATACTGCAGAAGCATATAAACCGTGGGCTGAACTGAGAGATGTACTCTATGATTTGGTGAGTCAACATTGTGCATGAAAACAGGGCCACTTAGAGGCAAGACTAAATAATTTTTAAGTCTGAATGCGTCGTAGCATTCTAGAGTTCGAGAACCGCTGATGCAATAACTTACGAGTTCCATGAGCAAAATTGACTGTGTTTAGTCGATATTTATGAGGAATTACGGTGTTTATCGTTTCTTCCTACACTTCCCTTCACGAAACCATCTGAACGTGAACGAACTATATTGAATTTCTGCGGATAGTCGTAACAGATGAAATTGATGTTCATTCTTTGCATAGGAGTTGTAACCAACTGTGAATGCGCAGCTAAAGTAGTAATAGGTGTATAACATGCCACGTATTTGAAGTCTCCATCTGCGACTATCTGGATGCCACCAGGGCCGGCCTTCTCTATAAAAGGGCCCGGGTGCAAAAATCCTTTTGGGGCCCCAACATATTTTTCCAAAAGTAAAAATGAAAGGATTCAGAGTAAATGGACTCCTCTTAGATGCCCTCCTATCCAATTCTGAGATCCTTTCTAATTTTGGAAGGTATTACATTTTTGGATGATGCCATGTGTCCGAATATGTCGTCATTGCATTTATGAGTTGGTCTGAAAGCTTATGTGGACGTCCACACCTGAGAACATTTTCAGTTGGACCTGTGGCATTATATTTTTTATTACACTTCTGATTATTAAAGGTATTTTGGTTTTAACAACCCCTTATTGACTCTTAACCTCTAATTCTGGGTTGTCCAACCTGTGGCCCATTGAGGATTGTAATGTGGCCCATGGCAAAATGCGTCATTTCTAATTATGCATTGTAGCCTACCTGCTATGTAACACCTAACGTTATCTTCACCCGTTTTGTTTTTGACAGCTTGTGGCTGGCAATCAGTTAATGGAGCAGCCGAGTGACCCACAACACCAGAAAGGTTGTACAAACCTGGTGTAGTTCAATGGCAGGGTTGTTAGGTTACGTTTAGGTTATGTTGCATTGGTAGGTTCGAATGAGGGCCGTTGCCCCTAAATGACGTATTAAACCTTTAATATTAGCAATGATCTGGGTCCTGATGCGTACTGATAATGGGGCCCCCTCAATCGTGGGGCCCCGGTGCAATGCACCCTCTGCACCCCCCGGATGGCCGGCCCTAGATGCCACCTATCCACTGCTATCCTGCTGCCTCGCTTGCTGGGAGTCGAACCAATGGCTTGGGAAGGAAGACCCAAGCACTACCTAGTTTTGAGGTCCCCTTCTTCTAAATGCCAAGTAATATTTTCAAATCAATTTATCACTTCGTAAAAAAAACTGATAAATCAAACGTTTCCTTAAAACTAAATCTATTTTTAGCCTTTTTTGAAGGCGCAAGTTTGAAGCTACAGTACTGTTTCAGAGATCAAAAGCGCGTAGGGAGCGGCTTATTGCGTCGGACTCACCAGTTCTCGTCTGATCACTGAAGTTAAGCAGCGCAACCCCAGCTAGTACTGACATGGGTGGCCGCTTGGGAAAACTGGGTACTGCTAATACCCCAAAATCGTTGCATTAGTGTAATATCTGTGCAGTCTCTGTATTAGAGCTACACAGTGGACGGGGCTCTAATGACCTTGTAATTGAAGGGCCCTAAAACACCAACGAACGATCAAAAAAAAGGCGAGTGAGAGGCGTTGCCCATACACCTGTTTAACTTTTAGTGGTACCCTCAGAGCGAGGACTTCTTGCTCTTAATGGGTGACCCGCCACTGAGTCGAACCTTCAGCCACACTCACCCAAGCACACCATTAATGGGCTCATTCTATTAGTCGAGCATAATAGATGATCTTCTTCAAAGCAACTCCTAACCCTTTTCCCGCCTATGGCAGGGTCGGGTACCCATTTGTCCCTCTGAATGGACACAGGGTGATATATTGGACATAGTTTTTTCTGCAGCCGGTTGCCGGCCAAAGCTGCACCCCTACGCTTATTTATCGTCGGTCTAGTGTTCGTTGGGGAATGCTACCGACGCCAGGGGGCGAGCTCCTACACCTGGAAATTTTTGCCTCATCTACCCGTTGCGTAGTAGAGAGGGTTCTTTTACGTGCAAGTGCCATCGTAACCCACACGGGACCTCGGTTTTACTTCTCATCCGAAAGAAGGCACACTCGCGGCTTCTCTCTCGCCCGAAAGAAGCCAACCCACCACGGTCCAGTATCGAACCTAGAACTACTGGCGTAGTTGCCGAGTGAGCTAACCACTACGCCACCGCGGCGGGTTTCATAGATGATCTTCTTCACCTCAACAAAACGTTTGAGAATGCTAAAAATTGTCCCCGAACTCGATGTTTTTGATGGAGACATCATGAGCACACCACAGTAAAGCGTTCGAAAAATAAACGTTGCTTAAGTTTCAGTCATTGTAGGAACATTGAAGAAGGTTTGCTGTATTTGTGTTTCCGTATGAAACGGGATAAGTGTAACGTATGCCTTGTGGTGTAAGGCTCGCAATTTCTTTGCGTGGGTGTGAGATATCATCTGCTTGTTCACAAACTGCGCACTCGAATGGGGCATTATTAGGATCTGTAGATGAATGACTGATTACTGTTAATTGCTCTTACTTTTGAATTGGCTCAGGGCGTTCATTTGGTATATACAGGGGACTGACTGTGTTTTTATCTATAAATCCGATGTTGTTGCAATATTCCAATTAAAAATTAACCATAATTTCGCTACTTCATTATCCTTTGTAGGATGTGTCACATTAACTGCATAATAACCAATGATTTTCTCATGTCGTAGTGTACGCGTTTTGAGCTGCACATTACTATTTTATCAATTGAAATCATCTTGAAATGTGGTAGTAAACTACATTTAAATAAAATAATGTAACCTTACACTTGTAACGATAGTTTCATTGAAATTCTTCACATTCTCGTTTCAGATGAAAAAAATCGATAAAATTAATGAAATTGGAGCCACTCGAAAATCAGAATTTGAAACTTTACTGTTAATAGCTCACTATTATGCTAATAGAACCGCTTGTTGGAGCGAGAAGTCTCTAGAAAAAATTGGTGCCAAAATTTCAGTTTCATTGTTGCGTTATACAGAGACAATACCAGCTGATAAGGCATACTATGAAGCCGGAGTCGCTTGTAAGGTGAGAGGTTTTTTTTACAATGTGCTACTCATCTGTCACTGTTTTTAGAATAGTGCACTTTGATAACTGTTGATCTTATTGTACTTTTCAGTCTTGTTCATATTAGCGATGTAGACTATATTTGCCTACTCGTCACCTATTCCTTCGTTCCCTTTAATTATTTATTTCGCATGAACATCATCAGGGTTTCTGTCAGGACGTTGACAACTGACAGTGTCAGATGTTAGGATGCCTTGTTTCAAATTACCGCATTTTATTTGAGAAATGCACATTACCATTAACTCGATTGATTTTCTATGCGTACTTTTCACCGGTGTTATTCAAATCCAGCGAGTAGAGAAAATGTCTCAACATCTGTCTGGTGTTCAGGCAGACTTGAGTTCAATTCCCAGTTTTGAAGACATGGTGTTGCTACCTTCTTCGTTATTTGCGCTTTGTAAGATGTTGGTCTGCTGTTTGCCATGTAAAAGAAGGACAGTATCCTGACTGGTCCAGTTATCAACTTGTTTCGGTCATTTTGAGTTAGTGGAACGAATTTTTTGAAATAACCTATTTTTCGCTGTTTTCTGTACTTGCAGTTCCATGCGCTCCATATAATGAAAGTTGCAGTTCTCAGTACAACCTTAGCCTCAGTACAAACTCCATTTGATGGTCTCCTATAACGGATAACACTCTTATTCCTTCCTTTTTCATCTTTTCTCCTTCTATCTCATTTGTGATAACCACTTTTACTGTTTCACTCTGCAAGGCTACATTTTTCCGGCAGTATTTCAACACCTAAGCTGATATTTACTAAAATTATTTAGTAAGTTGGAAGGGGAAAAAAGGACCATTTTTAAGGAAATATAAGCTCACTAAATGTCTCACGCGATTTAAATGCGCATTTGGATGCTCCCTGATAAGCGGTTTGAATTGTTAAATGGTGATTCTGTGTTTTCATGCATGTCTAAGATAGTCTAAAAGTATAGACGTGGTTATGTTGAAGTACATCACTTAACAGTAAAAAAAACAGAATCGAAAAAACCTCGGGGTGATGCGGCAATCACTGTGGTTTATGTTTCGTGTACAGAACATTTTCTATTTATACACACAAATGTGTAGGTTCCTTTATGTGATTATTGAGATAGAAGCTGAAATGATCCGGAAAAGCCTGTCACGTTAACTTATTTAGGTATGAAATTCCCACTGAGGTATCAAACTGTTTGTTTATTATACCTCAACGCTAGCTAGAATTCAAACGCGTGTATTCATATCATTTTGAAATTTACAATCCCACAATTTATCTCTTCGTGGTGATAACTACAGTGAAATCCGTTTAACACGAAAACGCTTAACGTGAAATAACGGTTAACACGAAACAACACTGCTGTCCGGACAAAATACTCTGTAATTACAAACATTTTTTTCTTTTAACACGAAACAAAAATCGCTTAACACGAAATTATTTTCCTTCTCAGCTAACAAAATACTGGATATACAACATATACCGAATTTTTCGTTAAACTAAACAAATAAACAATGGTTGCCACTGTTGCTATATTACAGCCTGGGTTCGGGATGGTAGAGGCATGCCATTGACAAACCTTTCAAACTATGGGTGAGGGGGGGGGGGGCTTTTTATTGACAATATATGCTCAAAAAGACACTGAAAAACAAAGCACATTTAATCCCAAAAACAATAATTCTTTTAGGCTTTTTTTAAATTATGCATTTGTAGCCTACATCATTATTTAAATTGAAAATATTGAATCTAATATGATGCCCACAAATGTAACTTTTAGTAAACATCATCACACCCTCATCCCACCTGCAGCATGGTCGGATCTGTGGGCCCACTGGACATGCTCTGGACTGGGGGCACCCCAGCCAGGCATCTGGGACCCACAGGAATATTGGCCGGGTTGTCTGTGGGGGCTGATGGCCTACCCAATTTGTTCCAGCATTGCATTATATAACAAAAATAGAAACTTTGGCAGGTAAATTAATGCTTTGTTGGTTATATTACTAAAAATTACAAGTGTAACTTTTAGCAATAAATCCAATTTATAAGATATGAGACATACAAAACAATGATGGGTTTTCTGCATGAATCGCTTAGCACGAAATTCTTTTAACACGTAAAAATATTTTGGTCCCGTCAGTTTCGTGTTAAACGAGTTTCACTGTAATTAGAAAAACCATTTTGGCATTCCTTTTTTTATTTTTGAAAAATGTGTCTCTGGTCCACCCGCCGTGGTGGCGTAGTGGTTAGCTCACTCGGCAACTACGCCAGTAGTTCTAGGTTCGATACTGGACCATGGTGGGTCGGCTTCTTTCGGGCGAGAGAGAGGGCGCGAGTGTGCCTTCTTTCGGATGAGAAGTAAAAGCGAGGTCCCGTGTGGGTGTACGATGGCGCTTGCACGTAAAAGAACCCTCTCTACTACGCAACGGGTAGATCAGGCAAAATTTCCAGGTGTAGGAGCTCGCCCCCTGGCGTCGGTAGCATTCCCCAACGAACACTAGACCGACGATAAATAAGCGTAGGGGTTCAGCTTTGGCCGGCAACCGGCTGCAGAAAAGCTATGTCCAATATATCACCCTGTGTCCATTCAGAGGGACAAATGGGTACCCGACCCTGCCATAGGCGGGAAAAGGGTTAGGAGTTGCTTTGTGTCTCTGGTCCACAGAAATGCCGTAAGACTTATCGCCCCACTGTTTGTGGCTTCCTGGTTAATTCAGCTGTACCTTTCTGATTGTTGTTGGTGTCTCGTCGTGTAGAACTGGGCTACAAACGTATTTCAATCACGTGGAGCGGTGAATTGCGTTGGACACATTAGTTCTCGTCTGATCACAATTAAGCAGCGCAGCCCCAGCTAGTACTGACATGGGTGGCCGCTTGGGAAAACTGGGTACTGCTAATAACTAAAAATCGTCGCATTAGTGTAGTGTCTGTGCAGTCTCTGCATACGATCTATGCTGTGGACGGGGCTCTAATGGCCTTGTAGTTGAAGGACCCTAAAACACCAACAAAAAACAACAACAATCACGGGCCGTTTTTCTACCAAGTAGAATTCCCGCGGACCGCAAAACGTTTATTGTTTCTCATTCTGCTTTTTGAATTTAAATTTCTTTGTTTATTTCAATTAAATAAATGGCACCAAAATCGGAACCTAAAGTCAATTTTGGTGCAAAAGATACGAAGTTAGTAAATATAAAGAGCATCTTTTCAAATACATTTTTTTAAGTCGTTGTGGGCCACAAATTGACACAGCTGGTCTTGAAAATTGATCTTGAAGCGATCAAAAGCTAATTAAGACACTAATAAGGAAAGGGACACATGGGGCCTAATCTTTATCAACGTGCTAGATACGAGATTAGCGGGTCCAGAATAGTCTGCAAATTGTAGTTCTGATATGAGTAAGATCTTCAGAGTCCTGTGTAAGGTGTAGACTGTAGAACCTTCCTGGGTACCAACACTTACCTTGTCAGTTCACTCGGTAATGGCTTAACTCTTGAACTCGTGACATAGATTCGAAAGAGGCCAAAGTTTTTAACTACATGTTGATGAACAACTTTCCAGATTGTAGGCAATCATGTTTTAATGCTTGGTTAATACCATGAAGAAAGGCTGAAAAAGAACTGAAATCGATTTCACTTTTGTATACCATCAAACTTATAAATGTGACGTTGATCTGTTACAGGCTGTTGGATGGGAAAATATGGCGTTTGTACTGCTGAATCGATATCTGGATCTCTGTGAGGTAAATAATATTCTGTGTATAGCAGTAATTTGGTGTAGTCGAAGTGTGTCGTTCTGTGCAAGTTACATTTAGTGATTTTGTTAATGGCCAAAGTCTGTAGATTATTATAACAGGCCACGCATCCTCATTATAAATTGGAAATTCATTCTTAATATAAGCAAGCAGCCTTCTTTGTTCAGTTGTTTGTAGTTTAGTATTATACTACGAGAGTCATTCATTATTTGATATAAATCTCTCAATTGTTATTATTCATAGTCAAAAGATCTCCACTTTACCGTTTCAGGCAATTGAAGAGGGTTCTTTAACCACACTGGATAATACAGATTTTCAAGATACTGATATACCCTTTGACGTGCCGTTACCTGACAAACTTCATGTCGATGTTAGGCTCTTAAAATTATCAATTAATTGTTGCATTTGAGACACTGAAGCATACTTTATGTGTTTGCTCTTAAAATGTTTCGTTAATTTTTTGTTCAGGAACAGAAACATGAAGACATCAAGGAGTGGGTTTTGTCAGTGTCTATGGATCAGAAAGTTGAACAGGCACTACCAACAGATGAACGTATGACATTTGAAGCTTCTTTAGTTGCCTCTGGAACTCGTGAAAGATCTCCTCCTTGCGTCATCACAGGTGAACATTTATTATTTGAATAATTCATAATGCTGTATATAAACAATGAAATGACATTATTTAGTAGTAGAGGATGCATGATTAGTTTGAGTACCTGGTATGAAAGTTGGTCGCCTTGCTTGTCGCTGAACATATTGATTTCCGCATTATTTATTAGCTTGCACATTCATGATAAAATGTGGAATTGCCTTATCCGGTTGTTGCCTACGAAAATGAGTAGAATAACAATAGTGGAATGCTAGGGATTTTACGATCAGTGCAGCTGCTTCAGCAATATAGCTATATGGCTGTCAATATTATGTACAGTATATTCAAACAGTGACACGACAGCGATGTGCTCGACGTTTTATGGTACGTCCCGAGTAACAAGTTGGTTCTAGCCTGCAACGACAATAAATCGCAAGTTGCATAGGGATAGTTCTAAGATTAATCGTGATTTTCTTGAAAATTGCAGTCGCTGACCCGGAATGAAGACGTGCAGCCGAGAGTTGCAATTTTGAAACGTTTTCTGATGTAGATCAAGGCGTAGATTGACAAGAATCTACGTCTTGATCTACATCAGAGTTAGGTTTACATAAACGCGAGTTAGGTTTACATAAAAATGGGTTCTTGCCTAATGAATTCCCCTCCTTTGACAGGGTGGGGTGACCATGCGATGCACACAGGGGCTGGCAAAAACGTTTTAATACTCCGGACAGACTTCTTGAAGGCATCTTTATCTAAGAGTTGTTTGTATTTGAATATCGTTCAACAGGGCCGTAACGAGGGCGTGGCGAAGAAGGCGGCCACCACGGGCGCAACTGGGTTTTGGGCGCAAAATGTTTAAGTTTTTTTTTTGTCATCATTGGGTTAGGGGCAAGCGAAAGTTATACACTTGCCACAGGCGCTTCGTACCCCCGTTACGGCACTGTCGTTCAAACCTGCCAACGTTAATTGTTAGCGGTTTCAAATCCATTTGGTGCCTTGGCCTGGCATAGTCAGTAGTTTGATCTAAAACAGTTGGTGGTCCGGGGCTCTAATGACCTTGTAGTTGAAGGGCCCTGAAGCACCAACAAACAACAGTTGGTGTGGTGGTCTGTGCCAGTTAACGGTCAATGAGCGCCTATTTCCCGCCCTGGATGCTGAAATAGGGGAGTGGATCAAGTGATCACGAAATGTACATGGTAGGGAGGAATCCTGGCCCTCAGAAGTACTTGCAAACTCAGTCAGTGTTACGCACGGATAACAAAAGTTGGGCCTAAATGCGGCCTCTTTGCGGTACATAACTTGAAGAAAGACAACAAAAAAATCAATCTTCTTTCATTGATATTATGAGAGTAGGCTAAACGTTTTTGCAAAAACTGTGGTATAATGATAATGAGTTCGATCCCCAGACAGTCCCAGTTAGGTTCTGATTGTGTCTTGTGAACCCCTTCTTCAGTTTTTCCATCACGATGGTGAATAATAGTTGATATACATTGTATATTACTCCTGTATTAGGTTATCCTGTATTTAAAAATAAAATCGAGTTTAAAAACTGCAATAAAGTGGCAAACAAAGAAGACTGGAATAAATTTTTAATGGCAGCTAAAGTAAGTAATATTTTGAACTTGAAATTTTATTTCGTGACAAATTACCTTCAAACTTTTTATCAATTACGTCTTTAATAGATGTCCCACAGCGATGAATGTCAGGATGTAATGCGTTTCATCAGTGATTGGTGTGGAGCGGCTGCAAATTTAACGTATTCTTTTCAATAGTGTTGAAATGTTTACATATCTAATGGATATCTATTTATGAGAATTTCACCGTTTAATTGTTTTTGAAAATTTTCCTCTAGTGATTGCTTACATTCCGCGAAAACTTGTTATATTCTATTGGAGATTAATGGATAACATACCACTTAGTACGCTCACACTGCAATTTATGAGCTAAATAATAAATACGATGCATTTCCCTGGCCCTTCATGGTTGCATTGCATTAATATTTTAGGTCCAGGTTTGACGTTAAAGATGTCTCAATTATTTGTAATGCAACCACCACTTCACTGTAATGATATGGAACCGTGACAAGTGAGTGATTTCAGTAATCACCTTTTAAAATGGTGGTGACATTGTCAAATTATCAGGCCAGGAACTGCATAATCACCTAATGGCTAGATGAACACCATTCATGTAATAATGTGCTACGTCCGGATCCATGAGAAGGCGTCTGAGCTGTCTTGAACCAAAGTAGCGAACCCTCACTAGTCTCAAACAGTCCATTTTCCGTCCTGGAAATACTAAGAACCTTTCCCCACCAAAAGTGATGCCCAATTCTGGTTTTACTTGGTAGATATTTTTGATTGATTGATTAGTTTGTGGGTTGGGGTGTAAGCCAGGCAGCCATAACAGGTCAACCCCTTAGGAGGCTGCCCGTGGGAGATGAGGAGGTAGGTGAAAGGAGGAGGAAGAGGGTTAATTTGCAGCACCCAACGTTCTTTACCAACCACCCAAGTTGGTATTGACGTGGGTGTGCGCTGCTTAACTTCAGTGATCTAACGGGAACTGGTGTGTCCAACGCAACTTGGCCGTGAAATACGTTGACGCATTGTGTGTCTGATTCCCATTGCTGGACTACAGACGGAGATATCATCCTACCCTTATCCCGCCTGTGGTAGGATCGGGTTGACTGTAGACTAAAACGCCAACCATCATCCCCAGGACACTTGCAGGACCCGTTTACCACATTGCTTAAGACTAGGCTTTTTTCCTCCGTTAATGAAATGCTGTCTTTGGCCGGCAACCGGCTGCTGAAAAACTATGAACAATATATCGCCCTTGTGTCCATTCAGAGGGACAAGAGGGGTACCCTACCCTGCCATAGGTGGGAAAAGGGTTAGGAATTGCCTTGCTAATGAAATTCTGTCTGTTGGCTGTATATTACGAAAGGTTTTAGTGTTGTTTTGCAGCTAAAAATAAAAATCGTAGAGAATTAAATTTTTTCTAGATCGTGTAAAAACAGAATTTGGGGTGTAACGGAATTTTTACTTTGTCCAAATACTCAGTTGAGGAAGTGAGATATTTTAAGAACATCTGTCGCATGGGAAGTGAAACCATGGTCCCTTTTGGTGTGTGTTACTTTACCTGCGCATAAAAAAGTTCTTTTTACATGGCCAAAAATACTTCTAATCGACAACGTTCTCAGATGCAGGATGTCCTGGCTCCTTCTGGTAAATTATCTCCAGAAGCATGTAGGAAGAAATTAAATGATGAAATAATGCTAAAATCTGATCTCAAGAGTCATGAATGAGACATCATGAAGAAGAACCCTTCAACAACGCCCTTTTAATCAAGCGTTGGAGGCCCCCAGCAGCAGTAGATAAAAAGTATTAGGCAAATTACTTGGCAGGCATCAGTCATTACTCATAAAAAGCAAAACCATGTTTAATATAAATACTGTATTTGGAATTAAGTTATGGGCAGAGAGAATCTGACAGCGATTCAGCCATACAGAATGTTTCCATTTGTCAAACTATTTTACAACGACAGAAGTAGGACGATGTCTATGAATATCCGTAGGTGTTTTTGCATATTGCTCCTACATGAAAAGCTATTAACTGTCCAAACAACACGATTCAAAATTACCCTGTTTTTCATTAAAATAGTTTTTAAGTTGATGTCTCTTGTTCGCTTGCCATTCAAAAAAGCAACTCCTAACCCGTTTGCCGCCTACGTTAGAGCCGAGGACCCATCTTGCCCAACGGAATGGACACAAGGGTGATATATTGAACAGTGTTTTTTCGAAGCCGGTTGCCGACCACAGCTGCAACCCCTATGCTTATTTATCTGGTCTGCTATTCGTTGGAGAACTCCGCCGACGCCAGGGGAGGAGCCCCTACACCTGGAAATTTTGCCTCATCTACCCGTTGCATAGTAGAGAGGGTACTTTCACGTGCAAATGCCATCGTACACCACACGGGACCTCGGTTTTACTTCTCATCCGAAAGAAGGTGCACTGGGGGCCTCACTTTAGCCTGAAAGAAACCAACCTACCTCGGTCGAACTTAGAACCACTGACGCAGCTACTGAGCTTGCTATCCACTGCGCCACCGCGGCCAGTTCGGTTCACTTACCATCCAGAACAGTGTTTTTCAACCTTTTTATTGGAACGGAACCCTTTGTAGCATTTAGACTTCTCGCGGAACCCTTTGGAACATTTAGACCTTTCGCGGAACCCCTTACAGTGACAGAAAAAGACATTAATTGATACAGGTATGTGTGTTAACATAAGCTGTTATATTTGTGGCCTAATGTTTGAGAGAGACACCCGAAGTTCATCTTTGACAGACAAAAGTCGTTCTCGTTTCTTGTGTTTTCATTGTTATTTTTATATGTTACCTTGCCATTGGTGGAACCCTTAGGAGGACCTCACGGAACCCTGGTTGAAAAACACTGATCTAGAATTACATAATTTTTCCGAATTTTCTATAATGGCGTAGTAGAGCTGCAGATTCAATATGGAGACTGGTTTGTTATTTCTGTTTAGTTTCATAGCAGCACGACTAATGGACATGGCATTGCCCCTCTCCCATGGGAGCGACGAGTTGCGTTGGACACACCAGTTCTCGTTTGATCACTGAAGTTAAGCAACGCAAGCCCAGTTAGTACTGACATGGGTGGTCGCTCGGGAAAGCTGGGTACTGCTAATACCCAATAATCGTCTCATTAGTGTAGTGTCTGTGCAGTATATGCATTAGAACTATACAGTGGACGGGTCTCTAATGACCTCGTAGTTGACGGGACCTTAAACTCCGACAAACAACAACAACCCTCTCCCATTCTCTCCCATTTTCTCGTTGTTTTACTTCTTTAACAGTATCTGTCTCTTCCAGCGATTTTTCCTCTTTCTGACTGGATGTCTGCAGCTCATGAAACTCACGTCACTGCCATAGGCAAGAAGCGGCATGAAATTAGTGAAAGTACTTTCATGAGAATATCATCTGACGTCTATATTCTTCCGATCAAACGCGGTGAGTCTGAGATTCTACTCTTCCCCATAGTCAAAATATGCTAGTTCTTTGACTCCGGGTCAAGGGTAGTTCTTTTGAATCAAAATTCCTTTAAGTAGATATGGGTACAATTTTAGCTGCACGTGAAAGATCAACAGAAATGTGTGTAGATTGGTAACGGTGGAGGTAGGGCCTACTCGGTCGTTATCGTCAGTTAGTGGCCTTGGTTGCCAGGTGCATCAACCCAATAATCAACCAGCTGACAACAAGGTCAATCCAAACTGTGGTCAAGCAAACATCATGTTTACAACTCTAGCATCTATTTTCAGCCAATGCAAAACTTGTTTGTCAAATTATCTTACAATGACTGGTCCCAGTGCTCCGAGACTTATACCACCATAGGCTGAAGATCTCTGAATGCCATAACTATCAATCATTGTCATGGCGAACCTCTTCAGTGGAACAGTGCGTTTACAGGTTTTTTTTGCATTTCAGTTTAAAGAGATCCCTGATGATTTTACTTTTAGAAACTCATCCATCCTGGCCTGCTACGAAAATGCAACGTTTTATTTGTAGCTGATGCTTACATAGAAAGCGATGGCCTGCACTATTTCATCGAGGTAGCCACGTAGGACCTGTAAAGTGGGGCGCATTTTCGAGCGCATGCACCATACCAGGGGTGGGGAACCTGCGGCCTTTTGGCTACTGTACTATCCCTTACATACTACACTCAGATAAACGACTCTAAGACGATAAACGATTCAGAAATGAAAAGTTTCCCCACACTTGGACTATATAGTGCCTGCCATATATATACTTGTCGTCACAGTTTTAGACTAATGTTTGTTACATTATTATTAGGACCCGCCTCGGTGGTGCAGTAGGTAGCACGCTCGGTAATTGCGTCAATAATTCTAGGTTCGATACTGGACGGAGGTGGGTTGGCTTCTTTCAGGCGAGAGACAGGGCCCGAGTGCACCTTCTTTCAGATAAGAAGTAAAACTGAGGCGTAACTTCAGTTGTGCGCCTGGGGCGAGAGACATTCAAAGCGCCCCTCCCCTCCGCTGTTGCTTGTCGTGAGCAGACATGGTACACTTAGAGTATGTAAGCCCTTTTTATTTGCCGTGAAGTCGTCATTCTTAAGGCCGGTTTACACGCTACGTCTTAACGTACATTTTGTCCATCATATAAAATGGAAGACAAAATGTACGTTTTGTTGCTTGTTTACACGTAACGTCTTTTACTCCGTTTTCAATCACATTTCCAACTTGTGATTCTAGCGTTTGTGTGATCGTTGGTTCGCTCCTTGGCGTTGCAGAATTCCCTAACGAACAGTAGACCGACAATAAATAAGTAACCGGCTGGGGAAAAACGCTGCCCAATATATTTTATTTTCGAAAGTACCAGGAGGCCCAGCTCAATGGTGACATGACAATCCTTGAAATGGTGTAATAAAAGTTTTAATTCAAGTATGACGCATGGTGCTACTGGTGTAGCCAGAATTTTTTGAAGGGGGGGTACGATGGTTGATAGGGTCTATAGCACTTAACTATATTCGTTTTCAAAACGTTTTAAATTTTTCAATCAAGGCCCAAGGGGGAATTTAACCCTCCCCCCTTGGCTACCCCTTTCAACTGTGATCGGGGGCAACTGTCCCCCTCTCTGAGTAGCAGACCAGATATGTAATAATACAGTACCTGGGTGATTGGTTGGAAACATTGGGTGCTGCTAATTGACTATCTCCCAAATCCCCCACTCCAACCTCCCCCTCACCTGCAACCAGCCTCCACAGGATCCAGCCCATTATGGCTGCTTGGCTGACTTCCCAACCCATTGCCATAACATACTATGGACATCATGTAGCTCATGGACCTCCAATTTGACGTCTCTGGTGAAGTCCAACATTGAGTGAAATGCACTGAAAAGGGACGTCTTGCATCTAAAAGGATGCCCCTTCCATCAGTTCTCCTTTGTGACCTTCAACTTGCTTCAGTTTCAATAAGACGTCCCTTTTGTGGTCTACACGCTC
>JAAFCE010009109.1:11681141-11804923 GCA_013389805.1 Trigoniulus corallinus
ATGATGTCCATAGTATGTTATGGCAATGGGTTGGGAAGTCAGCCAAGCAGCCATAATGGGCTGGATCCTGTGGAGGCTGGTTGCAGGTGAGAGGGAGGTTGGAGTGGGGGATTTGGGAGAGAGTCAATTAGCAGCACCCAATGTTTCCAACCAATCACCCAGGTACTGTATTATTACATATCTGGTCTGCTACTCAGAGAGGGGGACAGTTGCCCCTGATTGCAGTTGAATGGGGTAGCCAAGGGGGGAGAGTTAAATTCCCCCTTGGGCCTTGATTGAAAAATTTAAAACGTTTTAAAAACGAATATAGTTAAGTGCTATAGACCCTATCAACCATCGAACCCCCCCCACCCTTCAAAAAATTCTGGCTACACCAGTAGCACCATGCGTCATACTTGAATTAAAACTTTTATTACACCATTTCAAGGATTGTCCTGTCACCGTTGAGCTGGGCCTGGTGGTACTTTTGAAAATAAAATATATTGGGCAGTGTTTTCCCCCAGCCGGTTGCTTATTTATTGTCGGTCTACTGTTCGTTAGGGAATTCTGCAACGCCAAGGAGCGAACCAACGATCACGCAAACGTTAGAATCACAAGTTGGAAATGTGATTGAAAACGGAGTAAAAGACGTTACGTGTAAACACGCAACAAAACGTACATTTTGTCTTCCATTTTATATGATGGACAAAATGTACGTTAAGACGTAGCGTGTAAACCAGCCTTAAAACGGCCTTTACATTGTGTAGCGGCGGCTGATTTCCAGAAGGGGGACAAGGCGCCCCCTCCCCAAGGTGGCGCTTTGTCCAGCGCCTGGGGAAATTTGACCCCATTGCCCCTACAAGTTGAGCCACTGCAACGGGTAGAAGACGCAAAATTTCTTGATGTAGGAGCTCGATGGAGTGCCCCAACGAACAGTGAAAAGACACTGTCCAATAGATCGCCCTTGTGTCCATTCAGAGGGACGAGATAGGTACCCGACCCTCCATAAGCGGGAAAAGGGTTAGGAGTTGCTTTGTTTGATAAATTACAAGATTTAACTTGTCTGCTTAAACTTAGCTGTTAAATATCGATTAATTCTTATGACCTGCTTATATAAAGCATATAATCTCATAATTAACAATTCAATTAACAGTAATTATGTCGTTTGTATCATTCGCAATAAAGGCCTCGAATTAGATATCTATAGAATGAGCATGTCCCAAAAGAGGAGCATAGGCATGATTAGGAAATGTTTTAGACATGACCTTTGCTATCACCCTGGCAGAGCCGGCTCGTGAGTTTCAGGCGCCCTAGGCAAGTGAGTCCATCGCCGCCGCCCCCACTGAATCTAATACAGTTCTAAATTGTCCAAGCGTCCCTCACGTGCTTGGCATTTGTCTCAATACCAAAATTTAGAAAAGGCCCAACCAATCAGAGAAATTTGGGAACCCCAAGACTATGAACATTTTAAATGAATGATAGACTGCAAGGCAAGGAAGTACCTCTGAAATCAGCCGCCCCTATGAAATTTGCCGCCCTAGGCAGCCGCCTAGGTTTGCTTGCCCCACGAGCCGCCTCTGCACCCTGGTGTCCATTCAGAGGGTTGTTGTTGTTTGTTGGAGTTTAAGGTCCCGTCAACTACGAGGTCATTAGAGACCCGTCCATTGTATAGTTCTAATGCATATACTGCACAGACACTACACTAATGCGACGATTATTGGGTATTAGCAGTACCCAGCTTTCCCTAGCGACCACCCATGTCATACTAACTGGGCTTGCGTTGCTTAACTTCAGTGATCAGACAAGAACTGGTGTGTCCAACGCAACTCGCCGCTCCCATTCAGAGGGACAAGATGGGTACCCGATTTTGCCTTAGGCGGGAAAGGCCTCGAAATAGATATCTATATAATGAGCATGTCCCAAAAGAGGAACATAGGCATGATTAGGAGATGTTTTAGACATGACCTTTGCGATCACCCTTGTGTCCATTCAGAGGGACAAGATGGGCACCCGATCCTGCCATAAGCGAGAAAAGGATTAGGAGTTTTAGAGTAAAGCTTCAGCTTAGGAACGTATAATTCAAGACAGAAAATGTCAGGATCAGCCAAACCCTTCAGCTAAGTGAATAAAAGGGAACGTATTTAGGGGCAGCTACTGTACGTCCAACCAAAATTGTTTATAGGACCAAAAAATATTATTGGCTTGTTGTAGGCGGCACATGTGCTATTCAATTTGATCTGCGCCCTGCTGAATAGACAACTGTAGACTAAACTGATTAAATCGGAAAGCACCAAACAAATGGCTTCAGCGACTTCAAACACTTCAGAAGAGCTGCAGAAAACCTTGAATTGAGTCGCGTTCTTGGCAAGACTGACTTAGGATCTCTAAACAACTGAATACGGTCCTAGGCAGCGATTCCCAAACATAAAGAAGATGACTTCTAATGAAGTAATGTTAGGTTAAGCTTCATTGCTATACTTTTGAACACAACCTACTTTTTTGTGGCAGCATTGCATAGCCCGAAGAAAAAATTAATCTCGTTAATGGATAACGTCAAATTGAAATTTGAACTCATGATTTTCTTAGTGAAGATGCTCTTAAGTGGTATAAACATTGGAAGGATCTAGAAAATAATGGCAAAAGGACATTAGATGTTAGTATTAAGGATGAAACCATGTAGTTACCTTCTAGAAAGAATACTGTCAGAATTAATGGCAAGAGGAGGGCTTAATTTTATTTACTGGCGGAAAAATTAATGGACATACTGTAAGTAGATCAGATTTGAAGTACACTTAATATTACCTTCAGATCCGTACATGTATATTATCAAACTGAAATGTACATTTTATTTCGTTGGTGTTTTAGGGCCCTTCAACTACAATGGTCACTAGAGTTCCGTCCACTGCGTAGTTCTAATACAGAGTCTGCACAGACACTACGCTGTTACGACGATTTTTGAGTATTAGCAGCACCCAGTGTTCCCAAGTGGTCATCCATGCTTGTATTAGCTGGGTTGTTGTTTGTTGGAGTTTAAGGTCCCGTCAACTACAAGGTCATTAGAGACCCGTCCACTGCATAATTCTAATGCATAGACTGCACAGACACTACACTAATGCGACGATTATTGGGTATTAGCAGTACCCAGCTTTCCCGAGCGACCACCCATGTCAGTACTAACTGGGATTGCGTTTCTTAACTTCAGTGATCAGACGAGATCTGGTGTGTCCAGCGCAATGCAACCGCTCCTAGACTGTACAAATTAGTTGTCCCCGGCTCTGTGGCTCAGAGGTAGGGTGCCCGGCCCTGGATTCGAAAGTGTGCATGATGTCATCAGTACTCATAAAAGAACCATCATCACTATTAACTCTGGGAGCGGCGAGTTGCGTTGGACACACCAGTTCTCGTCTGATTACTGAAGTTAAGCAACGCAAGCCCAGTTAGTACTGACATGGGCGGTCGCTCAGGAAAGCTGGGTACTGCTAATACCCAATAATCGTCGCATTAGTTTAGTGTCGGTGCAGTATACGCATTAGAACTATGCAGTGGACGGGTCTCTAATGACCTAGTAGTTGACGGGACCTTAAACACCAACAACAAAACTATTAACCCTTTTTCCGAATACGGCAGGGTCGGCCGACCATTTTTGTCCCAATTAAGACACATTGGCGATCTGTTGGACGGTATTTTTTTACGCGGCTGGCTGCCGTTTCGTTGGGCACTTTTCCTCCACTGACTCCAGGGGCGAGTTCCTACACAGTACCTCGAAAGTTTTCTGAACTACACGTAAATTTTACTACATTAAGTAGGGATTCTTTTACGTGCAGGTAACATAATACACACCACACGAGACTACAGCTGTACTTACCTTCCTGGAGTAAAGCTACCTGGATTGCAACTTCTGAGTTGTAGAAGCTCGTCTCCGCTGTCAGCTGTTTTTGTTTCGTTTGTATTGTAGGGCCTTTCAACTAGTGCCATCTTAACATTGTGCAGCCAAGTTGCGTTGGACACACCAGTTCTCGTGAGATCACTGAAATTAAGCAGCGCAAGCCCACGTTAGTACCAACATGGGTGATTCGTAAAGAACGCTGGGTGCTGCAAATTCCCCTCTCCTACGTCCTTTACACCTACCTCCTCATCTCCCGCGAGCAGTCTCCTAAGGGTTCATCCTGTTATGGCTGCTTGGCTTATTCCACAACCCATGAAATTAATCCAGCAATCCATTTAACGTATTGGCCCTCTGATCACTTGCTGGGGAGCCCCACGAACTTAGGGACCCCATGATAATCTGTGGATGTCAAGGCACCGTTTGCATATTTGCGAGAGGTTGTCGTAGGGGCCCCAGCAAACTGCTTTGCCCTGGAGCCCATCATGCTGTTAAGACGGCACTGCCTTCAACTATAATGGTCATTAGAGCCACGTCCATAGTTCTAATGCAGAATCTGCACAGACACTACGCTGTTACGACGATTTTGGGTATTATCAGTGTCCAGTGTTCCCAAGCGGTCACCCATGCTAGTACTAGCTGATTTTGCGTTGCTTAACTTCAGTGATCAGATGAGAACTGGCTGACGTCAGTATATTTTTAGGAGCCTCCTGTCAGCAAGATAAAGAATGGCGTTTAGATTCGTTGTTTATTGCATAATTTAACTTGAGCTTCTAAATTGGATAAAACAGAGAGGAACTGACAGGGTAGAAGAGATGATGTCTGGATAGAAAGATAAGGGATTTAGGGAAGTCATGCGTGGACTTCTAGAGGATGGTTTTACATGGCTGATTGCCAACCAAATTCTATAACCCCTTTTTTTAGTCACCTGCCACAGTGGACCGCCGGAACAAGATGGGACCTATAAATAGGGTTCGTAATTGGGACACTGATATTAAATATCCTGTGTATTTTTTTCTTCTTTTAAAATTGACCTTCCGTCTTGTGGACCAAATTTGAAGTACCTAGTTGAAACGTTTTCATGTTTGACTTGCTGCAATTATGCAACCGGAAATACCTTCCGTCGTGTGGACCAAATGTTTGACTTCCTGCAAGTATGCAACCGGAAATGAATCTTCAATTGACTGGTATGCATTTTTAAATGCCTGATTTATTTTTTTTTTATTCAAGTTATTGAATTGCAAAGCGGTGTCTCTAAAGTGCAATTCTGTCCGCAGTTCATATGCAAATATAAATCAGAAGAGTGGAAGCAAAGGTCAAAATCCAAAACGACAACATGCAGAATGATTGAATAAATCCAGTAGTTCATCGGACAATCAGTTGTGCGTCGTGCAAAGAATTGACTCAGGAATTTAATGACGACTCCTAGGTTACGGACCTATGATGCGTGTTCCAATGAAAGCAGCACATTTTTTGAATTATCATTCATCTAAAGTTATGAAGTTCAGCAGTGGTCATCATTATCTCGTTAGGCTGACATAGCGAGAAAGCATAATGCCATCATCAACCTATTTTGCTTGCAAGAGGTAAATCTCATGTTCAGCCTGGTAGTATCATGATCGATTTTTTTCCCTAAATTAATGCGGTTTTCCTTACTCATTTTACCAACGAGTACTGCCATCAAACTAACCATACTGTATACCTCAGTACTCCACTTTTACATGGCATAACCCTATTATAGATAAGTTTGTTAAGTTTAGCGGAATCATGACGAATAACTAGATGTAAACAAATTTTTTTCCCTTCTTCTTTACATTTGTGTTGATCCAAAAAAAATATACCTGACATTGGCCATGGTTGGTTGATCGATTTTTGAAGCTCTTCGTTGCTTGGCATTCAACTAGGTTCTGGAAAGGCGGTTGCTCTGTAACTAGAACTACCAGTCTTAATTCAATGACTAAAGCTAGGAAAATGAAATAATAATAATGACTATGGTTTCTACTATTTAATAAGCATCACGTCATACAGGAAACATCGTTTTGGTAGCGCAGTGGTTCCAGATTCCATTAGATGAGAGAAAGGCTCCGAGTGTGCCTTCCGCCGGATGGAATGGCCGGCTGCATTGCATTGGACACACCACTTCTCGTATGATCACTGAAGCTAGGCAATGCAACCCCAGCTAGTACTATAGTGCTTGCCATGAAAGTTGACCACTTAAAATTGAAGTTTTCCCTGTCATTACTAATTGAAGCCTGTCATTTGAACTTTTTTCAAACTCCCTAGTTCCGGTAGTGAACTTTCCTACATTCTACCTCCCAGGTGGAGAAATATAGCGTCGGTTGCAGCTTGAGAACACTGGGTACTGCTAATACCCAAAAATCGCCATTACAGCATAGTGTCTGTGCAGATCCTGCTGATTTGTTGTTGTTTGTTGGTGTTTAAGGCCGCTCGCACACACAGCCACTTGTGGCGGCTGCTAGTGGCGACCACACGTTGTGGACTGCGTTTCTAATTGGAATCAAATAGGCTCAGCGCAGACACGGCGTTTGCAGTAGCGCTACTGAGCCACAAGCTGCGGCAGTCGCCGTATCTCGCTACTTGTCGCCAGTGGCGGCGTTTTTCCTATTACCGCAAGCACGAGATCTCGTTGCTGCCGCCTGTGGCAGCCACTGGTGGCCGTGTACAGCGACTAATGATCGCCACTAGTGGCTGCTGCAAGTGGCAGTGTGTGCGACCGGCCCTAGGGCCCTTCAACTACAAAGGTCATTAGAGCCCCGAACAGTAGACAGACGGTAAATAAGCATAGGGCTTGCAGCCTGGTCGGCAACTAGATGAGTAAACATACCGTCCAATAGATTAACCATGTGTCCCAGAGGGACACCAGTTTCCAGTTTACCAGTTTCTCTCTCTCTTCCTATTGTTTCTGCTTCCTGATCACTGCCATAAGTTGAAAAAGATTTGTTCTAGAAAATGCATCGTTTTTCATGTGTACTACTCCTAATTGATTTTCTGAGTACATTAACAAAATTTATGTACGCTGATGTTCAACATTAAGACCCGCTGCGGTGGCGTAGTGGTTAGCACGCTGGGTAACTGCGCTAGTAGTTCTAGGTTCGATACTGGACCGAGGTGGGTCGGCATCTTTTGGGCGAGAGAGAGGTCGCCAGTGTGTCTTCTTTCGGATGCGAAGTAAAACCGAGGTCCCGTGTGGGTGTACAATGGCACTGGCGCGTAAAAGAACCCTCTGTACTATGCAACGGGTAGATGAGGCAAACTTTCCAGGTGTAGGAGCTTGCCCCCCCTTGGCGTCGGTAGCATTCCCCAACGAACACTAGACCGACGATAAATAAGCGTAGGGGTGCAGCTTTGGCTGGCAACCAGCTGCAGAAAAAAAACCATGGCCAATATATCCCCCTGTGTCCATTCAGAGGGACAAGATGGGTACCCGACCCTGCCTTAGGCGGGAAAAGGGTTAGGAGTTGCTTTTTTGTTGATGTTCAACATTAAGAGAATGAGCCCACTTATTGAAATTTCTTAAAAATTACTCGACAGAAATTAGTAATATCTGGAATGGAGACAGTGTAATATGCAACAGCAATTTATGCCCTACAACAGAGAAAATACTATAAAGAAACTGAGAGCCAACTGCACCCATGAAAAGTCGCACATAAGGTTCTAAGATCTCATCTAAGTACTGTTCACTGCCAACACTATGACACCTCCACCACCTTAATGGTCCTTTTCCCTGACGTTGGAGGGATAATAGTGGGTTTCAGGTGCTCTCCAGATCAAGGTTCTTCTAGAATCTGTGTCCAGGCTGAATCTTGACTCACCACTGCAGAGAAGGTAGGCTGATGTTCTTGGCATCCTGTTAGACGAACTCTTTTGTGTGAGGGAGTGAGCGGGATGCAAACAGCAAGTTTTCTGGCATAAAGCCCTCCTCACAGGAGACACTAACCATTGAAACTAGTTTCAGTGGCAGCAGAGAGTTCACGCGAGGACTGTGTGGCTGTAGCAGTCTTCTGGTGATTAGCTGTTGAGGTTCTTGGACGCTCCTGCCCAGGCCTTTTGGATATGGATCTAGTCTCCTAATACTGCTTCCGCAAACTACAGACTACACTAGGTTTTCCGTTAAGATCTCTTACAACCTGCACTTGGGATTGCACTACTTTCAGGGTAGGTCATTCAGAAAGAGGACATAGATTAATGGTTCCAAGATATCATCCTTGTAGGGCTGCCATAGAAAAGACCTTCTATGAAATTATCAAGGAAGAGATATCATTGAACGAAAGAATGACGGGGATACTAAATCCACCTCTATCAATTCTGCGAAATTTCTGGTTCAATTGTAAGACATTAATTTGTTTGAGAGGCATTGACCATTAACGGGATTTCCAAACTCCATTTTCCAATCTTATTCTCCACCACCTCCTCCTCCTCTCCTAGGTTCTGTGGCTATTTTATAGTAATTACAGCATCATGTCGGTCTTATGAAGTTTATGGCCTGTGATCACCTAACTGTCGTATGCTCTGTAGGGCTTCTTTTCATCCTCTTGCCATGCAGTTCTTGACATCTGCAAGCATTTCTCAAATGTTTTTATGGTCTTGGTTTTACAGACCATATCATTGGCTTTTCAGATGGATGGTCTTGATATACCTTTAAAGAAGGACCCCTCCTCATTTCCGAATGGATTTTGTTATTTTTTTTTTCAGCGAGGATGGAAAGTTATCGCATTTGAGAAAGCAGTACATCTACACCTAGCTCACCTAGATTCTGTCTGCCTAGATTGCTTTTCATCACTGAAACTAGCGTAATATAATGGACTGTGCTTGACATTTACCCTTTTCCTAAAACTAAATGCGGCAGTTTTCTTATTACTAACATCAATAATGGTTGTCTTATGGCATTTTAACTCTTTCTTTTTTCACTTTCGGTGTTTTTTTAACTTAGTCTTTGAGGAAATCAATGAAATATAATGGTATAAGTCTTAACATTACTACTCGTTGAATGTGCAAACAAAGAAAAATAAGACATATATTTTTTTTTCCTGAACGGGAACCGCTCTTTACATCGTCCTAAATATTGTCTTCAGTTCTGAACTCGGGATGTTTCAATCAATATTACAGAAATAGTGCATTTGTAGTTCTTCATCAAATGAGCTATAACAACCTACTGTATACAGAGTGCTTTATTAAGAATTTTCATTTCATTGTCATGTTGCCATCATCTCGGTCTTGCCACCTTCCGGAAATATAACTAAATATTTAATGTCTTCCTTTGCAAACTTTCCATACTACCATTGTGCTCTCACTTTCCTGGTTTTTTAGTCTTAGTCCCCTGTGGCCTGTGTAAGAATCACTCATGCAAAAATGATGTGAAACGCTTATATTCTTTTAGTTCTTCTCACATTTGCAAATATAGAAACCACAATTATTGCCAGTAAAATAGATATAAGTAGAAAGAACTGTGGCTTGCAGCACCCACGCCCTGTTCCAATTGTACTAGGGCTTCCACCGTCCTCTCCTTTCTCCCCCCCCCCAATATCTGAACTGCCTTCTTGTACTTATGGTTGAGTTCTTCTATAGCAACGCTTAGCACAATAAAGATTTTAATTGCTATTGTTAACAAGATTCTGTAGTGCATTCTGCAGGAACATAGAGATGTACTTTGAAGATTTTATGGGCCACTCAACTGTCAAGAACATTCGAGACCAATCAATGTCTATTAATACGTCGTTCTTATCGGCACTATGCACATCTGTGAGATAAGACGGTCTAATTATGCTAGTAATGAAACTGCATGATGCTTACGTTGATGTCTTGGCCTGTAGTTCTGTTCTTGTTGCTTGACTGGCTGTAATAATGGAAAAATCTACAGTCCACAAAGTTTTGACTTGGTTGGGCTTAGTTTACTAATGCCGGCAGGGACGGAATGACTACAAGGAATATGTGGCAGAAATTTCAAAATGAACCATCAAAAACGTTTTTAGTGAATTAGTTAGCCTCTGGGATAGAACTAATGTCCGTGAAAACATTTTGGGTTCATGCCAAGTTAGTCCACAATGGAACCAATCTTCATTCTGAGGCAGATGATAGAAAAGTATAGGGCAGCAAAGAAAGCTCTCCATGCCATCTTTATCGACTTCGAGAACGCTTATGACAGCGTCCCACGATAGGTAGTTTGGGAGGTATTATGCAAAAGGGGGTAGAGGAAGGGCTTATTCGGATAGTGCAGGATATGTATGATGGTTCCATAGCCAGAATAAGGACTCCTTGGGGAAATACTAGAGGCTTCCCGGTGAAAGTTGGGGTACACTGAGGTTCAGCACTAAGTTCATACCTTTTCATTCTGGCTGATGGGAGTAGGAGAATGGGCCCCTCAGTGCATTGTATTTGCCGACGATATAGGAAAGCTTAGCGACTCCAGAGAGCAAGTAGAGAAGGGCCTAAACGATATTAAACTAGCAATCGAAAACGGAAGGCTAAAGATAAGCATGAAGAAGACAGAGTAGTTAGCTTTCAATTGGGAAGGACAGGGAAATAATGGTGACCTACTCCTTAGGGGCGAACAGATGAAAAAAGGTGCAAGAGGATAGTATTCAGGATCAGCATACCAAAGCAATGGGGAGATACTCAGATGTGAACCATAGAAGCAATGGGGAATGGTTGTAGTGGAGACAAGCAAGCGGAGTCCTGTGTGATAGGAGGGTCCCAATAAAGTTGAAAAGGAAGTTTTATAGAGCAGCGGTTAGGCCAGCTGTGCTATGTGGATCAGAGTGTTGGGCAGTGAGAAAGAGTCACGTAAAAAGAATGCAGTGCATGAGTGGGGTGTCAAGAGCTGATAGAATTCGAATTGAGTATATTGCAGGTAGCCTGGGGGTGGGGAACATGGCGGAAAAATGAGGGCGAGTAGATTGAGGTGGTATGGACACGTAATAAGAAGAGGGGAGGAGGAGCTCGTTAGGTCTATTACAAAAATGCAGGTGGTTGGAAGCACCCGGGCAGGGGAGACCAAGGCAAACGTGGGAGGAGGTTGTCCGCAAGGATATGGTAGTGTGTGGGGTGGACGAGGACCTGGTGGGAGATAGGCGGGAGTGGAGGGCTAGAACCCGCAGTCCTGACCCTGCTACAGGCGGGATAAGGGTATGATGATGATGATGATGATGATGTAAATTCATCTCATAGGCCCTATGAAAGACTGCTGCGTATTGTGCCCCAAGTAAAATGAGAAGAAATAAATAATAACCTTCTTTGTTTCTAGGTAATAAATTCAGTTTTTGCCATAGGCGAGAAAAGGGTCTGTTAAGTGGAAATAGAAATCCAGAATTGAGCGCAGAAAAAGGAAAGCAATGCTATTTTGGCGTTTAGCGTGTCTCTTTCTCTAACGAGAAATGTTCGAATAGCTGGTGAGAGCTGTCTGCCCTTCTTCGCAATTTGATATCAGAATCAACATGCGTCAGTAGTTCCAGGTTCCAAATTCTGGATCGAAGTGGGTTAGTTTCTTTTAGGCGAGAGAGGTCTCGAGTGCTCCTTCCTTCGGATAGGAAGTAAAGCCGTGGCCGCGTGTGGTGCACGATGTCAATTGCAGCACGTAAGAGAACCTATGCAACGGGCTAGCAGCCACCCTTGTTAGCACTAGCTGGGGTTGTGCTGCTTAACGTCAGTGATCAGACGAGAACTGGTGTGTCCAACTCAATAAGCCGCTCCCGTGACCTCTGAGGAACAATGAGTACTGCTACTACCCAAAAATCGTCGTTAGAATTACGCAGTGGACGGGGCTGTTTGTTGGTGTTTTAGGGCCCTTCAACTACAAGGTCATTAGAGCCCCGTCCACAGTGTAGTTCGAATGCAGAGACTGCACTGACACTGCACAAATGCGATGATTTTCGGGTATTGGCAGTACCCAGTTTTCCCAAGCGGCCACCCATGTCAGTACTAGCTGGGGTTGTGTTGCTTAAATTCAGGGATCAAACGAGAACTGGTGTGTCCAACACAACTCGCCGCTGAGACGGGGCTGTAATCCCCGTTGTAGTTGAAGGGCCGTGAAACACCGATAAAACAACCAAATCCAATGAGACAAAAAATGGATGTCCTGCTCCGCCATAGGTGAACCAAGAACATCTACTGTTTGCTTAATCGATTGCAATTCCTATGAAGAAATGCAGACCTTCAGAGTATTTCAAATTACTGATGATAAATTTATTACTGTTGACATGAAATTATACCATAAAACCGTCGTCATAAAAGCAAGTTACAATCTCCAAAATAAGCTTATAAATTGTTAGATGGAACGGTCAATCAATTGGTCAGTGAAAGATGACATCTATTATATGGATAAGAATCAAAAATGAAATGTCAAGATCAGTGCCGGATTTAGATATTGAGAGGCCCCAGGCTATTTCAATTTTGAGGCTCTTGCCAAGCCCTTTTGAAGCCCCCTAAATGTTGAGGCCCTAGGCTTCAGCCTACTTAGCCTAGTGGTAAATCCGGCACTGGTCAAGATGTAAATTAAGACAATTAAGACACATATTAAGAAATCATAACTATAGCTCTCACGATAATTATACATTGTGATGGAAATGTTGACATAATTACTTCCAAAAATTTGAGTACAAAATACTTAAAGGATCATATTAAACAATTATATTATCATTATAACAAAGTGACTTCAATATTATCATACAAATTTGATGTTCAGATATTGAAATTGGGTGACATTGTTCATTAGAATCAGAAATGATCGCCAAAGATGTCAGATTAGCCACTGATCCTCCTGATGGTTAAAAGTACTCCAGGAGTCCAGAAATGGTTTTTTAAAAGTCTGTTCAAGTTACAGGAGTTGATCTGCCCTAAACTCGTTCAATTGTTGTATAATATGGACTTGTGCCACTGCATCCCTTAGGCCCGGTGCACACATGCGATTTTTACTCGTGCGGCTTCGTAATTGCGGCATTAGATTCATTAGTTGGCAATGGAGAGTGCACACATACCTCCGGCGCCGCTGCGGTCCCGCAAATCGGAGTTGCGTCTAAAAATGCCCGCAGATCCCTAACGAACCGCCAGCACATCCGATCGCGTAGTACCTCTTGGTCTATTGTAGTGGTGGCGAACCTGTGACCCACCGTGCAATTTTAAGTGACCCACCCGGACGTGAATTATATCTTGCTTATCGTAGCATAGTGTGTGGGTTGAATGGGGACCTGGAGGTTAGAACCAATAGATCCGACCCTGTCACAGGAGGGATAAGGGCATTATGATGATGTTCTCTACTTGCTACTTTAATAAACTAATATATTCATTAATAATAATAATTTTTTTATTCATAAAATTAAATAGTGATTGCAACTGACCCACAGACAACTTTTTTGCTCTTTCGTCTTGTTATTGTGACCCATCTTCAAAAAAGGTTCGCCACCACTGGTCTATTGAGTGGTGCACACATCCACGCGGTTTCTTTGCAGATACCAAATGGACAGTTGCCAGATGTGTACTGGCGACATTTCACCGCATGTATGCATTGAATTGCTGCGGTGTCCCTGCGGCACCCGCGCCAGCAAAAACCGCATGTGTGCACCAGACCTAAATCTGAAGGCGCGTTCTCACGAGTCAAGTTTTGTTGATCAATTGTAGTTGTTCAACAAAACGAATGAAAACTGTAGTGGGAACATCTGTTTCAATCGAGTTGATCAACATTTTAGTTGATCAACAAAAGTTTGACCCAGTCAAACTTTTCTTGATCAAGTGGTGAGTTATTCACCATTACCCTTCAAGTGAACAATAGGTCTTTTGTTTAAGGCCCTTGTAGATATACAAAAGTGGACCCATCAGAGGGGTGGACCAATTGGGGGTTAACCAAAATACAGTGTTATCCACACAACTCCTTTTGACCCCATTTGTATTGTAACTGAAACCCCATTTTTACAATGAAACTGCTGATCAGTTTCTGTTGAAATGTGTGAACGAAAATTGATTAAAGTAATGTTCAACTTTTGTTGAACAAGTACAATTGATCAGCAAAACTTGACTAGTGAGAACGCGCCTTTATTTTCCCAAAATGGAAACATTTTGGGAATGTTTCCATTTTGGGAACACGCAATAGTTTGTCAGTCACTGATAATCCTGCAAGTAGGTTTTAGTCGTCGTGAAGCTAGAAAACACACAAAAACAAACATTTGTATTTGTTCTCAATGTTCGTAAACGTTTTGAAACATTAGGGAGTTTTATTATAATGCCGACGCACGCACGCAATAACGTACACAGACCACGTGATTAGCGTACGACTTTTTTAAAAAATTAAAGTTTTATCGCAGCGTTCCTGCAACGGCCCATACATGAGCGCCACCTACCGAGAGGCCTCCACCACTGTCACCCATTTTGTTTATTTTTTACTCAGCGTCAAGCGTCACCAGAACATACGTCTGAAAAGCATATGTCAAAACGTATGCTCAGCTTGACCAACGCAGCATTCGCGTTTGCGCAGTTGAATATTCGTCTGCATAGCGTAGCGTACGCTTGCAAAAAAACGTTGCAATAAAACTCCCTATGGAGTGCCTTCCCCACAGGGCCGGCATGATGGGTGTGCGAACAGTGCGAAGGCACAGGGCCCCGCGCATTCGGATTAATGAACCTATTGATAGAAGGGCCTTGCTTCATGTTTTCACAGGGCCCCTCATAATTAGTTTGCGCAGGGCCCCACAAAATATAAGCGCCAGCCCTGCTTCCCCATCTCCACCTGACAAATGTTCACACACTACTTCCGGTATGTTCACAAATTTCTACTGAGCTGAAATGCGAATGTGTTCAAAGTGTGGAATGTGCTCAGAAACTGAAACAACAAACGTTCGCAAATCTTTGTTTTTGCACTTGCATCCCAACCGGAAACGCATCGTTTGTAGATCAGGGAACCAAGCTGTTATGCTTAAACTCCTGGTTTTTAAAGAATTCTTTCGTTTAAATTCTGCGAACAAGTTCTTGTAGAAAAAATATTGTCCACAAGAGCGATTTTTTTAAAGTATTTCAGATATTGGAAGACATAGTATTTGTAAAGAGACAGAGCCGGTTGTATTGCGTTGGACACCCCGGTTCTCTTTTTGTTTGTTTGTTTCGTTGGTGTTTTAGGGCCCTTTAACTACAAGGTCATTAGAGCCCGTTCCACTGCATAGTTCTAGTGCAGAGACTGCACAGACACTACACTAATGCGACGATTATTGGGTATTAGCAGTACCCAGTGTTCCCAAGCGGCTACCCATGTTACTACTAGCTGGGGTTCCGGTGCTTAACTTTAGTGAACAGACGAGAACGGGTGTGTCCAACGCAATATGCCGCTTCCCCCCTCCTCCGCTTCTCGTCTGATCACTAAAGTTAAGCAACGCAATCCCAGATAGAACTAATATGGGTGGCCGCTTGGGAACACTGGGTCCTGTGCAGACTCTGCATTAGAACTACGCAGTGGACGAGGCTCTAATGAACTTTGTAGTTGAAGGGCCCTAGAACATCAACGAACCAAAAATGGAAATGGACATTTGTTAGTAAACATGTAAAGAGTTTTTAAAACCGCAGTTCTCTGATTGCCAAATATTCAGTCCTTCCGGTGCTTTAAGTTGCATCCTGGTCTTTTATTTCCGCAATGCAGAACTATTTTAACTGCAGGAACCTTGTACTCCCTACAGGCAGACATGATATTCTATAAATATTCCCCACAAGCTGGGGAAATGAGTCTGCGTCCTCGTAATGTGAAGACGGACCGAGTTCAATTCACGGCTGTCAAATATATAGTACTCATCTTCTTTTCTTCCTCTGACATCTTGATATTGCTAATTATCATTATTATAATGGAATTAAATTGCAGTCCATTCCGGCCCCATCACCCATGCGCACAATGGCATACATTGCCTCATAAAACCTACCTTGGAACCTACTTGAAGATATTAAGTCTTTTTTAAAACTCATTTGCTTACTTTCCGCGCATCGGGATTAGGGATTGCGTTATTCCTAATGATTTGTTTTGTGTAAGAACCTGACAAGATGTCCTCATATCTGTCAAATTAAGGTTTATCATCTTTACAACTAAATTACCATAATCTTCGCAGAGTAACAGATTACATTAAGAAACGTAGAGATTTGGGCACAATTGGTTTTGGGAGGTAAGATGGATGTAAAATGGCCGAAATTCCCTATTCAATAGTTGTATTCTTTCTCATATATAATCCGAGTTTACTTCCAGGAATGCAGGTGGTTGGAAGCACCCCGGGCAGGAGGAGGCCGAAGCTAGTGGAAGCAGGTTGTACTTAAGGATATGATAGTGTGGCGTGGACGGGGACCTGGTGGGAGATAGACTGGAGTGGAGGGCTAGAACCCGCAGACCCGACCCTGCCACAGGCGGGAGGTATGTGCTTGGTTTATTGCGCTAGTGGTTCCAGGTTGGATATTGGATCGAGGTGGGTTGGCTTCTTTCGGGCGCGAGAGAGAGAGAGACGTCCGGAGTGCACTTTCCTTCAGATGAGAAGTAAAACCGAGGTCTCGTATGGTGTGGGTGAGCGGCAAATTACGTTGGACACACCAGTTCTCGTCTGATCACTGAAGTTAAGCAACGCAACCCCAGTTAGTACTGACATGGGTGGCCGCTTGGGAAAACTGGGTACCGCTAGTATCCAAAAAGTGGACGGGGTCCTAATGACCTTGTAGTTGAAGGGCCCTAAAACACCAACAAACAGACAAACTCGTATGGTGTACGATGGTATTTGGGCGTAAAAGAACCTCTCTACTACGCAAAGGGTAGATGAGGCAAAACTACCAGGTGCAGGATTTCGCCCCCACCTCCTGGCGTTGGTGGAGTGCCCCACCGAACAGTAGACCGACGATAAATAAGCATAGGGGTTGCAGCTTTGATCGGCAGTCGGCTGCGGGAAAATGCATTCTAATCAGGGCTGAGTCTAATATATCACCCGTGTATCCATTGAGAGGGAGAAGATGGGTACCGGACGCTGCCATAGGTGGGAGAAGGGTTAGGAGTTGTTTTCGTTTAAAACTGTTAAAAATGCAGTTTGCCAGAGCCCTGATCCTTCATTCGATCCTATTTCCCATAAGGTCCTGAACCATTTCACAAACCACCAGCCCTGTCATGCACATTGTATGCCAACTGCGGAGTGGAGTCTGAGTTATAAAATAAGCACTGAAATATTAACAGGAACATCACGTTTTGTGGAAATGTTGCATTGCTTTCATTTTCAATTTATTTGCTGTTAAAAATCATAACTCCATTTTAAAGGGAAAAGGAAGCATTAACTGGTTTGTTGTACTAGTGAAAAGGAGTAAAATGTCACTTTACAGAATGGGCCTACTATTTTTTCTCCTGAACGCCCCAATACTTTTTTGGCATTTTATTACTACATGCTCTATAGTGCTCAAGGGGATGGTGGTCGTGAGCGCATCTCAAACGCTAAACAGGGCTTGTAAATCCGGTAGAATAGGGCGATGCTGATTAACTAAACACTCCCGCTCCGTATGAAAAGGGAGCGGCAAATTGCGTTGGACACACCAGTTCTCGTCTGATCACTGAAGTTAAGCAACGCAACCCCAGTTAGTACTGACAATATTTGGGAAACTGGGTACTGGAAAACTGGGTACCGCTAGTATCCAAAAATCGTCGCATTAGTGTAGTGTCTGTGCAGCCTCTGCATCAGAACTACACAGTGGACGGGGCTCTAATGACCTTGTAGTTGAAGGGCCCTAAAACATAAACAAATCCGTATGAAAAGATGCCAACCTGCTGTTCCTACTGTGGACCTATTTGAAATTTGGGGCACATAAGTACTATAGTGCTCGCCACGAAAGATGACACATGGGAGGTAGAAGGTAGGAAAGTTCACTACAAAAATTAGGGAGTTTGAAAAAGGTCAAATGGCAGGCTTCATTCAGTAATGGCCAGTACAACTTCAAAGTTTTCCCTATTTTTTGAAGAGGACTCATCCTTTGCCTCCCACCAATGTGTCAACTTTCGTGGCGAGCACTATAGGTAAAACTAATACCGTACATCAAAACTAAACTATAGTGCTCGCCACGAAAGTTGACACATTGGTGGGAGGCAAATGATGAGTCCTCTTCAAAAAATAGGGAAAACACTGAAGTTGTACTTGCCATTACTGAATAAAGATTGCCATTTGACCTTTTCCAAACCCCCTAATTTTTGTAGTGAACTTTCCTACCTTCTACCGCCCATGTGTCATCTTTCGTGGCGAGCACTATAGTACAAGTAGGGAAACTAAACGATTACACCTCACAAGATTTCTTGATTACAAGCCGCTGGATATCTGATAATCAGGCACCAAATGAAGCCGGAATTGTTTGATTTTTAAGGGCCCTTCAACTGCAAATTCATTAGAGCGCCGTCCACTGTGTAGGTCTAATGCAGGAACTGTGTTGACGCTACGCTAATACGACGATTTTTGTGTATCAGCAGTACCCAGTCTTTCCTAGCGGCCACCCACGTTAGTACTAGCTTGGGTTCCGATGCTGAACTTCAGTGATAGACGAAAACTGGTGTGTCCAACGCAATACAGTTGCTCATGAAGCCGGGGACCGGTATCTATCAACGAAAGAGTATACGCTTATAAAATTTACAGTAGGTCCAAACGTTTGTCCACGTTCGTAAGCGTTTTTCCACATTTAACAGAGCGACTGTATTGCGTTGTACACACCAGTTCTCGTCTGATCATTGAAGTTCAGCAACGCGACCACTGATAGTATTGGCATGGGCGACCGCTTGGGAACACTGGGTACTGGTAGTGCCCATGTTGTAACAGCGTGGTGTCTGCGCAGACTCTGAATTACTGTATAACTATGCAGTGCACGGGGTTTTAATGAATATTGTAGTTTAAGGCCTTAAAACATCAACAAAACGAAAACACAACATTGAGTGAGTACCTTTACTACTCTCCGCGTGACAAACTGCCAAACGTTCTCCAGAAGCTCAAAAGCAGTAAACATTTTGATGTCCTCTCACCGGTTTTGAACACTTGTTGCTCGAGTTAGTATTCACAACCGATTTCAAACATATTGCGTACCTGGTGGAGACCAAGCTTAAGAGGAAATCGTTTTGCATTAAAATAACAGAGCGGATTTTAGCCTCCGGTAGTAGATTTTGACTTTTCATCATCTTGCACGATATCAGACAGAATTTTGCATTATTTTTAATATGGCTCTCCGGGGCTTGCTTGTTCATCGATTTCACTCAACCAATGGAGCGGCGAATTGCGTTGGACACACCAGTTCTTGTCTGATCACTGAAGTTAATCAGCGCAACCCCAACTAGTACAGACATGGGCGGCCGCTTGAGAAAACTGGGTACTGCTAATACCCAAAAATCGTCGCATTAGTGTAGTGTCTGTGCAGTCTCTGCATAAGAACTATGCTGTGGACGGGGCTCTATTGACCTTGTAGTTGAAGGGCCCTAAAACAACAACAACAAATCACTCAAACAATAGTAAATACTGCCGCTTTATAAACTAATTTTTTTTAGGTTTTGTTGGAATTTTAGAACCCTTCAACTACAAGGTCATCAGAGCCACGTCCATTGCATAGCTCTAATGCAGACACTATACTAATGTGACGATTTTTGGGTACTATCGGTAGCCAGCTTTCCCAAGTGGTAACCCGGGTTATGTTGCTTAACTTCAGTGGTCAGACGCGAACTGGTGTGTCTAACACAATAAACCGCTCATTTTTAGGGGCTGCTGCCCGGGGCCTCATACTGAATGAGAGCAATTTTAACTTCCTCAGAATATAATATCTAATAAAATACCGACAGAACTTTAACTCTTGTTGAACTATGCTATGGCATACCCGGGGCAGTGGACGACTGGGCCTTCCACTTCGTAAAGCCGGCACTGGATTCAAAAATTGGATGTTTGAACTTTCCCAACATAAATCACTAAGTCCTTTTCTGCAAACTTATCCAACGCTGATATACTTAATCAGATAAAGTTTAATTAAATGAATTAGAGTTTGAGAGGGAATAGATTGACGTGGTATGGGCATGTTATGAAAGAAGGTGGTTAGGTTCATTGCAGAGATATTGGTTATTGGTAGCACCGAGGGCAGAGGAAGACCAAAGCAGACGTGGGAGCAGGTTGTTTGAAGAGATATGATAGTGTGGGGTATTAGATGGGGATCTAGTGGGAGATAGGCAGGAGTGGAGGACCAGAACCCGCAGGCCCTACCCTGCCACAGCCGAGATAAGAGCATGATGGTGATAAATTAATTAGATTCTTCTGCAGTCAGAATTTGAGTAGTATTAGCCGATTTAGTGTTTAATTATTAGAGGACATCATCATCATCATCTTACCCTCCTCCCGCCAGCGGCGGGCTTGGATCTGCGGGTTCCTATCCCCCACCCCGCACGTCTCCATGCCCCTCTGCACCACCTGCTCTACGTCCGTTTTGGTCTTCCCATACCCCTGGTGCCCCCAATCACATGCAGACCCATCATGGACCTAATAAGCCAATTATTAGAGGACATGTGCAAGGTAGTTTCAAACCGCCGCGGTGGCGTAGTGGTTAGCACGCTCCGCAACTGCGTCAGTAGTTTAAGGTTCGATACTGGACCGAGGTGGGTCGGCTTCTTTCGGGCGAGAGAGAGGCCGCGAGTGTGCTTTCTTTCGGATGAGAAGTAAAACCGAGGCCCCGTGTGGGTGTACGATGGCACTTGTACGTAAAAGAACCCTCTCTACTATGCAACGGTTAGACAAGGCAAAATTTCCAGGTGTAGGAGCTCGCCCCATGGCGTCGGTAGCATTCCCCAACGAACACTAGACCGATGATAAATAAGCGTAGGGGTGCAGCTTTGGCCGGCAACCGGCTGCAGAAAAAACTATGACCAATATATAGCCGTATGTCCATTCAGAGGGACAAGATGGTACCCGACCCTGCCATAGGAGGGAAAAGAGTTAGGAGTTGCTTTGCTTGCATCTGCAGGGTATTTTTTGTGTCTTAATCTATAAATTTATTTTTTTTCTTACTTTTCTAAGCTTAAATCTTTTCTCTCCAGAAATGAGTGCTTCAAGTATTCATATTGGATGTTTTAAGGCAATATTCCCAAGAGAATGATACTACAGGTTGGTATTAATTGTATTTTTCAGCCGGAAAAGTTGAATTTCTGGAACTGCCACTCTACTCCAAATGACATAAGAAAAACGTCTCCATGTAGTTAAAAATACATTGCTGCTGCCAGTGGACATTTGGTCCATTCTAAGTGGTGAAGAAAATAACACAAACAATGGATTACTACTACAATCTAGTTACTAGTATATGTGTAAGTTTCTACACTATATAGTACTTTACCGACAGTTGTTCGTGAAAGTTTCAAACTTGTTCAAGACTAAGAATTGTACCCACTTCACTTGTTGTTGTTTGTTGGAGTTTAAGGTCCCGTCAACTACAAGGTCATTAGAGACCCGTCCACTGTATAGTTCTAATGCATATACTGCACAGACACTACACTAATGCGACGATTATTGGGTATTAGCAGTACCCAGCTTTCCCGAGCGACCACCCATGTCAGTACTAACTGGGCTTGCGTTGCTTAACTTCAGTGATCAGACGAGAACTGGTGTGTCCAACGCAACTCGCCGCTCTCTACCCACTTCACGTTTGACCTCTTAATTTCTCAGCAATATCTACCGTTATCATCATCAGTGGATAGTATCAGCAGATCATTACTAAACGTTGTCAATAGAAACCAATTGAAAAAAGACTACGTGGTAAGCATCCTCTTATACGTGGCGGTTCTTACTGAAATTAGATCATATACAACAGGAAGAATTGGAGAAGACATGTTTGTATTCCACAATGAGTGTTTCGAAGAAGAATGTAATAATAATCAGAAGGATAACCGGTTGTGTAGGATAGTGCAGGATATGTATGAGGGTTCCATTGCTATGGTGAGGACAGCATGGGGAAATACTGCATACGTCAACGTGCAGGCTGGTTTACATCAGGGGTCAGCACTTAGCCCATATCTATTTACTCTAGTAATGGATGAGCTGCTGACGGGAATAGGGGAATGCCCCCCCCCCATTGTCTAGTATTTGCTGACGATGTGGGAAGGCTTGAGAGGACCAAAGAGGATGCACAAAAGGGCCTACAAGATATTAAAACGGCAATGGAAAGAGGGGGCCTTAAGGTAAACATGAAGAAGACTGAGTACCTAGCTTTCAATTTCAGTGGTCAGGGGCAAGGGGGTGAGATTCGTTGTGGGGAAGACCGGATGCCAGTGGTGCAGGAGTTTCGGTATTTAGGATCAGTCTTCCAGAGCAATGGGGAGATAGATTCTGACGTGACCCATAGGATTAAGGCAGGATGGCTGAAGTGGAGACAGGCAGGTGGGGTCCTGTGCGACCGCCGGGTCCCAATGAAGTTGAAGGGCAAAGTTTACAGAACAGTCGTTAGGCCCGCTATGCTGTATGGCCCAGAGTGTTGGGCAGTTAGGAAGAACCATGAAAGGCAAATGCAAGTGGCTGAAATGCGAATGCTGCGCTACATGAGTGGGGGTGTCACGGGCTGATATAATCCGGAACGATTATGTTAGAGGTAGTCTGGGGGTGGGGGACATCGCGGAAAAGATGTGAGAGAATCGGTTGAGGTGGTATGGGCATGTGAGAAGAAGAGGAGAGGAGGAACCTATTAGGTCCATTGTGGGACTGCCTGTGATTGGGGGCACCAGGGGTAGAGAAAGACAGAAGCGGACATGGGAGCAGGTGGTGCAAAGGGACATGGAGGTATGCGGGGTGGAGAGGGACTTGGGGGGGGATAGGCGGGAGTGGAGGATTAGAACCCCCAGACCCGACCCTGCCTCAGGCGGGAGAAGGGTGTGATGATGATGATAACTGGTTGTACAATTTACATTCGCAGCAAGTAGTAGCTTAGGATAAAAAGGACAACTTTAGAGCTGACATTATAAATGAACCTATTTTCGAAAGAATACTTTATTATTAATGTTATCGTAAGAATTGAAGAACATACAAAATGATTTGGAAATTGTCCTCGTAGTTTGTGGCACGCCCTAGTCGATCAGTAGAACGTAGTCAATGCGGCCACAGGCCCGGCTCGTGAATTTTAGACGGCCTAGGCAAATGGGTCCATCACCGCCCCCCCCATAAATTTAGTCCAGGTTTAAATTGTCCGAACGTCCCTCACGCCCTTGCCATTTGTCCTATTGCCACTGCATTGCTGTGACTCGGCAACAAGGCGCCCCGAGATAGCCAACATTTAGAAAAGGCTCCACCAATCAGAGAAGTTTGGGAACCCCAGGACTATGAACATTTTAAATGACCGATAGACTACATGGCAAGGAAGTACGTCTGAAATTAGTCGCCCTCAAGGGCGGATCCAGGGGGGGAGCAGTGCAGCAATTGCTCCCTCCCTCAGTGCCTCAATGGGGCGCATATTTCAACTGATGCATGATTCACCTTTTGCAACTAATGAGGTATTTTTGCATTGCTATCAGTGGCGTCACTAAAGGGGTGAGGGCCGCACCGGGTGACACCACTCGCGTCATGCGAAATGGAGTGACACCAAAGCAGAAGATGCAGCACTGTGTCACCACACCGGGTGACGCCAACCCTAGCAATGCCACTGATTGCCATCCTCATTTCTATACTGCCAGTCCAATCTGCAGTTGGCTAAACCACTGAAGGTGGGACATTGTCTAAGGGGCAGTAGAGGACCTATTGTAATTGCTAGCAAGAATTATACTAAGGGATTCTGAATATTTAAAGTATTTGGGGTGCACATTTTTGAAGTGCTCTCCCCTTGATCTGACCCTGGATCCGCCCCTGGTCACCCTAGGCAGTTGCCTCGGTTTGCCTGCCCTATGATCCGCCTGTGGGCGACCAAAATGGAAAAATACCATCTTGCAAGCTCATTTTGTTGAATTGCCAGAGCTTTAAATATTACAATTACACTGTCAAACGTTTTAGTCATTATCGTTAAATAACTTAGTACACTAATGCGATGAATCTGGATATTCGAAATGGATTGTAAGGCTCGACTAGTCGGTAATGTAACTGGACATTGTTAATTATCAAATAGTGAAATATACGTAGAAGAAATTGGGACCGTTTATAAAATCTGCATTTGAACCATTCAAATGTCTACTCTACTTCAGACGAGGTACGTTAATCATTGGATGGATAATCCTTCCAACTAACAATTACAATAATGACATGTACGATAATAAAATCGCATTCAATTAATCCGGTTAGTTTCTGTTCTAGAAAGCCATATAATGGCAACAATTGCAAATTGCGCGCTTGGTGCTTCAGCTCAACATATTTGAAATTTCCCTTTGACAGACACCTAATTGATATCAAGACAAAGCTTTGTTTTCATCATCCTCTTTAGCGTTGCATTCTGTGTCACTATCCCCATGTTCCACTTGGCTCTGCCTTAACAGTGGTCTCCTTTTACTCGTTTCCCTTCGGCCCAATTCAGCCGTGATTGGTCTGTCCGTCACTTTGAAATTGAGTTTGGGAGACGGCACTAACATAACGTCTGAAGACTGACTTCCAACAGATGATGGACATTCTTGAGAACTTCCATAATGTTTCGTTCTCTTGGACTCATCTTTAACAGTTATAGTAATGGAACAGTCAGGTAGATGTAAATCCATTGTCATAGACGTGTCGGAATCAGTTTGATGGACACTGGCACTGCTAGTTCCAACTTCTAGTTCCATTTCAGAAGGAGTTACAGTTCGTCGTATATCTTCAATGTTGCACACACAATGGGAATTGGCAGAATGATAAATATCATGTGGGTTATCAACGGAAATGGCTTGTCTAGGCAACAGATTCACTTGTAGTCTTTTAATGTCTGAATGGAGCATTGGAAACAGTTTTTGGTTGTTTGAATTGAAATCGGATGTGGCCAAATTCAACAACGACCTTTGATGACAGTCTGTAAGTAAACTCGGTGCTGAAGGCGATCGTTTTAAGGTGGGACAATGATGCACGGTTAAATATTCTCCGGAATCGATACTATTTTGTAAGTTTTTACTAAATTGAATAAAGGATTGAGTTATGGTTTGACGTTCAACTACTTCGATATTTTTACCAGTTGAGTGCGTCACAGAAGAGGATCTTTGACAATAATCGCCATTTGGAGGATGGAGTGTGGTGGTGCCATTTGGTGTGTTACCTTCATTCGTTACTGTAGGGGTGTTGGTGGACAGGGTTGGAGGTGTAGCTTTATTTCTGAATCGAGCTGGAACAATTTTTGCAGCACTATCTCTTGCTTCAAATGTCATCACACAGGCGGTAACAATAACAAATCCTGTGAAAGAAATGGCGAAAATCAAATTATTACCTTCTCTATTGCAACTATCCATGTTCATATCACATTTTATTCCTTTTTATGACTATGTGTTTTACAACTTAGAATTTAATATCAGGTAAAAAAAGAAGAATCGATTCTGACTAGTTTCTTTCGCATTTCGTGAAGAATTTTTGATGAAAGAAATTTAATATTTAAATGTGTTTCAATGGATATCATCTAACATGTACAGCATAACATGTACAGCATAACTGTTTTAGGGCTGCGAATTGCTGTTTGAGCTCGTTGTAAATTCAGTGACTAAAGGATGCACTTGTTTGCTTGAAGCCGTAAAATTTTATAGGTGCTAATGAGCTTTCATAACCATCCTTTAGTGTGCAATTACAACAACATTACAAATAAGAGATGTTGTTTACCTCCAAATCCCATGATGACAGGTCCTACGTAGGATAAGTTGGTGAGATGAAATTCCTTGGATGAATTTTTTATTTTTATCGTAAGATTGCCTCGATGCTCTTCTTCCATCGCTAGCTCGTCTGCATAATAACCTAAGTGCATAATATTGAAATTGATGTTGAGTTGATAGGATGTGATCCTAGTTCGTGCCCTTTTTGACTTAAATGAACACACTTTTCTGACAGAATTACAATATGAACATGAATAACAGGAGTGAGCAACAAGTCCTGTCTTTTTTGTTCGCAGTTTTAAATTATTATATTAGTTCCAGTAATAAACGTCTGTCTTCTACTTTTGTTTGGTAATCGCAGATGCCCAAATATCAGTCAGTTGTCTATGATAAGGGACTAATTAAGGGACGTTTTTCTCTACATCACCCAGAAGGGTTACATTATAAATTCAGAAAATGTTTGACAGCAGACTAAATTATGTGACCATAATGTTATCCGTTCTAATGACTTCATATTTGATATTAGTTTTTGTTAATGGCGCATAATTTAAAATTTGACAAACCATACCTTAAAAGCTTATACTATGACATTAAAGTCACTATTGTGAACACGCGAAACCATCCCCCCCAAAAAACAAATGCAAACAGGTGGCTTAGTTTCTTGGATTATTTAGTTGAATTGTGAAGTGGAAATTTCCACTTGGGTCACCAAAATGTTTGCAGTTAAATGCATAGTATTTTATAGCGCCCCACTTTGTCATTGCACCCCTCTGCTCCCCTTCTACGTCAAAGGGTTGGCTAAACGAAATTTCGCTATAAAATTTAACAGCCAGTCCGCCCTTGGATCACAATAATAATTTAAATACGTTTGGTAATCAATTTACATCTTTCTTTCTAAACCACTCTTAATAATACATGCACAGCTTTATTTACATATATTTAATTTTCAGTTTCATCTGTCAATCGTCCAACATGACCACCCATGAAACCCTCTCTAAAATTCACTGCTTATCTTATAAGTAAGTAGTTATTTTCTTTACCGCGTTTTAGCTAAATTTAAAATTTTTTTTTGTACACTTATCGTAAATATCTGGAAGTCAAAGCTTTAGGAAGCTTGATGCAGAGGCTGATCCAGGGGCCGATCAAGGGGGGAGCACTTCAAAAAAAAAAAAGCGGTTCTCCACTACCCCTTAGACAATGTCCCATGTTTAGTAGTTTAGCCAACTGCAGATTGGACTGGCAGTATAGAAATGGGTATAGCATTTCAAAAGTGCCTCATTTGCATCAAGCATCTGCTGAAATATGCGCCCCATTGAGTCACTGAGGGAGAGCAACTGCTACATTGCTCCCCACTCTGGTTCCGCCCCTGGCCTGATGCCACTACCTCATGACTGGTAGGCAGCTTGTCACTTTTGAATTCTTCTAATTCTAATTCACTGCCCTACAAGCAGCCTCTATGGCCAATTTGGCAGTGGGGAGACTAACTCTCATTGCTACATAAGATACTGTAAAGCTCCTAAGACCCTAAGCTGTAGTTGTTGTGTCCCCCTACAATACTTGCAATGGCAGCCTTCCCCTTCAGTAAGCCCTCCACTTTATCCTCCCCAAGGGTATTCCACTGCCGAATGGTCCTTGGCAAAAAGGACCAGTAGTATGAGTCTGGTTGTGCCCTTATTTTCTTCAATTTATATGAATGATCCTTTCCCCTTTATACACAGCCTGGAACACACTTTCAACCAGAGGTCCATTGCACCCCATCAGCAGCCGTCTCATGAAAAGACCAATGCTGTGAGATACACTGCTTTGGCTTAGTGCGTCCCATCCGAATTCTCTAATCATGTCAGACACACTTTCACTGCAATAAAACCTGTGGAATACAATTCTTGCTGCCCTCCTTTTAATTTCCTTTCAATTTCCCATTTCTAATGGTGCTAATTATACCTATTCGTTGAAATATCGCAATATGATTTCCTCGACTTTGTTTCGACTGAGCTCTAGGACTTCAAAAATCCGTTTTATAAATTGGACATCACTTGTAGGAAATTTTTAAACACGTAATTCCACTACTACTTTTCTGGTAAAGAGTCACTTTCAAGGCCTGCACTGTAAAATTGAATGAATTTTGAATTTGTGGCTATTTTGGACTGTTTCCCACACGCATCTTACTGGTTTGGACTAACATGTTGTGTGTGAACTAGAAACACTGAGCCAGAGGCGTTTCTCTCACAGCATTGGTCTTTTCACGAGACTGTTGCTGATGGGGTGCAATGGACCTCTGACTGGAAGTGTGGGGAGCGGCAAGTTGCGTTGGACACACCAGTTCTCGTCTGATCACTGAAGTTAAGCAACGCAAGCCCAGTTAGTACTGGCATGGGTGCTCGCTCAGGAAAGCTGGGTACTGCTAATACCCAATAATCGTCGCATTTGTGTAGTGTCTGTGCAGCATATGCATTAGAACTATGCAGTGGATGGGTCTCTAATGACCTTGTAGTTGACGGGACCTTAAACACCAACAAACAAACTGGAAGTGTGTCCCTGGCTGCGTATAAGGGAAGAAAGGATCATTCATATAAATAGAAGGAACTATGGGCACAGACAGACTCATACTACTGGTCTTTCTTGCCAAGGACCATTCGACAATGGAATACCCTTGGGAAAAATAGAGTGGAAGGCTTACTGAAAGGGAAGGCTTAGGGTCGTAGAAGTTTTCTGGGTTCTTATATAGCAATGAGAGTTAGTCTCTTCACTGCCAAATTGGCCATAGAGGCTGCTTGCAGTGAATTAGAAATTAGTAGAGAGACATTTAAGTTTATGATATCGTCACATTGTCTTTTAATCTCGGAATTTGCTTAAAAATTTCGTCATTGTTGTAGGAAACGCTGGATTGAACGGCTGATACTCCAGGACTACGCTTTCAGCTCAACAATTTGGAAAGCTGAATTGGAAACTAGTCGTAAGTGTTGCTTTTGTCCCGTCTGCTGTTTTGTGGTCATTTGGTAAAAATTAAGACTAATGGTCTGTTGTTTTCAAGTTACTCACTGCTATAGACTTGTAAACTGTCAAGACATCCCAATGTGAGTTTGCACATACTGTAGTATAACAAATGAACATGGTGAGGAGGCGTCTGTTATAACAATTGTAAATATCACTGTATGGGGGGGGGGGTCCTTATTTGCAGTCACGTTATACAACATACTATTGTTTACCAAAGTTGAACAAAAAAATCGATTCATTTTTTGGTGCATATGTTTACTTAAAGGAGACTGTATACTTACCTACTGTTGCCATTGCTGCTCCAATCATGATCAAAAAGATGCCCACCACTAAAGCTTTGCAAGCATGCCAAAGGCACCTGGGAGTGACTTTTCCCCGCACTGTTGATATGCTCCATTGCGTTTTTTGCCGTTTAATCCTCGGTCTTAGGAAGAAGAATCCACTTCCCTGGATTCTTGCCCCAATAAGGGCTCCACTGTACATTACTTTTCAAGGCCAACAAGGATTTCATAAATATTTTCTGAAATGATAAATATGTAAAAAGAGATGAAGCCATTATAAAACAAACATGTGGGTACAATTTAACATATTCCCGTGAATATTATCATGTAACTATTGAGCATGGGTATCATGTAAAGCTGCGTTCAATATTTTTAATTACTTAACTTAGAATTACAATACCCCATCTAATTAATACAGTAAAACCTCTCTATGGGTACACCCCTCTAAAGGGTACACCTCTTATATTGGTACAAATTCTTCAGGCACCAATTTTTCATCCATAGGCTATTACTACCCCTCTGATGGGTACACTTTGGCTGGGTCCCCCGGGTGTACCAATTAGAGAGGTTTCACTGTAGTAGGAAAATTGAATTTGGCCAAACCTTTGCCCTTCGAATTATGAATGGCAAATGAGGGGTTTAGAATCAAAACAGGAATTCTCCATTTTTGACAAAATTGAGATAGCAGCACATGTGGAAATATCGTATTCCAAGCTATCATTTCAGGACTTTTTCCAGTGGTTTTCACAATTTTGGACCCTAAAATTTCCAAAGCAATCACTACATTGTGCATACATGCTGGCAAAACTCTGGAAGGTTTTTGGCGATTATCTCAGAATAAGTTTTTGGGAGACGTCCTGTTTTGATTCTAACCCCCTCAAATAATGGCATGCAACTGAAATCATTTTTCCAATGTTGCAATTCTTAAACGAATAGTAAGATTTCTCATCAAAGGTGAGGATGGCAGAAACCAAGGAGTTGCTTGCTAGTACTGGGCGATTAGGCAGAGCCTGAGCCCGGGCGAGCTACTACTAGTAACCCGCCATCCAAACTCATGGATAGTTTCTTCCTCCAAAAATGCGTTTTCACCCTAACTACTATGTTTACCTGACGGGTTGGGGAATAAGCCAAGCAGCCATAACAAGCCGAACCCTTTGGAGGCTGCTTGCGGGTGATATGTAGCACCCAACGTTCACTACCAACCACCCATGTTGGTACTAACGTGGACTTGCATTGCTTAACTTCAGTGATCTCACGAGAACTGGTGTGTCCAACACAACTTGGTTGCACAAACCATTTAATTTAGATATCTGGGTTTTCAGATGTCATCATCATCACTATCCTTTTCTTGTCTATGGTAGGGTCGGCCGTCCATTATTATCCCATTGGAACACGTGAGTATTACACAGCCGGCTACAAGTTTATGCTGCACCCAATATATTTATTTATTGTAGACCTATTTTCCTTCTTTAAGGACCCCTTCCACCGACTCCAGTAGTAAGGGTAATTTTACTTGCAGGTGACATCGTGCACACCACATGGAGCCACGGCTTTCTTCCCATCTGACAGAAGACGTACTGGCAGATGCCAAAAACCACCTTAGTGGATAGTTCAGTTGTTGTTTGTTGGTGTTTTAGGCCCCTTCAACTACAAAGGTCATTAGAGCCCCGTCCACAGCATAGTTCTTATGCAGAGACTGCACAGACACTACACTAATGCGACGATTTTTGGGTATTAGCAGTACCCAGTTTTCCCAAGCGGCCACCCATGTCAGTACTAGCTGGGGTTGCGCTGCTTAACTTCAGTGATCAGACGAGAACTGGTGTGTCCAACGCAATTCGCCGCTCCCTGGATAGTTCAGCGGTATATAACAGAATCTACCGCAATTTGTGGTGTTCCTAGTTGAGACTATTGGGGTGGAGAGCTAGGATTCGCCTACCCGATCCTACCATTGGGAAGGTAAAGATACTTTGATGATGATGACTTTAATGTGACTTTCCTACAGCTTGTCACAGGAAATTGTCTCAGAAATATCTTTTTGAAGAATGACTGCAGCCTCACTATTCACTTTTTGCACACTAAAATGTGTTTTTTTTTTCTAATTTGGGTACAACAGGAAGTGTTTTTTTAATTCCATATTGGATAATGATGGTGGAAAAGTTTCAACTAAAAATGTAATGCATTTGCAATTTAAATTAATAGCTGAAAACTAAATATACTTTATCCCCCTAGATGATGAGTTGCATTAATGTCTCTTAGTATTAAAAAATGACGGTATGTATTTTTACGGTTAATATTCATTACCATAAAAATTCATTACTTCTTCTCAATTTTAGAAGTCTTTGAATTCTACATACCAAATAGAGTTGCAGTAACAATTTTTAGAGGGGGAGAAAATAGCCAAAAATGTAGCTGTTGTTGCCTCCTACAAGCTTTCTATACGATAATGGCATTTACATGTAATGGACTGTTTGTGAATTAAACTGTGCACTTTCATAAAATCGATAACGTCAACAAAACTTTAAAAGGAATAGATGTAGCTGCTGCCATATATGAATTATAATTATTTTTATTATGAAACTAACAACAGCATGAATATCCATCTTTTTTTGGTGAAAGTCATTTTAGGTAATCGCTGCTTCATGAAATTAATTTTTTAAACATGAAAAGTAGACAACTGAAATCAGGAAACATCTTCAACCCTATTCTTCAAGAACATATTTGTACGAAACAGTTGGGTGTTTGAAATGTGGTTTTCAAACTTCTTAGAGGAAAGAGCTAAGTCTTACGTTATGAGATACTATTATAAGAAAGCTCAACACTTCAATTCAGACTCTTCTATAAGCGCATTAAACCAAATTTGTAAATGAAAATTTAATATAGCGTAAATAGACTTACAGGATTTCATTTTTCTTTCAAATCATTCAAGAATGTTTCTTATCATATCTGGCATCCAACTAGAAATTAATCTAAAATTGTTCTTGTAGTTGGGCACATAATGTCCACCGTGTCATTGGATGACTGAATGCTATCAGATTATACTTATGTTCAGTTCTTGATTGCAGGGTCAGATCCAGAGGCAGGAGAGCGGCAAATTGCGTTGGACACACCAGTTCTCGTCTGATCACTGAAGTTAAGCAACGCAACCCCAGTTAGTACTGACTTGGGTAGCCGCTTGGGAAAACTGGGTACCGCTAGTATCCAAAAAATCGTCACATTAGTGTAGTGTCTGTTCAGTCTCTGCATAAGAGCTACCCTGTGGATGGGGTTCTAATGACCTCGTAGTTGAAGGGCCCTAAAACACCAACAAACAAATCCAGAGGCAGATCGAGGGGGAGCACTTCAAAAAATGTGCGCCCCAAATATTTTTATATATTCAAGATCCCTTAGTATAATTCTAGCCTGCAATTACAATAGGTCTTCTACTGCCCCTTAAACAACGTCCTGTCTTCAGTGGTTCAGCCAACTGCAAATTGGACTGCAACTGTTGGACCAGCAGTATAGAAATGAGACCAGCAATTCAAAAATGCCTCATCAATTGCAAAGTTGAATCATGCATCAGATGAAATATGCGCCCCATTGAGGCACTGAGAGGGGGCAATTGCTGCATTGCTCCCCCCTGGATCTGCCCCTGCTTGATTGTACCCTAACCGAATATTCAAGAGATTTTTTACGGGAAGGTTGTGCCCACCTCGGTGGCTCAATGATAGTGTTTTGAGGTCTCTTGACAGCCGTGGATGGCTTTTTAGGATGAGAGAAATGCCCCATTTTACATCTTTCGTCGGATGGGAAGTAAGGCCGTGGTCCCGCATAGTGTATGCCAAGTTGCGTTGGACACACCAGTTCTCGTGAGATCACTGAAGTTAAGTAACGCAAATCCACGTTAGTACCAGCATGGGTGGTTGGTAGAGAACCTTGGGTGCTGCAAATTTCCCCTCTCCTTATCCCCTACACCCACTTCCTCCTCAACCGTGAGCAGCCTCCTAAGGGTTCGGCCTGTTATGGCTGCTTGGCTTACTCCCCAACCCGTCAGCATAACATAGTATGTGCTGTCATCTACTCATGCCCTTGGCCCCTGTGTCGGTAAATTATGGAGGAGCTGGCTTATTGCGTTGGACACACCAGTTCTCGTCTGATCACTGAAGTTAAGCAACGCATTCCCAGCTAGTACTAACAAGGGTGGCCGCTTGGCTACTACCCAAAAATCGTCGCATTAGCGTAGTGTCTGTGTAGTCTCTGCATTAGAACTATTCAGTGGACGGGATTCTAATGACCTTGTAGTTGAAGGGCCCTAAACTACCTACAAAGAGCTTATGTTAAATGAGCAAACTAACAGCAACAGGCGGATAATTTGACATTGTCCAAATCCAAAATTCGGCGAAGAGCCAACTTGAGTATAGTACTTTGAGCTTAATGAGCAAGCAAATTCCGTCTAGTGGTGGATCATCCATTAGGAATAAGAAGCGAACTCCTCGGGCATCCAACAAATGTTGCGCTTCAATGCCTCAAAAGCATATTGTGTTTGGGCACTCCTAAGTACTTGATCCATTACTGCTCCACCTAATCATCATTCAAATCACTTACATGTTAAAGAGCCCTGAATTCCTCTTTCTGGTATAAGCAGGACCCCAGAGTGAATGCAATTCATTTGGGCGTTTTGTATGACCGTAAAAGGAATCCATGAAGGGTGTGTTATTGAACTTTTACTATTAGTAGATGTAATTGTTTCCAGCTTTCAATAAGGCTTTTCTTTAGTCTGAAACTTTTCACTTTTGTTCTTTCTAGATAACTGTGACGTGAGTCTGACGCGATATCACCGCGGTGATTCCGTGATGTCAGAGACTAAGGATGTTCTCATCACCAGAACTTGAAAGTAGGATGTGAATAGAATAACATTTGGACTGGTGAGAGATGAATGCTGTTAACTTATCTTGATTATTAACTAGTATGTATGTTAGGGCACAGTGTGCAAAATGTGCATCACACACAGGCGCCAAAGATGCATTTGCTCTGAACATTTATAAGATCCGCCTCGGTGGTGCAGTGGGTTGCAAGCCTCGGTAACTGCATCAGTAGTTCTAGGTTCAATACTGCACTGAAGTGGGTTGGCTTCTTTCGGGCGAGAGAGAGAGAGGTGCCGAGTGCGTCGTTTTTTGGACGAGAAGTGAACCCGAGTTGTCGTTGCTGTTTGTTGGTGTTTTAGTGCCCTTCAACTACAATGGTCCTTAGAGTCCCGTCCACAGCATAGTTCTTATGCAGAGACTGCACAGACACTACACTAATGCGACGATTTTTGGTATTAGCAGTACCCAGTTTTCCCAAGCGGCCACCCATGTCAGTACTAACTGTGGTGGCGCTGCTTAACTTCAGTGATCAGACGAGAACTGGTGTATCCAACGCAATTCGCCACTATTAGTAGAACCGAGGTAACGTGTGGTACGATGGCATTTGAACGTAAAAGAACCCTTCCTACTAAGCAACGGGTAGATGAGGCAAAATTTCAAGGTGTAGGAGCTCGCCCCTTCCCCCTGCCGCAGGTGTAATTCCCTAATGAACAGTAGACCGACGATAAATAAGCATAGGGGTTGCAGCTTTTGTCGGCCACCGGCTGTGGAAAAACACAGTCCAATAGATAGCCCTTGTGTCCATTCAGAGGAACAAGATGGGCACCCGACCCTGCCATAGGCGGAAAAAGGGTCAGGAGTAGCTTTGCTCTAAACATCTATACCGTAATTATGCTAATAAACGGCGCGCCGTTTATTTTTTTTCAAAGGCATTTTTTGTTGCGCCGTTTATTATTTTTTTTTTCAATTTATAAATGGAAACTTTTTAGCCGGACAAGTTGATTTCATCAATTTTGATTTTTGCTGACGCCACTCTCGAATCTGAATTTATTGGCAAAATGAAATTGAGAAAATTAATCAATGGTTCATTTAAAATTTAAATCGTTACCCTGTAGAGGTTTAGCCAAAATTTCCCAAAAATTTAAATGCTAAAGAATACTTTCTCTTTCAAACTTTTCTTTCAACAATATCTGCACTAAAGTTTAGTTTACACGAGCAAACAACTTGCGCCAGTACTACCATGGTAACTTGTGCAAGCATTTACATGAGTAGCGAAAATGTGGGCAAGTAGTGCCTGAGAGCACGTGCCAGCAAATTATTGCACTGATGTTTACACCATATAGTGGATATTGTGATTGCTTGCTTGCAATGCTCAGAAACAGAAAAATATAAACAATTTTAACAATTTCAATGCGGTGGTTAAAGCAAATGAATGTTTTGCTCTTTATGCACTGCATATGGCATTTCCTGCACTTCGTATGGCCATTTAAACTTTACACAGTTGCTACACAGGGGTACAGGAGTACCCCCATCCATCCTTATTCGAATAATGAAAAGCAATTAACCACCCATCTGGGACTTATTAGGAAGTTCAACCTATCATGTGATAATACTGTAAATCGCATTGCGCCAGGGTTACCCACAGAACAGAGAGGAGGAAGAAAAACCGTGGGGTACACCAGTACCTCTGTTTGGGCATGAGCCTGATTCCTTATTGCATTATAGTTATTGTGCAGTAGATCAGACACCATGCAATATTAAAACGGACAAAGCATTAATTTACCTGCCAAAATTTATATTTTGGTTGTAAAATGTGGTGTTGGAACAGTGTGGTAGGCCGGCATCCCCCCACAGACAACCAGCCAATATTCCTGTGGGTTCCATACGCCTGGCTGGGGTGTTCCCAGTCATTGCATGTTCAATGGACCCACGGACCCAACCCTGCCACAGGATGGATAAGGGTGTGATGATGATGATGATGACACCAGTACCCTTGTGTAGCATTAAAAAAATTCAAGTTAACTTGCACGATCACTTCCAGACAGTTTTGAAATAAACGACGCGCCGTTTATTAGAGGGCGCCGTTTATTATCTTTTTCAGCTGAAAGGTGCGCCGGTTATTGGAGGGTGCCGTTTAAGAGAATAATTACAGTATAAGGTGCAATTCACAATGACTTCTATCTAAAGTGTATAAATTACTTTTCTCCTAGTGTTAATTTTGTTTTATATAGCGATTTTGCATTAGGCAAGAGGACTGGGGTAGGGGCGCCAAATAAGGTCTTGCGTACAGGCGCCACGCACTACTGGCTCGACACAGTTACGGCAGTTGGGGAGTCGGCCAAGCAGCCATAACGGGCCGGACCCTGTGGAGGCTGCTCACGGGTGAGAGGGAGGTAGGAGTGGGAGATGTGGGAGTGGTGACATTAGCAGCACTCAGGGTTTCAAACCAACCAACCATGTCAGTAGTAACTTGGGTTACGTTGCTTAACTTCAGTGATCTGACGAGAACTGGCGTGTCCAACGCAATTCAGCCGCTCGATTAGCGCGTATTGACAGCAAACATTAGATAGGATAGTTCAAAGAACGGCTGTATTGCATTGGACACGCCAGTTCTGGTCTGATCACTGAAGTTAAGCGACGCACCCTCAGGTATTACTAGTATGGGGGACCACTTGGGGACACTGAGTGCTGCTAATACCCAAAAATCGACATAACATTGGAATGTCTGTGCAGATTCTGCATTAGAACTACGCAGTAGACGGGACTCTAGGGACCATTGTAGTTGAAGAGCCCTTAACACCAACAAAACATAATAGGATAGTTCAAGAAGAGAAATTTGATTTTGGCAAGGGCTTTTAATAACCCTTGCTTACTTGTGCCATGTGCAGGTAAACAAAGAAAGGTTTTGAGCAGCAGATCATATTACCACGTACTTTAGTAATTAGCCCCATCGGTATCACTACACTAGGGAAAGGAGTAACTGCTTCCTTTGTCTGGATTCTCTTCAGTGTAGTTCATGAGCAATTAATGCAATTCAAGAACAGCAAGCCAGTACAAGTGTCCTTTAACTGCTTTACATCTTCACTGGCGTTATTTAATACTCAGGAAAACGGAGATAAGGTGTGTGGTTCCATTAGGCTGCTTTTCGAGCATTTCTTGCAGCCCCCTTGATTAGCAGACGTAGTTGTCAGTTCCGCGTGTGGCATTTTGCTTTCATTAACCGTGTTGGTCAATATCTGTTAAGATTCACGAGCAAATTGCTCCAAATTATGTCACGGCCATCCCAAGGGTTGACATTAGTTCTAATTTGGAAAGTAGTACTGCAGAAATTTCGGATATTGTACAATGTTAATCTGCACTGCGACCTTCAAAATATGATTCAGTATTAGCCTACTTTTGTCATATCAATCCAGCTCTTAATTGTCTTGAGAATTGCAAGTTTATTACATTTGATTGAAAAAACAAAGTATTGTACAAATAGTACATCATCTGTTTCAGGTTTGTTATTTTATTATGCTTGGCATCTGCCACTCTAGTCAGTGACGGATCAAGCATTTGGTTGGAGGATCCCTAAGCGGTACTTTTGAGGCCCGTTCTTTTACATACCGAGTAGATTTATAAGCAACGCAACCCCAGCCAGTACTAACATGGGTGGCCGCTTGGGAAAACTGAGGAGCGGCGAGTTGCGTTGGACACACCAGTTCTCGTCTGATCACTGAAGTTAAGCAACGCAAGCCCAGTTAGTACTGACATGGGTGGTCGCTCGGGAAAGCTGGGTACTGCTAATACCCAATAATCGTCGCATTGGTGTAGTGTCTGTGCAGTCTATGCATTAGAACTACGCAGCGGACGGGTCTCTAACGACCTTGTAGTTGATGGGACCTTAAACACCAACAAACAACAACTTGGGAAAACTGGGTACCGCTAATACCCAAAAATCTGTAGCGTCGGTGCAGTCTCTGCACTACAACTACGCAGTGGACGGGGCTCTAATAACCTTGTGAACGGCTTTAAAACACCAATGAAATAAAAAAGAAATGAGTAGACTTAGCACATATTTCATTTGGTTGTTTGTTTGTTGGTGTATTAGGGCCCTTCAACTACAACGTCATTAGAGCCCCGTCCGTAGCATAGTTCTTATGCAGAGACTGCACAGACACTACACTAATGCGACGACTTTTGGGTAATCATGTAGCGGCCGCTCATGTCAGTACTAGCTGGGGTTGCGCTGCTTAACTGCAGTGATCAGACGAGAACCGGTGTGTCCAACGCAATTCGCCGCTCCCCACGTACTCCAGGGTCGCTGAGCTTTACGCGGTGGCGACGGTAGATAGAAGTATAAATTAGTATACTAGGGATTATTTAGGAATGACAGATGTTGCATTTTTGGTTGTTTCGTTGGTGTTTTAGGGCTCTTCGACTACAAAGGTCATCAGAGCCCCGTCCACTGCATAGTTGTAATGCGGAGGCTGCACAGACGCTACACTGTCACGGCGATTTGTGGGTGTTGGTAGTACCCAGTGTTCCCACACGGTCACCAATGCCAGTACTAGCTGGGGTTGCGCGGGAGCGGCGAATTGCGTTGGATACACCAGTTCTCGTATGATCATTGACGTTAAGCAGCGCAACCCCAGCTAGTACTGACATGGGTGGTCGCTCGGGAAAGCTGGGTACTGCTAATACCCAATAATCGTCGCATTAGTGTAGTGTCTGTGCAGTATATGCATTAGAACTATGCAGTGGACAGGTCTCTAATTACCTTGTAGTTGACGGGACCTTAAACTCCAACAAACAAACAAACAAACCCAGCTAGTACTGACATGGGTGGCCGCTTGCGAAAACTGGGTACTGCTAATACCCAAAAATCGTCGCATTAGTGTAGTGTCCGGCAGGTCTCTGCATAAGAACTACGCTATGGACGGGGTCTCTAATGAGCTTGTAGTTGAAGGGCCCTAAAACACCAACAAACAACAACAACTGGGGTTGCGTTGCTTAACTTCAGTGATCAGACGAGAATTGGCATGTCCAACTCAATACAGCCGCCTCCATAGATGTTACGGGAAAGTTGTGAGTAGGTGGTACAGCCATATTAGAGAGTTAGGGGTGAACGTCGACGATGACGATACGAACGATACGAGGTCAAAGGAGGCAATTGTGGATGCTCACGAAAAGCAGACCAGCAATTGAGCTTGCGCATTTGACCTCGTATCGTTCGTATCGTCATCGTCGACGTTCACCACTAACTCTCTAATATCAGAAGGGAGGACTGCAGTGTGTACGGACCGTGATGGGGAAAAGGGCGGCTTTCTGCTTTTGTACTATGATTATGGATAATGATAAATCTTGTCATTTTGTGATCATCATTACAAGCATTTCCTTGATTCCCAGCCTTGGAAAAAAGTAATTACCAGTCAGTAATTAAGTTAATAAACAACGACTTCAAGTTGTTTAGCTAAAAATCATAGCTGCAAACGAAGGTGTGTGTGTTTTAAATGCATTTTGAGTAATGTTTACTGTATGCAGTATATAGTTTTTAGAAACTGTGGTTGGACCATTTAAATTAATGTAAATTAATGACTTAGGGCTTATTCCATTGGGGCAATGTGATTGGAAGTGGCAAAAGCTGCTAACCGAAAACTGGCGATCTCATTGAGTCATGAAATCACAGGCAGGGCCGTTTCTGGCGTCGGTTTATTGGGCTTCATACCTAGGCCCCACACCATAAAATTTCTAAGAAAATTTAATTACAGAATTTAGGTTAACATTGTTTTAATTAACTTCGTATTGGAAGCTTTGTCATTTTGTAACTGCCAGTGCCTGTTTCCAACAAATGCGATACGTAATTATATAATTTTTAGATTAAAAAAATTTCCTTTTCAAATGTTGTAGGACCCTACAAACCCGTGTCGATGGGGCAGTGTGTAGCTCGTTCGGTAACTGCGTCAGTAGTTCCAGGTTCGATACTGGACCGATGTGGGTTGGATTCTTTCGGGCGAGAGAGAGAGAGGCCCCGAGTGCGCATTCTTTGGGATGAGAAGTAAAACCGAGGTCCTGTGTGGTGTACGATGGCATTTGCACTTAAAAGAACCCTCCCGACCATGCGACGGGTAGAAGATGCAAAATTTCCAGGTGTAGGAGCTCGCCTTCCCTGGCCCCCAACGAATAGTAGACATTTCAGGTATAGAGGTTTCAGCTTAAGTTGGCAACCGGCTGTGGAAAAACACTGTCCAATACTGTATATCGCCCTTGCGTCAATGCAGAGAGACAAGATGGATACTCGATCCTGCCTTAGGCGGGAAAAGGGTTAGGAGTTGCTTGTTATAGGACGGGAGTGGCAAATTGCTTTGGACACACCAGTTCTCGTCTGATCACTGAAGTTAAGCAGCGCAACCCCAGCTGGTACTGACATGGGTGGTCGCTTGGGAAAACTGGGTATCGCTATTATCCAAAAAAAATCGTCACATTAGTGTAGTGTCTGTGCAGTCTCTGCATAAGAACTACACTGTGGACGGGGCTCTAATGACCTTGTAGTTGAAGGGCCCTAAAACACCAACAAAGAAATGTTGTAGCACCCCACTAATAACTTTTTCCTGAGACCACGCTTAACCTCCAGTAAGCCTTGTGTATAGGACATTACTTGCACACGTGTTTAGAGCTCAGCCTGAAGTTCACCCTCAGTGACCTGTTCTATCGCCTCATCCTTTACTGAATGGTCCTACCTTATGACCACCGACTAACGTTGTCCTAATTTAATATTTCGACATCCCTGAAGGTTGACCTTTTAGTTTCTAATCTATATACTGCCAGGATCTCTTTGATAAACGGTCCTTTCCCATTTTCCTAACTTAGAGATGTCTCATAAAGCATGCATGTGACAAGTTGCCCAATTCACAACTAGGGCCGCATTTAGGGCATTTTGGGCTCCAGGCATCAGACGTGAGTCAGGACCTTTCTTGGACAATTTCTGTTAAAAATATCACAGATTATTCGAAGTTATATTATGTGTTATTTGTAATCCGAAATTGCAGATGAACCCTTTCCCAGTACGGAATTTTCGCCCTCAAACACGGAATGTTCAATAACGTCCCAGGACCTTCATTGGTGTCCACAGTTTGCTAAGCATGGATACTACAGAGTAGTGTTCTCCAAAATGTTGACGTCTGTGTGAAATCCAGTGAAACCGAAGATATTTTGCTCTGAAACACGTTCACCCTACAATTTGTGCGCAGTATTGTGTCGCGTTTTCCATTTCAGAGGGAACTCAATGTATCCCAGATTGTTATCAAACATTCTTGCCGAACTGAATCGTAATTGAATCTGGATTGTTCAGCAACAATTCCACAACATTGTATCGCAACAATGTATGCTAGTGGTACAAGAAGAGATTTAACTTTTATTTTCAATATGTAAACACGTTTATTAAGTCTAACGTACACCAAATCGATGTTGGTGAGCCCATTCAAAATGCTATTAAAAGATCAATCAAGCGTTAGGACATGAATTTTCAATTTCTTCTTCTGCCATCATGAGCATCGTGAGAACCGTTTTGTCATAACTGCATTCAACTGCAGAGATCAAAGACAATTTCTTCTCCTTTTGTGAATTTTCTTTTCAATTAGACCTTGTGCTCAACCTATTTCCTACGAATTTTAAAGTATTATACTTTTTTTGCGCCGTTGCACTGCTGTGCATCAACACGCCTCGGTGGCGCAGTGGCAACTGCGTCAGTGGTTCTAAGTTCCATACTGCACCGAGGTGGGTTAGCTTCTTTCAGGCGAGACAGTCCCAGAGTGCTCCTTACTTCTGAATTACTGGAGTAGTTTGAAGAGTTGAGGATTAAGCCAGGCAGCCATAACAGGACGAACCCTTAAGAGGCTGCCCGCGGGAGATGAGGAGTTAGGTGAAAGGACGAAGGAAAGGGTTAATTTGCAGCACCCAACGTTCTTTACCAACCACCCATGTTGGTATTGACGTGGGCTTACGCTGCTTAACTTCAGTGATCTCACGGGAACCGGTGTGTCCAACGCAACTTGGCTGCACCATGAGAAGTAAAACCAAGGCCCTGCCCTGTGTGTTGCACGCGACATCCATTTGCACGTCAGGTTGCCCGTCTATGGAACGGGCAGATTCGCTCCCTGGCGTCGGTGGGGTTATAGCTTTGGTCGGCAGCCGGCTGCGGAAAAATACCGTCTAATATCTCACTCGTGTGTCTATTCAAAGGGACAAGATAGGTACCTGACTCAACCATAGGCGGGAAATGGTAAGGAGTTGTTTTTGCACTGCCGTGCTACATTCACGTAAAATTCGTTCTAATACGCGATTACCTAAATCTGTTTTATTGCTATGGGGGCAGTAAGGTCTCCCCAAAGTTTTGCAAAGGGCTAATAGATGATACGGAAAGCACATTTCCGAAAAAAAAGCCTTTTACCTCAGGAGATAATCATTCTTAGTTTTCGGACCAGTCCAGACCCAAGACCAAGCGACTTCGACTCCAATTAAGCGAAAAGCAAAGCGACAGCTAACCATTTTCTCACCTGCGCAGGATCGGGTACCCATAACCCATCTTTGTCCCACTGGGACATGGGCGATCTGTTGGACGGCATTTTTACGCAGCTGACTTCCGACCTAATGTTGTAACCTCGGCCTGTTTTTCCTCATTGGGGCACTTTTCCTGCATCGACGGGCGCGACGCGAGGGGTGGCGGGGGCAAGCTCCTACACCTGGACATTCTCCTGATCTACTCGAAGTATAGTATAGGGCAGTGGTGGCGAACCTGTGACCCACCGTGCAATTTTAAGTGACCCGAGCGTGAATCTTATCTAGTTTATCGTCTCATAACAAGCAACATACGTGAGAGCAGGTTGTCCGTACGCAGGCCCGGCCCTGCCACAGGCGGGATAAGGGTATTATTATGATGATGAGGATTGTCTCTATTTGCTACTTCAATAAACTTTATTCAGTATTATTAATAATTATTTTTATTCATAAAATTGAATAGTGCTTCCACCTGGCCCGCGGACAACTTTTTGTTTCTTTTTCGTGTTATTGGGACCCATCTTCAAAAAAGGTTCGCCACCACTGGTATAGGGTGTCCTTTTGTTTCACGCATAGCCCTTGTCACTACTTTCCAATAAAACAACCTCCCATCCGAAGGGCCGTGCTCTTGGGGCCTCCCTCTCCCTCTCTCGCCGAAAAAACTCTTGTCGACCATTACTCCACAGCCCACAATGAAAAATTTGACTTTTACCCGCCTCGGTGGCGTGCACGACTTACTGCGTCAGTGGTTCCAGGTTCGATACTGGAGCGAGGTGAGCTGCCTTCTTTCGGGCGAGAGAGAAGCCCCGATTGTGCCTTCCTTCGTGTGAGAAGTAAAACCGATATCCCGTTTAGTGTACCATGTCGTTTGCACGTAAAAGAACCCTCTCTCTACTGTGCAACGAGTAGTTGAGGCAAAATTTTCAGGTGTGGGAGATCGCCCCCTGGCGTCGGTGGAGTACCCTAATGAACAGTAAACCGACGATAGATAAACATAGTGGTTTCAGCTTCGGTTGTCAGCCAGCTGCGGGAAAACACTGTCTAATAACCTTTGAGTCCATTCTGAAGGGTAAGTTGCGTTGGACACACCAGTTCTCGTGAGATCACTGAAGTTAAGCAGCTCAAACCCACGTTAGTACCACCATGGGTGGTTGATAGCAAATGTTGGGTGCTGCAAGTTCCCCTCCCCCTACATCCCTTACACCTACCTCCTCCTCACCCGCGAGTAGCCTCCTAAGGGTTCGGCCTCTTTTGGCTGCTTGGCTTGCTCCCCAACCCGTTGGCTAACATAGAAATAGAGTAATAGAGGTGGGTGCCCAACCCTGCCATAGGTGGGAAAGGGGTTAGGAGTTGCTTTTGCTTGGTCGATCTACTTTAAGTAAAGATGTCGGTGTTCATAATTTCTGTATGATTCCTGCGAGGAAAAGAGTTTATCGAGAGACTTTGCGATTGATTTCAAGCTCCTTAAGAATCAATAAGAGATGGTGGCCCCTAGTCAGTTCTCCCTTAGTGCACAGAGTCTACTAAAAATTAATTAAGTTCATGCTGAATTGAAGTTGAAAATGAAATTTTCAGAAGATTCCAATTAGAATGACAAAACCACTGAAACCTTTTATTATTGGGTTTTAATCATATGGTAATACTGTACTGTAGTTTGCACTGGACGACTCAATTTCAAAGGGTACTTCATCTATAATCGAAAATTCAAATTCATGTCCCTGCATTTCATACAGCTGGCCCTTGGTATAACGAACGCGAATGGGATGAACAATTCGTTCGTCATATTGTGTTCTTTATACCAAGAGTCAGAGCTGGCACGAAGCGGGTTCAGCGCGTTGGCCGAACCCGTCCCCGTTCTGGGCCTTCGGCCCAGTTTTGGTTTGTTTTTTTAGTGTTTAAGGCCCCGTGTTTAGAGCCCCGTCCGCCTTGTAGTTCTAATGCAGAGACTGCACAGACACCACACTAATGTGACGATTTTTGGGTATTAGCAGTGCCCAGTCTTCCCAAGTGGCCACCCATGTCGGGAGCGGCGAATTGCATTGGATACATCAGTTGTCGCCTGTGACTGAAGTTAAACAGTGCAACCCTAGCTAGTACTGACATGGGTGGCCGCTTGGGAAAACTAATACCCAAAAATCGTCACATTAGTGTAGTGTCTGTGCAGACCCTGCATAAGAACTATGCTGTGGACGGGACTCTAATGATCTTATAGTTGAAGGGCTCTAAAACACCAACAAACAAAGCCACCCATGTCAGTACTAACTGGGGTTGTGTTGCTTAACTGGTGTGTCCAACGCAATAAGCCGCTCTCCTTTGGCCCAGGCTTGTGACGAGGTGTGAGCTTGGTTCACCACTTTCGCCAGAACCCGGCCTTGCCGTTACTAAGGCTCCATGCGTGGGCTTCTATATTACTGGATTAGTCTCAAGGTTGGGGAGTCAGCTAGGCAGCCATAACAGGATGAACCCTTAGGAGGCTGCCCGCGGGAGATGAGGAGATAGGTGAAAGGAGAAAGGAGAGAGCTAATTTGCATCACCCAACGTTCTTTACCGACCACCTATGTTGGTATTGACGTGGGCTTGCGCTGTTTAACTTCAGTGATCTCACGGGAACTGGTGTGTCCAACGCAACTTGGCTGCACAAAATGTAAAATGTATTTTCTCACAAATGGCCCCACAAAATATTTATTTTTGAACCCGTTTGTGCAAAAGCTCGCACCAGCTCTGCCAAGGGGCCTTGTTTTACATAGTGTTTTTGGTCCCAGGCAGGTTTTGTGGATTTCTATGACTCATAGTGGTTTTTACCTAAAGCTGCTTGCAAAATTTTTTTCCCAATGGCACAACAGGATGGTCTTTGTCTCTGACCTACGACATCCAATAGCTGTTCGTTATAAAGAGAGTCATTTAGCACTGTGGGATAATGAAGAGACCAGCCAAACCGTTCTTTATATCGAGTGGTTTCATTTATATCAAGCAGCTAATACATGGGAGGTATAGGCATTTTGGCCGGGACCAGCTACCCTGTTCGTTATATCGAGCAGTTCGTTATATTGAGATTCGTTATATCGAGAGTCGACTATATTTGATTTGGGATCACGTCAATTTGGCGCATGGCAATTTGGTGTAGTCAATTTGGCGTACATACACATTCGGCGTATGACAATTTGGCGTACGGAAAATTTGGCGTACATACAAGTTTGGCGTACGACAATTTGGTGCATGACAATTTGGTGCATGGCAATTTGGCGTAGTCAATTTGGCATACGACAATTTGGCGTACGACAATTTGGCGTAGTCAATTTGGCATACGAGAATTTGGCTTGCATACACATTCGGCGTATGACAATTTGGCATACGGAAAATTTGGCGTACATACCGATCTCTTCGGTGCACACATTTGTTCAAAATTGCAACTGTCATAACCAGTGGCAGATCCAGGATTTTCGTCGGGGGATAGGGGGGTTAGCTAATACAGGGGGGTTGAGCTAAACCTCACATATTATGCAAATAAGTTTATATGTGCATGGGAGGGGTTGCAACCCCGAAAACCCCATCCTAGATCCGCACATGGTCATAACAGTCATTGCAACGGTCCCGTATAACACAGTTGGGTTTGTTTGTGTTTTAGGGCCCATCGACTTCAAAGGTCATTAGGGCCCTATAACAGTTATGGTAGGCATTCATTGTTCTATTACCCTGCAATGACTGTTGTTATGACCGTTGCAATTTTGAACAAATTTGGGCACCCAAGAGATCGGTATGTACGCCAAATTATATATGTGCCAAATTGTCATGCGCCAAATTGACGTAGACCTAATTGATTTTCCTTCTATTCATATCCGCTAGGTCAGTTATATCACATCCTGCTAGTTTCGTAAAAGAAGGGAGCCATCCTTTGACCACAATCACACCAGCCTATAACAGCGATGATGATGACTTGAAACGTCAAATCTGTGACAGGTCTGCTAATTTTAATACTCGAGGGATGTAAACGTTGGTTGATGTCACGAATTAGGGAGTGTGAGATCAATAATTACGAGTCGAATTTGCAGGATGAAGAGCAGGTCGGAGGAAGCCATAAAAAAATGGTTTTTTTTATCTGTGAGGATGTCAACCTGTTATCCGTTTACGGGAAATAGTGTCATTGACACATAACGAAAAAATACATTCAAATTATGATTATAAGTTTGCCAGATGGAATAGAATTCCAGGTTCTGTGCTGGATCGAACTGGTTTGGCTTCACTCGGGTGAAAGAAGAAAGCTCCCAGTGAACCTTCTGTCGAATGAGCTGTGAAACCATGGCCTCGTCTGGTGTGCATTGCGTCACCTGCACGTAGAAGACCCCTTACTATTTTATTCCAAAAGCAACTTCTAACCCTCTTCCCGCCGATGGCAGAGGTCTTGTCCCTCTGAATGGACACAAGGACGATATATTGGTCATAGTTTTTCTGCAGCCGGTTGCCGGCCAAAGCTGCAACCCCTACGCTTATTTATCGTCGGTCTAGTGTTCGTTGGGAAATGCTACCGACGCCAGGGGGCGAGCTCCTACACCTAGAAATTTTTGCCTCATCTGCCCGTTGCATTTACTATTTTATTGTACATGGAGTAAATAAGCGGTGTAGTTCTGCAAAACTCCCAGGTGTAGGAGCTTGCCCTATGGCGTGGTACAGTACCTCAAAAACAGTGGGGAGCGGCGAGTTGCGTTGGCCACACCTGTTCTCGTCTGATCACTGAAGTTAAGCAACGCAAGCCCAGTTAGTACTGACATGGGTGGTCGCTCGGGAAAGCTGGGTACTGCTAATACCCAATAATCGTCGCATTAGTGTAGTGTCTGTGCAGTATATGCATTAGAACTATACAGTGGATGGGTCTCTAATGACCTTGTAGTTGACGGGACCTTAAACTCCAACAACAAACAAACAAACTCAAAAACAGTGGGCTGACGATATATAAGTATATGGGTTGCATTTTAATTGATTTGTTGGTGTTTCAGGGCCCTTCAACTACAGTGGTCATTAGAGCCCCGTCCACTGCATAGTTCTAATGCAGAATCTGCACAGACACTACGCTTTTACGACGATTTTGGGTATTAACAGCACCCATTGTGTGTTTGTTTGTGGGTGTTTTAGGGCCCTACAACTAAAACGTCATTAGAGATCCGTCCACAGTGTAGTTCTTATGCAGAGACTGCACAAACACCCCACTAATGCGACGATTTTTGGGTATTAGCAGTACCCAGCTTTCCCAAACAACCATCCATGTCAGTACTAACTGGGGTTGCGTTGCTTAACTTCAGTGATCGGACGAAAACTGGTGTGTCCAACGGAAAATCATCCGCTCCCATATGGGTTGAAACATCAGATTAACAGCCTGCTGCGTAATAATAGGGAGCAGTTGAATTGCCTTGGTATCCCAGTTATCGTCTGATTACTGAAGTTAAGCAACTGAACCTCAGCTAGCACTAGAATGGGTGACCGCTTGAGAGCATGGATACTGCTAATGCCCAAAAATCGCCCTAACAGCGTATTGCCTTTGCAGACTGTGTATTAGAACTATGAAGTGGATGGAAATATCACAGGGGGAGGGGCGAGCTGTGGATTGTGTGGGGATCAAGTGCAGGATGTCAGACATGTGGTACTGGCATGTCCAATGCCGTGCCACTGCAGGAGGGGGGTTGGGGAATCCCCACATTGGGAGAGGTCCTGGGAGTGGTGGGTGTTGGAGTGGAGCGACTAGAATAGGTACAAAGGGCAGGGATGTTGCTAGGGTAGTGGTTGTGGAGATCCGGACACGTGGGTTTAGTATGACAAATCCGCACTAGCAAGGTATTACATATTCATACGACGTGCATGAAATGATATTCGTAATGGAATTTTGACACAGTTATTTCGCCCAATTGGGTTTCTGACCTGTCACAAGAGGCGGAATTTGGTGACATATAATACCTAACACAGGTGAGAGGCGGGCAGAATTTTCTCTTTTTGGTCCTCATCATCGTCCGTGGGCATCTAGACTAGTGGGCCACGTAGAGGCCAGAGGGCAAACTATCCTTTGGGCATTTTCCCGAACTAATCATATTTTACCTCACTTAGGAAAGATCCTTTTACGTTCATGTGACACTGTGCATACCACACAAGGCGAAGGAATTACTTTCCACCTGACGGAAAAGGCTGCACTTTGGATTTCCTTCTCGCCCAGAAGTCAGGAGCGGCCCTACAACCGTGCATTCGCGAACTGTTGTACGCTTACCACCGAGCCAAATCGGCGAGTCTCAAGCTGGACACAGCAGTACTCGTCTAATCACTGAAGTTAAGCAATGCTACCCCAGCTAGTACTAGCATGAGTGACCGCTTGGGAACACTGGGTACTGCTGATACCCAAAAAAGTCGTGGGAACAGCGTATTGTCTGTGCAGACTCTGCATTAGAACTACGCAGAGGACGGGGCTGTAATGACCATTGTAGTTGAAGGGCCCTAAAACACCAACGAAAGGGAAAAAAGTGAGTCTCAAACACGAATATGTGCACTGCACGTGCCAGTGATGTATTTAAAGTCCTCATTGTTTGTGTTTGCAGGCTCATGCTATTGTTGCACCCCATAGCTGTTTTTGTGTCGGATTGTAAAGACCACACAATGTTTACCCAACAGTGCATCCGGTATTAAAAACTTCCTGTTTTCGTGCTGAAGACCAACAAGCGAGATTTTTGAACCAAAAATGATATCGTTAATATATGTGCAACGACATAGTCCCTATCAAATTGAAGGGAAATTCTGCAGGGCAGTGGTTAGGACAACTGTGCTATATGGATCCATGAGTCGAATGCAAGTACATAGCTGAAATGCGAATGCTGCGGTACATGAGTGGGGTGTCGAGAGCAGATAGAATTAATTAAATATTAGAGGTAGTTTGGGGCGGGGGACATCGCCCGAAAAGGTGAGGGAAAGTAGATTGAGGTGGTATGGGCATTTGATGAGAAGAGAGGAAGAAGAGCACAGCACTTTGCAGCTGACTTGGGACCAGGTTGTACGCACGTAAGGAAAATGGTAATGTGTGGAGTAGACGAGAAACTGGTGGGTGATAGGCGGGAGTGGAGGGCTAGAGCCCGTAGACCCGATCCTGCCAGCAACTAGTGACGTATAGCATGCACTTACATTTCGAAGACAGGGTTCAAACATTCCCCAACGTTTTTGATTTTCCTAAGTTGTACCCATCCTTTAGAGATGAACCCATTGCATTTCGAACTAAAGTTACCAGCCCAAGTTGGGGACCACTGGTCTTGGATGATACAGTTTGAGTAAAGTGGCCAGTCTCGGTGGCAATATTCGGACCGAAGTGGCTTAGCTCCTATCGGACAAGAGAGAGAGGCCCCAGGGTGGAAACTAAAGTCGTTTGCCCGTGTGGTGTATACCAGGTCACCTGTATGTTAAAGACCCCTTATTACATGGAATAACATCTACGTATAGTTCGGCAAAATTCCCAGGTGTATGAAATGCCCAAGTGTTCGTATGGGTCAAAAGGAACACCTGTAATTCATCAACAGGGGGACTAAATGCAGAATGTCAAATACTTGGAATTAGTGACTTAGTCATACGGAAACGTATTCCATGGTAGATTGAAAGTCGGGGTGTCAGTGCGAAACTGAATAGGGCCGGGTCAAAACGGATTGCTGGAATGACAATGAACTTATCACCTTCATTGTATCTGTCTGGCTCATGGTATCAATGTTATGTTATGTTACACTAACGGGTTGGGGATTAAGCCAAGCAGCAATAACAGGCTGAACCCTTAGGAGGCTGCTCGCGGGAGAGGAGGAAGTAGGTGTAGGGAGTGTAGGATAGGGGAAATTTGCAGCACCCAACGTTCTCTATCAACCACCCATGTAGGCAGGCCCGGCCTTAGGGCAAGGCGACCGAGGCGACCGCCTTGAGCCCCGCGCTGGTGAATTAAAAAATCTTGGTACTGGGGCCCCGCTATCGCTTGCTGCCTTGGGTCTCTATGGTCTACTGCCTTGGGCCCGGCAAACTCTAGGACCCGCCCTGCATGTAGGTACTAAAGCGGGTTTGCATCGCTTGATTTCAGTGATCTCACGAGAACTGATGTGTCCAATGCAACTTGGAGGGACTGTTCTGGACATTCCACAGCGCATATAGGTGCCGCCTCTCAGGGTACTCAGAATGTTAGGTAAGCCGTCCAGAAAGAGTAATGTATTGCTTAAAGAGTTTGATTAGGAACTACCGTCCTACTAAGCTTTCCATTCTACTACTTCTGGTTCTGATCTATTTTCTGCTTGCGTCAGGAATGGGTACGAAGAATTTATCAGGAAAAATTAAGCAGAAATTCGGCAGCCAGTCTATATCGTGCACTTACTATCTAACAGTTCACCCACGATTTCTTATTGCAATTTTGTCTGTCAGTACTTTTCTGTGACACCCTTTACAGAAACTACATAATAGTTTCTATGGTAGTGAAATGAAAGAGTCTGATGAAGGATTTTGCAATTCCTGTCAAATATTCAAGACATTGTTCTTAGCCCCATGTGGTTTTTTTAAGTTCGTCCTTATTGGAACCGCATTACTCTCAAAACATTTCTGTTGTGCCCCGTTCACCTCAATAGGGAACATGTCACAACCCCTGTCACACTCCCGTCAGCGTACTACCAACAAAGGCCTCTATCATCCTCTCCTGGGCTTTAGCCCGGAACCGTTTGGCACTTTAGTTTGGATTAAGTCCATTCTTATATTTTTAGCGCTGCAAAGGTTATTAGTACGAGCAATGGACACTCCTTGAACCAGCTTACTCTTCTTAACGCTCAGTATGTCCTCTACATAGCGGGGAAACTGTCTCAGGTGTCCATGTCCTGTCCACCTCGGAGCTGCAAGGGACATTCCCTTGCCACATCCCTCAACGGCATCCTTTAGCTATGTGACTGCCCTCCCCAACTGCTGCCTACTTAGGGGTTTATTATCATACCTAGCCCACACACTTTGGAAGCTTTTACAAGGCTGAATTTTTGGCTTTGTGGGGCACAGACTCTACTCACTTAATTTACAATTTGTTGTCAGTTAGAGTAATAGGTAAGTGTACTTACATGAAGGTAATTAGAGGCATGTCCATATATGACAGTTCCTCAAGAAGAAAAGAATTACTGACAGTGGTCAGTAATTTGCATGTAATGAATAACGTTTCAGGTTCACTTTGAATAATGACTGTTATTGATGGAGTTCCCACTCTTGTGTGAATTGTGTCAAAATACCGCCTGTTGCACCGCACTGAAGTTAGCTGAAGTGATTATTTTTAACACGGAAATTGAATATATCAGAATCGTTTGTGTTCTTATTTGGAAGTTGAACAAAAGACGGTGGAATTTCGGTGGACGTCGTAAATGTGACCATTTATTCCTCACATTCTAGGTAAGTTGATTGTTAATATATATTTTTTTCTAGTAGTATTATTGAATTGTAACAAAATTTGTAGCGAATTATAATTTTTCGCGTAAATTGCATTCACTTTCTTTCTGGTCGGTCATTTCATTTTTGAAATATATCTTTTTGTGAGCACCTTGTCCTTCTCTTCCTCTGGCATATCTATTGCTGTGGTTCTTCTCTGTTTAGCACCATCATTGTCATCATCATTCATCTCTGGTTCACCAACCATTGTGTAATAATGATAGCAGACTGGGAAAACGTGCAAGGTGACGCCTTTTGGCAGACCTGCGCAATGGATGATGTTATGAATGCGCGGAGAACCAACGTATTGATGCGAACCGAAAGAGACAGAGAAAAGTGCGTCTCACCATCATCTTTGGTGTTGGCCGAATCCAATATTTTCTGCAACGGCCGTCGCCATGGTGAAAGCACAGCTTAAGAATGTACCACCTGATAAAATTCTATCGATTTGAATGACAAAATGACGTGTAACTGTGTGCCTAAGAAACACAATATCACAGCATGGCTATATATTACCTAGGTTCAAATCTGTTTTCGATTGACGTGATTTTTCTTATTCATATTTTCCTCTCTATCTTGTCTCATGTTGAATTTTTGTTTTGCTAGATTTCAATCTCCCAATTTTGCAAAGTGACCAGATTTTGCAGAGGGCAAAGCGGGACGGGGGCTTTTGGTGAGTGCCCTCAAGTAGGGGTGGTGAGACATGCTTTCCTGAAGAGCAAAGAACAAAACTTGTGACGTCGTACCTACTGTAACGTATAGCTTGAATGTGTGTCCATCCAGCACAGGATGCATCATCACACCCTTATCCCGCCTGCGGCAGGGTCAGATCTGTGGGTTCTAGCCCTCCACCCCACACACTGCCATATCCTTAGGACAACCTGCTCCCACGTCTGCTTCTGTCTTCCTCTGACCCAGGTGCTTCCAACCACCTGCATTCCTGAAATGGACCTAAAGAGCTCCTCCTCTCCTCTCCTCTTCTCATTACCGATCCATACCATCTCAACCTATTTTACCTCCTTTTTTGGCGATGTCCACCACTCCCAGACTTCCTCTAATATACTCATTCCTAATTCTATCAGCGCTCGATACTCCACTCATGTACTGCAGCATCTGCATCTCTGCTACTTGCATTCTGTTGATGTGGCTCTTCCTCACTGCCCAGCACTCTGATCCATATAGCATAGCTGGCCTAACCACTGCCCTGAAGAACTTCCCTTTCAACTTCATTGGGGAGCGGCGAATTGCGTTGGACACACCAGTTCTCGTCTGATCACTGAAGTTAAGCAGCGCAACCCCAGCTAGTACTAACATGGGTGGTCGCTTGGGAAAACTGGGTACTGCTAATACCCAAAAATCGTCGCATTGGTTGTAGTGTCTGTGCAGTCTCTGCATGAGAACTATGCTGTGGACGTGGCTCTAATGACCTTGTAGTTGAAGGGCCCTAAAACAATAACAAACAAACTAACAATCAACTTCTTTGGGACCCTTCTATCACACAGGACTCCGCTTCCTTGTCTCCACTTCAACCATCCCCCATTGATTCTACGGGTCACAGGACGAGTCCAGCACAGGATGCCTGATGTTTTAATTTGATGCAGACGATGATCAGTTGCCAACCTAGAAGGATCATTCGGGGTGGGTGCTCTGTACACGTATTTCATTGACGAGTGAATGCTTCTGAGAAGTTGCCGACAAAGTGGGACAAATGGGCATCCCGCCGGGACAAGAGAGGGACGGCGGGACATGAAGTCTGAAATCGGGACTGTCCCGCCTAAATCGGGACGCCTGGTCACCCTATATTTTGGAATTTGTTGGCCTCTTGGTCTATCCCTGCCAATGAAACAGCAACTTATGATGAGTGGCCGTATTGATTTGGACACACCAGTTCTCATCTGATCATTGAAGTTAAGCAACTTAACCCCAGTTACTAGTAACATGGATGGACGGTTGGGGAAACTGGTAAGATTTATCGTTACCCTTAATCATAGTCAGAGGCGTGCCAGCACAGTGTGCAATGTGCGCAATGCGCACAGGGATGTTAAAGGCGCCCAGAGTCTTCTGCTTGCTTTTTAGAACCGGCCTCTTGATCTGCCATAGCTAGTGATAGGAGCGGAGTCACCTTTTTCATTCGGGAGGGGGAGATAGGGGCGCCAATTAAGTTCTTGCACACAGGCGCCGAACACTACTGATCCTCCACTGATCATAGTATAGAAGCGGAAAGCCGCCCTTTTTTCCCCACCACGTCCCCGTACACACTACAGTCAGTACCGGATTTAGATATTGAGAGGCCCAAGGCTATTTCAGTTTTGGGGCCCTTTTCTTAAGTTTTGACGCCCGCTAAATGTTGAGGCCCTAGGCTTCAGCCTACTTAACCTAGTGCTAAATCCGGCACTGACTACAGTCCTCTCTTCTGATAACATGCCCGTACCACATACAACTTTCCCGCACCAATGATAGCGACTGTGTCGATTTGGACACACCAATTCCCGTCTGATCACTAAAGTTAAGCAACACAACCCCAGCTAGTACTGGCATAAGTCACCGTTTGGGAACACTGGGTACTGCTAATACCCCAAAATCGTCACATCAGCGTAGTGTCTGTGCAGTCTCTGCATTAGAACTACTCAGTGAACGAGGCTCTGATGACTGCTGTAGTTGAAGGGCCCTAAAACAACAACGAAACGAAAAAGAGATTGGTATTTTATTTGCTATGCTGTGATCCCCATTTCTAGACCCGGTTCGGTGGCTCAGAGGTAGAGGGGCTTCATTACTGCGCCAGGTTCCATACTGCGTCGAGGTGCTTTGTTTAGGCGTTTCAAATAACAAATAGAACTGGCATGATAGAAATACAAAGAAGGCAAGTAGTGGGCGGCAAACATCATTAAGTAAAATGCTGAAGACACTGCCTCTCTTTTAGGCCCCTTCCTGCAGGAATGCTGTGGACACCATTCTACATAGGAACCTGTGAAGGTCAACTGTTCTTTGACTAAACCATTCTAATAATGTTTAAAGCGCAGCCCGTTCAGTGATTCCAGACTCGTTACTGGATCGAGGTTAGTTGGTTTCATCGTGGCAAGAGAAAGATAGATGTGTACGATGTCACTTGCAAGTCAAAGAACTCTTTCTACTTTGCAAGGAGTAGATCGACAAAATTTCCAAGTTAGAAGGTCGCTCCCTGGAGTCAGTTGTTCGTTGGTGTTTAAGGTCCCGTCAACTACAAGGTCATTAGAGACCCGTCCACTGCATAGTTCTAATGCATATACTGTACAGACACTACACTAATGCGACGATTATTGGGTATTAGCAGTACCCAGCTTTCCCGAGCGACCACCCATGTCAGTACTAACTGGGCTTGCGTTGCTTAACTTCAGTGATCAGACGAGAACTGGTGTGTCCAACGCAACTCGCCGCTCCCCCTGGAGTCAGTGCAGGAAAAGTGCCCCAATGACAAAAACAGGCTGATGATAAATAGCGGTGGTAGTGTAGGGTTGCGATGTACCGACGCCCCGCCAGGTGGCGTCACTGTGCAGCCACACTCAGGCCACTTTCCCTATTTAACAGTAGATGGCACCACGTACTGGGCAAACTACCCAGTTAGTAGGCTGACGCTCCCGCTTGGTGGCGTGCAGTCTGCTTTAGTTAGTTTTAGGCGGGAAATGGGACGCGTCCTATAAAAACAACGGAAAAGGCGGGAAAGAGCAGTCTCTCTCTTAGCTGTGCAGTGTGAAGCTGCGTTTAACGGCGGGCAAGCGCCCAAACAAAGAACTCTAGCATTTACTCTACATTTTATAGTTTAATAGTCTTATACAGTCGCACACATTGGAATAGACGAGCCAATGTGTGTGGTAATGATAGTGAGGTGTATTTCTTCAGTTGATTTAGCACCAACACTGGACTAGACGAGCCAGTGTGTGCTGTGTGTCGACGGTAAAGTGCCTAGAAGAACTCTTTGGCCGTTCTGTGATGCTTGCTTGGCAAGCTTGATGAGCTGAGACTCGCCCGCTTCACCTAGCCTGGAACTGCCGCCTATGCCATCTCTACAGCTAATTACTTAGTTTTTGAACTCCACACTCTGTGTTTAGATTTTATTTTTCAACTCCACAGTAGCATTATGTCGGCAGCCAGCTGTGCAAAAGATATCGTCCAGCCCGTCACCTGTATGTCCCAGTAGGACTAAAATGGGTACCCGACCCTGTCAATGGCGGGAAAAGGGTTAATAGTAACCTTTGCTACACTTATATTTTATTTCTCTCGTAGAAAAAAAGTTTTTTTTCTTGCATGTGACACCGTATACTCCATTCAGGACCGTGATTTTAATTGTCATCCAATGAAAGGCGCTCTGAAGGCTTTTCTCTCAGACATCTCAGCCAGGATCGAGCCTGTAGCCTTGAATTCGAAGCCAAGCGCGCTCCCTGAGCCACCGAGACCGGCTCAGACTGTATTGAGGTACGAGTCATTGTGGAACTACCGCTTGACCAAGGCAGGACGTCGAGAAACATCGCCGGACCCGATAAATTAGCGCGTAGATATTGTGGCGTGATGTCCAGGCTCCTTTGAGTTTCGGGTCCCGTGAATTTTACTCCATCTCTCGCATCTCGTCGGTCCTGGCCAGGGCCTCAAAATTCTGACGGCTACAAATATAATAAAGGGTTACTTTTAGTTCTGTGAATAGAGAAAGTTGCCCTACCCCCATATGATGTACCATGGCAATGCACATAGAGAAGTGCAGATCAATGATGGACCCAACTACATCAGTGGAGTCACAGTAGTTCACATATCTTGGCTGTGTTGCGTTGGACACACCAGTTCTCGTCTGATCACTGAAGTTAAGCAACGTAACCCCAGAAAGTACTAGAATGGGTGGCCGCTTGCGTACTGCTAATACCCAAAAATCGTTATAACAGCGTAGTGTCTATGCACACTCGGCATTAGAACTGCGCAGTAGACGGGGCTCCAATGACTTTTGGAGTTGAAGGGCCCTACAACACTAAAGAAAGAAATCAACTTTATTAGGCCATCCTTGTTGTTCTAGTTCTGCATCAGAGGGCTCGTGAGCCAAATTTTTACGTAAATTTATTGGGTGGTCGATAAGTCGCGACGTAACCCCAACTAGTTTGGGCACGGATGACCGTTTGGGAACACTGGGGACTACTACTACCCAAAAATCGTCATAACAGCGTAGTTGTTGTTTGTTGGTGCTTTAGGGCCCTTCAACCAGTGCCGTAACGGGGGTATTACGCGCCTGCGGCAAGTGTCTAACTTTCGCTTGCCCGTAACCCAATAATGACCTTCTTCGCCACGCCCTCGTTACGGCCCTGCATTCAACTACAAACGTCATTAGAGCCCCGTCCACAGCATAGTTCTCATGCAGAGACTGCACAGAAACTACACTAATGGGACGATTTTTTTGGGTATTAGCAGTACCCAGTTTTCTCAACCGGCCACCCATGTCAGTACTAGCTGGGGTTGCGCTGCTTAACTTCAGTGATCAGACGAGAACTGGCGTGCCCAACGCAATTCGCCGCTCCCGTAACAGCGTAGTGTCTGTGCAGACTCTGCATTAGAACTACTCAGTGAACGAGGCTCTGATGACCGCTGTAGTTGAAGGGTCCTAAAACACCAACGAAACAGTAGAACAAATGTTATAAAATAAGGAAACTAACCCCGTTTTCGACTTTTTTTGTCTCACATCGTATCTAACCATTGTTTTCCTAGTCAGTGTCATTTTTATTACCCATACAATTGCCTATTCATGATATCAGTCATTTATCAACTAATTTTCTACCCCCTCCAATCTGTCTCTTTCGTTTATTTGTCTTTGACAGACTGCCATTATTATGCGGCACACTGTCGTATCTACTTTCTTTCCAATCAATTTAATCATTTCTACCCTTTTTTTCATTGATATGTATAGGCCTACCTCTTTTCTTTTGCCCAACTTCTTTTTCCATTTCTTGCTGTATGCTGCTGATGCTCTTTCTGAGTTTCCATTCAGTGCAACGGTTTTCAATTTTGTCATTTCTTCTCGTTTGGTCCTATTGTTCCTCCCTCCCCCTCGAACATCCATTTCACTCCTGTCTTAGGCTCCTGGTGCTTTATAAACTTTTGTATCTTCATACCCTCCTTAAGTTTTCTTCTCTTTTTCTGAATTTGTTGGCCTCTTATCTTTTTTCTCCTCTTGAATAAATTGGATAGATTCCAGCTTTTGCTAAGGTTTGACTGTGTGGGTAGCTGTCTACAAATTTGATATATTTTGTCTAGAAAATAGGAAAATAATAGAAATTGTGAAGAAATGAATTCATGTCTTCAGAGACATTCTTTAGCCCAGTCTCCACCCTAGATCTTCACGAACTGTTAATTGTGGAATAAATTAAGGTTCTCGGAAAGTCCGTTTTTTTGGCTGAATTTCACAAACATTTCTCGGAAGTGATTACTGCTGCTGCAAGAAAATATCATATCAGTTATCAATCATGTATGCTATTAATTTTTCTCAATGGGAATATTTAGTTTGTTAGAAAGTTAATTTTAGTCTGTATTTTTTGATGTGATCCCCCACCATTCAGTCTACTTCAATAGTTGCCAAATTTTTTCTCTCAACGACCACCTTTGAGGATGCGGTAAAAATCCAGACACACCCACTGAAATTCTTGATATGAAATACTTTTTAAATATCTTTTATCAAATGTTTTTGAACCTCGATCTTCCAAGATGAATTCTTAATTGAAAGACATCAAGGACAAGAAATATATTTGTACCAACAAGTATTAGAAACATTTAGGTTGGGTTACTTTCTGTTGAAAATTACCATCATCATACCTTTATCCCGCCTGTGGCAGGGTCGGGTCTGCGGGTCAACTGTACATGCTCTGACTGGGGGCACCCCAGCCAGGCGGCTGGAACCCGACGGAAATATTGGCTGAGTTGTCTGTGGGTTGTTGTTGTTTGTTGGAGTTTAAGGTCCCGTCAACTACAACGTTATTAGAGACCCGTCCACTGCACAGCTCTAATGCATAGACTGCACAGACACTACACTAATGCGACGATTATTGGGTATGAGCAGTACCCAGCTTTCCCGAGCGACCACCCATGTCAGTACTAACTGGGCTTGCATTGCTTAACTTCAGTGATCAGACGAGAACTGGTGTGTCCAACGCAACTCGCCGCTCCCATTGTCTGTGGGGAGGATGCCAGCCTATCCCACGAATTTAGACGATGCAGACGAATTGGAATACCGACTGTTTACTCAAAATTAACATTTCTAAAAAACCTCCTGAAGATTAATTTATTTCTCGCCGACCTACTAATTACCCCTTAACTCTCACTGACCCCCTGAGAGTTGATACTGACCACTGTGTCAACCATTGGTGTAGTGCACTTCATCTCATGACGCCTTCACCACCATAATGGTCCCTTTCCCCGATGTTGGAGGGAGCGGCGAGTTGCGTTGGACACACCAGTTCTCGTCTGATCACTGAAGTTAAGCAACGCAAGCCCAGTTAGTACTGACATGGGTGGTCGCTCGGGAAAGCTGGGTACTGCTAATACCCAATAATCGTCGCATTGGTGTAGTGTCTGTGCAGTATATGCATTAGAACTATACAGTGGACGGGTCTCTAATGACCTCGTAGTTGACGGGACCTTAAACTCCAACAAACAAACAACAAACTGATGTTGGAGCTGGGGCGTATCCAGAGGGGGTAGCAATGCAGCAATTGCTCCCCCTCAGTGCCTCAATGGGGCACATATTTAAAGTGATGCATGATTCAACTTTGCAACTAATGAGGCACTTTTGCATTGCTATCCCCATTTCTATACTACCAGTTCAACAGTTGCAGTGCAATCTGCAGTTGGCTAAACATGGGACATTGTCTAAATTGAAGTAGAGGACCTATTGGAATTGCTAGCTATAATTATACAAGGGATTCTGAATACCGGTATTTAAAAATATTTGGGGCGCCCGTTTTTGAAATGCTCCCCCTTGATCAGCCCCTGTGTTGGAGGGGTGACTGCGGTTCCCCGGTTCTCTCCAGATCAAGGTTCGTCTTGAATTTATAATTAGGCTGAATCTTGACCCGCTATTATCCCTCCAACATCAGGGATAGGGACCATTATGGTGGTGGAGCTGTCATGGTGTGAGTAGGCATCATTTTGGATCAGCACACCACTCCGTGTTCGACGCAGGCTCTGAGCTCTATGTGCGACGATTTTTAGGGGTGCAGTTGGCTCTCAGTTACATTTTATGGATGACAATTCTTATCCACCTAGGGCCCAAACAGTGGATGAGTATCTTTAAAGTGGCTAAAACCATTAGCTAAGAACCGCTTTAGTGCAAGTGGGTGCAATTACTCATGAATCTGCAATGCTATTCTCTGTGTTGTAAGCCACAAATTGCTGTTGTCTTCATACCAAATGATACTAAATTCTGTCCAGCACTCTTATTTTTGAACATGAGTGCAGGTTCTGATGGCCACTTTCTCAAGACAGAGGTAGTTGATTACCAAGTAAAAGTTAAAATCGAGAATTAGAAATGTAATTACGTTAAATTATCAAATCCAAAATTACAGAAAATTAATAACTAAATAGTTTTCATCTCTTGTAGGTGCCATTTTCTGTTCCTGCTGATGCTGAATAGGAAAGAGAGATCAACTCTTCTGAAGACCTGGCGGAAGTCGAAGTTTGACAGCGACCCGACCTCTGAAGGATGAGTTAAATCAAAGTAGTAAAAGTATTTTATTTACATGCCAAACTACTATACAGAAGGTACAAAAACTAGAATGTATTCACTTCACAATATAATCTTCTGGCCTAAAAATGAAAAAAAAATTTCAGTCATTTTGGATGAAATGAAAACGTGAGGAAAGACCAAAAGCATGCTAATAAAGTTCACTGATATGCTCAGTCGTTACACAATAGGAAGAACACCTAAATGATCATAAATATAAATCATACCAGTCAAAAAGTTTAGGAAATTCTTTAATTTCTTTTTCACTATATTCTTCTAGACGCTTTGGAACTTTTCGTAATTGTCGAATATGTGAAGTTACATTATCTAGTAGCTCAGGAGGAACTTTCTAAAAAAAAAAAAGGTGAGCAATCCTCGATATGTTTGGAAATTTTGCAGCAGAAACGAAACATAAAATCATCTTTGAACTTGCATCGTCTGGAAATAAGTGTAGTCTAGCCATCATTGGCTTCCTTAACAGTGTTCCACCAACCTTGCGATAAACAGCCTTTTCCATGATCTAAAACGAGAAAAAAAGCTTCCAGGTCAACAACATTATCAAAAAATATAATATTGAAATTGTTGATCTATTTACCAATGTGGGTGCTTTCTTATGTAACTCCCACGCAAGAGTCCAAGACGCACCTCCTGGATACCTGTTAGTTAAATGGAGTTTTAGAAGGGTATTTGGTGATTAAACAGTTTTTTTGGTCCTACCATACAAAATAAACAAATTGGATCAGTCGCTTTTCACTAGTTATGATATAACGATGAGCCTTTACGTGGACCAGTAATAAGGCCAAATAACTAAGTGAATGCGGGTTGTTTATGTGCAATGGAGGCAACTTACTTTTAACTTTTCCTTTTCAGAGTTATTTGCAGCTGTGCTTCAGCTAGGATCAATTTTTTTGTTTCGTTGGTGTTTTAGGGCCCTTCAACTAATTGGTCACCACAGCCCCGTCCACTGCATAGTTCTAATGCAGTCTGCACAGACACTACCATGATACGACGATTTTGGTATTCGCAGCACTGTGTTCCCAAGCGGTCACCCATGCTAGTAGTACCTGGCCATTCAACTACAAAGTCATTAGAGCCCCGTCCACTGCGTAGTTCTAATGCAGAGATTGCACAGGCACTACACTAATGCGACGATTTTTGAGTATTAGCGGTACCCAGCTCTCCCAAGCGGCCACCCATGTTTGTACTAGCTTGGGTTGCGTTGCTTAACTTCAGTAATCAGATGAGAACTTGTGTCATCATCATCATACCCTTATCCCGCCTGTGATAGGGTCGGGTCCACGTGTCCATTGAACATGCTCTGACTGGGGACACCCCAGTAAGGCGTTTGGAACCCACAGGAATAATGGCTGGTTGCCTGTGGGGGGGATGCCGGCCTACCCTACTGTTCCAACACCACATTATACAACCAAAATAGAAATTTTGGCCGGTGAATTAATGCTTTGTCGGTTATAATATTGCATGGTGTCTGACCTATTGCACAATAACTATAATGGAGCAGGAGTCACAGGCTCATGCCTAGATGAGAACTGGTGTGTCCAACGCTAGATAGGATCGACCCCACACACTAGGAATACATGAGACTATTACAAAGGAGCGCGGCCTTCAATGCGCAATCGGCAAGTTTAGAACTCATTAGGGCTGAGATTAGCTGCGGAAATGCAAAATAATAATTAAATAATTATACCCAGTGTGGTGAAAATATACACGATTGATCCATTCGTCGTTTGGTAACGCAATATCTTTAGTGTTTATAACAATGACATGATCTCCAACGTCAGCTAGATAAGAACACAACGGCAATTAATAAAATAGTATTTATCTAGTTATGAGAACGTATAATTTGTCATACATAAAGGATGATATATAGGCTTGTTTTGACCAGATAAATATTTCGCTATTTTATCTGCAGAATGAAATGGATTTTGCCATTTAGCATCATACAAGTACCACACTCGTGACATAACGTTCCATTGCTATAAAACCGTAGAATAAAAGAAATAAATTCCTGAATAACAATCGACGTAATAGAATAATGATATTCCAACTCACTTGTACTCGTTTAAAAGGTGAAGTATATGACATTATTAACAAACTAAATAGAAATTAAACTTTTATCACTAAAATATTTAAGACGACAGAAACATTGATACAGCTTATGGCGCTCGCAAGCTTTTTAGGAGCCGGAGATAGGTGGCGGTTTGGTAGCCAAATTTCAAATCGAAAGTCGTTGAGGGAAAATTAAATGCAGAGAAGTCATGGATAATTCTGCTTTGGTATGTTTGTAAATTTATTTTAATTATTTAAACAATATTAGAACTTTGCTCATTATTGTGCATTACTGTGCCGAAACATGCTCATTACTGTGCATTACTGTGCCGAAACATGCTCATTACTGTGCATTTAACTTACAGAGTGATGATCTTTTTGTTTCCGAGAATTGTCCAAAATTTTGCTTCGTGATCAGTCAAGAAAGTCGTCTACGATTGGGTTCCGTTTTAAAATACATTACAGCGAAGTATGAGGTCGATTACAATGACATTTTTATACTCGGAACTAACCGTTCGGAAGAGGAAGAACAGCTGGTCGCAGGTCGCTTCTTTACAGTAACTGAGTTCTTCCTTCACATCTGTGATACATTTAAACTTTACGACAAGAAGAATATTCATTATTTTGGAAGTGACGATAGTTTAGTAGTTCTTCAATTATGTCTTGCGGAAAGGAACAAAAAGGTTAGTGAAATTATGTAACAATCTAATTAATTAACGCGTCAGTCTACATATAACTTTGTATTTATAGGATACCGGTCGTTTTGAAGTTGATGAAACATACGTTCTAGATACATATGATGAATTAACTGAAATGCGTTTGAAGATAAATGAGTCGGAGGCGAATTCTAACGAAAGAACAAGCTATTTACAAGATGTACTTAAGGAATATGAAACGTATAGGGATAGCATGAATGGAATTGATGAGATTCAGTTATATCATGCAATGAGAACATATCTAGAAACTCCAAAAAATAAAGAATTAATATTGGGAAGGCTTGTTTTGGTCATAACCGATATATCTGAAAGCAATATACAGGTAATCAAAAACGCACAGTTGTCAGTTGTAACATTATTAGTTTTTAACTTAATGTTTACATTATAGAAAGAAATGTTGCAGCTTCTAGTCCACCGCAATACGATATGCTCGCTTCAAGTTGAAACGGATTTAAATGAGTCGGATAGTCCTGAAACTGGTGAATTGTATGATGAAACTGTAAAACAAATCAGATGTGAGTGGCTGACCATAAAGGATATTTTTAATACTCATATACAGCAAAATGAGTCATTTACTAAAGAATCATTCACTAAGGTATGATATGTGTAGACTAATTTACTCGTAATTGCAATACTACTTTAATATTGCTGCATGCATTTTCAATCAATGCCTTTATTTTTTGTGTAGTTATTTATGGAGAGAGCTATATTGGCGTATTTTAGACTAATTGGAAACACCAGAGATGAAGTTGCTCTTGCCACTGCATTAACTTCAATGGAAAAAGAATTTTCAAATGAAGCATTTACGGCATTGAAGAAAATGGCAAAAACACAGGAATTACCGATGTACCAGGTAAAGTGAATTATGAAATAGCTCTGCCATCGCCATTAAGTTACCCCGAATTTCGACTTCGAGCTATTATTTGTTCGTAAGGGAGTAGCTAAATATTATTCGTTGTAGGCTGCGATATCCTTGGTATTGAAGCTTAAACTTGGTGGCAAAAGTTATGCACCAGATCAGAATTGTCCATTGATGTCATTCTTGCCTGAAATTACTGCATTTACGGAATTAATGCAAAGAATACAAACGTTTATTGAAGATTACGATACGCCGTTTGTTCATTTATACAATTATAGTTATTAACATTCTATTTATTAATTTAAAGGTGACATGTTTCTTTTTAAACTTTAGTACTGCAATTCAGAATATAATTCGAAGTCTTAAATGTCATGTGAACAAAACCTGCAATCCAAATCTTCATTCGACAACCGTTGAAATGGCAGTACAGCATTTAGAGTCATTGGTTTCATCTACTATACGGCAGGCTGACTTAAATGTTTGGAATATTGTTGAGGTATGTGTATCTGTTGGGGTGGGCATGTGAATATTGTTGAAGTATGCGTATCTTATACTTTAAATGGGAGTTTTTTTTCATTTAGGACAGTGAAAAGCGTAGCGTGATTATTGGGCAGCCTACTGTTGACATCATCTGTAAGCTGTGTAATAAGTTCGGTGCACTTTCGAAATGTCGTAGGAATGCGACTTTCCTTACAGATAACTTTTCTAGTCAGAAAACACCAGTTAGGTTGTTTTCGGTCCTTAGTCTGTTTAGGTATTTTTATAGTCATTTTAGTTTTACATTGTGGTTTTTAACATCAGTTTCTGTTTCAACATTTAATTAAAACTATTAAATACGAAGATCCCCAGATGTCACCAGCACATTATCAGATGTACCTGTGTTAAGCAAGAAAAGACATGTAGCAGCATCTTCTAATCAGGTAAGTTATAGATTGAGGGTATTGCTACTAAACTAACTGGTACTGACTTGTGTTACATAACAGGATAAAATCAGAGTGAATGAGTCTGTTGCTGAATGTCGTACCATTAAGGTTCCAAAGGAAAGTACACTCCCGAAGGAGACTACTACACTGTAAGTTACTATAGCAGTTTTTTTCCCAAAAGAATTATGAATATTGTTATCGTAATTTATTTCCTGGCATTCTTCAATAATGATGGAATTTTTAGATTTCCGATTAAAGTCTCGGCATAAAGAAATTCCCGTTTGTGAAGGCACTAGCCTAAAGTTGAAAACTCAATATATTTTTTTTTTCTTTTTGTAGAAATGACGTAGAAGTTCATTCGGACAAAACGCCACAGAAACAAACTGCATTTAAACGAACTGCACTAGCAGAGATTAATTTTGAGAATCCAAAGAGACAAAGGTCATTAAATTTGAAAGGCAACGTTGGAAAGTGTGATAAAAAGAGAAAAAAGCCAGTACTGATTAGAGGACAACAGCTGATGACAAAATTCTTGAGGATGTGATAAGAATGCTAGTGGAGTTCCACTGTATTGGGTGCTGTACTTTGCAAAATTTTCTCTAAAAGGGTAAAGAATTTTTAGAGGTTTGTTATTTATAGTTTCAATTGGTACATAGTATATTGTAAATTACAGGCGACTCTCACAATAAGAAACGCTTGGGATCTGCATCTTAGAGTGAATGTTGAAAAAAATGCTTCAGGTGTTAAATATTGTAGTTTTTAAAGATGTAAAAAATGAAGTAAGGATAAATTATTACAAAATGCAAACAACCTAAGACTGTTTTTGAAGAAATCACTGATCCTAAGTTGGCGTTCTTTTTTCTACTTGAAATCGTCCAGGAAGCACTCAAGAATTTCAATGCTTTCCAAAACTTTTTCAGCATTTTCTTGCTGCAAGACGTACTGACGAATCTGTGTCAGAGCTTTGTGATCTTCATTCAGAGTAACTTTTGGTAAAGGATCAACTTGGATGAATATTTCTTCTTCATTATCAAAATCCTTGTTATGTGGGGCTTGTTGATTCTTGACTTGTTCATCAATACCAGGTAGAACATTTCAAGCCATTCCTTTGTGTCTACCTCTTTAAGTAATATAGATTCTTCTTGCACAGTTTTGAAATTTGCACTATATCGAGTTTTGAACCGAGTTAACCATCCATTGCTTGCTTTAAAGTCGTCCTCGCTATAGCCAAATTTGGCAGTAAATTCTTTGGCCTTAAGGCGTATTGTTGGGCCATCGATAGGAATAGTAGGCGAACGGACGTTATTTATCCAGACTAAAACGACTGAATCAATATCCGATTGGCGCAATTTTTTAATTTTATACGAGTTGATGTTTGCTTGTAACAGTTTCAGTTTATCCTTTGAGGTTAACATGCGCTGAACCATTGGCTTGTTAACTTGGAATTTGTTTGCCAAATCTTGGAGTGATAAATTCGGGATTTCCTCATGCTCTTGAAAAATGTTCAGCTTGAAGACAAGTCATAAGACTAACGCTTAGACATTTTGGAAAACAGTGCAAACTGATAGGATATTGCTTCTAGAAGTTAGAAGGGCAGGAAAGTGAAGGCTCGTATAGTGGCGACTTTATAGTGCATGCAGCCTGCTGGGAGTAGGCCGTTATGTATCTTATAACGAGCTGATTCTTGTAGCGGGAGTTAACTGTAACTAGAAAAGAATTACTAAACTTTTATATTTATTTCCTTTTAAATGACAGCACAAAATATCTATTGATAACAGTTCATGGAGTTTTAAAATGCATCTACAACAGCCACCTGTGCAATCGGAAGAATGGTTTCCTAGGTGTCGTTCACCGTCTCATCGTCTAACAGCGTATCTAGTAAACAAGGGTGAGGTAAATTGTTTTCTAAACGAGTGATGTAATTTTAATATTACGTCAAGAAGATAAAACTTTAGATAATGGGATGAGAATCATCGTTTATAATTGGAGGTGGTGTCGCAAACAACTGCATATGTCCGTAATGACGTCAGCGCCATGGTGTGGTAAGTATCGCTATTAAGGATGGATGTTAGTGTTAGTGAAAAATGGCGTGTACGTATCTGACCCGGGAACACCTTGTAGGATTTGAAAACTATAAAGTAAGTTGTTGGAAAACCAAATGTCTATCATCGTCAAGTCTCCTATAGTTGTTCATTGTTTCAGTAACGCCGGCTATTAAGTATAGTTCATAATTCTTATGCGATATAAATTTGCTCTTCCTGTAGTTGTTAGTCACGTCGGGTTTCTAACAGAACTTGTTAATATTTCGGTTACCAATATTTCTAACAGTCGTTGAAGCAATTGAAATTGGTGGTATTTTGATTTTAATTTAGTGACTGTTTATTTCTATAATACAGATACACATTATCATTATATGTAGAGGGGATTAATATATAGGGTGACGAGGATTTTCAGAAAGTGCGGTTTATGTGGCTGGTTATAACTGCAAGGCTACCCACCGGTTTATAGTATGTACTGTACATTGCATATAAGATAACTTTTAAATTGAATAATAATGATAGATTTTCATACGTGACATATTTTAAGAGCAGCTGCATCACCAACGGGTGTTTCAGTCAGTTGACAATATTCTTGCCATTAAATATTATTGAGTAATAGTATGTATTGAATAGTATTGAAGTGGCTACGTCATGTGCCTGGATAACATTTGTAAATTAGACTGGTGCTTAGGGATAATGCTAGAGGATGTTTTCGACGAATTTCAATATCTGAGTTTTCATCATGATTCAGAAATCTTTTCTTCATTCAACTAGTTGAACATTACTTCCGTCGACATGTTGTCATTTGTAACCTGCTGAGGGGCTAAAGATCTCTCAATCGTATACAGAAATTGTTGAATTGTGTTTAGGCTTACAGAGACTTTGGAATTTGTATTGCTATCCTCTTCAGTTTGTACAGTGTACACATTGTTGTTTTGATACTTAACTCTCACTAGAAAAGAAATATATCACTTAACCCTTAATAAGTCCAGGCAAGAATATAATGTAGGGGACTATTTAAAAGACTTGAAGTTGAATTGACTCCGTCAGTGTTTTAAAAACGTCATGGATTTATTTGGAGGACTTCTCTACCCTAAATATTCAATTTATTGAAGATTATTGTTGCTATATGACAGTTTTAAAGACTTGAAATTGAAGTATTGAATTAAATGTGTAATTAAATTAAGTGTACGTAAAATGTTGACATTTTACAGGTTTATTTTCACTTCTCAGGTGCATTTGTTAATAGCACTAGCTTGAAGATTCTGATAGTATGGGTCAAACCTGATCGTCTCACTTATAGGCCCCAAATTTTTTCTCAATTGAACCCACTTAAAATGAACCTCTATTTATTTGTGACATTATTGCTGATGCATAGATAGTTGTACTTGCAGGTGGGTATTATTAAAAGGAATGTCTACTTAATGGATGAAACTTTGGAGAACACGATGTTGTGGACCCCGTTCTTAAATGATTGATTAACGTTTTAATATTCGTTGTATTTTGATATCAAGATTCTTAACTAGGTGACTGCAAATAATACAATGATGGGTGTTGTAATGATAATGCGTTGTATTAAATAACTAGTTTGTTAACTTAAGAAATGTTTGTAACCATGGTAAATTGATTGCAAATCGAAATTTGTAATTCTATTATTTAAGAGGCCGGTATTATTGACTTAAATTTCAGTCTTATCAGTTGATCGTCGTTTTTTAAAGATATTAGTTCATAATCTTAAGTTTTTCGTAAACCCTAATGTGGAGTTAAGAGTACCTTCTTCACTTCCAGTGTTTTAATTATGATGAGAGTAATGTTTACTTAACTAATGCTATTTTTGATTTTTTTTAGTACAATGCAGTGGACACGAATCCAATCAGTTTGTATGTTATGCACCCGTTCTGGAATAAGGTAGTAAAGGTATGGTATAGCATCTTTACGTTATAAAATGGATGACTTTAGTAGCGAAATGAAACACTGTTATTTCAAGTTCTATGGTGATGTTTTCTTTGGGAGCCTTTACATCAGGGGTTGCCAAACTTTCTATTTCAACGATCTCTTTGGTGATGCCTGAAAATCTAAAGGATGAAAGGTTGTAAGGTTGTTAACCTCGCTAATCCATGACAACTCTTAATTAAAGCATAAAAAATGCTTGAAAAACGTCTTTTGACAACATACATGTATATTGGTGACATGTTGCTTTACAGTTTTTAGTTGAATATGTAAAATTTCTAAAAGAAAACCTTTATTTCTCACCAACCTCTTTAGATCTCATCGATCCTCTGAGCCCTTAATGGCAACTTTGGCAGCCCCTGCTCTTTCATATTTCCAAAGGCTGTGCAGCGTACAAATGGTGCTTTAAAATTAAATCTTTTAATAATTTCAGTAGCAGTTATAATTAAAATGTCAAAATTCCTAGATTAATATGTTGTAGCTCGTGATACTCAGTAATAATTCTATCTCGAATTTTTAAAGTGTTCACGAACCACTGATTTCAAATCAAAGATAGATTTTGACATGAGTTAATACTGAAATTATTTCAGTCCCTCATGGATGGACTCAAACGATAAGTTGTTGTTTCCAAAAGAATGGCAACAATGCTCTTAGTGCTGTTGTTCAGGAAAATATTACTCCTTGGGTATGCATCTGAAATTAAGTAGTATTAAGATGCATGAAATAGCATCAGAATTGTGAGAGATAGTAGTGCTTATCATGCAAGTGGACCACCCTCGGGATGTGATGAGGTTATAAGCTGTATTTAATTAATTAAAGCAGTTAAGTCGTTATTATCACAATATACTACAAAGGGGCGTCCAGACCGATACAATGAATGTTTCTTTAGTAACTTGATCATTTGTCACTCCGGGCAACATGTGTTCATCTCCATCCTACTGGCCCCTGGTTTTTAGTTACATACGTGTTGCTAACAGATAACAAATTAACCATTGGTGAGTTGTGGCAATATGAGTGGTGATAGCTGCTTGGAAAAGGTGCGTGGCTGCTTGGAATAGATATTTCTCAAATTTCTTGTCACTTAAATAGTGTAATTTATGTCGTTTGGGAACTAATTGCATGACTTACGTTTTTTTTACAGATTTGTCCAAGCTGGATAGCGCCAAATCTATTAACATTTAGCGGATTTCTCCTAACTGTATTAAATTTCGTCATTTTAAGTTATTATGATTATTATTTTTATGCCGCCAACACGATAACTCCAGAATTTGAACCTATTCCTAAATGGGTTTGGATGTTCTGTGCGATAAATCATTTTCTCGCATATACATTAGGTAAGGTGATCTTCTCTACTTCTCATCTTCTTCAGCAGTTGCGTGGTATTTTTCTAATTTCAATCATTGAATTTTAGACGGTATTGATGGCAAACAAGCTCGGCGTACCAATACCAGTGGTCCGCTAGGAGAAATGTTTGATCATGGTCTGGATAGTTGGGCAACTCTATTTATACCATGTTGCCTATTCGCCGTCTTCGGGCGTGACGACTATAGTATCACTGTATTAGATTTTTACTATTGCCTTTGGGTTGTACATATAACATTTCTTGCCTCCCATTGGGAAAAATACAATACTGGAATCTTATATCTACCATGGTGTTATGACGTATCTCAAAATGTGAGTAAGATCTATTAATTTAGGGTAGTGTTGAGAAGTTGAGTTGTAATTAAACCGTTTATAATTTCAGGTGTGCCTAATAGTATTCCTCATCACGTTTTTTAAAGACTATACATTTTGGAAGTTTAACATTCCGTTTGTCAACATTTCTGCTGGAGCGTGTTTGAAGTTCTTTTTGTATTGTAAGTTCATTGATTTATGAATTTGATTGATGCTGTCTGAATTTGCGTTATATAATATAAAATTATTTCGACAGTTGGTTCGTTAGGTATCAGCTTACCTATATCTTTTTATAATATCTACTGGTAAGTTAATTATTTCATTCAGGTTTTTATTTTTAATCAATGACTTGACGTTATCTTCCATTTAGTTCGTATAGGGACAAAACGGGAAAGATGAGAAGTCTATATGAAGCCAATAGGCCATTATTTTCATGTTTCTTATTTATGGTGATGTGTTTACTTTGGGTCCATTTGTCTCCAAATGATGCTTTCAATAATGACCCAAGATGTTTTTACATTATGACTGGAACCATAATCTCCAACATATGCGTAAGTACCAAAAAAGTATCATGTTTTCTTGCAACATTTTCTCCTCCTCGTGGCTTCCTTCCTTCCGACCGTCAAAATTAATAGAAAAGAAGGAGGGAGAGATACGGGATGAAATGTGGTAATTATGTGGGGTTTTTTGAAAATTTCGTGAAGCATAAAAGATTTAAATTTATTTAAGTTATAATATGACACGTCTGTTTATATTTATCCAGTGTCACCTAATTGTTAGTCAGATGACCAATACTCGCTGTGAACTTTTTAACTTCTTGCTCATACCAGTGGCAATTGTTGTAACTGTTGTTCTATGGGCTGATGTCCTACTGAATGTCGAGTTACTTCTCCTTCGCTTGCTCACAGCAGTGGCTGTGTTAGTTCATTTGCACTACGGAGTTTGTGTGGTGAGTACTTTTTTAATATTAAAATCATTGACGCGGGAAGACCTTTTATTTTCCATCAAAATGGAATCAATAGTTGTTTCATTTTTTGGTTGTCAACTTTCAAGCATGTCTGGGGAGACGTCTTGGCTTTACCTCTGCTCGCAGTGGCGTTTGATTCGCGTACAGGCTATTAACAGTTTGCATCTTAATTATTTTATAATATAATAATCACATATCTATTAATCTGTAGTTCGGGTCTCTCTTTTTCTGTAAAAGTAAACTTCTAATAGTTGCTCGGTAAAAAAAAGTGGTAGTAAGGTGTATATCTTTTCCTCACTGTCAAATTCAACACTCATAAACACGTGACCCTACGCTGCAAAATAATTCGAACAAAATACAGTACAATTTGTGTTTAAAAGTGAGGTACATTCTAATTCATTTTATATAAATTGTTTGAGGTATCCTAGTTCGACCTGCCTTGAGGGCACAATAGGTAGCGCGCTCAATTTGCTGTGTCAGTGGTTCCAGGTTCGATATAGGATCGAGGTGGGTTGGCTTCTTTGGGATGAGAAGTAAAACCGAGGTCCCGTGTGGTGGACGATGTCATTGGCACGTAAAAGAACCCGCTCTACTATGAAAGCAGCAACGCAACGTGGCTACACCAAGTTCCCGTGAGATCACTGAAGTTAAGCAGCGCAAGCCCATGTCAATACCAACATGGGTGGTTGGTAAAGAACGTTGGGTGCTGCAAATTTTCCCTCTCCTTCGTCCTCTTCATCTATCTCCTCATCTCCCACGAGCAGCCTCCTTAGGGTTCGTCCTGTTATGGCTGCTTGGTTTACTCCCCAACCCATAAAACTAATCCAGAATTCAGTATTAAACGGGTGGATGAGTCAAAATTTCCGGGTGTAGAAACTCGCATCCCCCTCTGGCGTCGGTGGAATTCCCCAACGAACAGTAGACCGACGATTAATAAGCATAGGGGTTGCAGCTTTGGTCGGCAGCTGGCTGCGGAGAAACACTGTCCAATATATCATCCTTGTGTCCATTCGGAGAGAAAAGATGGGTACCCGACCCGGCCTTAGGTTGCTTTTGTTTGAAGTATCTCAGTTCATAGAAAGTTTTAGCCAAGGTTGGTGATTCTCGTTGATAAAGAAAGTCCTGTAGACCTTCTGTCAGACTGACAGTGAAATTTGTGGTTGCATGAATGTAGAATGCGTGACATTCTACTGCGAAAACACACGATGAAGGATCGGATCACCCTTCACTTCTATTCATTAATGTATAATTGATGTGATTTTTCTTTTTAATTATCCAGGTGCGGCAGATGTGCGACCATTTCAATATTGGATGCTTTACGATAAAGCGGCAATCAGAAGATTGACTCTTACTTGACAATACATGCTAATTAATTCAAATACTTCCTCAATAAACAACTGGACTTTATTGTTGCGGAAGTCCAGTCTGTTGCTAACAATTAGAAATATGCAAAGTATCTGTTTCGAGCATGTGACCATATTTAATCTTAAATCGAAACTGTTCAACCATAATTACTCTAGCTGTATATCAACATTCTGCTTTGCAATAACCCTTCTTCATCCATTAGTACCTTGTCGTTCCCTTCCTAATGGTCTAAGTCGCTTCCTTACATCGTTTCATTCAGACTTTCCCCTTTTTATACATAAATTGTTGACTTCATTTATGCATATATATATAATTGACCATCGTTTTGACCCAATTTTGTGTCGCACATATTTCATCTCTTGTGCCTTTGGTAGCACTTGTGGAAAAATGACGTTTACATTGTGACTAAGCCTCTCATCAGGTGATGGAAGGTTTAATTGTTAATGTAACGTGTTTTTTTCATATTCAGTATTTATAATATTTAAAGTGGGATACATCATTTTTGAGGAACTGTTTCTCTATGCATTGTAACTTCAGTATTCCAATCTCTGCAATTGTTTTTGGAATTATAGTCATTTTGAAATCTTCCTGAAAAGTTGCATCTCTGTTCATTCTTAGCCAGTATTTTTCTTGCTTTGTTTTTGTAGCTTTATTTCTCATCTCTTAAGTCATTTCTTTTGGTTGTAGTTTGCAGATTTCAAATCGTTAGCTGTTGAGTTAGGAATTAATTTGCATGTATTGTCGCGATATGGTTTAATTATTGTTGAGTTTGATTCATAATTGTTTGTAATAATATGGAATTTTTATTAGGTATTTGTTACAAAAATCTATATTAACGAATTGTTTACTACGTGTATATATCTGTAATAACCACGACTAGTTTTTTAATCAAAAAAACAACAGAACAACAGGCAGTCTAAAAATGATCTTTTAGTCGAAAATGCTCATGCCAGTGTTTTCCTCAAAGTTGTCATCAGCTAGGTGGGAAGCACAAGTACTTGATGGAAGTTAAGTATCTGTTAGGGAAGAGAGGAGCTGAATAGTCAAAAGATTTTGAGGAAATCACTGATTAATTTGTTATCAGTGTAGGACAGGTAACTTTGACAACAAGGGGTTGAAGGGATCATGTTAAAAATCAATGGTATTATATAATCTATACATGATGTCTTTAAACCAAAGGCGGGACATGGCACTGTGTTGGGTGGATAGGGTTCTAAATCAGAACAAGTGGAGTGCGTCAACCAGCAGCCCTCGACCCTGCCATAGGCGACATCAGGGCATGTTGATGACATGGTATCTTTAATCCCTTGATATATAGGGTAGCAGAAAATAATTTGAAGTTATATGTGCACTTGTTTAATCTTTTTAGTTAGTTGTTTATTTCTGAATAAGAGTTCTTTAATCTTTTTAATGGATTGTGTGCGAAAATAAATCAAAATCAATATTGTTTATTTAAAGAAATATTGCAGGTGCCCCTGGTCTTTTTTTTTCTAATAATATATTTTTATATTTTTAAGGAAAAAATATTTCACTCTACAATTTTGGAAGATTTTTGTCTGTATTTTTATCTTCTGCAGTCAAACAACTTTAAACTTTACTAGCAAAGGATGCCAGCTATGTTCCACTTGTAGAAAAATTCAGGTATTAAATTCGATGTAATTTTCGATACAATGATTTGGACAACTCGTTAAAACTAATTATAAGATTTCACAGTAAAATTTTAAATCTTAGCTTTATTAGACAATTCATGACATTTAACAGTTTCTGCTTATCTAGAAAACTTCAGAATATATGGATTACTTTGGTTTTTTTACCTCCACAGAAAAATATCAGTAGATGTAATTCAATTTTCTGTAAGTAACACTACGAATTTTTCTACTTCTATATTAAAACTAAGCAACGATATTATCATAATGGCTTTTCACGAAGTGCTCTATATCGAATTAAGATGTCTGCTCTCTCTTCAGGAGATGGAAGTTCAGGTTTTATACCTTTTCGCCGTCTTTCCTTTCTAATGTTTAGCTGAAAAACAGAAAATAAAATCACAAAAATATAAGTATGACACTTGGAGGTATGCATAAAAATAAAACATATAGATATTTTGAAAACGTGGTTTTCAGAAACAATACAATGATCAGACTCAGAGGTGTGTCAATTTATGTTTTCTTTCCTTTCCTAGTTAAAGTTATACAACCCAATGGTAGGAAAACAAATGTAAGGTCTTTTCATTCCTTTAAATATACTGCCAATGCATGCAGTAGACATGTCCCGAGCTCTCCGCAGTCATGTATCGATAGTAGCTACAGGCATCGCAAGAAACCCCTGGATTCCCCTCTTAAATTTCAGGGCTCATAATTTATTTCATTCGAAGTTGACTGCTTAGTTTCCTCTAGGGGTCTATCAAGTAGTGCACTAATAAGGAAGTCCAGGTGAAGGCTCAATAAATGTTGCCATAACAGAACGAAAAAACTAACTAAACCTTTGAATTACTGAGAAGAAAATCAGTTGGACAACAACGGAACTGGTCAGAGTGGTTTAAAAATGCCCACAGCTGTTCGATGGTATTTATGGACGTCATTTTTTTTTGCCTGTAGCATTTCCTAAGCAGTCTCTATTAAGAGATTCTTGGAAACCTTTCGAAAACGTTTTCCGTTCCAGATAATGTTTGACTTGCGTGATAATATTTTGACAAAGAATTGCGTTTTACTTTACCCAAAAATCCATGCATGCTCTATAATTCATGAATTCAAGAGAGCATCTCTTCTTATCATAACAGTTTTCAGACATACACTTCGTAGATAATTGATGCTCCTAGAATTGAGAGTAACGCCAATTACTATTTTCTTTCCAAGCCTGCCCAATAAACACAATTTAAAAGACCAAATTACCTTAAGACATGGATTATTATATTCGTCATTTAACTTCGAAGGAGTACCTAACGTAGGTGTAGCATTCGTCATAATTATGTGATCATTGGTATTTTCTCTATCGTTGCTTATTAAATGATATTAATTGAAAATGTGTCCCATTTGCTGCAAATGAAAAATTTTGTTATAAAATACTCATGAACCAACTACACAACGAAGTACTGACAACACATTACATAGTAGTCTGTCTAATTACATAGCCAATTTAAAAGAAATCTCTAAATAATTCCTAAATTTTAAGTAGCTCGTGTCATGTTCAAATCATTCTATGAGTAGTCTTAAATATTAATTTCCTAGTTCCCTGATAATAACAACCAACAATTTAGGGCACTTGCGTACTTTAGCGGGTACAATCTCGCCTGCTAACCGAAACCATGAAGCTTTCCTATGGGCATGCCGAAAAATGACAAATCTTTTGGAAACTTATCAAGGCTCCTTTACGATTATCTTCTTTAAAGTTGTAATACTGATTTTCTAGGTCTACATCTGGCTCTGAATTGCTGTCTTCTGAGTATTCCTACGAGCACATTCAAAACCACACTTTAAAGAGAGAGAGCTACAGTAGTCTTATGCTAATTGTTATACCAAGAGCTCCTTTAGAAACTGGCAACTTTGAAATTTTATATACTAAGTTAGAGATTTTAGATGTGCTATATTTAATATTATTTCAACATTTTTCGGTTAGCAGGCGAGATTGTACCCGCTAAAGTACACAAGTGCCGGAAAACGTCCATTAATTATAGCCCCACTTGCGAACAAATACTTTAGGATTTTTGCTTTTAGGAAACCCTTTACTGTTTTTGTCAGAAACAATATATATTGTTGTTTATCATTTAGTCGAAAATATGGAAACTGAACTAAAAATCAGGTTTCCTCATCAAATAATGTTTGAAAAATGACAAAACTCACAAGAAGCCACAAGTATTTGAGAAAACCATCTTCAGATGCAACGGCGCCCCTCCACAACATCTGAAATCCCTAGTCCAGTTGGAGAATATACCCATGAAAAGAATGCTAGTCATTGATACAAGTAGCGACAAAACTTTATTGACTATTCTAAGTGTTTGAAACACATATAAATAGTTGTTATAACTAAAATACCTCATAGGAACACGTGAGCGATCGTTGTTAGTAACTTGTGAAAACAATGTACAACGGTGAGCCAGCTGGCAGCACTGACAGTGGTTTGTTCTGCAATCAAAACATGTCTTCCACATGGCAGAGGAAGAAGACCTTGAAGATCGAAGGAATTTGTAACGCACTTGACCCTCACTACAGATCTTAAATTACTCCAATATTGCAAAATTTTGTACATCATAGTGTGACAGTTGTGTTGTAAGAGTTGTCATTAAGTGTAAAGTTAGTTAAGTGAATGAACATTCGCTCTTCCAGAATGATATTGAACATTTTGAAATGACATAACACGTGGTTGGACGAAGCATGCCATTGTAAAGGATCAGGGACAAGTGCTCACGGATGCCATGCTGTTTGGTTCAAATTCCACACATTCAGGTTGTAACCTCCTTTCTAATTATTTCTTTATTTGTTGCCTGATTGATTTTTGTTGTTGGAAATGCATTCGTTAAGCTTGATATGTCATCAATTGTTTCACCTATTCATTTTTTCGCGCGCCGTTCTCGCTTTAATGACATTGTATGTGTTTTTCAGCAATTGGCTTTCCTTTGTTATTACGTCTTAAATGGCATTTAACTACTATTGAATAGCAATCTTGCGACTCGATCAAAGTTTCACTCGCTTCAGCACTTTGCTTTCTACATCCTGCTTGATTTCTTTTTTAATGTTAATGAGAGAGACTTTCGAAAGTAGGTGTGGAATAGGAATGAATGTTTGTGAATCTCTTTCACATACTGTCTGAAAGATGGCATGGCTCTAAAGTGACATTGTGAAAGTAATGGCTAGTTGATGTTGCATGCTGCTTATTTTCTTAACTACAGCTTGTCATCGAAAATCTTCAATGACTTGTTGGATTGCATAAAAGTTTCTCATAGACTAGTGTTGATTTTTGCATGTCTAATTGTTCTATGTTGTGTAACCTGAGCGAGTTTTCAGAGTTTAATTGTTGTAGATGGTTAACTATCAGTTATACATTCCTGGTATATTTGAAGTGGGCAGTAGTAGAAGTTGGATTTTTTTTTCATCTGCTTCTTCTTTGAATACCTTTAAAGGGGAAAAGTTATCGCTTCTTCTGGAGCTTTTTTTTCCTATCTCTCCCTTGCACTGTATACAAAGTAATAAATTTGACAAGTGCAGTGTAAATTTAACAGATGGGTGTTTGAAATGGGTCAAAGTCGGTTTCCAACTCACGTAGATCTCTCTAGTGAACATACTTGTGGGAGAGGGTGAGATTAAATTGGCTTGGTTTTTTATCATTTTGGTCCACTTTTAAGGGTCGTTTAGTTTATTTCCCTCTTTTCTAATGTGAGAATTGAAGTGGGGGAAAAAAGAGTTGTGATGAGAATTGAAAATATCCCATTGCATTTATGATCTTAATAGTGGTAATTTGCATAGTGTGGTCTCTTCCCCCTTACTAGGTCGATGCACAGCATTGTTATGTTTATATAATGATAATTTACTTAAAATATGAATTGTATCTACTACACACGTTTTAGTTTCAATTATTTTCTAACTGGTAATTTTCCACTACTGGGTCTTTTGTACTGCAATCCTTTCTGACACACAAACCAGACTACTTTCTGACATGTTATTCTGTCAGAACTTGGGGAAGGGAGAATGTCAGTCCTTTGAAGAAATATATTCTTTCATTTATTTGCTTTAACTATACTTTTTGAAATTAAACCAAAAATTTTACTCGCAGTTGTACTCTGCAATTTCTTGACACTAAATTTTCATCAGGCACACAGGCACATGCTCCAAGGTTGCAGTTGTCAGTGCATAAATCGTTTGCATTATCTAATGTTATTCTGACAGCAAAATGGAAGTTATCACTTAACAGAATTTCCAGTAGCGTTAGTGATATTTTGTTTGAAAAGACATCTTCAGCAATTGGTGAATTATTTTACATGACTGGAAAATTATTGAGCAATATCTGACACTTATTTTTCTTGGAATTTGAAATATTTCGCCGTTCTTCATAGACAGTAGCAGTAACTTGCTTCAGGGCTGTTCAAAGTAAGATATTAAATACGTAGAGTATTCGGGGAATTCATTGAAACTAGATTCCTGATTTTTTTGTTTCTGAAAAGCAAGGTGGGCAGTTAAATGCCTTAGGCCTGAACCTGTTAAAAAATTGATCATGATTGGAAAGTGTTACTAGCAAAATTGTATCAAGTTTTGAAAATTGCATGACTCATTATGATGCTTTCCAAAATTCCTGAATGTGGGGTAATGTTGCAGTTCTATACGATACTGCCTACGTACTGTAATTATTGTGATTTTAGGTAGGTTTTTATCGTTATCTTATGGACAAGTTTGGCATTTCCTAGAAAATTTTTTCTCTAGTGGGGGGAAGAGGCGTTGAGGGTTTATCCGTCGTCCACTTGTCAAGTTTTTTTCTGACGTTTAAAATGTGAAGCCATAAACCACATTTCTCTAGCTTTCCACCATAAACAGCCTGACTCCCCGCTAGGTTGTTACCCCATCAGTAAGCTACTGGAGGCTAAAGGACATAGTATAACCCTTTCAATTTAGCTTTTTTTAACTTCAAAGGGCCAGGGCGTTGAAAATGTACGTTTTTCAAAGCAGTTTTTAAAACTTTCAGTATTACTGAACAGTTCGTGACTTCTTAAATGAAATCCTAAATCGTAGTCCCAAATTTATTTCGTTAAATGTTTTTCCATAGATGGCGACAAACGTTCAGCCACCGGACAAGTGAAAGCTTTTATCATCTTAAGTGTGTTAAAAACTTATTGTCGCCAAGCATTTATTCTGTATTTGAACTTGAATCTCCAGCTGATGAATAATCTCACTTTTTCATTTCTAGGCGTTTGCTAATTTTTACCAAAAGTGTTCAGATTTCTTTCAAACGCTTGTAACATCCGCGTGGTAGCAATTCACCAAATATGCATGATATCAAATATGCTTTTCATAGACGAGAAAGTACTCGAAATGAGGGACTTCATCGACCATTTCCTGGGAGCGGCGAATTGCGTTGGACACACCAGTTATCGTCTGATCACTGAAGTTAAGCAGCGCAACCCCAGCTAGTACTGACATGGGTGGCCGCTTGGGAAAACTGGGTACTGCTAATACCCAAAATTCGCCGCATTAGTGTAGTGTCTGTGCAGTTTCTGCATAAGACTATGCTGTGGACGGGGCTCTAATGACCTTTGTAGTTGGAGGGCCCTAAAATACCAACAAACAACAACAACAATCGACCATTTCCTGCTTTGAAAATGTTATTTATTAGTTGTGCAAGTCACTAGTGACTTAATAATTTTAGTAACTCTGTTTGTAAACTACTCTATATTGTAGCATTGCTCCAAGTATGGTGTCCTAGTCCAGGATATGGGGAGCGGTGAGTTGCGTTGGACACACCAGTTCTTGTCTGATCACTGAAGTTAAGCAACGCAAGCCCAGTTAGTACTGACATGGGTGGTCGCTTGGGAAAGCTGGGTACTGCTAATACCCAATAATCGTCGCATTAGTGTAGTGTCTGTGCAGTACATGCATTAGAACTATACAGTGGACGGGTCACTAATGACCTTGTAGTTGACGGGACCTTAAACTCCAACAAACAAACAAATCCAGGATATGTATGAAGGCTCAATAGCCAGGGGAAGGACACATCGGTGGAATACTGGGGGTTTTCCAATGAAAGTCGGGGTGCACCAAGGTTCAGCACTTGGCCCATACCTTTTCATCCTGGTTCTAGATGAGCTTATGACGGGAGTGGGAGAATGGGCCCCGCAGTGCTTGGTATTTGCTGACGATATCGGGAAGCTTTTCCAAATTTTAACCCCTTTTGCACCTTTAAGTTTAGACTGTTGCATTCATTTTAAAACTGGGATAATGGGAAGTAATTATCCTTTGAATGTGAAGAGGTAATTCCTTTGAAAATATAGCACTTAGAAAACGAAATCAGGGGTAGCAGATGAAACTTCACAGGCAGGCAAGACATAAAGGACCTGTTCATTTTCATACCAGTCAACATACTACTACCCGAGCCAGAATGATGACCAGGATAAACAAACGTCAGGAAAGAGCTGGCGAGCATTGATATCAATTCTTTGAACACTTAAGGCAGATCAGCCCTTGTTGATTATAGTCGATGGTCAGTCCCAAATGATACTGTAAAGATAGGCTACTAACTGACAGTTGTGAAATATGGATGTTACGAATTCCTGGTACTAAGCCTTATGGAGAATCTTGATGCTCAAGGCCAGATATTAGAAATTATGGGAATTTCTCGTCGAAATGCGGCCAATTAGGAATCGCGCCTTGGGATCCCAAAACTTTTTTCTAACAAAAACATTGGAAGTAGGGCAAGAAAGAACAGTGGTTCAGTGTCCATCTGTGCACGTGTTGAAGTTTTTTATGTTGTTTGATGGATGTTGCCTTGTTTTGAAAATTATGAAGACTTTTAATGCTGTAAACCTCTATCCACAATCACTTTAACTTCCGTAACATTTGAGTTAGTTTATTTGAATCCCTACTGTGTTACCAAGGACTATTTCAAGATGAAAATGGCCTTTACGATTAAGCTTCTTCCGTCGTCAGACATCCATTACTGCACGTTCGAATTGAAGGAATCCGTTTTACAAGAAGTTAAAAATACGTTGTTGCTTTTGGAAATATGGGTATAACATTTTTAAAAAAGTGAACACGTTTTAGTTAAGCAGGTGTAACATTACGTGATAATGGAAAAATCAATATTTTGATATTACATACAGGTTGTTTACAAATGATACCCAAAAATTTCCACATGAAATTGAAAATTCGAGCACGTGAAACTCCTCATAAAACGTATTTTCTTTTTTTATGATGGGGTCGGCTCTCATCATTGGCATCATAGTGAATTTAACTGACCTCTTGTCTTGAAAGGGTGTCCCTTCGAAATTTTATGTTGGAGTTTTAAATTTCATTGCGCTTTTTGTTATACTGTAGTTGACGTTTATTTCACTTCTGAGTTTTGACGACGGCTGAGAAACAACAATTTTATTCTAACTCTGTGTTGGTGGTGTGCATCCGTCTTAAGTTTACTGTCATCTAAGATGATAATGGCTAAAGTAGTTTAGGAAGAAAAAAAGAATAACAGGAAATTACTAAGGGTATTGTCAGTTAAGCAGAAGGAAGTGGGACTTAATTAAGCGCTACCTGGACACCTCCACCTAAAAACCCTTTTCCTTTACGACCTTCACAGCTGACGGAGCTTTGTACCAGCTCGTTACCTACTGGTGTCATAACTTGCAGAAAGATTAACCGTAAGATGTGGGCCAATACAATGTAGACCCCAAACTGTTTGGTGCAGGATAACTTCCTGCTACTAGAAGTGATAAAAGGGTTGTTCTTTTGTGGTCTGTTTTAGAATCTAAGAGTTTCGCCTCCATTTTAAAAAGACTTGTCAGATGACCTCTATGGAAGAAAATGTTCCGAGTGATTCAGAGACGAATCCTATTTATTAATTTTAATTCAACCACCAAATTGTTTGGTAAAGAACATACAGTATCACAAATCTTTGTAGTGCTGCCAGATCTGAAGACGAAAAAATAGCAATGAATGTACACCAAAAGTAGGGGATTTGAAGTATTTGTAGCCCAAATGGAAATGAATCACTTTGCTACTATGAACTTTGCCTGATCAAATTTTACCCTTATTTGTTCTAGGTTTGGTTAATTTAATATGGTTGGGTCTGGATAGTTGGGTTAGCTCCTGGGGAAACTGGTGACAAAGGTGCTGGAGGTGGGAGCGGCTTATTGTATTGGACATACTTGTTCTCGTCTGATTACTGCAGTTAAGCAACGCGGGTCTACGTCAATTTGCCGTACATAACGATCTCTTGGGTGAACAAATTTGCTCCTTGGTATCGTGAAATGATCATTTAGGTGACCCCCATTTAGGTATCATCATCATCATCATCACCATCACCACACCCTTGTCCCGCCTGTGGCGGGGTCGGGTCTGCGGGTTCTAGCCCTCCACTCCCGTCTGTCTCCCACCAGGTGCCCGTCCACCCCGCACACTGCCATGTCCCTCCGGACAACCTGTTCCCACGTCTGCTTTGGTCTCTCCCTACCCCGGATGCTGTCAACCACCTGCGTTCCTGAAATGCACCTAACGAGTTCCTCCTCCCCTCTTCTTATAACGTGTCCATACCACCTCAGCCTATTCTCCCTCATCTTTTCGGTGATGTCCACCACCCCCAGGCTACCTCTAATGTACGCATTCCTAATTCTATCTGCTCTCGACACGCCACACGTGTACCGCAGCATTCGCATCTTAGCTATTTGCAGTCTATTTACATTAGGGTTGCCATACGTCCCGGTACACCGGGACATGTCCCGGTTTTGCGGTCTGTGTCCCGGTCCGACAGTCATTTGTCCCGGTCGATTTAAAATTTTCGCATGTTAAAAAATTATTTTCTGATAATATCATTGCATTCAGTACTGCGCATATACAGTACATGCCTAGAGATTTGGTACAGATTCGTCCATGAAAGCACATCACATTTTGCAAGTGAAACTGACTGTTCGGAAAAGATCCACCATTGATCCCTGGGGCGGATCCAGACGAGGGGCAATGCAGCAATTGCTCCCTCCTCACTGCCTGAAAGGAGCGCAACTGATGAAGCATTTTTGCATTGCTATCCCCATTTCTATACTGCCAGTCCAATCTGTAGTTGGCTAAACCACTGAAGATAGGTCATTGTCAAAGCGCCAGGAGAGGACCTTTTTGTAATTGCTAGCTAGATGTATACTCGGGGATTATGAATATTGAAAAATATTTGGGGCGCACATTTTTTGAAGTTCTACCCCCCCCCCCCCCCCCCACCCAGATCCACCACTGATTGATCCTAACGTTTTTTTGGGTCCTCTAAAATATTTTATATTTCAATGCGTTAGTAAAAGGATTATGGAATTTTTTTTAATAAAACTATGAATGTTTATAATATAAATTCTTGCCATTTTGTTGAAAAAATATTTTTAAGGGGGGATGTCCCGGTCGGTGGTCCGACAATTATGGCAACCCTAATTTACATGGCTTTTCTTCACTACCCAACACTCCGATCCATATAACATAGCTGGCCAAACCACTGTCCTGTAAAACTTCCCTTTCAACTTGATTGGGACCCTCCTATCGCACATTTTTTTTTTTTGTTTTTGGTGGAATGGCGCACACTAATGTATATAAACGAATTACGTTAATTGGGATTAATCAGTGAAGTTGCCTTACCTCTAAATGGACATCCACCCGACTCCAAAACTTGTCACCGGGTGCCGCTGCTACATGTGTCCCGAGTTGGGAGTTCAGTGAGGATAAAATGCACAGCAAGGGGAAGTCCAACCCGTTATCATCCCGGTAATAGGACGTTTGTTAGCAGTTTTCGTTGTTTTGGGATATTAATGCCTCTAGTTGAAATAACATACTGTAGATGGGACTAACAAAATTAGGTGGGGAGGATGACGTAGAGTCAAATGGCACCGTTTGATTTTTTTGTTGTTTGTTGGAGTTTAAGGTCCCGTCAACTACAAGGTCATTAGAGACCCGTCCACTGTATAGTTCTAATGCATATACTGCACAGACACTACACTAATGCGACGATTATTGGGTATTAGCAGTACCCAGCTTTCCCGAGCGACCACCCATGTCAGTACTAACTGGGCTTGCGTTGCTTAACTTCAGTGATCAGACGAGAACTGGTGTGTCCAACGCAACTCGCCGCTCCCACACCGTTTGATGGACTACCAGCTGCAGATGTAACTGGTCAGCAGTGAGAACAGCTGCGTTATTCGGACAAGAATACTCTCACTCTTTTCTGGTCTAGGGGAACATGAGCAAGTTCAATGTGGGATGGTGTTACGAAGAGATTTGGCAGTGCAGACATATTGTTACACACTAATGGGTTGGGGAGTAAGCCAAGGAGCCATAACAGGCTGAACCATTAGGAGGCTGAGGCAGAGTCATCAGACAACCTAAGAGAAGAAGTGTTACAGCATTTTATTTTTTTTACAAATGACTAATTGTATCATATTAACTATAAGATAGAAATAAACACACACAGAATCTTTAAATTTATGAGGAAATCAAAAGTACTGCATTTGATTTTGGGACATACTTCCTTTTTTGCTCATTTGGGCAGGTTTTGAAAACCATAACGTATTAGCTGTTGAGTTCGGAATTAATGGTTGTTGTTGTTTGTTGGTGTTTTAGGGCCTTTCAACTACAAAGGTCATTAGAGCCCCGGATTTAATGGTAATTGCCATTCATGGAGAGAGCTCCGTGGACATTAAGCACTGGCAGGAATTTTGTGTCACGTTACCATCACTACAATGTGGAGGCAGATGTACTGTATTTGAACAGATTTTATGTGGCGAAAGGAATTTTTCCTTTGTTGGTTGACATTTTCCTTGGTTTTTTTACAACGTTACTAAAATTATGACAAATAGTTCTGCTTGTTGAAATTCCTGCGCTACTCAACATTGCATTCCGTAATTTATCCTTTCGTATGTAACCAGTTTCCTGATTATGACCGAATCAGGAAGATATTGAAAGTAGGGATGCAGAGGAAGGACATAGAGATTTATGTATGGATGCTCTATTTAATGGTGATTCGTTTTTTTGATATAGATCTCTTGAAATTAAGAACGATTTTTAACGAAAATATTTCGCAACTATCTTTGATAATATCCTTTAGGTTCTACTCAAGGTTGCGTTGTGGCTTTTCCGTGGTGTATAATGTATGACCTGGTGACGAGACTTTAGGAGCTTTTTGACAATGTTTTTAGTTAGTATTTAGGTCAAGTAGTTAATAACCCACCTAGGTGACGGACAGGTAGTTTGGTTTCTTTTGGGAGAGAGAGAGGCACTTCCGTCGGATGGGAAGTAAGCCTTGGCTCCGTGTGGTGTGTACTCCCATTTACAATTAAGGGAAGGCTTCCTTTCCTACAGGGAATATCTGAAATATTTTCAGGTGTAGGAGCTCTCCCCCTTGGGTCGATAGAGAAAATAAGCATAGGGGCTGCATCATTGGTTTGGTTTTGTAAAATACCGTTCAGTCACCCAGCTGGATTAAAATGTATACTCAACTTTGTCATTGACGGGAAAAAGAAGGGTTGGGAGCGGCGAATTGCGTTGGACACACCAGTTCTCGTCTGATCACTGAAATTAAGCAGCGCAACCCCAGCTAGTACTGACGTGGGTGGTCGCTTGGGAAAGCTGGGTACTGCTAATACCAAAAAATCGTCGCATAAGTGTAGTGTCTGTGCAGTCTCTGCATAAGAACTATGCTGTGGACGGGACTCTAATGACCAAGTATTTGAAGGGCCCTAAAACACCAATAAACAAACAAAGGAAAAAGGGTTAGTCGTAGTAGGTCAAGAAGAGGTCTTGATTTAAGCCTTAGTTACTTTGGCACATCACATATACTGTAATAGTAATTCATTTAACATTTTGTGAGCTCCAAATTTAGACCACGTTTCTGCCAATGGGATCCATTAAGGATCAGTCTACTACTCTTTTGTAGAAGAAAACAGTTGAAAATAAATAAAAATAAAAGGAATAACTTTCATCTCTGAAATGGAGTAACAATGTGTAACTCCCATAACGGAGTAACGATGGCATAATTTTTGTGATAATGAAATAAGGGTTGTAGTGGACTGATGGTTGCTTGTGTTTTGTAAGAATGAGGGTGTAGACCCTCTAAACCAGGAATGTGGGTAAACTTTTCGCAATAAGGACCAGGTGTACATCCTTAAAATTCGGCAAAAGGACTAAAATTACTAAATAATACACGTTACTTCCGCATAAGGAGTTTTAGTTTCAGTCTTACTGAATTCGGCCTATAGGTCGTAATTTTTGCTTTAATATTTGACTATATGTGATAAAAATGCGAGTGACTGTGGGCCGCAGTTTGCCCATCCCTGGTCTACACTTCAAAGTAGTGGACATTAAATACTGAAATTGAGGGCGATTATATTAAAATTCATTATGCAACAATTAAACTTTTGTTTTGACCGGTTTGATTTAGAAAGTAGCAATCGTAAAATTGAGTTATAGTTGTTTATTACAGTGGCATTGAGTTACAGGTGGGGTTTTCTTTAATTTCTGAGATGTAATTCCATAAGTGATCACGACACTTATCAATTCCTTTGTCCAGTACGATGTTGGACTGTCCGTCTCTCGATTCGAAATAATGGATTTTTACAAATAGGTTTGTTGGACTGAATTGCAGTGCATGATTTTGACTTCTTGTTTTTGCATGGCATGACTGCTTAATTGTTGAGCTTATGTTATCTACCTCTCCTGCACTTCTTGCTCTGTAAACGTCCGTGCTGTCCATGCTCAGGCTTAATCTGCTCTTTATAGTCAAAAATTCATACCTGACCCATGCTCTTTGACTGCAACTTTATAATTGTTTTCTTCAAATAGTACTCCTTGCTGGTATTCGTTTGGTACATGAGCGATACTGAGGCACGGATGGTTTGCGTAGTGGTGAACCTGAGAAGTAGCCTATCGGAGGACTTAAACAAGGTATTGGATTTTCCAACACAGAAGGTAATGAATAGAAATATCCCACCAAAGAAACGGGGTAAGATATCATTAAAAATTAGCATGAGAGCTAATAAGAAGAACAATCAGAACAGGGCGGAGATTGATAAACTTGATGGAAGCGAGATATTGAAAAGGGCGAATGGGCCTAGTAGCAGAATGTTGACGTTGTCATCTCACCCGTGCATCGAGTGTGAAAAGGTGTTTAATAGTCCCGGTAAGTTGCAGCAGCATATGTACGTCCACACTGGAGAAAGGCCATTCAAATGTCTTGAATGTGAGAAAGGGTTTTCGTCCCGGTTCAAGTTGATGAGACATGCTCTCATTCATTCTAACGACCGTCGTTATAAGTGCTCTTACTGTGAACGATGCTTTCATCGGAAAGATCACCTCAAGAATCACCTGCAAGTTCACAACCCCAACAAGAAAGTGTACAAATGTGACCAGTGTGAAAAGGAGTACAATTCGAGGTTGTCATTTCGGAAGCATATCGCTATCCACGCTGCTGAAGCTGGAGATTTGGAATGCAAAGTGTGCAGCAAGCTTTTTGACACGAGCGAAGACATCTTGTATCACCTGAAAGTGCACACTGGGTCGCGTGCTGTCAAGAGTCCAAACGAGAAGAAATTTAAGTGCGAATTTTGCGAGAGGCGTTTTTTCACGCGCAAGGATGTCAAGCGTCATTTGGTGGTGCATACGGGACGGCGTGATTTTCTCTGTCAATATTGCCCTCAGCGGTTTGGACGAAAGGATCATTTGGTGCGCCACATCAAAAAGAGCCACAACGCTCCGAAAATGAAGGAACTTTGTGATGATGGTAATGCTGAGTATCCATCTTGCGACTATATGCACTATCCACCGTTTGAGGCCTCCACATCAGCTCTTCTTCAGTCGCAAGCGGCCTTACCGTCTCCTATCCATCATCCCCCTCCTCCATCTCATCACCACCATCAAGGCGAACAACAGCATCACACACCTCCTAATAATTCACACCACGCTCACTCAGTGCAGAATTCTCACGGATGCCAACATCATGTCGCAAAAGACACCAAACAGTTCATTACGTCTCTTAGTACTCCGACCACGTATTGTTCGTCGTCCTCAACGTCTTCCATGTACCTGCTGTCACCCTATGCACCCGATGCTGCCAGCGATTTCAAGATGTACGAAGATATTAAACCGGAAAGAGAGGAACTGTTGACAGATCAACTGAGTTCTTCTCTGGATATTGGTCAGTTGTTTGGTTTCTTACCTTTTACTACAACGGCCAATCACTCCGTTCCGGTGACTGCTTCGCCGACTACCAATGTCACTGCAGGTAACTCGCCCTCTGTAGAAGCCATGACAAATTCCACCTTGAGTCACCAGCATCCCATCTGTACAACTCCACTACCTCAATTCAATCAAGCATTTCAGTAATGTTTTTGTTTTATTTTTTGGTAAGTGCCAAATGTCAAAGAGTTCATCATCCTTTTTTTTCATGACCATTGGTCTTTCTGTCTCTTATCATTTGCCAACAGTAGAAAATTGATATCCATATTAATCACAATCAGACTTTGTCATCTGTATTATAGTGCCATGGCCTCTTCAATAGCACCATATGCCTGTAGACACAGTAAAATTACTGTGCAGCAAGCTTATGCATTCCACAAAAGTCGTTTTATATATATTATATATAATTGTTGATGAAAATATTCATTTTTTTTGAAGAAAACAGCTAAGAAGTTTGCTTGGATATGTCGACTTTTAGTCGAAAGGTGTTTTATATAGTGTATTTACTCGTTTTTACTCGTTGTTTTGTTTTTCTTGCTCAGAGCTTACAGTTATTGATTAGTATAAAATTTATATCATTGAGTTTATTAGATTTTCGTGTTGTTGTGAAATGAAATATTTAATATTTCATACACTTATATAATTAACATTTGAAGGATTTGAATAGTAGGAATATTTTATTTCGAAAAAAGAGTTTCCCGGTCAGTTGTAGGCACTCCAGTAACTAGCTTGGAACTGACAACGTTTACCATTAATGTGAACGTTTTCTGTTCTGTGCTACAAGAGACCCTCAATATGAGCGGCGACCTCATTTGGGATGATAGTAGTTTTTTTGGTTACCTGATAATATTCAATTTTGTTTTCAACGCACCAGAATTACTTGAATGACATTCATTGATAATTTAAAAGGACCCCACCCCCCTCCAGTAGAGTCAATCTCGGTGATTCAGTGAGACAATACTAGCCTTGAAACCTTGTTTAATCGCAGGATCTGGTCGTGGGTTGGTTTGTAGTGTGCTTTCGGATAGGGGGCCGTGAGTTGGAACTGTGACAGTAAAATGGAAAGTAAATCTGTAGTCTTGGATGCTGTTCATAAGTGACACATCCCCTCGTTTGTCCAATTATTCTTAATTACAGATTATAGGAGATTGTTTATGACGTCAACTAGTTATACCTGTACTTAAAGCTTAACGTTCCTTTTATCTCTTAAAGCAGGGTTTACACCGCGCGCAACATACTCTCCCAACTGTTTCATGAGGCAAGACTCGTGAAGTGTTGACAGGGACTCGCCCCGAAATTTGTTGCACGAGGCAGCATCGTGGTAAGCCACCGTACTGTCCGTTTTTGGACGCGCATCAAAGGGCTTCGCCACTTCCACTTCGTGTGATGTTAATATAGATACGTGATGCATGCTTGCTTCGCGCAATGTCTGGCTCAATGTAAACAGGGAGGGCGAGACGGGCGAAACTGCCGAAACAATTGTGGCGAGTATGTTGCGCTCAGTGTAAACCCAGCTTAAGAGCAGTCTTTCTCTTCTGTTGTTGCTCTTCTTCGAGATGAGAACCTGGAGGCCGTCACCCCGGTTTTTCAGGATAAGAATTGCAGCTTGTACTAGGTCAGGGGTGGGGAACCTGTGGCCTTTTGGTTACTGTACAAGCCCTTACATACTACACTCAGATAAATGAATGCGGTCTTCAGAAATGAAAAGGATCCCCACCCCTGTACTAGGTCACATATGGGTTTTTTGCAACTAAGAAGTGTAAATTTACTGCCTTTTGACAATTTCGGTAGAGAGACTGACTAATTTTGGTGTTGACAGGACCTAACGTACTTGAACGACCACTGACAATGGGAGGCCTTATTTAATTTAACCAAGATTGAGAATTTCATCATTTACTGGAGTATGTGCACTTGAGCAGCAGAGCCCGTATTTGTTGGCCCCTTGCTCTCTGTTGTGGGATCTGGTTGAGGTACCTGATTGTTCGAGTGAATTTTTGCTTGAAATAGTTTGAAGAAATAGAAATGAGGAAACCCTTGATGTTATTTTAGGAATTGCATTCAGCACAACCCTACTTTAGATACACTTTTACCTATGAAAGTGTCATGTTTTCTTAATGTGGATGGAAAACATGAGCCTGGTGTTTTCAGAAACTTAAATAATTCAAAATTGACCTTGCAGATACTTAGATGTTTACTGTACTTGGTGAAATATCCGTTTTAGATAACATTTTCAAATGTGTTTAAAATATTCATTGGTAGCTTATCTCTTTTACCTGGTAAGTTAAACGGAAGTTTTCCACTTATAAACAGAAACATTTTGGATGTTTATTTGAAAAAAAAAGATAAAAGAGGGTTTGTAAACATTTCCGGTTGAAATAATTTAAATTTCGTTTTAAGAGTTGAAAAACTCGTGATGGATCGTGGATGGGTAAACTTTTAGCTATAAGAACTACATGAACACCCGTAAGGCCTCTGGCGGCCCAAATTTAAAAAAAAAGAACAAAGTTACTAAATGATGAAATTTATTTTCATGTAGGAGATTCAAGTTTTCCGAGTTCTATTAGAACTAGTTCCTCGCTTAACTAAAGTTCAATGAAATTGGTGCGAGATTGTTTTAATTTTTGACGAGCAATATTGAAAATGTGCAGGTGTTCGCGGGCCGCACAAATAGACGTAGACGGGCCATATATTTGCTCACTCCTGTGATAGAAGATAATAGGATTGCAAAAAAATTGCGATTGCGTGATATGTTAGTCAATCTCCAGACTGCGTAGGGCAATGGTTGAAGGTTGCAATTGTAGATAAATATCTCTTCAAATATGTTCACAGTAATGGGAATGTTGCACCTGGCTTCCTACCCAGACTGCTGGGTTATCTTGAAATCCTTAATAATATCACTTTCGATTTTAAAGAGTATTTTGATCATCTGACGTGATAATCTGGCGAACTTTCGACAATTGATAATATTGTTAATTGTCTATTTATGTGTTGGGTACATTAGTGGTTGAGGTTCTGTGAACTGAGTCCAACACAGAGTTCCACGGCACATGTGCACTTTCTTGCAAAAACGGATAAATTGGAAGTTGCAATCAGGAACTTCCAATGTGTCAAATAGCTTTTTTAGATCAAGTCCAAGGATGATCGTGGTCCAGACCAAGTTGGTTGATAAGACCTACAAATGACGTCTGTTCTACATGCAGAAATTCTTGAAACTCTTTCTTGGCGCGGGAACTGCAGTACTTGCTGATTACATTTGACTTACTGGACTAAAGGCAGAACATCTGCCTTCAAAATTTCATAGTTTTTGGGGGTAGGTGAAATGCTCTTACACTCTTATCCGCTTATCCTCCTCTGGATTCCAGCCCGGAACTGTTCGACACGTCTGTTCTAATAACTTTGGAGCTTTACCATGAGTCAGTTAGGGTTCTCGGTTCAACTCACTCTTCAAAACTTCAGAGTAGCCCTTTATGGTAGCCTACAGTAGCCTCTTGAGTCTTGACTATCTGACTGGCAACAATCCGCCCTAGTGGAAAACAATACTAATTTTCCATAATGAAATAACTTATGCTAAAGGCAATGGAGAACACAGTCCAGCTAGTGTAGCTGGAAGACGGGTCTCTAATGACCTTGTAGTTGACGGGACCTTAAACACCAACAAACAAACAAACAAACAGTAGCTGGAAGAGGGCAATGGGGACCAACGAGACAAGAGAACGAAATTGGTTAGGGTTTAGGGCGGTTGTGCTCTATTGTGCTGACCTCTTTTTTTGATATAAGGATGTATTTTTTGGCCTGCTTGTTCAGAAAATACGAATAAGAGCGGGTTTTGGTATAAAGACGATGTTTCTAATATGGGTCTGGCAAGAAGCGAGTATTTATAGAATCCCAGGGTATCTGACTTTTTTGTTATCCGGCCTGCCCTTCCGCCACATTAAACCGAATAGTCCACAGTATTATGTAACTCAGACCCTGAAAAAGTGATGATTTTCCTCGTCTGCGCCAAAGTCGGACTGTTTTCTTGCGTGGATGATGTTTAAAAATTTAAGGTTTCAACTAATTTCACTGGAGACACTGGTCCTCCAAAACTTCCAGTTGCTTGATGCTTAAAGAAATCCTTTTATCCTAATATGTCGTATATCAAATTGTCACCATTACCCTCAGACAGTTGAGGAAATGACTGAGTGGCTGTATTGCGTTGGACACACCGGTTCTCGTCTGATTACTGAAGATAAGCAACGCAACCCCAGCTAGTATCAAGTTGTACGTGGGTGGCTGCTTGGAAAAACGGGGTACTGCTAATATCCAAAAATAGGCAGTGGACGGGGCTCTAATGACCTTGTAGTTGAAGGGCCCTAAGACACCAACCAACCAAACAAGGAAATGACTATTTGCTTTGAGTGCAGTCGGACTGAGTTCAATTCCTGGTTGTTGAGACATGATGTTGCCATTTATTTCATCAGCACCTTGAAAGGGGTGGTCTGTAGTACCCACTGTAAAAAAATGTTGTTGGAGTTCGGATTTTATTTGATTTGCGGATGACTCAAGTTCATTCTCTGGCTGTGGAGATTTTACTGTATGCGACTTTGACATTCATTTTGAGACTTTCAAGTAGTTTTGTTTAGTGAAAAATTCACGAAAAAAAGGGAACCAGTCGGCCAACTCTTTAACCATCTTCACTCAGCTTTGATAATAGCTGTATGACATCATCGCTGTTTTTGTACTCTTTTACCCCTCTCCGTGTATCTGTGTTTAGTGAATAGTTAAAAAAAAACAACCAATCAGCCAATTTTTCACCTATTCGTTATACTGTGTGACATCATAATGTTTTCGTACTCCTTTACCCTTCTCCATGTATGTGACTGACTGTTGCCATAATCTTATTAATGAAGGAATGAATGTTTTCGTACTGTTAGAAAGACCCTGTTCACTTTTTCATTTGGTGACAGTTTAGCTTTCAGGCTTTAACCCTTCATGGCGTTTTTGATAATGCCAGAACCCAGTTCAAATACTAATAACTTTGCCACTATACGATTACATCTTATATATTTATTTATTTATACATTAGCATTTTTTGGGAACGCTTCAAGAAAATGAAACCGTCGAAATTTATTTTTGAAGGTCTTTGGAACGTCAATGGCCTGGTTTTGTGCCAAGCTTGTTTGCAGCTCTCCACTCGTCTTAATTGGCAAAATGATTTTTAAAAGAAATCACCTTGAAACTTTCGGCACAGTGTCTAATACATTTGAGTTACCAACTAGTAGTAAACGCGTGTGACGTCCTGTGTCCCCATGATTTCACGTCACCTCCATTGAAGTTTCTTATCATCCCGAAGAATAAAAAAAAGAAACCTTCAGAAACAAGTTTTATTTGGCCAGTATCCAAATCATGAGTGGTGTGTTACACTATGCCAAAATCATTTTCGACAGTGGGATCAAATAAAAAAAATAAGTTTCGTATCTTACGTTTAGATGGTGGGAAAACGCAAGGTCTTACATGATAAACATATTAATGATTACGAAAGCGTTATAAAATCTAATCATTTGACATTTTTGTAGTTTTTCTTTGGAATGCGAATTTGTAGAGATCAGGCACATTGAAATGCCTTTGGAATTACTCTTTAGTTTTCAGGGAGTGTTCAATATAACATGCCCCTTAAGAGAAAGTTATCTAAAATAAACTAAACCTGGGATCTAGGTAGTTGTTTTTTCCCCTAACTCTAAATTGAACTGATAGTCAGTTGTTTAGTTATTGATGATGTAGGCGTTTGAGTTACAATCTGTAAAAGATCTTGAATGAAATCTAGCACTTCAGTCTTACATCTGTCATTTCACTTCATCATCACCACCATCATCTTCTTACCCTCATCCCACCCATGGTAGGGTGACCCGACTTTTGTTTTCAAGAGCAACATAAGAGTAACAGATTGGTCGTTAGATCATGCAGTATGTATAATTGGCATTGGTATACACTACTCTTGACTATCCGGTTTCCGTACTATCGGGCCTAGTGAAAAAGAATAACGGTAACTCCTAACCCTTTTCCCGCCTATGGCAGGGTCGACTACCCATTTTGTCCCTCTGAATGGACACATGGGCGCTATATTGGGCTGTGTTTTCCTCAGCCGGTTGCCGACCAAAGTTGCAACCCTAATGCATATTTATCGTCGGTCTACTGTTCGTTGGGGCATTCCACCGATTCCAGGGGACGAGCTCCTGCACCTGGAAATTTTTCCTCCTCTACCCATTGCTAAGTATTGAGGTTTGCTTTACGTGCAGATGCCATCGTACACTGCACGGGACTTCGATTTTACTTTCATCCGAAAGAAGGTTCACTCGGGGCCTCTCACGCTCGAAAGAAGCCACCCCACCACGATCCGGCATCGAACCTAGAACTACCCAGGCGCCACCGAGGGGAGTTCTCGGTACTGTTAAAAACAAATTAATAAAAAAGTAAACTATACATGGCCCTTATAACAATGCGTACTATACCACCATGGCTCTTGTGGTGCCCAAAGTTTGACATGCCTGAACTGTAATATTAAAACCTGGCTTCCAAACTGCAGAATCACAAGTTGGAAATGAGGTTGAAAAGGGAGTAGAAGACGTTGCATGTAAACACTCGACAAAACGTACAGAATGCACTTGTCTCGCTCACATCAACATGATGTGAGCGAGATGAGAGAAAAGAAGGAGTGCTAATGAACAGTCACTACATTTGGACACAAAACGAAAAAAAATAATTTTTCATGTTCACCATAACCTAGTCACGTACTGCTGGCAAGCTCTAAGACTACCTACTCACGTGAATGAATGTGGCTAATTCTTGAACTCATAACTTTTAAAGTATGCAATTGAACCCCCCCAAAAAAATAAATATGTTAGGTAAAATAAATACAATTTGTATATTTTATCAATCAATATACACTGCAGGCCAAAAACTTAAGACCACTTGTGTAAAACTCAAATAATATGCAAAAATAGTGAAAGTATCATAATCATATTAATGTCCTTATATGTGGTTAAAAAGTGATTTATTTGGATTAAGGAAATAGGATTTTGTTTTGTTTGATCCTAAACAAACGTCAAAATTGTGCCAAAGTTATTTGGAAGAAAACGGAAACTGAAGAAATTCTTCAGGCCATGGAATGGCCACCCCAAAGCCCGGATTTCAATCCTATCGAATTGTTGTGGAAAGGGGTTGGACAGAAAAGTATGTAGTCGGTGTCCAACTTTGAAAGAGGACATGTGGGATGATTTATACGAAAGCTGGAAAGGTATCACACAAACCACAATCAACAAATATATAAACCATTTGCCCAGACTTCTAAAACAAGTAATAAAGTGTAAATGAGGATTTTTTTTTTTGATGAAAAATCAATTTAATTAATTTTTTTTAAAAAAATGGTGAATTTTAATTAAAATTGTCATTGAAAAATCGATTTATGTATGTATCTCTTGTATTTCAATACTGGCACTACTTCATGACTAATACAGTAGTAGTGTTTCTTTGCATATTCCTAACACAACACAAGTGGTCTTAAACTTTTGGCCTGCAGTGTACGTACTGCTGCCAGATAAATAATTACTGCTGCTACTTAAGCGGGCTTCACAACAGCAACGGGAATGGCAACGTAAAACGTATTTTGTGCAGAGGGGAGGGGCGACAGGTACGTCATGCGGGGGAGGTGCGCTCCTATTGGTCAAACGGCTTACGTTTAACGGGAAAGTTGAATTTTTTTCAACTTTCCTGGCCGTTGCCGTTCTCGTTCCCGATGTTATTGTGAAGCGGGCTTTACTAAGAATGAAAAATAATAAGAGAAAAATAAACATTGAGAATTGCTGACAGTATAGATATGCATGATATCGCACCATGCACAATTCAGAGATGGCAAAAAAAATTCGTTTCAGCAGCACTGCTCATGTTGCAAGACATCGCTTGTTAATCAAGTTAAAATAGTATTGCTTGTCTAGCAAAACACTTGTAGGCCAAGTTACTTGCAAACTGAGGTTCCAATGTACCCATATTTTGTGGCATGTGGATGCTTCAGGAAATTGTAGCCTCTTCATTTTTTTTCTATACCCTCCTATGCAGTGGTGGAGTATCCATTAGTACTGGAATTTAATTAAAATTTTGAAATTACTTCGTTTTATAATGCGTTTTTCAAACACAAGTGTGTTTTTCAGTGTCACATTTGGAGGAAGATTGACCAAATTTTATCCTTGGTAGTGAGATGCAAAACAAAACAACAGACAGTGACAGATGTTTCATTTTGAGCAAGGATTTAGAAGTTATTTCGACTGATATTCCATTATGTAGTAAATATTCTAGACATCCAAAGAGATACATTGTTGGTAATGCCATTGGACCCAGTGCACAGTGGTCCCAAATCCCAAAAACCTGGCCAAAATATGAAAATCTGCATGTATGTGCATAAATGTTTGTATCCATAGTTTTTTCACCTTGCTGATTATGAATATGTAGCAAAAAAGTGAGAAACAATCAATATGGTGGGTCAGATTCAAAATACCGTACTTATTCTAATAAACGGCGCGCCGTTTATTATTCAAAGGCTGTTTTGTTGTGCCATTTATTGGAGTGCACTGTTTATTTAACAAGGCATCCCCCCTAGACAACCCAGCCAATGTTCCTGTGAGTTCCAGACGCCTGGGGAGCAGCGAATTGCAGTTCGAAACACTAGTTCTCGTCTGATCACTGAAGTTAAGCAATGCAGCTGGGGCTGCATTGCTTAACCCAAAAACTACCCAAAAAATCGTCACATTAGTGTAGTGTCTGTGCAGTCTATGTATTAGAACTATGCAGTGGACATTGGAAGGTGCACTGGTTATTGGAGGGGGCTAATTATTAGAATAAATACAGTAATTGTCAGAGTGATTACTGAGAATTAAAACCAACAAGTCATAAATGAAATTTTATCAGTCAATATAATTTAAATTTGTAAATTTATAAATAAATATTTTTTGCTTAACATAAAAAATATGGTTTTTAAACAAAAATTTTAAATCATTATAAGAATTCTCATCAAATACGTTATCTGAATTTTCATCAGACTCAGCAGATTAAGTTGGTATAAGGGTTCCTGGTATAAGTAATACTGTAGTTTCGTTGCATCCTTCGAGAAAGCTTTCACTTTCTTTGGTGTCCTCCTGCCCTGTGTGCTTCCAACCACCTGCATTCCTGAAATCAACCTAATGAGCTCCTTCTCCTCTCTCTCATTATGTTCCCATACCCCCTCAACCTATTCCCCTTCATTTTGTTGGCGATGTACACCACTCCCAGGCTACCTCTAATATGCAGTGCTCATTCCTAATTCCATCAGCTCTTGACACCCCAATCATGTACCTCAGGATTTGCATCTTGGCTACTTGCATTCTATTAATGTGGCTCTTCCTCACTGCCCAACACTCAGATCCATATAGCAAAGCTGGCCTAACCACTCCCCTGAATTATATGCATTTCTAAGTTATTTCCTATTCAGATTTATAAAATTTGTCTGCTTTATTTGTAACATGACATTTTTGCAGTTTATACTATATTTAACAAGCACAGTAAAAGGAGCAGGTTGGAGCAGACAATTGTTTCACAATATTAATGCTAATACAGTGAAACCTTTAATTGGTACACCTGCGGGACCTGGCCAAAGTGTACCCATCAGAGGGGTGTACCCATAAGAAGGGTATGGGACACTAATAATACTGTTGTTTAATTTATTCAGTCACAGTACATATATTGCTTTATATTGTGTTTTTCAAATGAAAAAATGCATTGTATAATATTATATTTCCCAAAATTCTTGACGTACACAAATTTAATTTTTACTAACAAATCAATGAAAGGTCGTTTGTCTAGAATCAAGCTACCCTCTTATTTTCCGCCTATGGCAGGGTCGGGTACCCATCCTGCCCCTCTGAATACATGCAAGGGTGATCTTTTGGACAGTGTTTTTCTGCAGCCAGTTGCAATTAGTTGTAATTGCTGGAATTTACAGCTTTTTTTCCCTTTACTGTCGCAGTAGGGCCCACAACCGTATTTACTAAATTAGGGATCTCGAAAGTGGCGGGAGCGGCGAGTTGCGTTGGACACACCAGTTCTCGTCTGATCACTGAAGTTAAGCAACGCAAGCCCAGTTACTACTGACATGGGTGGTCGCTCGGGAAAGCTGGGTACTGCTAATACCCAATAATCGTCGCATTAGTTTAGTGTCTGTGCAGTATATGCATTAGAACTATACAGTGGACGGGTCTCTAATGACCTTGTAGTTGACGGGACCTTAAACTCCAACAAACAAACAAACAATGTATAAATATAAACTCAAATACATGGAGGAGTTAGTGAAGAAAAGTTGCATAAAGAGTGAGGTGGAGTCTCCCAGACTCCAATTTGCCTGTAGCTCAAGGTGTATTACAAATGTAGGCTTAAAAGTTTGCTTCCTAATTTTATCATTATTTGAAGGTTCTGAAAGACCCAAAGATGGCTGAGCATAATTTAAAAAATTACAGCAGTAAAACAACAGCCCCCCCCCCCCCCCACATCACCAGTTAATTGTTAATAACGAACTCTTGGTTATAACGTACTGTATTTGAACAATGAATGTTAACCAGTTTTAAAGGGGTCGTAGAGATTCGTCAGCCAGTAAAAAGCACCTTTCCTAAAATGGAGTAAAAATATGTGTAGTTTGGCAACATTTCCACGTGTAGAGGCCGTTCCTGGAGGAAAAGTGCCATAACATAGAAAAATAAGACAGACGATAACTGAGCATAGGAGTTGCAGTTCAGTTTCATTGTACATGATTGAATGAAACAGCTGTTCATTGTAACAACCACGTCACAAAATAAAAGTCGTATTAAATGCATATAATACACTTACGCAAGCATCTTAAGGAGCTGCAAGATGAACTTTAAGTACTTCCCACACTTTGGTGATGAAAATGTTGTGTATACTACCCTTTCACAGTAAATACCCGGGTTTTGCAAGCAGGGATACAAGACATTCAGTCGTGTTGATTCTGCACTTCATGCATATTCCAAGAATTTGAGCGGCTTTCGATTTTCTTTATGAAACTCCTACCAACGGTTAGTGGAACCTGCCATCACACCACTGCTGGTATCTCTATAAACATGGGAGCGGCTGTATTGCGTTGGACACACCAGTTCTCGTCCGATTACTGAAGTTAAGCTATGCAACCCCAGCTAGTACTAACATGGGTGGCCGCTTGCAAAACTGGGTCCCGCTAATTTCCAAAATAATCGTCAAATGAGCGTAGTGTCTGTGCAGTCTCTGCATTAGAACTATGCAGTGGACGGGGCTTTAATGACATTGTAGTTAAGAGACCCTAAAACCAAACGAAAGCAAAAAAAATACAAGGTCAGTGATTCTCAACCAGTGTGCTGCGAGATTCTTCAAATCTGCCGCCACTGTGATACACATGCATAAGCGACGTCAGACAAATAGTTCAGTCGGTTCTAACTTCTTATCAGGGAGTACCTGGACCAATAACAATGAATATTACAATTCTGGCTAGTGCCAAAAAAAGCTGTATACTAGTTTAGTCTACTAGTCTCCTGCTTGATGTGTGCGTAGGGTTAAGTTACATCTTATACAGTTGAATCTGTCTAAATTGGACATTTTGTCAGAAACCTAAAGGCATGCATTCTAGGCAGGTGCCAAGAGAACAAATGGGCATTTTCACCATAGTACTAATACAAATGCATCGCAAATAGCCGAGAATATGTTTGTGCAGTTCAAACCAAGGGCGGATGTAGAGGCAGATCAGGGTGGAGCACTTCAACAAAAGTGCGCCCCAAATATTTTTAAATATTCAGAATCCCTTAGAATAAATCTAGCTAGCAATTACAATAGGTCCTCTACCCCCCTTTAGGCACTGTCCTATCTCGGTGGATTAACCAAATGCAGATTGAACTGGAAGATTAGAAATGGGAATAGCAAATGAAAACTACCTCCTCAGTTGCAAAGTTGAATGGTGCAGCCATTGGAATATGCGCCCCATTGAGACACTCAGGGGGGAGCAATTGCTGCATTGCTCCCTTGTGTATCCGCCCCTGGTTCAAACATGTGTTTACTGTATTTAATACCTACAGTATTTGCACAAGTACACATAATTTGCAGTATCGTGTTTATTGATGTTATAGGGTCCTTCAACTACAGCAGTCATTAGGGTCCATGCTGACGCAGTATCAACATAATATTTAAAATACAATATGCACATTCCCTGATACTTCTATTATTTAACAGGTGCAAAAAAATTGGAAATTGTAGTTTGTTTTGCTTTCTTTTGCACAGTGTTAGTCTCAGTTGCTTGCTGTTATTCCCCATAGAGAGTCATAACTATCTGGATGGACTGCAAGCGCATACTGTTGCAGATCCAGAATAGCCGACAAGGCCTGAAGTGGGGTGAGAACATTTTTTCTGCGTTCGGTTACAGTGTCATCCGGTCACGTTGGACACACCAGTTCTCGTCAGATCACTGAAGTTAAGCAACGCAAACCCAGGTTAGTACCAACATGGGTGGTTGGTAGTGAACGTTGGGTGCTGCTAATTTTCACTCTCCCACATCCCCATCTTCCTCACCCATGAGCAGCCTCCTTAGGGTTCGGCCTGTTATGGCTGTTTGGCTTATGCCCTAACCCGTAAGCATAACACCATGCACTGTGCTATATACTGTAAAATGCATACAATAACCACTCAGCATTTGTTGGTGGAATATGCCGCTCCAAATCTCAATAAATCTGTTGATAATTATGTGAGATTCACTTTAGCGTCCATTGTAAAAGGTTGCAGTACTGAAAATATTATCAGGACGTTCGATGTCCACAGTAGACAGGTGTCCATTCTTTACAGATTATTATTACGGATGTTATAGGCTGTGGCCGTACTAAATAAATCTGTTTATTTTAGACAGGTGTCCAGTGCTGCAGGTCTCACTGTATATTTGCTTTCGTGTTTGTGTGCCCCCAAATGAGTCGTTCTTTGTGTGCCGTCAAATTTTTAAATTATTAAAAGTGTACCATGACAAAGAAAAAGGTTGAGAATCCCTCTACCTAGGTGTTTGTCGGATTGTACAGTGGAACAAAAAATTGAGACTCCATTTGAATACTTACAATATGGTAAACGTGACGTTTCTATTGAGCGGTAGCGTTATCTGGAAGGAATTGAACATTTTTTGCACCATTACAGCTTATAGACTATGGATTTTTCAGCCTGTCCCATTATACATTAGGGTCACCCTGGATTACTTATTCTAGAATTTAACATCCTCTACTGTTTTTCTATTCCTGGAAAGCACTTCTCCATCATGCACTACGGATGGTTGCACAATTGAAATCTAAATAGTCTGTTTGCTTGGGCTCACCTTCGGGTCCTTTTTTTGTGTCGACCTCTTGAGGTCACCCAGTCCCATCTCTAAACTCTTTATGAAGTCATGAAGATGACCAGGTAAAAGTCGAGTCCGTGGTAGGTTTTGCATTAACTCTTGTGCCACATAACTCCTTTTCCTGCCGTCTATAAGCAACTAAAGCAGCAACTAAACTATGGAAGGCTGCGCTTTGCCATGAGAAATTTCTAAACCCTTTCTAAATCCTCTTCATTCCAAACTGTATGGACCAAATGGATCACTGTTCCAGTTTATGCCATCCTACTGTCGCCTGATCTAGGACTGATTCCTTGCACTTTTCTGTATTTCTCTGCCACGTCTAGCGTTTTATTATTATTCTTTATTCACGTGCATGATATGGCAAACACAACACACACATTTAAACTGAAACTGACTCGAGCAAATGCGCTCATAACAGCCAGTTGAAGTGGTGACATCTAGTCAAACACTTGAAGCAAGAGCAGGAAAAAACGTATGACCGCAGATCATATGGTAACCCGTTCCATGCCTGAAAGCAGCACACCGGGAACTGACAGTTCACACTTCACCCATCTCATTGTGCACTGTCTGGTTCTTGCAGAGGTGTATCTAGGGTATTTGGTTCCCTTGGGGAGGTCACAGTTTCACTCCTGAACTACTTTCAATAGTACTACACAGAGTAGTTATGTGGAGTCTTCTATGCAGTGATTGAGAGGTGAATTCAATGTAGTGAAATGAAAAGAAAACTAATTCGTTTATAAGTGACCTATTAGCAAAAGCAAGCCAATTTTAAGTCTACAAAACAGCTTAGCTGCTCATACCACGAGAAGCATTATCAAATTTTGTGGCACTTGCCTATAGCATTAATATTAGTACTGTACAGTGATACCCCGCTTAACGAACATAATTCGTTCCAGCGATACGTTCTTTATGAGGGGTGTTCGTTGTGCGGAACACAATTTCCCATAGATTTCTGTTATATTGTGTAATTCGTTCCAGGTTACCACGAAAAATTGTGAAAATTGTTAAGAAGTTAAAAACAAAGTGCAGTGCTGATTGTTTATGAGCAAAAACACTCTAGGACCCATTTTTGGGGGGTTCATACTTCACAAGTACTAGGACTTGCCCTGCAATCAGAAGGCAGTCAATTACTTGCATTGTGCAGTTGAATGGTGCCCGTCAGCAAATGCCATGCATTGAGGGGTCCATTCTTCTACTCCCGTCAGTAGCTCGTCCATAACCAGAATAAAAAGGTATGGATTTGAGTGCTGAACCTTGGTGCACCCCAAACTTCACTGGGGAGCCCCCAGTATTTTCCCCAAGGTGTCCTTACCCTGGCTGTGGAATGGAACCATCATACGAGTACATATCCTAAACTATTCGAATAAACCCTTTTTCTACCCCCGTTTGCATAATGCCTGTTGTGGAACACTGGTAAGCCTTCTCCAAGTTGATAATGATGGTATGGAGATCTTTCTTAGCGGCTCTATATTTTTCTGTCATCTGCCTCAGAATGAAGATTCGTTCCATTGTGGACCTGCCATCATGAACCCAAACTGATTTCCACGGACACTAGTTCTATCCTGGAGGCGACATTCTATTACATTACATTGGTATAACTCATTGGATTAATACCTCTATAGTTACTACAATCTTGGACATCCTATGCCAGTGGTGGCGAACCGTTTTTGAAGACGGGTCACAGTAACACAAAAGAAAACCAAGAATTTGTCCATGGGTCAGATGCAAGCACTATTCAATTTTATGAATAAAAATAAGTTATTATTAATAGTGAGTGAATAAAGTTTATTAAAGGAGGGAATAGAGAACTTCATCCAACTTTTATTACACCTTTAACATCATCTCATTAACACTCGGGCCACTTAAAATTGCGCGGTGGGTCGCAGGTTCGCCACCACTGTCCTATACAGTTCCTAGTTCACTTTGTATATTGAACAAGCGTTCGTTATGTGAAACAAGTTCGTTATGCGATACTCCCGCGCTTTTTTGACGGTGTTCGTTATAGGGAGCATTCGTTATACGAGGCGTTCGTTAAGCGGGGTAACACTGTATTATGTAATATATTAAGTGGGTGTTAATTTTTTGAAATAAGAGTCAGTTTCATCCAAACATAAATGTAATGACGTAGTGTGTTGTAACTTGAGCATTACAAAGTGCATTATTGCAGCAAAATTTCCAAGAAGCAATAACTGGGATTATAAGTTTAAGCCATATACTGTAAATTAATTGAGAGCGTATAAACGTTATCTTGATTTTGAAATGCATTTTAAGTCCTGTCTTTTAAGTTTTTCTCTAAATAAAATACTTTGGAGAACAGTTGCACAGGTAGTCTCCACTAATTAAAATTCTGGTTCAGCATTCCCTTTAAGTCAGTGGTCTTCAAACTGTGTTCCGCGAACCCCAGGGTTCCGCAGGATTTTTCTTATGGTTTTGTGAGTCAAAATAAAAATTATAAAGAGCACACACTAGTTGATTATTGTTTATAACCTAAAAAATATAAAGAAACAATTATTTATACAATATTTGAAAATAAATCAGAAGCCTCATGTGTGGGCTGCCGATTGGATTGCAGTGGTGATACATTTTTCTAAGGGAGGGATGGGGTTGCCCGATAAAACCATGTAGTTCGAAAGGTTCCGTGAGTCGAAAAAGTTTGAAAACCACTGCTTTAAGTGAATAGCTGCATCGAGACCCGTTTATGGACGCACGGATGCCCATAGGAGCCAGTTAATCCAATGACTTTTCCTTCCCTGATTTACACAAAGCATTAGTCGAACGAATCCTTTTAGAAAGAAATTGAAAGTTTTTTAGACTTCAGAGGAGATCGTCGTTTTATCAATAAGCCCAGCATCCCTATGAAGTTTTTCCCAGCTGAGAACATTTTCTATGGTCCAATTCCAAGGGAACTTGAAGCTTAAAAGAGCGGCGAATTGCGTTGGACACGCCAGTTCTCGTCTGATCACTGAAGTTAAGCAGCGCAACCCCAGCTAGTTCTGCATTGGTGGCCGCTTGGGAAAACTTGGTACTGCTAACACCCAAAAATCGTTGCATTAGTGTAGTGTCTGTGCAGTTTCTGCATAAGAACTATGCTGTGGACGGGGCTCTAATGACCTTGTAGTTGAAGAGCCCTAAAGCACCAACAAACAAACAAATTGAAGCTTAAAATGCAATTTCAATTGAACCTAATGTGTGCAGGAGGATCTTATCCATCTGGGCGTTATGGCATACGGGTGTTGATGTATTTATAGTAGCTTGTGTCTAAAGGCCCACACACACGATCAGTTTGGTGTGTAAGTTCACACCAAACTGACGTGTGTGCGTGTGTGTAAAAAAAAAAGCGCGTGCTCACACCAAAAATTTTAACTGACGGTGTGAAGAGATTCTATCACATCGGTCTGACGTCAGTTAGAAGTGAGCGTGTGTGGGGTAGGCTCACATCAGTTCTTCATATTAGGAAGAAGTAAAGATGCATTTATCCTCGGTAGAAGATAGACATACTATAGGTGGCTTATTGATTTTCAAAATTCGAGCACTTGGTAACCACTGTGCTCTGATGGATAGATCGGAACTGTTCAGACCAATTCGACATCGTCAGAACTCGCATCCACTGTAACCATAGCGTAATACACAAAATATTATTTTCAATTCTCACTATTTTGGAAGTATGGTAGCCTATACTTTTCTGTGACTTACCTCGGTGGCGTACTGGTTAGGAGGCTCGGCAACGGCATCAGTAGTTCTAGGTTCTATACTGGACCGAAGTGGGTTGGCTTCTTTCGGGCAAGAGAGAGGCCGCGAGTGTGCATTCTTTCGGATGAGAACTAAAACCGAGATTCCATTTTGGTGTGCGATGCCACTTGCATGTAAAAGAACCATCTCTACTACGCAATGGATTCTGGATTAGTTTCGTGGGTTGGGGAGTAAGCCAGGCAGAAATAACAGAACGAACCCTTAGGCGGCTGCCCGCGGGAGATGAGGAGGTAGGTGGAAGGATTAAGGAGAGGGGTAATTTGCAGCACCCTTCGTTCTTCACCAACCACCCTTGTTGGTTTTGATGTGGGCTTGCGCTGCTTAACTTCAGTGATCTCACGGGAACTGGTGTGTCCAACGCATTGTAAAATTTATAAAAAAAAATTTGCAGGTGTAGGATCTCGCCTCCAGGCTTCTGTTGAATTCCACCCAAAGAATTAACAGTAGACCGATTATAAATAAGCAAAGGGGTTGCAGCTTTGGTCGGCAACCGGTTTGTTTGTTGGAGTTTAAGGTCCCGTCAACTACAAGGTCATTAGAGACCCGTCCACTGTATAGTTCTAATGCATATACTGCACAGACACTACACTAATGCGACGATTATTGGGTATTAGCAGTACCCAGCTTTCCCGATCGACCACCCATGTCAGTACTAACTGGGCTTGCGTTGCTTAACTTCAGTGATCGGACGAGAACTGGTGTGTCCAACGCAACTCGCCGCTCCATACGGCAACCGGCTGTGGAAAAACTATGTCCAATATATCGCCCTTGTGTGCATTCAGAGGGACAAGATGGATACCCAACCCTGCCATATGCGAGAAAAGGGTTAGGAGTTGCTTGTTGGTAGCCTGTACTTTTCTCCACTACCTCATTCTCACAATACAGTGCTGCAGTCAGCCATGTTTTTAAATGATTTTTTAACAAATTAGAATTTTAACAGTTAGCCCCGGTCTCCCCTACTTGGAAGTTAAACTGGTAACTATCCGTTGTGTGGTAAGAGTGGTTTTTCACAGTTGAGTTGCAAGTCACGACGACATTAATAAATGCACGAGGAATTATAGGTACAGTTAGTCGTTTTAACGTTGAATTAATTGGTTTGCATCTTTGACATTGTGTGCTGCTTAAATTGCTTTACCTAAGCGGCTTGTATGGTACCGAAAAGATCATAAATCTTGATAATTGACCTGTGGGGGTATTAACTACCCAAGTTATGCATGATGAAGGCGGTCACTCACAGCTAGTAAAATAAATTACTACTGAGGAGTGGTTTCTCTCATGTTGAAAATTTAAGTGACCACGACACGATCGTAATGTGCAACCCGCTATGTGGAACTTGCATACAGGTGTATAAGATACTTGCATAGGAAGCCAGTTATGACATTGCACCTTATATTACAAGCTATCCGACGCCATCATCATTTTTCTAAAACGTTTTCCCGCCTAAGGCAGAACTGTAGAACTACTGGACACGACCATTTTAACGCTTTATTTTGACGTCCGATTATTATTTTTGTTAGGCCGCTTTGTCCATCAATGCAGAGGGGAGATCTCCTAAACCTGGAAATTTTACAAAACCACACATATATTTTATTCCGTTTAGCGATGATTGTTATGTGCAGGTGACACTGTGCACACCACATTGGACCACTGCTATAATTCCCAACCATTAGAAAGTGAAACCATCTTGACGACGATCAAGCTTATAAATAATCATGGACACCATGCCAATCTGTATTTGGTCTGCCTGACTTTGGTCTCATAAATGAACTTTATATGCGGATAGTATTTAGGAAGGTCATAAGAGACAACTGATACATGATCTTTTCGATATTCTCACGTATATAACCCCCACGGGTCACATAACAAACTCCCAGCATCTCGCCTCTTTGGTCTGAGGCATTAACCTCTTAGCCTTATCGGTGAGATGGGAAGTTATACCTCGAAATTTCATTCTCTTTGTGATGTCATCGGCTTGGGATATTCCCATGCCACTGCGACATCTACAATATGGGCTGTATCCTCCTTACCTACCCACAGTCACCAGATCAGGTATTTTCAGCCCTCTATCCGTACGGATGTGTGGCTCCATTAGTACTTCCAAACCGGCCGCCCTAGCATTCACGTCCAGCGCTCTCACAACCTTATTGTGGTGAACCACATGGTCGTAATGGGCAACTGGAAATTTCTGGCAAATGTGACCCAGGGAATCTTGGGCGTCACATCCATTCCTACATCCTTTGTCCTGGTTGTGTCTTAAGGCCTTAGTCGGCAACGTCATTGTCATACCATTAACGATAGCCATATAGATATATTCATATCCTTTCACAAAGCAGCCTTTGGCAATCTATGCGGATGCCTTAGACCCACTTAACTGACTCAAACCCAAACCAGCCATCGTGGTAAACCACTGCTTCTGCCAAAGGGAGTTTATAGAGAGCTGCCCGTCAGCTGCTCGTCCATTACTAAAGTGAATAGTTATGGGCTAAGTGCTGACCCTTGTTCCACACCAACCTGCACTTTGAAGCATGCAGTGTTTCCCCATGCTGTTCTCACCCTAGCGATGGAACCATCATACATATCCTGCACTACCCTTATATGGCCTTCATCTACACATTTCTTTCTTAAAACGCTCCATACTTACTGTCTGGGAACACTATCATGCCTTCTCCAGGTCTATGAATATTGCATGAAGGTCCGTTCTTCCTTGCTGCTCTGTGCTTCTCATTCATTTGTCAGAGAATGAAGATTGGTTCCATGGTGGACCTACATAGGTGACATTCCATTATTCTCTCCCAGATCTTCACAGAATGGCTGATTAGCTTTATACCTCTGCAGTTACCACAGTCTTGGACATCTATTTTGCCCTTGAAGAGTGGTACTATCCAGCTCTCTTGCCATTCAGATGGCATTCTGTCTCCACTAGCTATCCTACAGAAAAGTTTCCACAGCCACCTGGTGCCTGTCGTTGCATGGGGATTCCGTCTGGGCCTACAGCTTTTTGCCCTTTCATCTTCCTAAGTGTCCAGTCTACTTCCTCCTCTGTTACTCAGCCCACCCCCAGCTGATGAAGGATAGGTGGCAGGGTCCTCATCTCCCCAGCATTCAAGAGGTTTTGGAAATATTCTTCCCACCTCCTCTTTACCTGCAGTGGGAGGGAGAAGGACCCTACCTTCCCCATCCTTCACTGTTATGGCTTGGGGGATATCCTTAGCTGCCCTATCTCTAGCCCTGGCAAGTTTGAAAACTTCTTTTTCCCCTTTCTTTGTCCCAAACTGCTGATAGAGAGCCTTGTACTTCTGGTGCTTGGTCAGGGCAATCGTCCTCTTAGCAGAGGTCTTGGCCTGCCTATATTGAGCCATAGACTCCTGGTCCACTGTCTCCTGCCACCTGTGGAAAGCAGCCTTCTTTTGCTTGATGGCAGTTTCTACCTCCTTATTTCACCATCACATCTGTCTGATTCCCTGGACTGTGCCTCCTAATCGACCCTGCCCCAAAATGGCTTTCCCACAAATCCTAATCTTTCTGGTGACCCTGTCTCACATGGCATTCACTGTCCCTTCCCAATCCCAGTTTACCACCCTATTCACTTGTATAAATCCCTCTGTTTTGTTGGGCATTTTCCACCACCTGATGACTTGCACTCCTTTCTAGCATAAGTAGCCTATTGCTACATTCTTTTGAAAATTTTTACTGGGGAGTGCCTAGCAATCACAAGCCTCTGCTCTATGCCACCTTCTAACCATAAAGAAATCTATTTATGACATCCCTTGTAAGGCTCACCACATTCCATGTGTCTAAGTGGACTGCTGTCTGTGACCATTGCACAGGTGGCAGCATTTAAGAGGCCACAGTAGTATTCCTCCCACCTTTTGATTACAGCACCCTACCATTGGTATCCTTGACCATTATTGGTATCCTTGATCTATCCCTTGTCTTGGCCAGTCTGAAAACTGCTTTCTCTCCTTCCCTTGTCCCCAACTTTTTGCATAAGACCTCATACTTCTGGTGCTTCGCCAGAGCAATGACCCTCCTGGCGTTCTTCCCTCTATTTCCCTTCAGCTATAGAAAGTCACCATCTTTAGTTTGATAGCAGTTTCCACCTCCTCATTCCACCACCATGTCTGCCTACCCTAATAAGTGCCTCCTATTCTTTCCATACTAACAATGCCTCTCCTCATCTCCTAATCTTCCTAGCAACTGTATCCCACATGGCATTGGTTGACCCCTCCCAGTCCTAATCAACCTGTCTGCAAACCTGATACCAAAATTCATCTGCCTTGGTGGGCAACTTCCACCATCTAATGACGAATTATCCTTTCCAGGTATTTTTCCTAACTATCCCCTTAATTGGTAATTCTGTCATGACCAGCTTGTAATGCACAGCAATCATTGATCCCTGCCCTGTGTTGCTTCCTCACCATGAAGAAGTCTCATTTGGGAACTCCCCTGTGGTGACTTGAAAGTGATCAGGTGATTTTCCATCTTCCATCATCTTTCCATCTTCTGAAGGACCTTCTGCTCATCTGGGTTGATTATCCCATAGCCACATCCCTCATGTACCTCCTCATATCCCAGACCATCCTTTCCCACTTGTGCATTAAAGTCACCTCCAATAATTATTCTATCATTTCCCTGACCCTGTCTAATGGTGTAGACTACTGGCTGTACCACCTCATCAAAGTCATTCCAAAAGTCTGCTTTTAGTGTTTCACCTACTACTAATTCTCTTAACTGAGGTGATCCCCTACTGCAATTCACTATTTAATACAATGCCCACCCCAATTCATCCCTCTACACTGCCTGCATAGATCAGTTTGTATCTCTCCAAGAGCCCTTGATCGTTTCCCCTTCCACCTAGTCTCTTGGAGGAATGCAGCACTGATCTTCCCATGCTCTAGGGTCTCAACTCGTTCCCAAGTTTTCCCTGAGAGAATCCCCACATTCCATTTCCCTAGTCTCAGTCTAGCCTCCTTATCTGACATGACAGGCGCCCAGAACCTGCAGCAATAGTAGCAGGGCTACCTGTGGGGAGGTGCCATCCTACCCACAGGAGACACTTATTAGGGGTCTTATTATTGCCAAGTGAGCAGAGGTCTCACACTCACCTGGCAGTCTACCCTTCACAACATACATCAAACAAAGAAGTAAACAAACCTTATATGCTAATGTGTAAACACCCAGAAAACAACTAAAAGCACCCCAACAAACCAATACCAAGAGCCCTTGACCTATATCCCTTGTACCTAATCTCTTGGAGGAATGCAGTACTGATCTTCCTATGCTTTAGAGTTGCAACTAGTTCCCCAGTTTTCCCTGAGAGGGTCCCCACATTCCACATCCCTAATCTCAGTCTAATCCCCTTATTTGGGGTGTTAGCTCTGACTGGGGGCACCCCAGTCAGATGCCCATAACCTGCAGTAATAGCATCAGGGCTACCTGTGAGGGGGTGCCATCCAACCCCACAGGAGATTCTCATTAATTGGCTAATCCTCAAGTCAGTGGAGGTTTCACACTGACTTGGTATTCTACCCTTCACAACTTACACTTCAACAAAACTTACATGCTAATGATAAAGGTTAATAGTTAATAGCAGTAGTACCAATAAACAATAAAAGCAGTGCTTAAATTAGGGTGCCAATAGGCCCAGTGAAAATATGCAGAAAATCCAGGGAAGTGGTTTGTGGCTTCCCAGATGTATGCTTGCCTGCAGAGGCAGACAATGTACTGCTTTGCAAAGAACGATGGGAGCTGCGATGGCGTCATTAGGCCTATTATAGCCAGCCATGCTCAAAATCACCTCCACATCATACTAATATTGTTAGCTCCACATTCACCTTCCTACTTTTTTGCTACCTGGATGCTTTGCCTTGAGAAAGGCATTTATAGGACAATTGTTTGCTAGACAATAGTTTGCCTAGGACAGTTGTTTGCTGGACAATAGTATGCCTTGGACAATTGTTCGCTGGACAATAGTATGCCTTGGACAATTGTTCGCTGGACAACAGTTTGCCTAGGATTCATTCGGACCTTTCTCTGAGTCATCATCATCATTATTATCACACCCTTATCCCACCTGTGGCAGGGTTGGTTCTGCAAATTCTAGCCCTCCACTCCTGTCTATCTCCAATCAGGTCCCTGCCCACCCCACACACTGCCATGTCCTTATGGCCAATCTGTTCCCACATCTGCTTTGGTCTCCCCCTGCCATGGGTGCACCTAATGAACTCCTCTTCCCCTCTTCTCATGACATGTCCATACCACCTTAGCCTATTCTCCCTCATTTTTGGCGATGCCCACCACCCCCAGACATTTATTTCTTTTTTTCTCCGTTTAACATAATTTAAAAAAACTAAAAAGACACAAACATAAACTAAAATTCAAAATTGTGTGCCATTCCTTTCAGAAAGTCCATTAAATTTCTATTGTAGAATTCTTCCCAACATAAACTAAAATTTCATTGCCCTCCCAGGGGCGAAATGTGTGGGGCAAAAGCTCTGGGGGGCAAATAGTACTCAGTGGCAAAATGTCAGGGGCAAATGTTCTGGATCCCACTTCAGTTCTATATGTAGGTTCTTTATAAATGATAAATCGGACGAACAATAGTCTGGCGAACAATTGTCCTATGTGAACAATTGTCCAGCAAACAATTGTGGTATGTGAACATATGTCCAGCAAACAATTGTCTTACGTGAACAACTGTCTTTTGAACAATTCGGACATGAGAAAGGTGTTTGTCTTTCTGTCTTCAGTTGATATTTCCCTCCAGAAAGTGCAAATATTCGATTGCAAGCAAAAAGCAGCCAGCCACTGTTATGTGACCCTAACGGTCTCCTTCAAACAACCAAAACAACAGACAACAAAAATAGGAATCACAATATGAAATATAAAAGATTGTTGTGCTGTATGGGGTTGGGGCTCTGCTGCAGTGCACAGCATGGTGACTGCCAGAGCAGACGATGCATGCCATGCCACAACATGATGGGATCGACGGAAAAGGACGTGAGGTTAGGCTTTAGGCCGTTTCACAACAACAATGGGAACAACAGTTGAAATGTAACCGGGAACATGAATGGGAAAGTGAGCTTCACAACAACCCCTGATGACGGATGCAATGGCTGGAACATAGTTAAAGCTCTGTAGATGTGCACTGCTAGCATCTGGGTGTGGTGAGTTGGATAAGTCAGAAGTGGTGAAATATTTATAAGTTTGTTACAAAAATTTCGAAGTTAAGAAATAGAAAAACCCACAAATACAACATGCCACTAACTACACCACCAAGCCCAATGCTTTTTTGGTGCTGAGGGGTGGAGCAATAGTTACGTCATGTGGAGGTGTCCTCCCATTGGTCAAACAGCTTACATTTAATGGGAAAGTTAAAAGTTGGTGAACTTTCCCGGCTGTTGCCATTTGCCATTCCCATGGATTGTGAAGGTCGGCATTGACATTTGGCATTTCAACTTTCCTTCACGTCGTCGTTTATGTCACGTTCCCATTCCTGTTGTGCGGGGTTTCACTGTGTAAAAGCTGCTTCAGCTTTTACACAGTGAAACCCCGCAGCCACTTCTCCTGACCAACCAACCCCCACAGCCCAACCTTTACAAGATGTATATGTTGTCACCTTGAAAAAGGTTGTTACTTTAAAAGATTTGCAGGAAATTTGCAGACACTTCTCCTGACGACAAACACCCCACCAACCTCCACAGCCCTACCTTTACTGGATCTATAGGTTGTTTCCCTGAAAAAGGTGTTTTTTTTCAAAAGATTTTGCAGGAAATTTGCAGCCACTTCTCCTGACGCCCCACCAACCTCCACAGCCCTACCTTTACTGGACCTATAGGTTGTTGCCTTGAAAAAGGTGTTTTTTTTTCAAAAGATTCACATGAAATTTGCAGCCACTTCAGCTGATCACAAATGCCCCACCAACCCCAACAGCCCTACATTTACTGGACCTATAGGTTGTTGCCTTGAAAAAGGTGGTTTTTTTCAAAAGATTTTCAGGAAATTTGCATCCACTTCTGCTGACCACAAACGCCCCACCAACCCCTACAGCCCTACCTTTACTGGACCTATAGGTTGTTGCCTTGAAAAAGGCGGTTTTTTCAAAAGATTCACATGAAATTTGCAGCCACTTCAGCTGACCACAAACACTTCACCAACCCCCACAGACCTACCTTTACTGGACCTATAGGTTGTTGCCTTGAAAAAGGTGGTTTTTTTCAAAAGATTTTCAGGAAATTTGCAGCCACTTCTGCTGACCACAAACGCCCCACCAACCCCCACAGTCCTACCTTTACTGGACCTATAGGTTGTTGCCTTGAAAAAGGTGGTTTTTTTCAAAAGATTCACATGAAGTTTGCAGCCACTTCTGCTGACCACAAACGCCCCACCAACCCCTACAGCCCTACCTTTACTGGACCTATAGGTTGTTGCCTTGAAAAAGGTGTTTTTTTCAAAAGATTCACATGAAATTTGCAGCCACTTCTGCTGACCACAAACGCCCCACCAACCCCAACAGCCCTACCTTTACTCGACCTATAGGTTGTTGCCTTGAAAAAGGTGGTTTTTCAAAAGATTTTCAGGAAATTTGCATCCACTTCTGCTGATCACAAACGCCCCGCCAACCCCTACAGCCCTACCTTTACTGGACCTATAGGTTGTCGCCTTGAAAAAGGTGGTTTTTTTGAGAAGATTTGCAGGAAATTTGCAGCCACTTCTGCTGGCCACAAATGCCCCACCATTCTGCCATAGGTAGTTGGTGACGGTTTACGGAAGTTTTGCCCCTGACTTTTCGCCCCCAACATTTCGCCCCTGGGTACTTTTCGCCCCCAGAGCTCTTGCTCCTACACATTTTGCTCCTCAGACGTTTTGCCCCCCGAACATTTCGCCCCTCGGACGTTTTGTTCCCGAACATTTTGCCCCTTGGACTTTTCGCCCCCAAACATTTCACCCCCAAACATTTCACCCCTCGGATGTTTCGCCCCTGGGAGGGTAAATGGCTGGTTTTTTTGGTGCTCTGTTTAATGTAATAATAGAGAGTTTGGGCAAATGATGTAAACGCAAACATAAAACTTAAAATGTAAAATTTATGTCGTCAAAGTCTTTTAAGGAATGTTCGTCTGCTAAATTGTACTTAAAAATAGTGGCAGCATCGATGCTTAAAACTACCAACATAAAATTTGGCGCATGTGCGTGTTGCTACCTTATGTCTGAATTTTAAAAACGGAGTCGGCAAACATATATCCTAAAACACATCGTTTTGTAGGGCACTAGTGGTTTTTTTGAATTAATATCATTTTTTTTTATTAGATGGTAAAGTGAATTTCCAGATATTTGGAAATTTGAGCTACTCCCCAAACAGAAATTTATCAAATATTCAAAAATATTGCCCTCCCAGGGGTAAAACATCCGAGGGGCAAAATATTTGGTGGCAAAACGTATGGGGTGAACGTTCCAGATCCCATTGGTGACTGGCCCCAGCATGGTCACAGACAGTGCAGATGATGCATGTCAAACCATGCTGCTATTGGCAGCAAATGCTACAGCATTAGGCTTAAGTACCCAAACCTCACACACGTTCCCCACCACTAAAAATCGGCCCAACTCCCATGGTCCTACCTCAGGCTGGAACTTTAGGGGTTTGCACCTGAAAAAGGTGGGTTTTACCCTAAAAAACAGTTACAAATGCATTTACCAGTTGAAAAAGTGCAAAGCATATCTATTAGCTTTGCTTACATGGCCATTAAATTCCCAATCAATAACTAAGTGCTCATTGCTCTTCCTTGGCCTTCAATGAGTGTACCAAATCCTCAGTAAGTGACGAGTTGCATTCGACACACCAGTTCTCGTCTGATCACTGAAGTTAAGCAACGCAAGCCGTTAGTCCTGACAAGGGTGGTCTCTCGGGAAAGCTGGGTACTGCTAATACCCAATAATCATCGCATTAGTGTAGTGTCCGTGCAGTATAATCATTGGAACTATGCACTGGACGGGTCTCTCATGACCTTGTAGTTGACGGGACCTTAAACTCCAACAAACAAACAACAACCAAATCCTCAAATTCTTTCCAGAAACCTCCCTTTGTGGCTTCATCAAGACCTGGCTAGTGGACATACACACTGATGAGGTGGAGCATTACACCTTGCTAAACCACAGTAACTAACAGCCTGATATTGATACATTTCACAAGGGTAACCCCTTGTTGCAGCTCACTATTTAATACAGTAAAACCTGGCTAAAGTGGACCTTGTATAAACTGGAAACCTGAACAAACGGAAAATAAATTTCAGAGCCGAATGATTTCCCATTTAAAATACTACCGTAAACTGGAAAAATACCTAATGTGGAAACGGAATAAGTTTTGGGAACCGTTTGCATAAATATCCTGACTAAGATGGATTATTTTATGCATAACACTACAATGCAGGCATTAATTTTGAGTGTGACGGTGCATGCACTGAAATTCTAGGGACCATCACAGCCATATACACACAGAGCTACCCAATAGTGAAGCAATGACATAGTACTTTAAAAGATATGTCATGACAGGGGCGGATCTGGGGTGGGGCAATGCAGCCATTGCTCCCCTCTCTGTGCCTCACTGCGCATCCATCAACTGATGCAGGGCTCAACTCTGCAACTGATGAGGCATTTTTGCATTTGCTATTGTCGTTTCTATTCTGCCAGTTGAATCTTGAGTTGGCTAAACCACTGAACATAGGGCATTGTCTAAGGGGCACTGCAGGACCTATTGTAATTGCTTGCTAGATTTATACTAAGGGATTCTGAATATTTAAAAATATTTGGGGCACATTTTTTTGAAGTGCTCCCCTGATCTGCCTCTGGATCAGCCCCTGTGTGGAGGCAGAGTAATTTTTTAGTTTATGGACTTTTATTTTAAATTTAATCATCCTAATATAAGGTGATCATATTTTTTGTACTTTGTTTCATTAAAACACAGGCCTTTGTAAAATGGAAACCTGTGAAAACGAAAAAAAATTTTGGAAATGATCACGTTCCATTTTAGACAGGTTTTACTGTACTATTCCCACCCCATTCCATCCCACTTCTCTAGCTGAGTATAATAGCTGCTATCCCCCTCTAAAAGGGCCCTTGATCTGTTCCCCTTCCACCTAGTTTCTTGGAGGAAGGCTACCTGAATCCTCCTTCACTTTAGGATACCATCCAATTCCACTCTTTTGCCAGTAAGGGTCCCCACATTGCATGTTCCTAACCTAAGGTTTGCACCTATGTTGTCTGAATGTGCCCTGGCTGGCATCACCCCAGCCAGGTGCCTTGAACCCGAGGAACGTTGATGCTGCTTGCAATGAGGGATGCCAGCTACCCCACAGGACGTTTGGCATGCTACCTGCCATGGGGTCCAAGGTCCCAACCCCTGTGGCATTACAGGCTATTGATGGCATTTGCCTGTGGCCCACCCATGCACCCCTGCCATCTACTGGTGCTTCAATCCCCTGCACACCAGTTTGGTGTCTTATGAATTATTCATCCCTCACCCCATACTAAATAAAACAAACACTACAAATAACTAATAATAAAATGTAATTAATAAATTTATGAAATTAATAAATTGCAGCTGTGGGCAGTTGGTGCCCAGCTCCAATGCAGCCATGTAACCATCAAAGCAGACAAACACATGCACTGCAGGAAAAAAATAATGGGATTTCAGTTAGCATGAGGAAGGCTTAAGCAATGCATCTTAAAATATAAGGCCTCACAACCTCTTCATGACGTCATCACAAAGTGGTGATAGGCAAGCAGAAGGTTGCACTATTACAGCTTATCTAAATTAAATTTTAAAGAAATTTTAAAACCTTTTATCACATAAAATTAAACTATGTATTTAATAATGTAATTACAACGGTATCTATGACTGATTTTCCTTAAAAATGAACACAACAGACCTAATAAAGCATGAAAACAAGTTACTACAGAGGGATTTAACTTCACTACTTACTACCATGTAGAATGCAGATAAGCAGTAGCTTCATCATCATGGTGCCCTTACTCCACCTGTGGCAGGGTCATGTCTGTGGGTTCTAGCTATCCACTCTGGCCTATCTCCCACTAGGTCCCAATCCACCCCACTATGAACAACCTGCTCACATGTCTGCTTTGGTCTCCCCCTAGCCCAGGTGCTTCCCACCACCTGCTTTCCTGTAATGAATGTAATGGGCTACTCCTCCCCTCTTCTCATTACATATCAATATCACCTCAGTCTACTTTCCCTCAAATTTTCCCACAATGTGCCCCACCCCAAGCTACCTCTGACATACTCATTCCTAATTCTTTTAGCTCTCAACATCCCACTCATGAACTGCAGCATTTGCATCTCAACTACTTACATTCTATCTACATGGCTGTTCCTCACTGCCCCCAACACTGCTCTATATATCATAGCTGGCCTGACCTCTGCCATTTAAAACTTCCCTTTTAATGTTATTGGGACCCTCTTATCACACAGGACTCAACTTGCCTGTCCCCACTTAAACCATCCATCATTGATTCTATGGGATAGATCTTTAATATTTAAAATAGTAGCTTGAATAACTTACCATTACACTTACCATGGAATGTTTTGTTGGTACAAAGTTTCATCTAGGAATTGCTATATTCCATTGTTTTTTTCCTGAAGTCACTGTCACTAGTAAATTTAAACACGTGGTCATTATTTTCCTTGTAATTTCCTTATCATTTAGACACTCAACACTGCAAAACCACTTTTTAAACAACTTATCCATATATCTAAGTACAAAATATTGTAGATGAAATAAGAATTAATGACAATATAGTGAAATGTTTACTCTACATATACCAGAAGCAGAAGTAGTATGAGGTTAGGCTTAAACACCCAACCTCACTACAAGCTTCCCCACCGTTTATGGAACCCAAAGCCACAGTGGGTATTTGCCTTGAAAGTGGCAATTTTTAATTATGTGCTTTCTTGAGAATATTCCACACAAAACCACATTTGTGCATCACAAAACAGTGCACAGCCAAGCACACATGCCACCTAGTCGTCTCCTATACACTATCACATCTGTAGATTGCAAAAATGTAGATTACATAATTATAAGATATTGAAATAATAAAGTTATAGTGAAATAATAGAACCAATGCTGAAAAATTTATTTAGAAGGTCAGTCATATTAATTATGTTTTGAAAGAAAATGAGAATTGTAAACTTAACCTTCCGTCTACAAGGTGGGGTTTTGGCAAACCCCTGACCTACAAAATTGTGTCTGCACATGTATCACTTTCTCCAATCTTAACCAGCCTTTGAGTACCTGCTCTCCGATGTTTTCTTTTACCTATCTAGGGAAGTTGGCTGGTCTCTTAAGTAATTATCATATTTTATTTTCATTTTTTTGGGGAATGGGACAGGTATAGGGTTTTTCCTGACCCCACCTTGGGATGTATGTGAAATTTTAGTGATGCCTCTTCAAACCACTTTCTTCATCTATTCTCAGTAATAGTCAGCTTTACCCCTAGACCCATGGGGGTTTATCCCAATGTACTTCAAAATGTTTAATTTGAGATGATTATCTATGCCATACATTGCTTTAGGGTTTTAATACCGTTTGATTTTTTGAAGTTCTAGGAAACGTTGAAATCTTATCATAATCAAACTAAGAGGTTATAAATTACTGTATTTATAAGTTAGGAAACATCTGCAGTAACACATGCCATGAATGCCATCTTCCCATTTGCAAGAAGCATTCAAAAGCTGTACTGTAATGTGAGAAATGTTTTACAGAATCTGAAAGCATGGATATTTAGAGTTCTATTGTGGATTGAATTTGGAATAATTGACTCATGTGTTTTGGAATATAAAATGTTTACCTCTTTTTAAATATTGTTAGACTATTTGCATAATAAAATGACAATTGTGGCTTGTTCATAAAAAAATTCATGACGTCACTCAAGTTAATTGGCAATTATATAATTATTTGTGAGTTTTAAAATTATTTTCACTGTTTAGCATTTATATAGATGTTGTTTAATGCAATATAGATGATAATCTCTTAATTCTGAATATATTTTAGCATTAAAAATCAAAATTTCTCTTTGGGTTAAAAATTAACCCCACCTTGTAACGAGTTTTGAAAATCGTTTCCTTGTAGATGGAAGGTTAAGAATAATGGACAGAAAACAATTCAAACTGATGGTTCCCATTTGAGAAGAGTAGTGTGTGAAATGTTTGTGAAAAGGTGTGATAGGTAGTGACCCATTTACACTTCTTTGAAGCATACACTGTAGGCCGAAAGTTTAAGACCACTTGTGTTAGGAAAATGCAAAGAAACACTACTATTAGTCATGAAGTAGTGCCAGTATTGAAATACAAGACATACATACATAAATCGATTTTTCAATGAAAATTTTAATTAAAGATCATCATTTTTTAAAAAAATTCATTAAATTGATTTTTCATCAAAAAAACCTCCTTTACACTTTATTACTTGTTTTAGAAGTCTGGGCATTTAAATGGTTTATAAATATGTTGATTGTGGTTTGTGTGATATCTTTCCAGCTTTCGTATAGAACATTCCACATGTCCTCTGTTAAAGTTGGACACCGACTGTGTACTTTTCTGTCCAACCCCTCACACAACAATTCGATAGAATTGAAATCCGGGCTTTGGGTTGAAGAATTCCTTCACCTTCGTTTTCTTCCAAATAACTTTGGCACAATTTTGAAGTGTGTTCAGGATCAAACAAAACAAAATTCTATTTCCTTAATCCAAATAAATCACTCTTTAACAACATATAAGGACATTAATATGATTGTGATACTATCACTGTTTTTGCATATTATTTGAGTTTTACACAAGTGGTCTTAAACTTTTGGCCTGCAGTGTACATTTTATTTAAATGACCTGTACCTTTGGCACTTTTTCCCTTTCAGTAACCTAGATATTAGTGTGGAAGGAATTTGTGTTTGTTCTTTACATGTTGTATGGCATCAACAAACAGATACAGAAGCTGTCACTCAGAAAGAGAATTTGTGCAGACAGACCAAGAAAGGTTAGATGCACACAGTGGACAGACAGGCACAGAGAAAGAGAGGTCATACAGGTTAGACACATATTCAGCTCAAACGCAAAGGTTAGACACATACGTGCAGTTCAGAAAGACACAAAGCATGGACACATGTGCACACAATTCAGACAGTCACAAAAGATAGACACAGGTCAGACAAACACAAAAGTGAGACATACAGGTCAGACAGACAGCAAGGTGAGACCCACATTTCAGACATACAAAAAAATACAGACACAGAGGTTATGCACAAACACAGACACTCACAGAGGGCTTGCATGCACAAACACAGACACTCACAGAGGGCTTGCATGCACACACACACAAGCAGGTCAGACAGACATAAAGGCCAGACGCGTGGAGAGATCAGACAGGCAGAGAAAAAAAACAGAAATAAAGGTACAGAGTAACTTAGGAAGCAGCAGTGAATGACAGATGGATAAACAGAGATTGTTATTAGCGGTTAGACAGTGGAAAGTTAAAGAAGTCCCTTCTTAGATTGGGAGAGATCCAAACATGTATCCTGTGTAGAACTGAGAAACAAATAAACTCCAATGTAAGAACCATATTAAGATTTGAGGGTGCTAATTTAAACTCTGGGAACCACAGTGGAAAACTTCCCCTGGATAAGTCTAGTCCACCAGTTGCTTCCAGATTAGTTTTGTTTTTCGTATAAGTGGTGTCTGGCATAACGAGAAATTTAGCGCCATAGTTTTATTTAAAAAACCTTTGTAATTTTTAAAATTTTGGATGTCTGTGTGTGTCACGCGATTGTAATGTTGCAGTGGCTAAGACAAGAGCTTTGTTTAGTCAGTTATGCAGTTTATTCCCAAGGTTGTATCATGGTGAGGATACTGTGGCCTTGCATTTTTTTGTTATTTTTTTTACGCCGATTTGTGAAATTTTGTTTGACAGGCGTACTTTAATTGCGTTTTTATACTGTATCTTGCCCCAACGCAGTAGAAAAGGAAACTTTAAAATCGTATTTTGAAGATAAAATATTTTTTTCTGCTTATGTGCTACAGTTTAGTGAGGCGTAAAATCCAGACCTTGGTTCAGACGACGTTTTAAAACATTTTCATATTTCAATTTAATGAAGTAATTTATGGGATTGCTGGTTGATTTTGAGATTTGACCGGTCTTGAAAACTAGTATTTCAAAGAATAGTATTTCTTGAATTTCAGTTTCATTGTCATTGGGAGAAGTCCTTGGCGTTCAACGGGGTTCCGGTCATGAGTAGAAGAAATGTTATAAACATGAACACGGTTATGTAATGGCGGCTCCAGTATTGGGTTGCCAGTGAGTAATGTTTCAGTCCTCCAAATTTGAGATCTGCAGTAATCCGCTCATAACTGTATGTAACTATTATCTGTTGTGAATGCCAGAAGCAATACATTTTGCGACCGGAAGAAACCAATTTAGTCAATTCTTTACATTTTTTGGACAGTGTTTTTGATTAATTAGTTAGCCAGCTAATCCTGGGCGAAATACATCGTTGAGGGTCTAACCAACTTCAAAAGACAGCCGTCACTTTTCCCGCGCCCTCCTCAATAGTTTTTGGCGACTGGGTTTAACTTTGAGTCTTTGAATGCAGGCTCAGACTTGGTTTAGACGCGTGATGAGAACCCCCAAATGCGATTTCTTGGGATGTCGTGAATGCTGTGCGATGGCAATGTAATCTGAACTTAAAAGAACCCTTTCAACATGGAATAAAGCATACCTGTAAAGCTCGTCTCCTGGCATTTGAAAATTACCTCCAGTAGGGAAGTCCTGTAGAAATGAATGCTGGACACTTTCCGGTACCCATGTCCGGAGGCGAACTCCTACACCTGAGAATGTAGCGATTACATCTTTGTTTGTTGCTCTAATGGGTTGGGGATTAAGCCAAGCAGTCATAACAGGCCGAACCCTTTGGAGGCTGCTCGCAGGAGAGGAGGTAGGAGTAGAGAATGCAGGAGAGGTTAAATTTGCAGCACCCAACGTTCTTTACTAACCACCCATGTTGGTACTAACGTGGGTTTGCGTTTCTTAACTTCAGTGATCTCACGAGAACTGGTGTGTCCAACACTTTCCCATGAAGAAAGAACTTTTCTGCAGGTGACATCGTCCTGGCTACACGGGGCCTTCTCATTTGACGAAAGTCGCACTGTCAACCTCCCTCTCACTCGAAAGAAGCCTGTCATCTCAGTCTAGGATTGGGCCGAGCGGCTGTATTGCGTTGGACACACCAGATCTCGTGGGATTTTTTGTAATACGAAGAGCGAAGGAGAACCTCGTTAGGTCCATTACAGGAATGCAGGTGGTTGGAAGCACCCGGGGCAGGGGGTGATCACAGCAGACGTGGGACCTGGTTGTTCGTAAGGATATGGTAGTGTGTGTGGGGTAGACCTGATGGGAGATAGACGGGAGTGGGGGGGGGCTAGAACCCACAGACCTGACACTGCCTTAGGCAGGAGAAGGGTATGATGATGGTGGTTTGAAGTTACTGCTCCTGGAGGCTTGGGGGATGGACCCCGATTGGAAAGAGTGCTAAACAAGTGAAAATGCTTTTTCATATTAAACTTTTATGGGTGATTTGGGACGTTGCCTAAGTTCTGTGGCAATCTTGCTGTCAGCTTTACATAATAATAATAATTTCGTTCAGCCAAGTTGAGTTAGAGCAGCCAAGTTGCTTTGGTGCAGCCAAGTTGCTTTGGTGCAGCCAAG
>JAAFCE010009109.1:11808753-11848749 GCA_013389805.1 Trigoniulus corallinus
GCGGGAGGGAAACTACAGGAGCACATTCTGGCGGGAGGGAAACTACAATGGTGCCTTTTGTCGGATGAGAAGTAAAGCTGTGGTCCCGTGTGGTGTGTGTGATGCCACCTGCACTTAAACGTATCCTTTCTACCTGGAATGTGTATATCACCCAATTTCCCGGTGAACTAATCGACTTTGAATAAACGAAAGTAGTTTTTATACTCTGTAATGAAAATGATGTCCATCCCAGGTCGCCGCCTTGGGTCTCTTATCCAATAAATGTGCCTTTAAGAAAAAGTTTGTGTGCCTCTAACAGTTTTGCGATTATCATCTTCGGAATTGATGATAGTTTTTAAACGTATTCCTTTACTTAGGGGATCGCTTTTTAAGGATCCCCATGCCGTTATTTGAGTAACGTTTCAATAACCTCTGACATACGTTCTTGGAATTTCTAATAATGTTTTGAATTTGATGTTTCTATCTACTAATATACAACACCCAAGGTGTGTATCTACCTCTTAGTTTCTAATATTAGAATTTGAATGATTATTTGTAGAGGCAGTTAGTTTGAATATGAAATGTTGTGTACTAAAAAAAAATTCTGATACTTTTTTTTCGAGTTTCTTTGCTCAATTTTTCTCAGATGTAATTATATCTCATTTTATTATAATATATATCTCTACATAAAATGTAATACTGTATATAAGGTGTATTTTGTTGTTTTGTTTTGATAAAATCTGAATGGTTATACATTAATGTCGTTGCTAGGCAACGAGTCTGAATTGTTGAGGGACCTCCAAATCAGGGACAACCATAAAGTATAACTGTATTTGTATGAAGGTTGGTATTTTTCGATTTTGCTTCAGATTACCTCTAACTGGTTTTCACCCTCCCCGTCTTGAATCAAAATCTCTGTGCGTTTTGTTTTTTTATTCCCTTGTGGTCTCTTGCTTTCACTTGCCCCAGAGTTTCTTAAGGCGGTTACGTCGGACACTATTCCTTTACTGCAGGGGTCGGCAAACTCAGTTCTACAAGCCAAAATCCGGCTCCAGTACCTGTTTTGTGCTGTTCGTGAGTTAAAAGACTCGTTAAAGTTAATCGTAGATTAAAATGTAATTGTTATAATAATGGTAATACTATAATTTGTTGGTATTTGATCGTAATCACGCACATTCGTTGACGTTTGTTCACACCTTTTCGTATTATTGCTCGAGAACAATTTTTCTTTGTTTTGTAAGTGCCTATGTAAATGACTTTCTGCTTATTCTCTTAGCTTGAAAATCTTAATAATGCCCAATGCCTTGGCTCCTCACGATGGTAGTATGCTACCCCTTGGCAGATTGTGCTGGTGGAGCCCATTTGACGTTCCTAAAATGTGATCAGTAACCCCAGATTAAGCTTCTGGTGATTCATAGAAAATTAATGCTCACAATTCGATGTTTAACTGCGGTTTACGTAGTTTAACGCAAGATCTGCTTTTAGGGCGCAGGAGGTAGCGTGCTCCTTTACTGCGTCAGGGTTTCCAAATTTGATACTGGATCGAGGTGCGGGGAAAAAGTGAGATGTCCCAAGTGCTCTTTCTATCAGATGGAAGATAAAGCCGTGGCCCCCTGTGGTGTGTACATCGTCAACTGTAGAAGCCCTGGCGTCGATGGCATTCCCCATTGCACACACGAGTTATCCTCTAATCACCGAAGTTAAGCACGCAACCCCATATAGCAGTGGTTCTCAAAGCGTGTTCCGTGAAACAAATTAAACAATGGAGAGATACTCTGATGTGACCCGCAGAATCAATGGGGGAGGGGGTGACAGAAGTGGAGACAGGCAAGCGGAGTCCTGTGTGATACAAGGATCCCAATCTAGTTGAAAGGGAAGTTCTACAGGACAGTAGTTAGACCAGCTATCTCCTATATGGATCAGAGTGCTGGGCAGTGAGGAAGAGAGCTACGCAACTAGAATGCGAGTAGCCAACATACGAATGCTGTGGAACGTGTGTGGCGTGTCCAGAGCTGATGGAATTAGGAATGGGCATATTAGAGGTAGCCTGGGGTGGTGGACATCGCAGAAAAAAATGGAGAATAGGCTGAGGTGGTATGGACACGTCATGAGAATAGGGGAGGAGGAGCTCGTTAGGTCCTTGCCAGGAATAAAGGTGGCCAGTAGCACGCGGGGCAGGGGGAGACCGAAGCAGACGTGGGAACAGGTTGTCCGTAAGGATATGACAGTGTGTGGGGTGGACGGGGAACTGGGGGAAAGATAGACGGGGTGGAGGGCTAGAACCCGCATGTCCGACCCTGCCACAGGCGGGATAAGAGTATGATGATGATGTAGTAAGTACCAAGTGCAGAAATTTATGTTGAATTGTAAGTGTTCCGTGCTAGTAAAATGTCAGTTTAGTGTTCCCTGACTTCAAAAAGATTGAGAACCACTGCCATATAGTGCTGGTATGGGTGACCGTTTGGGAACACTGGGTACTGCTAATGCCCAAATCGTCTTAACAGCGTAATGTCTGTGCAGACTCTGCATTAGAACTACGTCGTTGACGGGGCTCTAATGACCGTTGTAGTTGAAGGAGCCAAAAGACCAATAAAACAAAAAAATGAACAGTAGACCGACGATAAATAAGTAGAGGGGTTGCAGCTTTTGTCGACAGCCAGCTGCAGAAAAATACCCTCCAAGAGATCGCCCGTGTGTCCATTCACTGGAACAAAGAGGAGTACCCGACCCTGCCATAGGCGGGAAAAGGGTTAGTAGAAAAAAATGAGGGAGTTAGTTGCTAGATTAACATGTTGCGAGCATTGTTTTCTTTTCGAGTTGTTAGATTTTCAAGTGTTGAGAAGTGACGTTTTTGAGATACCCAAAATGGAAAACGAGGGTCTTTTGATGACGTTTCATGCCTTAAAGAAGTTCCTTTAAAATTCACGTTAGACGAGTATTAATTTCTTAAATTATTTCAGTTTAAAATGAAGTGGAAACTGGAATGTTTCCCAACAAAAATGTATGATTCCCAACACACTTCCCTTATTGAGTGACACCTAGGGGGTTTCAGGATCACTTTAATGGGCTCACTAGTTCGCCATTTCTGTAGTTATGTGCCTTTCCTAAATTCAACCTCAGCTCTTGCTTTCCCTTAATTAGGTTATCCGTTGTTAGTCTCTGTCAAACGTTTCATCACGCCCTTCCTGTGTATTTATCCTTTAAGTTATTGGCAACATTGTCAATTTTTGTTTGCAACTTAGGAATCTTCTAAAAGTGAGCTCGTTTGGGGAAAAAGCCGTCTGCCACAGAAATTCACAGGTTGCAATACTGATCCGAAAGAATGTTGCTGATACATCAAACATGGTTCACGAACATTTTCTTTGGGAGAAGACAGTGGAGTCCAACGGATGTTGGATGACTTGCACAAATGTCTGTTTTGTCTTTTTTGTTTGGTGAAAAATAACCTTTACTTTTTGTTTGTTTGTGAGCACTTCTTTTAGATATGTGTTCCAAACTGTGAATGATGTCTCAGCCAAACGTGCTCATATATCACAAAGGCAACAAACATTCTTTGCTCTTCCCAAAACACTTAGAACACAGAAAATCCTTTTGTTTCTGCCCACAGGACGTGTAAAGTTTGCGAACATTTTTTGTTTTTGCACTTGCAAGCGTTTACAAGGTGGGAACTGGACTTTCTAAATTGAATTTTGAAAATATTATTTAATTTTCTGAATTTGTACCTAACCGACCTTCATACGAATACTTTTAATGTCAATTAATGATGTTGCTTCACACACAAACATGAACACAAACAAAATTCAGGTAAGATTGACTTTTTTAAAGCTATTTAATGGCTTGTATCGTCAGTTTGTAGGAAATTATAGTCTTGAAATGATGTATAAAATGTTAGTCATAGTAAAAAAAAATTATTTTTATGAAACCGTTAATTTTTAACGATTCGTTCGACTACTTCACATTGATAAGGTCTTGCGATAAAAAAATATAATTATAAAGTTTAATTAACTATTTTATAGTTTAATATAGGTCATTTTATATATACCAGTGCTTTAGATTAACTAGATATTTACCGGATTGCGTTTTTTTGTACACTTTATAAGAAAATTTTACAAAATGAACTAATATCTTTATTTGTTTTTGTCCTGTATTTGTTTTTTGGTCAACAAAACACAAAAATGTTCATAAATGAAGTAGGAAATTTGAGATTTGATTGCAGACTAAAGTTGTGTTATTATCCCTCAGGTTCTTGTCTTAAATTTTGAATGAATTTTTAGATTATTTTGTACGTTGAAATTGTTTGTTTTTTATTCACTAAAATATTAACAAGACCAATATGGTGCCTGTTGTGCGAAAATATATATTTTCTACTATGAACTTTTTCTGTATATTTTTTTTAATCTCAAATATAGAAGCCTTGAATTTTTATTTCTTCCTGTATTCATTAACATGTTAAGTACAAATTTATGTCATTTATTTGTTTGTATGTTACTTTAATATGTTCGTGTTTACTACAGCTGTTTATTCTTATTATTTTGCCAAAATAAAAGTCATATATAGCTTCTCTGTTAGATGAGCGATATGTGGTGATCACCTTTTTGATTTTATTGAATATGTGACGGATACCTTGCTTGTGAGATTTTTCATGCTAGATCCATATGCCTAGATCTCCACCAGCACCCTAGCAACACCTTTGCCTTTCGCACCCATTCTATCTTCTCCACCCCTAGGGAGCGACGAATTGCGTTGGACACACCAGTTCTCGTCTGATCACTGAAGTTCAGCAGCGCAACCCCAGCTAGTACTGACATGGGTGGCCGCTTGGGAAAACTGCGTACTGCTTGTACCCAAAAATCGTCGCATTAGTGTAGTGTCTGTGCAGTCTCTGCATAAGAACTATGCTGTGGACGGGGCTCTAATGACCTCTGTAGTTGACGGGCCCTAAAACACCAACAAACAACAACAAATCCACCCCAACACCCACCACCCCCGGACATCTTGAAATGTTGAGGTTTCCCAACCACCTCCAGCAGTGGCCCAGCGTTGGACATGCCTTACATCCTCCACTTGATCGCCACACAGTCCACAGTCCTCCTCTCCACCTGTGATCTTTGTCATCCTTTGTTTCGTCTCCAGTGACCCAGCTCTTGCCCGCTACAGAAGTGAGTTGTCCCACGTATTATCATAGATTACCTCCCTCTCTATCTCAAGCTTGTTCCCATACACCCTCAGCTTTTTCTTTGCCGCCCTTCCCTCCATGCTCTGTCGCCACTGCCCTAACCCCCATTACTTATTAAAAATGCAACATTTTTCTCGCACTTCAACCAGTGTTTTCTTAGGTTCGCCTCGGCGGTGCAGAGGTGACCTGCTCGACTACGGTGTCGGTGGATCCGAGTTCGATAGTGGACCGAGGTGGATTGGCTTCCTTCGGGTGAGAGAGACTACGGGTGCATCATTTATCGGATGGGAAGTAAAACTGTGGCACCGTGTGGTGTGAGCGGCGAATTGCGTTGGACACACCAGTTCTCGTCTGATTACTGAAGTTAAGCAGCGGTACCCCAGCTAGTACTGACATGGGTGGCCGCTTAGGAAAACTGGGTACCACTAGTATCCAAAAATCGTCGCATTAGTGCAGTTTCTGCATCAGAACTACACAGTGGACGGGGTTCTAATGACCTTGTAGTTGAAGGACCCTAAAACACCAACAAATCCGTGTGGTATGTACGATGTCACTTGCATGTTAAAGTACGCTATCTACATGCAACGAGTTAATCGGCAAAATTTGCAGGTGTAGAAGAAGCTTACCTATTTATTTAATTTGCCCCTAATCGTAATGGGAATTAGTTGGTTTCAAGTTCGATACTGGATCGAGGTGGGTTTGCTATTTCCGGGCGAGAGAGAGAGAGAGAAAGAGGGCCCTAGTGCGCCTTCCGACGGGTAAGAAGTCAAACTGAGCAGAATGCAAATGAGCCCTCATTACCACGCAACAGGTAGATGAGGCAAAAATTCACAGGTATTGGAGGGCGGCTTATTACGTTGGACACACCAGTTCTCGTCTGATCCCTGAAGTTAAGCGACGCAACCGCAACTGGTGCTGACATGGGTGGCCGCTTGGGAAGACTGGGTACTGCTAATACCCAAAAAATCGTTGCATTATTTTATTGTCTGTGCGGTCTCTGCATTAGACCTAGGCGGTGGACGGGGCTCTAACTGCCTTGTAGTTGAAGAGCCCTAAAACACCAACGAAAGAGAGCGGCGAATTGCGTTGGACACACCAGTTCTCGTCTGATCACTGAAGTTAAGCAGCGCAACCCCAGTCGGTACTGACATGGGTGGCCGCTTAAGAAAACTGGGTGCTGTTAATACCCAAAATCGTCCCATTGGTGGTGTCTGTGCAGTCTCTGCATAAGAACTATGCTGTGGACGGGGCTCTAATGATCTTGAAGTTGAAGAGCCCTAAAACACCAACAAAGGAACAAAAAATCTGCATAACCGGGGGGGGGGGACTCACAAGAATCCTTGAAGTCAGGTAGTAAAATTGTGGAATTGTAGCTCTCATTAGGTGTAATGTCATCTAGATGATTACTGTCTGCAAACAGTGACGTCAAGAGTTAAAATTCATAGATACTTGTTAAGAGTCAATGCACTGTTAAAATTAATGTTTTCTTCTATGTTGCATGTCAACGTTGTAATTAGGATTTTCCCGTGACGACATGCGTGCACTTTGATATTCACTGGCAGGTGATAAGTTCATTAGTAGAAACATGGTAAATGCTTGCCAAAATAGAAACCGCGTTTTCGAAGTTTAAAAAAAACGTAAAGTGATGAATTCTGAAGTATTCCACGTGATAATAGGATACACTCGAATTATTTTTCGTAATTAAAACAGGAGGGGGGATACTATTTATTGCATAAATATTTATGATTGGTGTTTGCAATTCATAACGAATACTAATTCATTTTTGAAAGGCGTTTGACACATTCTGGTCGCTGCGTGTAACTGTTAACCTTCCCCAATAATTGACTATTGGTTTAATGAGATAAATATATTATTGTTAATGTTCCCTTTCCTTCTTCTCTGCTGTTCACATTTGCACTGTGATTACAACGTTGCAGCCATAAGTCCTTGGGGGCCTGTCGGTGGCGCAGAAGAAATTGGGAGCAGCAAATTGCATTGGACACACACACCAGTTCTCTTCTGATCACTGAAGTTAAGCAACGCAACCCCCAGGTAGTACTAGCATGGGTGATCGCTTGGGGACACCGGGTACTGTTAATATTCGAAAATCGTCGCAACAGAGTATTATCTGTGCAGTCTCTGCCTTAGAACTACGCAGTGGATGAGGCCCTAATGACCTTGTACTTGACGGGCCCTAAAGTACCCACGAACAACAGCAGAGGAAGGTTGCTGGAGTACTACGTCAGTGATTCCAAATTCGTTACTGGATTGACATAGGTTGGCTTCCTTCGGGTAACGCTGACAGACATTGCTCAGTTCGCATCCGGTCGAGCGGCTGTATTGAGTTGGACCAAGACCTCCTCGCTCTCATCTGATCACTGAAGTTAAGCAATGCAACCCCTGATAGTACTGGCATGAGTGACCACTTGGCAACACTGGGTAATGCTAATACTCAAATCGTCATAAAAACCATAGTGCCTTTGTAGACTCTGCATTAGCAGAAGCGTCGCTAGGGTTGTGACACCCTTCCCTCCAAAAGCAAGCCGCTCTGCCTGCTCTGTTCCTTCTGTTTTGGTGTCACCGCTTTTGTCATGGTGCGAGTGATGTCAACTGGTGCGGCCAGCACCCCCCTCCCCTTCTAGTGGCGCCACTTTGCATTACAACTACGCAGTGGACGGAGCTCTAATGAACACTGTAGTTTAAAGGTCCTAAAACGCCAACAAATGAATGGCATCCGGTCGGATGGGAAATGAACCCTTTTCTGCATCCTGTATGCAGCGTTTAGATTGGCAGAATTTCCTGTTTAGGAGCTCGTTCCCTGGCGCCAGTGGAGGGAGGAAAGTGCCCTGATGAAGAAAATTGGTCGACCATCAACAAACATAGGGGCATTTGTTCGGGCCGTGTGTGTAAAAGTACAGTTCCAGCAGGGCAGTGTTTGCCACGAGGCAACTTAGACGCGTGCCACGGGGCCGCACAGAAGCGTTTTATCGCAAAATCTTCGTCAAACACAAGATTGAACAGGCACTTGCACAGATCTACACGGGCTGATGCAGTACAAGAAGCAGTTTGAAAAAGTTGTGTTAAACTCTTACTGTGTCGTGGCTCATGACAAACTCTTTGTTTGTTGGTGTTTTAGGGCCCTTCAACTACAAGGTCATTAGAGCCCCGTCCACAGTGTAGTTCTTATGCAGAGACTGCACAGACGCTACACAAATGCGACGATTTTTGGGTATTAGCAGTAGCCAGTTTTTCAAAGCGGCCACCCATGTCAGTACTAGCTGGGGTTGTGTTGCTTAACTTCAGTGATTAGACGAGAACTGGTGTATCCAACACGATTCACCGCTGTATAAATGCCCTAAGCTAATTCAGGTGTTGTAAGACCTTGTCCGGTTGCTTAGCGCTGGTCAAAAATAGTCTTTGAGAGCTGACAGCGTGGCGGAGATGCGCATAGTTTTTCCGTGGAATTAATTTGGGAATTCCTATCACTTTCTCAGAATGCGATTTGCAACATGCTGATGTAGGGATTGACATTTATCCAAAAAACTATTTTCGGGTGGAATGTGCAAGAGACCAAGGTTTTAAGAAACACATGTCTTACTAAGCGTCGTTTTTGTGTGAATTGTTATCTTCATATTGTTATTACACTAACCATTAGTTAGTTCGGTGTTCATGACCGTCCGTTCTTGAAAGATCAACGGTTAAATTGACACTTTGATTACATTTTAGTGTTGCATTGACAAATTTTATCTTGAAATTCACTTAGAGCGCTGTTGAGAATGTAAATATTCATGCAATGCTGTAGACCTTGAAGACGTCCAAGGACTTGGTCTCTGCCAAATCTCATGAGAGCTTGAAAGAAACATTTTTTCCTTTGTTTTAATTTAAAATTTAAAACTGATTTTTGAAGCACTGTCTGAAAGAAGGCAAGTTTATTTCGCACATAGTTGTAATTGCTGGAATTTACAGCTTTTTTTCCCTTTACTGTCGCAGTAGGGCCCACAACCATATTTACTAAATTAGGGATCTCGAAAGTGGCGGGAGCGCCGAGTTGGTTTGGACACACCAGTTCTCGTCTGATCACTGAAGTTAAGCAACGCAAGCCCAGTTAGTACTGACATGGGTGGTCGCTCGGGAAAGCTGGGTACTGCTAATACCCAATAATCGTCGCATTAGTGTCGTGTCTGTGCAGACTATGCACTAGAACTATGCAGTGGACGGGTCTCTAATGACCTTGTAGTTGACGGGACCTTAAACACCAACAAACCAAACCAACCAATCGAAAGTGGCTGTATTGTGTTACACACCAGTTCTCATCTGATTACTGAAGTTAAACAACTCAACCCCAGCTAGTACTAACGTGGGTGGCAGCGTAGTGTCTGTGCAGATTCTGCCTTAGAACTATACAGTAGGCGGGGCTCTAATAACCAGTGTAGTTGAAGGGCCCTAAAACGCCAACAAAACAATCAATAGGGATCTCGATTACGCTGGCCATAAATGGCGTTATACTGCTCGCTAGCAATAGGAAGCAGCCATTGATAGTATACAGTGTTTAACTGCCGGCTTTAGCTTTTAATCCGCTTATATGCCACTTCATATTCGTTAGATATCTTTACCAAGTCATGGAGAGGCGCCAGCTTGCATAACTTGGCACCAAGGTGTAACGACGTAGTTAATGGCGACAGAAGCCTTAGAGCGGTGCAAATTCAATCGTAGATTGAAGTTTGTTTGGCAACATCTTGCTGACGAATTGTTCCATACAGAAATTTCTTGTTGGAGTACACAAAATACTGTACTTCGTGGGTCCCTAATGTCTTTTTGTGGTCGTAGGGCTGACATGGACGTAAACATAGTGAGCTATGGTTGTCTTGTCTTTCATACTGGAACGAGTAATCAAGTGGTAAGTGTTTGACACAATTTGGACAGAATTTGTAAATGCAGTTTCGACTCTGGCCCACATGACAAGTTTTATACATCTTTCCACTGATGGAAAGCGAAGCCCGTTGTCCGCTGTGGTGTCTGTAAAATATACGTGGAGTTCCGCAGAATTTTGCAGGTTAGGGGCTCGCCCTTCCTGGTGTTAGTGAAGGAAAAAGGCCGACGATAAATTAGCTTAGCGGTTGCAGCACTGGGTTGCTAAACAATAAAATGGAGCAGTAGAAAAGGCAGGGCTAAAGTTAAGCATAGAGAAGACAGGGTATTTAGCTTTCAGTTGTGAAGGACAGAAAACTAATGGTGACGTACACTAGGGGCGAACTGATGAAAAAGGTGCAAGAGGTAAAGTACTTAGGATCAATGTTCCAAATGCAATGGGGAGATAAACTCGGATGTGATAAACTCGGATCGCTCTATAGATCAGAGTGTTGGGCAGTGAGGAAGAGCCACATAAATAAAATGCAAGTAGCAGAGATGCGAATGCTGCCGGACATGAGTGGGGTGTCGAGAGCTGATAGAATTAGGAATGAGTATATTAGAGGTAGCCTGGGGGTGGGGGACATTGCGGAAAAAATGAGGGAGAATAGATTGAAGTGGTATGGCCACGTAATGAAGAGGGGAGGACAAGCTCCTTTGGTCCATTACAGGAGTGCAGGTGGTTGGAAGCACCCGGTGCAAGAAGGGTACGTGGGAGCGAGATGTCCGTAATCATATGGTATTGTGTGTGGGGGGGGGAGGTGGACGGGACCTAGTGGGAGATTGGCGAGAGTGGAGGGCTAGAACCCGCAGCCCCGACTCTGCTACAGACGGGTTAATCTTGAAGCATTGGGTTGGAAACAGTCTGCATAAAATACCGTCCGCCAGATCGTTTTTCAGCTGTAGGAGCTCATTCTGCAGGTCACGTTTTACCATAGTGAGCGCCGTGGGAGACAATTTTGGCAATAGTTTGCGCCTCTAAATAAACTCCCACACCAGAAATTTCCAATTCTGTATAACGAAGCGCTGAATGAGAAAAAGTATCCGATAATGAATAACACAACTCAGTGTAATTTACATAACGAAATATTAAATTTAATTTGTATGAAAAGGGAGTAACATGAAAGAAACTAGACAATGTATCGTAGAACAGTTGAAACACCGATCTTATTGCATTATAATTACATCACAAATTTAAAAACGACGTACGTATGAACAAAGAGAAATTGAATGTCCTTAATGTTGAAAATGAGAACAAGTAATAATATGACTAGAATGTTCCCCACATTTGCTTAGTGCTAATGAAGATGATGGGTCATATCAACATAGGAGAATCCATCAAAAATGCTCGTTTCTGCATCATGCGTTCCGACAGTCATGTTTTGTAGAGACTGGCCAATGGATGCTAAATAAAAAAAAACAAAAAATCATTGAGAACACCTGTGCCTATATTTCCCATGGAGGTTAGGGCAGTGGCGACAGAGTATGGAGGGAAGGACGGCAAAGAAAACGCTGAGGGTGTATAAGAACAAGCTTAACATAGAGAGGGAGGTAATCTTTGACAATACGTGGGAGAGCTCACTTCTGTTTTGGGCAAGAGCTGGGTCACTGGAGACGAAACAGAGGATGGCAAAGATCACAGGTGGAAAGGAGGGCTGTGGATTATGTGGGGACCAAGTGGAGGATGTCACGCATGTGATACCGGCTTGTCCACCGCTGGATCACTGCAGGAGAGGTTGGGGAACCCCCACCTTGGAAGAGGTTCTGGGGTGTAGCGGCTGGAATGGGTGCGAGAGGCAAAGGTGTTGCTAGGGTGCTGGTGGAGATCTAGGCATATGGGTCTAGCATGAAGAATCTCACTAGCAAGGTATCAATCGCAAAGGATTACATATTCAAATCCCCTCTCTTAAATTTTGACATGCCTTCAAAAAATTCAAAAGTTCCCCACTGTGCCCTCATCGAACAAACCCATTTCCTGTCCTTTGGGAAGGTCAAATATACAAGAGTTCTCCAAGTCCTAGCATAAACAAAGGGGACAGAAACTAGGAACAAAGTTTAAGGTAAAGGGTGGAAGAGAACTCTAGTGTTCCCAGGTTTGTTTTTTTCCACCGTCCTTCAAGAGACCCTGCCTATTCCAGGGTGGTACTGGACAAAGAATTACACCCGGGAAAAATTATAAAAAGTCCTACATCCATTAAAAAAGCAGCAGCAGCAGCAACATTCGTTGTCTCATCCCTTTTGTCATGTTATATTGTTTACAAACGGGCCATTGACCCACAGGCAACGCCGGCCCATTGGGTAAAGCTCAATACCTTTCATGGACCCCCTTGATCTAATACACCTGAATTATGTACTGCCCAGTAAGGTCAACCTCTGAAGCAATGGCACATTGGTCATCATGCGAACCAACTGCTTAATTTCTGAAATACAAACCTGGAATTGGTTCCTTGGTGAACTCTGGATCAATATTTTTAAGGTCCATAATTCCACTCTGAAAAAAAGAGTAATTGTTAATCTAAAGTATTCCGTATAACATTAATTACAAGAGAATTAATGTCGACATAATTAATCTCATAATCACCAGATTAGGTCTGTATGGCGGAGGAATCCTCTTAGCTACAAGATCTTCCCAAACAATAGATTTAAAAAATGCCTGAGTTTTAATGGCTTCAAAATCATTCTCTCCAGACCCTAGGCGCTTACTTCGGTCTTTTTCTAGTAACTGAAATAATATTGATAAACATTAACTCTTCCAACTGGATATTGCCATAAAAAAGGGGTACACATAACACTTCTTTCCAACGTTCGTAAACGTCTTTAAATACAATGAAACGTCTCTATCGGTTCACTTTTTTAAAGAATGGAAAATTCTCTGGTACATGTGCTGCATTTTGGTTAACACCCCTAATCGGTCCACTCCTCTGATGGGTCCATTTTTGTGTATCCCCGAGGGTGGACCGATTAAAGAAAAGTTTCACTGTATATCGAATGCCTTCACCATCTCCATCTGAAAGAGGTTCAGTTTACTTTTAGGTTTGTGAACATTTCATTTAGAGTCACTGCGAATGTCGAAAGTGGCATCTCCGCAAACAATCCATTATAGCAAACATTGTTTGATGTTTTCATAATGGTCGGAACACAACTAACATTTTCAAACATTGTTTGCGAACTCCTGTCTTGGTCGATCAGTGTAAAGGTACTGCAGCCTATTCACATATTTTTTCGCCTATTGGGAGTAATAATGCTCACGAACGTAAAGATGGACAATAGGTTTAGTTGACTGCCTCCAGACCCGGTGTGTCATAACCCTTTTAGAACGGACCCCATTATCTTCCCTAATAATTCGGGGAAGAAATCCGAGCTAGAATGGGGAACAGAAGTAAAATCGCTTACCCCACATAAAATTACACGAGCTTCAAATGATATGTTGGAATCCAGATTCAGCGGCTTGTTTAGAATATTATCATACATTTTTGCAACATCTCGACTGTAGAAAGGAGGCTATAAGAAAGGGGAAAATGTTTCAAACATTGTTCAAGACAGGCTGATATGTTAGGAAAAATACTCACCAGACCAACTAACATCTCGTATAGAACTCCTCCCAAACACCACCAGTCCACAGATTTATCATATGCTTGACGTTTTAAAACTTCTGGTGCCAAATACTGAAAATGTGCACAAACACAACCACGTTAGTTTGGGCCTATTGTGACTTTCGACATTACTATACGTGTGATCACTTTGTACCGTACCTCTGGTGTTCCACAGAAAGTGCTGGTTGTATCAGTTCCTATAAGACCTTCTTTACAAAGACCGAAATCTGTCAATACAATATGACCCTGAGGAAAATAAATATTTAATCGTGAGATAAAATGGAATAACAGAAGTAAATATTTAGGTTGAGATCACTTACTTCGTAATCGATGAGAATATTTTCAGGTTTCAGATCTCTGATAAGAGAAGAGGACATTATGATTAGAAGCGTTAATAAATGAGACTCATTCAAATAATTATATAAACATCAAATCCTTATTCCACTAACGACAGGGTCCAGAGTCTGCGGGTTTTGGCTCTTTTGGTCCTTCTATTTCCAACCACGTCCCTATCTACCTGACATGCTGCAACGCCGGCCTTCCATGTTTGGTTTTATCTATCCTTGATCCCAACGTGGGCCAACCTCCGTCCCTTTCTTCACACATACGCGTTGGTGAAGAAGTGCCCGAATAAACCAAAATAGGCCGGCGACAAATATGCATAGGGGTTGTGTCCAGAAGTAGGTAGCCCATGAACGGCTGTATTGCGTTGGACACACAGTTCTCTTCTAATCACTGAAGTTAAGCAACGGTACCCCGGATAATACAGGCATGGACGACCGCTTGGGAACACTGGGTACTGCTAATTAACAAATCGTTATATCAGCGTAGCGTTTGTGCAGACTCTGCACTAGAACTATGCAGTGGACGGGGCTCTAATGACCATTGTAGTTGATGAGCCCTAAAACACCAGGGAAACAAGATTGGCAGCTCATACGTGCTGTGCCCCTTTGGAGAAAAATGGGCACCGAAAACTGTAATAGGCGGGAAAAGTTAAGTGATATACAAATGCAGACCACACACTGATTAACCATAGGCAATTGATTCAGTAAAAAAAAAGTATACTCAATGGAATGACCTGCAAGGGGAGTGGTTAGGGCAGCTATGTTAAATGGATCGTTGTTGCTAAGGGAAGAGCCATGTAAATGGAATGCAAGTAGCCGAGATGTGAATGCTGCGGTGCATGAGTGGGTTGTCAAGAGCTGATAGCATTAGGAACAAGTGTACTGGTATTAGAGGTAGCCGGATGGCAGGGGACATTGCGGAAAAAATGAGGCACGTGAAAGCACGCGAGGCAGGGGGAGACCAAAGCAGACGTGACAGCAGGTCATCCGCAAGGATATGGTGGACGGGGTGGGAGATAGGCGAGATTGGAGGGCTAGAACCCGCAGACCCGATCCTGCCACAGGCGGAATAAGGGTTTGATGATGAAGTTACCTGTAAACGATTCCTTGGGAATGAAGATATCCGATAGCACTTGCTAATTCTGCAGTATAAAACATTGCCCTTTCTTCTTTAAAAAGTTTTTCTTGTTGTAAGTGGAAAAAGAGCTGCAAAATTGAAAATATTAATTAAAACCATGTAATGAGTGATGTAACTTCAGCATTTATTGAAAATGTGTGGCTTAATAATGGTGAGAAGATCCGCCTTAGGCTGACCCTGTCACAGTTCACCAACAGACCCGCCCCGAGTTTACAAATGTACAAAATCAGCTCGTGTAGAAAGAATTGACAGGCCAGGGTAACCTTATAAGTTTAGGGCGTGCAGCTGTGTTACGTTGGACACACCAGTTATAGCCTGATCACTGAAGTTAAGCAACGCAACCTTATTAGTAATGACATGGGTGGTCTCTTGGGAAAACTGGGTACTGCTAATACCCGAAAATCGTCGCATTAGTGTAGTGTCTGTGCAGTCTCTGCATTAGAACTATGCAGTGGACGGGGCTCTAATGACCTTGTAGTTGAAGGGCCCTAAAACAACGAACCAGAAGTTAAGAACGCAACCCCAGGTAAGTACTAGCATGGATGACAGCTTGGGAACACTGCGTAGTGTTAATAGGCAAAAATCGTCTTAACAGCGTAGTGTCTATGCAGTGGACGGAACTCAAATGACCTTTGTAGTCGAAGTGCCCTAGAACTCGTTCGGGGCCACGGTTGTGTCGTTTGCAGAGTTCGGTGGTCTTCTGTTTACCGAGAGAAAACGTTACGGTGCGTCGAATCACTGTCATTTTTTCTTGCATAAACGGGAATAAAGAGCCCACGGTTGGGAACCGGACTAGATTAATGTTTTTAAGTGCCCCAAGGTAGAAAGTTAGAATGGACCACTAAAGAAAAGATCCCAAACGCCAAAATCCTTTTATACACAGAGCCTTAGGATGGTACAACGTATCATCATTCAATTCGGAGCATGCAAATATAGATCCACCAGGTCCTGTGCAGCCCCTGGGGCTCAGTTCCCTACATCAGGCACTGACTGACACTGATCCTCATTTAACTCTGATCACGAAATGATCATCATGAAAATGTGCTACTGTAGATTAGTGTAGTGGTGTTAATGGAGGTTTAACTGAAGAATAAACAAATGGTTCAAAGACGTGCAAAGTACTCGGTTGATACTTAACCCATTTTAGGAGGCGATTTGAATTTTTTCCTGATGACATGCTAGTTAAGATTGGTTATGCAAGATTGGTCATACATTTTGGCAGAAGGCGAGTGGTTTGAATTAAATATTCTTATATTAGATGTCAGATTTCGAAATGGAAACCTGTCCTTATTAGTCTCCTCAGTTGTCCTTGGTGGCCATTGACCTATGAGGCGTTATTAACATCTCTTGGCAAACAACCCTGGTGTGTGACACCTTTATTACTCCAACGTTATATACTTTCGTTAATTTGCATCAATTACTGACACCCTTTAAATGTAGCTAAATCTAAATGTCGATTTATGTACGTTATCCATTTGAAGGTTAACAACAACTCTAATGCTTGCAAGAGAAAGTTATTCTGAATAATATTAGGAGGAGGAGGAGGGGGAGAAAGATGACTGGTCCTTCGAAGAAACCCACCTTTTATGCTAATTGTATCACCGTAAGCTAATTTACCGACAGGTATAACTGCGCTGATTTACATTACTAACACACACGTATACACGTGCCATTTGCTAATTAACTGAACAGAGTTAATTTGGAATAGCTGCATGTCAAGCAGTCATCAAATCAGTCTTGGTATTCCCCTACCTCTAAATATCTTGTGGCTTGCTAATAGGGCCCCTAGATCATTAATATGCTACCGGTCTTCTCCATGGTGATCATAAATCGTTGGAACCAGTCGAGGAGCGAGAGAGGGACCAGTGGGGGAGCGGCTGTATTGCGTTGGACACACCAATTCTGGTTTAAAACCAGATCGAAGTCGGTTGGCTATTTTCGGGCGTCTTCCAAACGGTTCGCCACCACTGCCCTAGGCGTAGGTGAAGTGTCCCTGGGAGCGGCGAGTTGCGTTGGACACACCAGTTCTCGTCTGATCACTGAAGTTAAGCAACGCAAGCCCAGTTAGTACTGACATGGGTTGTCGCTCGGGAAAGCTGGGTACTGCTAATACCCAATAATCGTCGCATTAATGTAGTGTCTGTGCAGTCTATGCATTAGAACTATGCAATGGACGGGTCTCTAATGACCTTGTAGTTGACGGGACCTTAAACACCAACAAACAAACAACATGTGAAGTGTCCCAGTGAACCGCTGAAATGATAAATAAACATAGGGGTAACAACATCAGGTCGGCAGCGGGCCACGTAAAATGCCTGTCAACAGATCGCTGATGTGTCCCAATGGGACAAAAATGGGCACCCAACCCCGCTATTTTGCAGAAGTGTGGATGACGTACAAGAGCAATCGTATTTAGGACATAATTTACTCCCCCCCATTCTTAAATCAAGCATCTTATAAAGCGTGGTTTCAAAGAAAAAAAATAAACACTGGCAATAACAGTTTGTTGTTGTTTACATCCAGATATGACTAAACAAATATGAATGTGTTTGTTTCCGGTTTGCAGTTGAGTCCTATGTCTAAATGATTAAATTCTACACAATGCCTGGTGACGAGCATAAGGTGACCTACCGTGAGATATTTAGGATTATGACATGTTTGAAGGTTGGAAGACCTTTGAACGCTTGTATTGACTTGTTACTAGTTGGGGTGTAAATTGTTGATTTTTCGCTATAAGTTATATCTTAAAATTTTGACGTTTCTCAGCAACGAGTATGTTGCCTGAGGTTGGCTCACAACAACAACAAAAAAAAAAAAAAAAAAAAAAAGAAACAACAAAAATATCAGGGGAGCGGCGAGTTGCGTTGGACACACCAGTTCCGGTCTGATCACAGAAGTTAAGCAACGCAAGCCCAGTTAGTACTGACATGGGTGGTCGCTCGGGAAAGCTGGGTACTGCTAATACCCAATAATCGTCGCATTGGTGTAGTGTCTGTGCAGTATATGCATTAGAACTATACAGTGGACCGGTCTCTAATGACCTTGTAGTTGACGGGACCTTAAACTCTAACAAACAACAACAACAACAAAAATATCAACTCACTTCTCCCCCATTGACGTAGTCCAACACAAAGTAGAGTTTATTGGAAGTTTGAAACGAGTAATGCAGTCTGACCAGAAATGGATGATTTAGATTTTTAAGCAGCACATTTCTTTCGGACATTATGTGTTGAGCTTCATTTCGCTTTAAGACAGTTTTCTTTTGGAGCACTTTAACAGCATATAATTTGCCTTCTCCTTTATGTTTCGCCAGCAAAACCTGTAATGACGCAAATTAAGTGATGGATTTGAAACACTTTCGCAAGTGGTGATTAAAAATTAACAACTGCAAACAATGAGCTACTTAGATGAGAAAAGTCGAGTGACAAACGGGATTTACCTTTCCAAAACTGCCCTTTCCAATCACCTTCAGGAACTCAAAGTCACTTGGTTTGGCACTATAAATAGTAGACGAATATTGGTTAATCTACTATTTTAACATGATAAAATAATTTATGACACTGATTACTGTCCACCTTCTCTCCAAGTCAGATCTTGACGAAGAAAGTAATGGTCCAGAACATATTGTGTAATAATGTTAACTAAAACAGAAATGGAGGGAAAAAGGCCCAATGGGGAAATGGGACAACTGCCACTTTTATCAGCAGGGCTTCGAGCCGTTATTTTTTTCGTTCCGGTTTGCGTCAGATATGCAGTAAATACTGTGAAACTTCTCTAATCGGTCCACTGTTAAGGATATACAAGTGTCCCGTCAGAGGTTGTTTGTTGGTGTTTTAGGGCTCCTCAACTGCAAGGTCATTAGAGCCCCGTCCACAGTATAGTTCTGATGCAGAGACTGCAGACACTACACTAATGCGACGATTTTTGGGAATTAGCATTACCCAGATTTCTCAAGTGGCCACCCATGTCAGTACTAGTTGGGGTTGCACTGCTTAACTTCAGTGATCAGACGAGAACTGGTGTGTTCAACGCAGTTCGTCGCTCCCGAGACGTATTGCACATAAAACAATTGAACGACAGTTAACACGATGATGAGCGATATTTTTTTCGGTTCCGGATCCCAGTTTTATGTTATCGTTTTCGTTCCGGTTCGAAGCCCTGGGTATCAGTCCCTTAGTCAGTTAATGGCGTGTGAAGCACACCTTAAAACACTGGATCGATTTTCAGACATTTTTTAGTTGTTCAATAGCATTCCGTGAGGTAGTTATGCGGTAATTAGGACATATGACTTGTTTCCAAACACCTGTCATTGGACAGAAGGTTTTCTCCGCGCGTACATTTGGTGGATTTCAAACAACCTAATTACTTACTGGAGTTTTTCAGACCTCCCAAGATTGACAGACCTCTCACTGTTATTATCCTGTAGAACAAAAAAAGGTTTTAAAACACATCCGGTGGATTACTTTTTTTTTACAAAATAAAATCAGTTACTTACAGGCCCCGAATTATTATCTGACGTCTCATCGGCAGTGTCTTCTTCTGGAGACTGTTCATCAACTGAATCAAGTTCTTGAATTTCCAGAAATGACCTGACAGCCAAACTATATAAAGACACAAACGGATCAGAATAATTACTTAAGTGGGAACGTTACTTTAGTAGTTCAGAGTTTTATATTTAACACCGGAAAATCCGGTTGTTTGGTATGAATGTTTCACATTTTATCATGGATAACTGTTTAGAAACAACAGTAGCACTTTGGAAGGGGAGAAGAGAGCTGCCGTTTCTAGGAAATTTAAATTATTAAACATAATGTTATCATCATGCCAAAGAGCTACTTTGAAACATCATGCACGCTTAAATTTACTCTCCTGTCACGAAACAAAGGCGTAATCGATTCCTAAAAAGACTCTTTCTACACCGAGAAGAGTAAATATTGCAAACGCTCATGATCATCACTGCAAACAGAGTGACGTTAAAAAAAAAACGAAACAATTTCTTCGCCGAACCCTTCTGTCAACGACGACAGAGTCTGATAGTCACATGTCTGTGTAGAAATAATGCTGAAAGGACGGAGGCAGACGGGGATTAGGAGAGGAAGGATGTTCCCACCGGTGGCAGGGGTCGGGTGCTCATGAACTCGTATGGGGGCACATGAACTCTGTTAGTAGTTTTGCGCAGCCAGCTGGGCGGGAGCGACGAGTTGCGTTGGACAAACCAGTTCCCGTCTGATCACTGAAGTTAAGCAACGCAAGCCCAGTTAGTACTGACATGGGTGGTCGCTCGGGAAAGCTGGGTACCGCTAATACCCAATAATCGTCGCATTAGTGTAGTGTCTGTGCAGTCTATGCATAGAACTATGCAATGGACGGGTCTCTAATGACCTTGTAGTTGATGGGACCTTAGACACCAACAAACAAACAACAGCAGCCAGCTGGGAACCAAATGCTGCAATTCCTATTCTTATTCATTTTTTTTTTTGCTTCTTACATGCTTATTTTATTCCACCAACTCCAGGGAGTTTGTTTGGCCGTTTCGTTGGCGTTTTCAGGCCCTTCAACGACAATGGTCATTAGGACCCCGTCCACTGCACAGAAACTACACTGATGCGACGATTTTTGGGTATTAGTGGTACGCATGTTAGTACTAGCTGGAGTTGTGTTGCTTAACCTCAGTGTCAGACGAACACTGGACAGGTGTGTCCAACAAAATACAGCCGCTCCCTAACCTGGCATTTTTGCAAAAGTTTTATATTTTACTCCATATAGTAAGAGTTCTTTTACAATGCAAATGACATCATGCACACTACACGGGGAAACCACCTCGGTCTAGGGTCGAACGTGAAATAAAGGTCGCAATCGTCCACCACCGAGGCGTGCTGCATAGCCAGGACCTCACGAATAACATCGAGGAAAATTAGGTTTGAAATGATGTTCAAAATTCTGCAATGGCTTCGCTGTGATTATTCCGGTAAAGTTCGCTTCTAACTCGGGCCAACCTTTATCATTGTTTTCAGTTTCTAATCTGGCCGTTATCCGGCGTAATCTTGACAAATCAATGATGGAGCTGGTTTTGTAGTGAATACATGCCAATAATTATAATTGTGCTTCCCCAATAGTGTCTTTATTGCCCTGGTCATTATTATGCCGTTTATTGACAATGAAGTTCAAGCAGAATCTCTCTCAAGGACATATCCCTGAATTGTTGCCATTATTAGAGTGTTTCATCGTTAATTCACTTGCAGATCCTCTTGGGAGGTTGAAAGGATCCAAAGGAGGGTAGCAAGAATTGTACTCCACTGGTTTTCTCGCAGGGAGAGCGTATCTGACACTATTAGGGAACTAGGGTGGGACACACTGAACCAGCGGCGTATATCTCTCACAGCATTAGCCTTTTTATCAGACTACTGCTACTGGGATGCAATGGACCTCTGGCTGGAAGTGTGTCCCTGCCTGAGTAAAAGGGGAAAAAGGATCATTCATATAAATTGAAGGAGATTAGGGCACAGAGACTCATACTACTGGTCTTTTTTTTTTTTTTACCAAGGATCATTCGACAATGGAATAGCCTTGGAGAAGATAAAGTGGAGGGCTTCCTCAAAGGAAAGCCCACCATTGCTAGTATTGTGTGGGGGGATGCACAAGAATTATAGCCTAGGGTTTTAGGAGTTTTATGGAATCGTATGTAGGAATGAGAGTTAGTCTCTCCACTGCCATATTGGCTAAAGAAGGCTGCTTGCAGGGTTGTGAATTAGAATTAAAGCCCTGGAATACTCGATTCAGATATGTCGAGCAGGCAGGTGACATCCACAATATCACCGAAGGTGCACTTTTGACCCTTGCCGCACTCTGCCAAGATTCATCAGGTCAATTTCGTCAGATTTCAAACAAAATATATTTGTCAATTTGATACGTTTATCACATGATGGAATTTCAGGAAATTAACATTGTTTCTTGCAATTTGAAACGCAAAGGATGGAGGGGAAAGTTCATTGTCAAATTGAGTTCCTGTTCGGCTCCAGACATCGAACGAATAAAATAGGAAAAAAATATGAATAGTACTGACGTCAAAAAGTGCGACTGAAACGAATTAAATATGCAATATGTCAAAAGTTAACCTGATTAACAGAAATGAAATTGTCTTCCGGCTTTTTATTTGTTGCAGGAAAAACGTTAGAAATAGACCAAAGGACCAAAGGACCTTTATCAATAATTAATATTAAAGTTCAAATTTTCAACTTTAAGCGTTTATGCCAGTCACAATAACTCAAATTCTTCTTCTCTGCCCTTTTCTCCTTGTAATTACCGACCTGACAAGCAGCAGTGGTTTTGATTTTAGCTTCCACTTTGTACTGGGTGGGGAACTCGAATTTACAAAACAATCCTTCATACTGTAAACACCAACTGCCTTGAGGCAGATGGGGTACTGCGAGACGGACCATTAACTAAGGTGCGGCGAATTTCGTTGGACACACCAGTTCTCGTCCGATCACTGAAGTTAAGCAACGCTACCCCAGCTAGTACTGACATTGTACTACTAAAACCCAAAAAATCGTCGCATTAGTGTAGTGTCTGTGCAGCCTCTGCATAAGAACTACACTGTGGACGGGGCTCTAATGACCTTATAACGTGATAGTTGAAGGGCCCTAATACACCAACGAACAACTTAACCGAGGTTTTACCGTCCTCTCGAGAGCTGACGACTGAAGGTTTGGTGGGACCCCTAATAAGTGGAAGAACCCTCTGATCATCGATGTGTGACCAGGCCCTTCCTCCACTTCACATTTCAAAGCAGTTCTCAAACTGTCACGGTGTTTGATTAGCTATGTTACTCCACCTCAAATTCAGGACCGCCTTATCTATTAGGCATGTTAGGTACAGTAGCTGGGACCTTCCAAAACAAAATTAACAAAAAATTGTAAGCTTGGAAAGAAAAACAGCAGTGTTACTTTGTATTTTTATCCACGAAAATTAAAATATAGTAGTCTAATTGCTGTCTGGGGCTTGGATTCTTTCGAAAGTGTGCCTGCCTGAGCCTGTGAAAACCCCAGTGTGGTCCTGGTCAGAGATCTTATCTTCAAAGGCTACTCTTGATTCGGAGGAGAGCATTCATATTCCGTTCATTTCAACTTGTTTTGGTAGCTTTTTTGGTAACATAGTTGACAGTTGTAAATGGGGATGGAAAGCGCACTTCCGCCCTGACACGTGGAAAGGGAAAGCAGTCGGCGTCCATTAACCCCCGAATACTCAAATGGATTATAATCGCGATTTGGCGACGAATAAATGCCTGAAAAATCGCATTTCTAGACTATTTCGTAGATTTGTGAAGATTTTCCTTGGCAGCAGCACATTCAATCCCTCGGTGATTTGACTTGCCGTTCATTTTGCCATCTGCGACTTCCTGTAGCATCTGTGGCAGGATGGAGCATTTATCAGATTGAGATAACGGGTGGTTCTATTACCTAGAATCCATTATACGAAGAATTTTCCTCTTTCTGACTATGGGAATTTTATTTCGTCATGGAGATTTTAGCAATTTTGCACCTGTCTTCAGTTATATTCAGATTGTGTGGAGAGCGGCTGTACTGCATGGACACACCACTTCTCGTCTCATCAATGAAGTTAATCAACGCAACCCTAGTTAGTACTAACATAGATGGCCGCTTCGGAACACCGAGTACTGCTAAATCCCAAAAATCGTTGCCTCAGTGTAGTGTCTGTGCAGTCTCTGCATTGGAACTACGCAGTGGACGGGGCTCTAATGACCTTGGTAGTTGAAGGGCCGTAAAACACCAACAAATCAATCAAACTCTGTGGTTGACTCACTGAAAAATAGTCTATAAAATGTGAACCAGTTTTAGCCACAACCCTCCACAGGAATTGTTTTAAAATCGTTTTGCCAGTGTTATACCTCAAAGTGCCCGGGCCTTTTGTCATGTACTTAATTTCAGGTACTTTGTACCGTTAGCCCACCATGGTTGGGCACTTTTGAGGTGGCGTGACACCGGTGAGCTTGCCTTATTTATGAAAGATCATGCACTGGGTTTAGGATTTTTGGCAGGAGGTGAAGGCAGTTTGCAATAAAATTCTGGTAACGAGTTTGGGACCGTTGATTTTTTATCAGTCCATGTGGATAATGAATAATGGATGTTTTATATATTGTTATGTCAGATTTTGAAGTTTCATACCGCAATTCTTTTCAACTGAATACATTTTCTAAAATGTAAAGATGACTGGAGGACATTATCTGATGATTCGAAATGGATTGAAGAGACATTGAGAAATAGTTAGGCGTTTCTGTTTGGCAGAGACCATACAATATGGGAGGATCTTCAAAACACACATTTTGAGGAAATATTAACCTTGACTTTCTCATAAAAAATGCTGAGAAGGATTATCACCAGTAATGAAATCATAAATCCATGCATTTCTGACTTTCAACATTGCGTTGAGTATTAAAAAAAAAGGAAATGCAGTGCCAGGCATATATATATTATTGGAGGCCGCAAACATACAAAAATGCCACACCCAAAATCAAAGCCTCGTGAAATGTTAATAACATTCTTTTTCTGGGACCCATAATAAAAATACAGTATCTCTCACTATTCTAGAAGTGACTACAAAAATTTAGTTTATCTCAAATATATGATGGCGGATTTCCTCTCGGAAGGGTCATCCGATGGTCTTCCACACAGTCACCCAGCAAAAAATATATAAATAGCTAGAGGGCGGCTCGCTCCTTTTGCCTAATATCCAAAATTATCTCAGATTTCCCTTTTCTCCTCGTCCCCAAAATATTTTAAACAGTCTCAGACTTGATTCTGGACTTAGGCGGCTTGTCTTTTGGAAGAGAGAGAGGGCCCCTGTACGCCTTCTGTTGGATGGGGTACACAACAGTGTAATTCGAAAAAAATATCCAGCTCTAGAAGTTTCACCCTGGCTCGGTGGAGGAAGTGCCCTAGCAAATAAAATAGGCCGACGATGAGTAAGCATAGGTTGGCAGCCCTCTGTGTCAAAATACCGTCAACAGAACTCTCAACGGGGCAAAAAAAAATCGACCCCTTGACTCAGACATAGGCTGGTAATGATTAGTGATGATTTTGGACACAGGTGTCTTTTATGATCATAAATATAATAACTACTTACTGTTGAAATAAAATCGGATTTGTGACTAGCCTCTGCAGAAAACTATTTAAACCTTCTTTTCTGGATCGGATGAAAAGTGGATCAAAATTATTGCCAAAAAATTTCTTCCCAGGAAATTTCAAGTGAACATCTGGGTAGGTTTTCTTGAGCTGTAAAATAAAATGACATCACCGGTTAAATTGGTGTTCTGACGAAAACATTAAAATCTTTTAACTGTTAGAATGCTCTACATGAGCAGGGGCGGATCTAGGTTGCTCGGGGCCTAGGGCTTATTGAAGTTCAATAATGTCACATTGATTAAAATTCAATGAATAATAGTATAAATAATCATTATTACTATATTATTAATATTATTAACTTTTTTTACTATATGATAAGTGCTCATTTCCAATCAAAAATTATTAAAAGTTTATGATAATTCAATTTTTGTGGGGCCCCTTGACACTTGGGGGCCCAGGGCTTAAGCCCTATTAGTCCCTATGTAGATCCGCCCCTGTACATGAAGAGTAGAGGCTCCTGTATTGCACCTACCAACTCGTATAATTTATTGAAGTCGCTGTATCGTCGGTTATGGGTGCGCGTTTTGCCATGGTAAGTGACCGTCAGTTTGTAAATCTGCAATAAAACCAATCGAATTAATTATGAGAGTTACAAAAATGCAGACAACTTCTGTCCAGAAAGTCGGTTTTTTTGGTTTCTTTGGTGTTTTAGGGCCCTTCAACTAAAACAGTCATTAGAGCCCCGTCCACTGCGTAGTTCTAAAGCAGTGTGCAGAGACACTACGCTGTTACGACAATTTGGGGATTTGCACTACCCAGTGTTCCTCCAGGCTAGTACTAGCTGGGGTTGTATTGTTTAACTTCAGTGATCAAACGAGAACTGGTGTGTCCAGCGCAATACAACCGCACCCAGAAAGCCAGTTAATTGTGACGTCAATGCGCAGGTATGTGTTGTTTGAAATTCGAAAACACTTTGCCGGGAAGGTCAATATAATAAAGTTAAAGGCAGGTATTCGAGCGTCCTATTATAGGCAGAGTAGTGATGACAACCTGTGCCCAATACTGGCAAGTGTCAGTTTAACGAATCGACTAGTTTGATAAGTGGTATGTCCAAGCCATAGCTCTTTCATGCGCCAAATACACCCCATTATTCATCTTAGAATTTTTATTAACTTCAAAAAGTTTATTTCAAAAAACGTATGTCGATGGCAAGACATAATAAAAGTAGCATCTCGAGTGACATTCAATTTCGGTAGAATGTGGTGGATGCCCTCCATAGGATAGAACAAAAACCTATTCATTTATTGTGTACATATCTGCTGTCAAATAAATCATGTCTAAAATGGCTATCAACACCTTGAATTTGTGTAATGCAGCATCCAAATTTAGACTCAGAGGCGTGCAAATTTTAGCAGGTTTTCCTTTCGCCCCCCACACTGAATCGGATGATTTATTTCTTATGATGGAAGAGAAGCTGCAATGCAGTCGCTAACCCGCCGGATGGGGGAAGTGCTAGAAGATGAACATTCCAACCTCACAAATACCCACCACTACACACAAATCCAGAATGCTAGTGACTATCCATCCTCATGGAGAGGAGTTGTTTGTTGGAGTTTTAGGGCCCCCTAAACTACAAGGTCATTAGAGCCCCGTCAACAGCGTAGTTCTTATGCAGAGACTGCACAGACACTACACTAATGCGACGATTTTTGGGTATTAGCAGTACCCAGTTTTCCCAAGCGGCCACCCACTTCAGTACTAGCTGGGGTTGCGCTGCTTAACTTCAGTGATCAGACGAGAACTGGTGTGCCTAACGCAATTCGCTGCTCATTGAGAGGGAACAACCCTACGCATTTAAAATCATCATTAAAGTACTAGTTATGTCCTCCTTCATTGCTAGCCAGGCTCTACTACGGCAGCATTGGGAGCTAAATTTGGCTTACTCATTGCGGTGCTGACGAGTTAAGCGTTTGTTTATAGTTTTATTTATATCTGATCTCTGGCATGACCGTAAGCCCTAGATTTTTATATGGGAATTTTTAACTGGCCCTCTGAAATAACTAGAGGCGCACTGACAACTTGTAAGTTCCAGAGTTCTTTTACTTAGTCACCATGGAATAAATTCTTGGTGGCCCACGTAGAAAATGTTCACGTTTTTCCACGTAGCCAGTCCTTTTGCGTTGAAGGGTTTGGATTGATTGGCATCCACGACCCTGCTAAAGGCGGAACTACCTTTCTATACAAGATTAAGAAGCTGAAACCTGTTGTTTACACGTTCTGTTAGCATAACTGTACTTGCATTTTAGATCGTTAGCTTCTAGTGAGTAATAAAGACACTTGTAAGCAGTCTGCAAGGGTTTTACTACTAAACTGACTGCTGGAGCAAAAAGAAATATGCAAACTAATTTCAGGAGGTCCTTACTAGGGTCTTACGGTACATTTCTTCTTAACCATACATCCGCGTCAAATGTCTACTACATGTCTCTCTAAATCTCCTTACACTATGTGAAATTTCTTCAAAGACATTCAAAAGATATCGATTGGAAAGTGTTGGTTTCAAGAAAACGAGACAAGAAACGTGTCATTTGATACCAAGGATAGAAAAGTGAAAAGAAAATGAAATTTCTTACTGTATATTTTTTATTTTTGCCACGAATTTCTGAATTTAAAACGATGGCCCGTGCGAGTCCATTGACGAAATTGTTGTCACTCATGACGAAATGACGATGAGTGCCCCAACTATGTTTGCGAAAGAACTGCAAAGAAAAAAAATATACCGACAATTTTAGTAGATATAAAGTCTCTGAAGCGTAAGAAATACAACCTTAAATTGGGTCTGCATAATAAAAAATATCTGCTGCCATATCACACATGAAATTGACAGAGCATCAATTTTAGCAATGAAAAACAACCATCGAGAGCATTGTGGCAAATTCATGGCCCTTCAGAAAAACTTCCGTATGAGTGAGTCACAATTTATCAAAGAAATGAAACAAACATTGTTGCAGACAATTAGATTCGTCGTGCAGTTTTCAAGCAAAACTGTATCTGTTGCCGGCAGACTGTAATTGTCTGGGATTCGATCCTTATAACCAGACTTGATAATGAAGAAGTTAGTTAGCATCATCATCATCTTATCCCACCTGTGGCAGGGATTCATCTCCCGTTAGGTACCCGTCCACCCTTCACACCCCCATATCCTTACGGACAACCTCCTACCACGTCTGCTTCGGTCTTCCCCTGCCCAGTGTGCTTCCAACCTCCTGCATTCCTGAAATGGACCTAACGAGCTCCTCCTCCCCTCTTCTCATTATGTGCCCATACCACCTCAACCTACTGTCATTTTTTTCCGCGATGTCCCCCACCCAAAGCTACCTCTAATATACCAGTCCCTAATTCTATCAGCTCTGCACACCCCACTCATACCCCGCAGCATTCCCATTTTGGCTACTTGCATTCGATTGACGTGGCTCTTGCTTTACCACCCAACACTCCGATCGATATAACATGGGGAGCGGCAAATTGCATTGGACACATCAGTTCTCGACTGATCGCTGAAGTTAAGTAACGCAACCCCCAGCTAGTACTGACATGGGTGGCCGCTTGGGAAAACTGGCTACCGCTAGTATCCAAAAGTGGTCGCATTAGTGTAGTGTTTGTGCAGTCTCTGCACGAGAACTACGGTGTGGACGGGGCTCTAATGACCGTGTAGTTGAAGGGCCCTAAAGCACAAACAACAACAACAAAATCCATATAACATTGCTGGCCTAACCATTGCCGTGTAAAACTTCCCTTTCATCTTGATTGGGACCCTCCTATTACTCAGGACTCCGCTTGCCTGTCTCCACTTCAACCATCCCCATTGATTCTATGGGTCACATCAGAGTCTATCTCCCCATTTGCTGACTAACCTCTTCACAAGAAATAATTGAGCTACACCCCTTAGTACTTAGAAAAAGAAATCACATTCAATAGTGTTTTATCTTGATTACTTACTCAGAACATTCAACATGGTGACTGTATGAAATAATCAATAAACGCTGATGCCCGATGTCAAAATTCACGTAAAAAATTCGACAAAGTCACACTCATTGTTAATTTCCAGTGATTCGCGAATAGAAACAGAAAGCAAACCGTTTATTCACCTCTCCGTTTCTCAAATAGATAGTGTGGTGTGTCCACTTTATTGCAACTAAATAGACGTTATCTACACCACTCTGATGACGATAAAAACGTAGTATTCCGTCAACTATAACCTTGCCCTAATAATTTCCACATGTTCACGAGGCAAACTTGGAAAAGACACCAGCAAACCTTGAATATTATTGTGTATGTAAATATTTGGAGAAAAAAGAGTTCTTTTTTAAATATTAGATTATTTAGGCATAACAGACCTTGGCCTGAATCAACTTAAATTTACCATTATTTGTACAAAAGAAAACAAAGAAAGATGGAGAAGAAGAAAGAGTTATGAGTGTTATCTACCTCCAAATTAAAAATCCATTTGGGAAACACTAAAGAAAGAACACATCCCTCTCCCGTCCATTAATGTGACGTAGTAGCCCGTCAGCTTATCTTTTTTATCGATGTCAACGGGATAATTCTAATAGCCCACCTCAGACAGTTTGCACAGATTCAATACTAGTCTCCTCACGGGCGAGAAGAAAGTCCCAGGAACTGATACTGTCAAGCTCTGCTTCTTCCATCAAATATTTGTCCGTAGAATCCATTGTTTGTTTCTTGGTGTTTTAGGGCCCCTCAATTACAAGGTCATTAGAGCCCCATCCACTTCGTTGTTCTAATGAAGAGAACGCACAGACGCTACACTAATGAGACGATTATTGGGTATTAGCAGTACCCAGTTTTCCCAAACAGCAACCCATGTTAATATTAACTGGGGTTACGTTGCTTAAATTCAGTGATCAATCAAGAACTGGTGTGTGCAACGGAACAAGCCGCTCCCACACCGAATCCATAATGCAGGCATTCTCATAATCCAGGCTCTGCGGTAATCCTGAAAGACTCAATATTGAGTAGTGACAAAGTGGTTGCAAGAGTTATGTCTTTGATCGTACGCATCTAGTGCACAGGTTCAATTCTGACTGAGGCGGTGTAGCCTTCATTAGGGAAGGAGGCAAGCCGCCATAGCGCCTTCCGTCAACCTAGGCAAATCGGCAAAGCTTCCAGGTGAAGAGATCTGCCCCTGACATCGGTAAAACTGATTACAAGCATAAATGAGATGGGGCGGACGTTACAAATGTGGGGAATGTATCATTACTATGCTCGCAGCCCATTATTAACACTTATCCTGTCTAGGACAGGGTTGAGTACTCATACTTTTGTCTCATTGGGACACGTGACAGCATACACATTATACGGGTCACGGTAGCTGTTGTACTGCGTTGGATACACCAGCAACTGCAGGTAACACTAGCATTGCTGACCGCATAGTTTAAGCTCCTTAAACTAAAATGGTCCCCCTGACGGCTTGGTACCGCTAATATCGAAATCGTCGTAACAGCATTGTATGTGAAAACTGCATTAGAACTACGCAGTGGACGGGACTCTAATGACCATTGTAGACGAAGGGCCCTAAAACACCAACAAAACAAACAAACGGGCCATGGTTTTCTTCTCAGTCACCTCAACACTCATTGGGGGCCTCCCTTGCGCTCGAAAGAAGCTAAACCATATCATACCAGGTTCTCACCTGGAACCAGTGACGTAGTAGGCCTACTTCAGTTCGCTACTTCTGAGTTACCGAGGGATGGTTACGACACTTATTGTTCGAGAGGAAAATACTCCTGCGGTAATATACTTTAATGGGCGCAAATTTCCAGGTAGAAGAGGTCTCCCCTTGCTATCGGTAAAGTGGATTGCCTACAGCAGGGGTCGGCAAACTGCGACTCTTTGGCACCTTGAATCAGCACCTTGAATCAGCCGCTTGAATGCGGCTCTTCCACAAATGACTGTGTTGGTGCACAGGCATGCACAGCAGTATCGTTCGAGTGACAGAAGACGTGGCACAGGCGGTATGTGGCGCTTGGAAGGCACAGTTGACTAAGGCCCTTCGTCCACTACTACAATGCAACTGCAACTCAACTGAAATGCAATGCAACTAAAGTTAATTGCAATGTCACTTTCGTCCACAGATGCAACTCTTTGGCAATAGTTGCCCTTATGATGCCGAGTAGTTCAGATGAAGAGAGCATTGTGCGAATGGTGCAAATTACTTGACAGTTGCAACGCAACTCGTTTCCAACTAGTTGCCTTTACATTGCGTTGCATATCATTAACATGAGTCAGACTAGCATCCAACTGTAAAGGAACTAAAATTTGATTATTTTTCAGTCGAGTGGCAGATGCACTGTGTCAGTGGACGAAGGAGGGCCTTATGCACGAGTTGAGTGAGTCATTCAGTGAGCAGTCTCATTGTGTAAAGTGGTCAGTGCTTCACGAGTCCACAAATCACACGTTGGTGGCAAAAGTATCTTCTTGAAGCACAAAGTTACCTGTATTTTTCTAACTAGCCATTTCCAAAAATTTTACCAGTCATTATTAAGTTAATAATGGTGTTACTACCTAGATAGTTTAAGAAATTAGGCTCTCAAAAGAAATTGCAATCATTGTAGTGTTGATATTTGGCTCTTTGGACTGAGGAGTTTGCCGACCACTGGCCTACAGAAAGGAGATAGGAAACAGACATTAATCCCTTCGTTGCCTATGGCAGTCGCGTGTCCATTTTTGTTCCATTGCATCACAAAGGCGATCTGTTGGAGCTGCCATCCAATGCTTATTTATCGTCCTAGGTATTTTTATTCGTTAGGGCACTTTTTCTCACGCATGTCAGAAACGCGAGCTACTATACCTGGAAAATTTACCGAATTCCACGTGTATTTTACTTCATGAAGTAAAGGTTCAAGTGCAGGTGACATTGTAAACATTGCGACAACGGCCCCTCGCGTCCGAAAGAAGCCAAAATACTTCTGTCGAACATCGAACCTGAAACCGCACACTAATTCTGGGTCAGTTTTATGTAGCATCTATTATTCTACAATGTGCACTGTACTATGATGACCCGCCTCGGTGGCGCAGTGGGTAGCACGCTCGGTAGCTACGTTAGTACTCCTAGGTTCGATACTGGACCGAGGGGGGATGGCTTCTTTCGGGCGAGAGAGAGGTAAACTACACACAACAAAAGGTAATTACTCTGTACAGGCCTTGAAACCCGATATTCACCTCTGCTCTTTGAGGCAACTGTTTTACAAGCCAAGAATGTTGTCAGTGCAGCTCTGAAATGTACATTAAGGGAGGAGTGTGGAATATTGGACATCAGAGCACGAATTAAGCGACCTGAGACGGCAAAGCAGTAGATGAAATAGGTGTTAAGGTTAGGGCAATATAAGCACTGCCAAGAAATCAAGCAAACGGGGTAGAAGGGCATATTTGGAAAGCAGCGTATTTGCGGTCAGGACTTCAAAAGATGAGATCTCCAAGCTGAAATAATGGTTGTAAAGAGAAATATAGGCCCTATTTTATAGCTGCCTTTAATTAATAAACTTCCTCTGTAGTGGCAAGGCTTCCGCATAGGTCAGACACCATGCAATATTGTTACCAACAAGGCCACCTGCCAAAATTTCTCTTTTGGTTGTATAATGCAGTGTTGGAACACGTGGGGTAGGCCGGCATCCCCACACAGACAACATTTTAATTCACAGACAACATTTAATTCCTGCGGGTTCCAGACGCCTGACTGGGGTTCCCCCAATTAGAGCATGTTCTATGGACCCGCAGACCCAACCCTGCCTCAGGCGGGATAAGGGTATGATGATGATATGTAGTGGCAAGGCTGTTGTAGACGCTCTTGCCGATCTTTTGTCCTTGATCTGGGTGCAAGTCACTTAGCCGGCTGACTAAGCTTACAACTGAAAAACAATTTGGCATTGAAAGATGGTCATGTGATTTATGCATGTCGACCATTTCTCAGGTGGTGCAAGATTCGAATTGCTGTAAAGCAGCTAGGGCGCCAGAGATGAATAAAGAGAGGGAGATGAGCTTGACATATTGCTGTTATTACCGAAAATGATGCCCATCAGTCTGTGGAGTCCAAACAGAAGTGTGCCGCTTCAAGAGTGTGTACTCATCGAAAACTGGCCTTCAAAAGGAGAAGTTTAAAGAAAGCAAAAATAATATTTAATATGGAAAATTTTTTCCAATTTATAAAGTGGAAGGAGAAGAAAGCTATGACCTCATTTAACTGTCCCTTGCCCCCTTCACAGATGTTTGAAGAAGGCCGTTGCAAAATGTTGAAATGACACAAGCTCTTAAAAGACATTTCCTGTTTATTTTCTCTAATATTTTTCCACTATCTGGAGGGTTACACCATTAAGCCCAAGGTCGCCAGGCAGCCAGACAATTTGAGTTGCTGCTCCATCTTCCCTTCCTCCCCAATCATGATCTAAATTACACACACTTAAGTTTCTAACCCGTATAGTCTATCGGATGATTCATCACTGCCGGCAGGGTCGCGTTGTAGACTGCCGTAAGCCCAGAGACAATTTGCCCTTGTTATTACAGGCGGGGATCAGCCCTATCCGCACCCGACAACTGCAGATTTCGGTAGCTCAATTGGCACTGCGGCAAACCTGCTTTATGTAGAGCACAAGAAACGAGGTAATATGGGAGCGGCGAGTTGCGTTGGACACACCAGTTCTCGTCTGATCACTGAAGTTAAGCAACGCAAGCCCAGTTAGTACTGACATGGGTGGTCGCTCAGGAAAGCTGGGTACTGCTAATACCCAATAATCGTCGCATTAGTGTAGTGTCTGTGCAGTGTATGCATTAGAGCTATGCAGTGGACGGGTCTCTAATGACCTTGTAGTTGACGGGACCTTAAACACCAACAAACTAAACGAGGTAATATACACCCGTTTTCGGACGGCGACATCAGCATTACACCTTCACCCACCTATAGCAAAATGGAGTTTTTGAGTTTAAAGGCTCGGCCACACAGAACGCGATCTGTCGCAGCGGGCAGCGATCTCTTGACAGCCGCGAGAGAGCGATGTAAATGCACCCCACAAAATTATATTACGATCGTCACACCCGCCGCGGTAGCGTAGTGGTTAGCACGCTCGGCAACTACGTCACTGGACCGTGGTGGGTCGGCTTCTTTCGGGCGAGAGAGAAGCCGCGAGTGTGCCTTCTTTCGGATGAGAAGTAAAACCGAAGTCCCGTGTGGGTGTACGATGGCACTTGCACGTAAAAGAACCCTCTCTACTACGCAACGGGTAGATGAGGCAAAATTTCCAGGTGTAGGAGGTCGCCCTCTGGCGTCGGTAGAATTCCCCAACGAACACTAGACCGACGATAAATAAGCGTAGGGGTGCAGCTTTAGCCGGCAACCGGCTGCCCTGTGTCCATTCAGAGGGACAAATGGGTACCCGACCATGCCATAGGCGGGAAAAGGGTTAGGAGTTGCTTACACAGAAGACGATTTGTAGCAGCGATCCACATGTGCAAAATTAAAAATTTCTCGCGCGATCAGTTTGGCAAAGGGTGGCAAAAATAATTGACAGGAACTGGAATGTGCACTTCTCAATGGGTTGTTGAGAAAGATATCGCGGACCATTGCGACGACCGCGCGATTGCTGCCCGCTGCGATCGCGTTCTGTGTGGCCGAGCCTTTAATCCTTCAATTCCTCCATCGTTAATTTTGTTTGTTTTCTTTGGGTTTAAGGGTCCTTCAACTACAGTAAACCTGCCTAAACCGGGTCTCTTACAAACCTGAAACCTGGACAAACGGAAAATAAATTTCGGAACGGAATAATTTCCCATTTAAAAAACCCTAAACCGCAAAACTACCTAACACGGAAACGGAATAAGTTTTGGGAACCGTTTGCATAAATAGCCTAAGACGGATTATTTTATGCATAATACAGTACAATGAAGGCGTTAATCATGAAAGTGACTGTACATGCACCGAAGTTCTAGGAACCATTAAGGCCCTATACACACAGAGCTACCCAATAGTGAATGTACGATAATGATCTTTAAAAGACATCTGGGGGGCAGAGTAATTTTTTAATTTACTAACTTTCATTTTAAATTGAATCAAGCGTTGGACACACCAGTTCTCGTGAGATCAGTGAAGTTAAACTGCGCAAACCCACGTTAGTACCAACATGGGTGGTTGGTAGAGAACGTTGGGTGCTGCAAATTTGCCCTCTCCTACATCCCCTACATCTACTTCCTCCTCACCCGCGAGCAGCCTCCTAAGGGTTCGCCCTGTTATGGCTGCTTGGCTTACTCCCCAACCCGTTAGGGTAATTCCCTTTGTAAAACGGAAAAAAATACTGCAACGATCACGTTTCGTTTAAGACAGGTTTTACTGTACAGTGGTCATTAGAGTCCCGTCCACTGCCTACTTCTACTGCAGAGTTTAACTTCAGTGATCAGACGAGAACTGGTGTGATCAACCAAAGGTCTTTAGGAGGTCTTACAGTCGCAATAGCAATCCTGTAAAAGCATGTCATTCCCAAAAGAAGGGTTAATAATGACTAAATCCTGTACAGGAGATGTCAGAAAAGTAATCCTCTCTTAACCGTACCTAAACAACCGATCTTCCTGTTGTGTTGGGTGGGGTCGCCGTTATCAAAGAGACTTTAACTCGCTTCCACTGATCTCCAAAATATTCAAGGCCGTATGTTACTTATGTGAAATGTAAGTAGCAATAAAAGAAAACTAGAGTAGTAGTAGTAAGAATAGTTTATAATCCGGAAACTGCTATTTAGCTTAATGAAACTCATTAAGCTAATCACTTTTAGATGGCAGTTATACAGTAGCTTAACTAACTGCAGTGAAGATGCAGAATAATATTTAGTCATTTTAATAACGTTTACTGTTGCGAAGCAGTTAAACATCGGATGCGAACCAATTACTTACTACAGTAAAACCCCGCTATAACGAATTTGTAGGGGATTGCAATCACATTCGTTATAGCCAGGAATTCGTTACAACCAGGAAAGCTGTTTTTAACCCCAGATAGCTAACCAGTAGTCTGTGCTACTACCCCAAATATCAAGAAATTATGGTTTTGGTAGTTCTGCAAAACATTTGGTTTCTAATCTTTGTGTACCTTCGTATTTATCCCAATGAAACATTTCTGCATGTTTTTCTTACTATTTTAATGCCCGTTGATTTAGTTTTCTTGCAGTTGGCATTCTCCCAGACTACTGGTTAGCTGTAATGACTTCCCTTAAGTATTGAAGGGCAGTCAATTCTTGAGGAGCACAGGTTATTAGGTGTTGGAACAGGAATTCATGTAGGAAGTAGATAGGCAAGTAGACTGGGATTTGGAAGAGACAGCTGATGCAGTGTGGGTCAGGTTTGCCAGAAAAATTAGAAAATTTCGGGAAGCCATTTTAGGTGAGGCTAGAGTAGAAGGTACACTCCAGGGCAGGCAGACATAGTGGTGGAATAATGCAATAGAGGCAGCCACCAAAAAATAAAAGGCTGCATTCCATAGGTGGATGGAGATAGGAGACTATGATTCTAAAATATGTTACAGGCAGACCAAGGCCACAGCTAGGAGGATCATTTCTTTGGTCATACACCAGTAGTATGAGGTCCTCTATGATAGAGACAAAGGGGGAATGAAGGAAGAATGTAGCCTGGCCAAGACCAGGGATAGGGCGATTAAATATTTACCCTGAGACATTACAGTGAAGGATAGAAAAGGTAGAGTCTTGTTTCATACTTCTGAGGTAGTGGAGTGGGCAGAGCATTTCTCCAGTCTATCTAATTCCTGCAAAGGGTAATTCCTGCATATGGTAATGGTGGGGTGAATGGGGGATCATGAGGGAGATAGGCAGGTGTGTAGGGCTAGAACCTGCATACCCGACCCTGCCACAGGCGGGATAAGAGTATGGTGGCAATGATGATGAGAAAATGAACGTTTCTAATATCATCAGCCATTTGTGCATTCTGCCCTAGTAAAATAAAAAGTATGACATGGCATTCCTGTAAGTGATGTTCAATTCAATATGTGGTGACCATTGAGTGGAAGTCTGTGTTAAATCCATAAATAAAAATTATTTATAAGGTCCATCATTCGTTATATCCAACCAAATTATCCAAACTTTTATAAGTTTTCATCGTTATTACCAGGAAATTCGTTATATCCAATTCATTATATCCGATATTTTTAATATACAAACTCCTATCCTTTTGCCGGGACCTTGGAAACCATTCGTAACATCCAGGAATTCGTTACATCCGAGATCGTTATAGCGAGGTTTTACTGTATAGCTATCACTTCTGCAGGGCGTGAGAGTTTGATAGTGCCACTCTTCAATGGCAAAGGTGATGTCCAAGACTGGATTTCAAACTTTGTCGACTCACGGAACCCTTAAAACTATAAGATTTTTTCGGGGAACCCAATCCCTCCCTTAGAAAAATGTATCTCGCCGCTGCAATGGAATCGACAGCCCACACACAAAGTTTCTGATTAATTTTCAAATATAATTAAATGTTTCTTTATATTGTTTAGGTTATAAACACTAGTCAACCAACTAGTGTGAGTGCTTTATAATTTTTATTTTACCTCGCGAAACCCCCAGAGTAATCCTGCAGAACCCTGCGGTTCCGCGGAACACAGTTTGAAGACCACTGCTATAGCGGTACCAAGCTTATGAGGGAGCGGCGAAATGCGTTGGACACACCAGTTCTCGTCTGATCACTGAAGTTAAGCAGCGCAACCCCAGCTAGTACTGACATGTGTGGCCGCTTGGGAAAACTGGGTACCGCTGGTATCCAAAAATCGTCCCATTCGTGTAGTGTCTGTGCAGTTTCTGCATCAGAACTTCATAGTGGACGGGGCACTAATGACCTTGTAGTTGAAGGGCCTTAAAACGCCAACAAACAAACAACATCAAGCTTATGAGCCATTCTATGAAGCTCTGGGAATGAGTATTAGAATGTCGCGTTTGGGATAAAACTAGCGTGCGTGGAAATTAGTTCGGGTTCATGTCATGTCAGGTAGGTCCACAATGGAACCAATCTTCATTCTAAGGCAGATGATAAAGTATAGGGCAGCAAAGAAAGCTCTCTATGCCATCTTCATCGACTTGGAGAACGCTAGTGACAATGTCCTGCGACAGGTAGTTTAAGAGGTACTGTATTACACAAAAAAGGGGGGTTAGAGCCAGGTAAGGTCTCCTTGGGAAATGGTGGAGGCTTCCCAGCGAAGGTTAGGGTGCACTGCATTAGTATTTGCCGACGACATAGAAAAAAAAACAGCGACTCCAGATAACAAGTAGAGAAGGGCCCCAAACGATACTAGAGGAGCGATAGAAAAGAGAGGTCTAAAGATAAACATGAAGAAGACATTATTTATCTTTCAATTGGGTAGGACTCGCTGGGGGCAAACTGGTGAAAAAGGTGCAAAAGCTAAATTGAACATGAGGTAAAATCAACATTCCAAAGTAATGGGGAGCTAGACCCATACGAGTCTCACCCATAGGTCACATAGAACGCAAGTAAAGGAGATGTGAATGCTGCGGTACATGAGTGGGGTGTCGAGAGCCGATAGAATTAGGAACGAGGGTAGGAGACATAGCGGAAAAAATGACGGAGAGTAGATTGAGGTGGTGTGGATTTGGCCTCTGGGAATGAGAAGAGAGGATGAGAAGCTCGTTAGGTCCATTACAGTAATGCAGGTGGTTGGAAGCTCCTGGGACAGGGGGAGACCAAATCACACTTGGGAGCAGGTTGTCCGTAAGGATATGGTAATGTGTGGGTTGGATGTGGTGGGAGATTGGCGGGAGTGGAAGGCTAGGACCCGCAGACCCGACCCTGCCACAGGCGGGATAAGGGTATGATGGTGTTGTAACAGTGCTGTAAGTAGGTGTTTAGAAAATTCTACATACAATAATATCACTAGCTTACCCAACTTTATAGCCTATTACTGCTTTTTAATCCTTTCTGCACAATACACGTCAAATATTCACACAAACACTGAAGTACTCTAAATATCAATAACTTTGTCTTAAGCACCTCTTCCGAGAACCATTTTGATAAGTTCCACTTTGAAAATTCAACATCTGAAACCAGCTTTCGATAGTCTTGTGAGATTCAGTCATCATTTGAAATGTGGTTGTAAATTAAACGTTTCACATGATAAGCGCTCCTAACAACTGGTACAAACTAGTCAATAGCAAAATTCGACAAGTAGTTATTTCCGGACATCAGCAAACACATGTTGATTTTCATTTGTAGCGAATACTCTTCAACGTGCACAAGTAGGACAATACTCGCAACCCCCCTACTCCTTTCACAACTAGCATGTAGTCTATACTAAAAGCAACTCCTAACCCTTTTCCCGCTTAGGGCAGGGCCGGGCACCCATCTTGTCCCTCTGAATGGACACAAGGGCGATATATTGGTCATTGTTTTTCCACAGCCGGTTGCCAACCAAAGCTGCAACCCCTATGCTTATTTATCGTCGGTCTACTGTTCATTGTTTGGGGAATTCCACCGCCTCGGGGGGGGGGGGCGAGCTCCGACACCTGGAAATTTTGCCTCATCTACCCGTTGCATAGTAGACAGGGTTCTTTTACATGTAAGTGACATCTTACACCAACACGGGACCTCGGTTTTTACTTCTCATCCGAAAGAAGGCGCACTCGTGGCCTCTCTAGCCCGAAAGAAGGCGCAC
>JAAFCE010009109.1:11848759-11890150 GCA_013389805.1 Trigoniulus corallinus
CTAGCCCGAAAGAAGGCGCACTCGTGGCCTCTCTAGCCCGAAAGAAGCCAACCCACCTCTGTCCAGTATCGAACCTAGAACTATTGACGCAGTTGCCGAGCGTGCTAACCACTACGTCACCGAGGTGGGGCGCAGTCTATAATAATGAAAGTAATTTGCCGTCGCCAGAAAGGGCTCACAGGCAGTAGCCTTACTTCCCATCTGTCGAAAAGGTTTTATTTCGTTGGTGTTTTAGGGCCCTGCAACTACAACCGTCGTTAGAGCCCCGTCGTCTCTGTAGTTCTAAAGCATAGTCTGCAGACACTTCGCTGTTGCCACGATTTTTGGTTATTAGCAGTACCGCGTGTGACCAAGTGGTCACCCATGGTGGTACTAGCTGGGCTGTCGGAATGCGGCCTGGAGTTGCTACTCTCACCTGAAAGGAAGAGGCTAGCCTCCTCTATCAGAAGTGAACCCAAAACCATGGCTAATAGATGTCTGACTATATTGCATTGCGAAAGTCAGCAGAGTAGTTCCTTGCTTGGCCTCTTGAGATCGGGACCGAGGAATGACTGCACAAAAGTGCGACATTGCTTTCTGGAGATTTGGGGTTCAAGTGGAAAGTCCGATCCGGTGCAATGTGTACTAGGCCACTAACAATAAATTGATTAAAACCTGAATGTATGCTCTTCTTCACGACGTTCATTAATTGAATTCTTTGAGAGTCCAAGGAAATTGTCTATCAGCTAGCAAGTCTTAAGTCATACAAAACATTTCCTCTTCATCTTCAAGAGGTACTCCTAAAAGAAGATGACGCACTCTAAGATTTTTTTGTTCGAGTACAAGTTCGATGCCGATGAACATTGTCAACTTGATCTCCTCTGAAAATTTGGAAAATCTGATGTCCTGCCAAACTCCAGAGCACATCAATTGTGAATGGTCGCAACCTGTGTGAAGTTGCCTTGGTATCTCCGCCTGCTGTGCCGACAGAACTGGGAGCGACGAATTGCGTTGGACACGCCAGTTCTCGTGTTGGACACAGCAGCGCAACCAGAGCTAGTATTGACATGGGTGGCCGCTTGGGAAAACTGGGTACTTCTAATACCCTAAAATCATCGCATTAGCGTAGTGTCTGCGCAGTCTCTGCATAAGAACTATGCTGTGGACGGGGCTCTAATGACCTTTGTAGTTGAAGGGCCCTAAAATACCAACAAACAACAACAGCCAACAGAGCTCGGGTTGCAAGGAGCCACGAGAATTCTGCAGGACCGGGTACCAATTTTGTTCCTCAGGATTGGCACATTGACAATCTGTTGGAGGGTATTATTACGCAACCGACTGCCGACCGAAGCTGCAACCCCTATACTTAGCTTTCGTCGACCTACTGTTCGTCGGGGCACTCCACCGATGCCAGGTATTGGGCTCCTAAACCTGGAAATTTTGCTTCTTCTCTGCGTTGCACAGTAGAAATCGCCTCAGTGATTCCAGGTTCGATAATGGGTCGAGATGAGTTTACGTACTTTGGACGAGAGAGGTCCCAAGTGCGCATTCCGTCAGATGGAAAGAAAATGTGGCCCCTGGTGGTGTACGATGTCATTTGCACGTGAAAGTGGCAAAATTTCCAGGTATAGAAAGGAGCTTGCTTGGGGCTGGAGTGCCCAAAACAGCAGTAGGCCGACGATAAATAAGTATAGGGGTTTCAAATTTGGTCGACTAACGGCTACATAAAAATGCCATCCAACAGATCGCCCATGTGTCCATCTAGAAGGACAAAGATGGGTATCCGACCCTGGGGGAAATAGTAGCTGCAGTGCTTTCGAGTGGAGTTATGAGCTCTGCACTCGCAAAGCGTACAGGTAGTTGGTTTTGAATTGCCGACTGTGGAGATTTTGAAGGTGCTGCCACCGCTCTTCTTTCATCTTTGGCACGGGAATTAGGGTCCTTTGTAAAGGAGTACCATTAAACACCATCTGATGGCATATACCAGTCCATGGGGACGCGAGTCCAACAGGAGTACTACATTTCCTATCATTTGAAGAGTCAGTTGGACGTTACTGGGTAAGCTAGGGATAACCATCAATGACAGATCCAGTCAGCGATCCAGTAGGCGTAATCACGGAACTTTTACCTACCCTTCTCGATTGGGAACGAACCTGAACATCATTAAATCCCGAATGAAGCGTACTACCAATTGAATTACCAAAGACTGTCTTTAGTCTAATTGGTTTATACAGAATGTACTTTCCACAAGAGTGAATCCAACATTTATTGAGTTCGGTGGCCGTTTGAAAAAAAAAATCCCCTGTTGTTAGTTCCCCTGTTTGGATATCTTCCTCCAACCACCGGCTCATTCCAGTGATGTGACTGGTGATGGATCCATTAAACTTATCGATCACAATTCTCGGTGTCTTCAAAAAGACCGTCAAAAAATGTATTTTATGGCCACTAGTGCTAGGGGGACATGCAGATATTACATGATACTTTTAATATGTTAATTAAATTATATGCCAAAATGTGCTGTTTCTGCTTATGAGCCATTTGTCATTTTTGAATGCTTCACCAGATGTTCATAATAAGCGAAGCAACATTTCTCAAAGACTTACTTTTGCTGAGGAAATATTTCACATCTGAAAGTGTTGTTTTGATGAAGACTACCAGTCGTTTTATAAAACCGTGAGAGACTTTCATAGCTTTATGATACCAACTTGTATTACATACTTGTGACAGCAACACTATATCAGGCACTTAAATTTGTTTATGATTATTTTAATACCTTAAGTGGTTTTCTTTTGAGCTCCAGGTCTAATTCCATAAGCTTATTCATCTCAATATTTCAAGATGAGAGAAAACGTAACTGACGTTAACAACAGCATTACGTATATAAACTATCAAAACGAATCCGAAATCAATCTCGTTTATTATTTTTTTGTGAATGTGTCTGAGAAAAATACGAATTTTATTCATCATAATATTGAATCCATACTTTTAAGTTATTAATGACAACTTTGACAAATATCAATAATTGATACAATTCTGAGAGCAGCAAATTCGAATGCCATTCACGGTCAATGTCAGAATCTACTCTGGCATCGTAAAACAATTCTCTATTGAATCATAATATAAACAATTTATTTTAAGTATTGAATTGCCGCACGTACAAATAACATTGTTGTTTTTCTTGCCAAAAAATAAACACTACGTTAAAATTTTGTCAATAATTATTTAGAAAGGCTTACCTCCATCACCTCCTGTGTTAAAGTTAAGAATTTCGAAAGTTGTTCACATTAGTCATCAAAAATAATAACAATAATAATATAAATATTTATCGTAGTTGTTGCTCGCACGATTCAATATGCCGTTTAAAATGGAAAATGTTGCAAAAGACACAAATTCAACTAGTATTAACTGAGCCATCTAAAAATGAAAATTATTCGACTGTAATCCGAATGTCGAACGTTTGATAAAATGGCAAGTAGGTAGATTTATACGAGCCAGTAAACGAAGAATCGCATGCGCAATGCAGAAAGGCAGTTTCACAAAGGTTGTCTTTTGCTCTCCTGGTGGTGGAGGGCTATTCGAAAAATCTCCAACGTTACTTACAGGAAATACCGTCGTTATTGCAAAATTTCCGTCGTGTGTAGTGGTTTAGGGTAGTCTCACATTGGAGACGACTACGAGCGACTTTTAGTCGTGCGTAGTCGTACAAATACGCACGAACGATCCCATTCTTTGTTTCTTTATGCATCCTCTTACTTTGGCTGCGACTCAGTCGTCCGACTATGTACATACACTTCCGACTTGCGACTAGATCCCAACTGGTTGGGAATTTTCGGCCGACTTTGTGCGACTTGCACAAAGTCTCCTTTGTTTTAGGGTAGTCTCACACTAGAGCCGACTATGTGCGACTCCGACTACGCACGACTTAGTCGGACGACTTGAGTGCTCACATTACGCATGGCTTGCGTCAGCAAAACCCCACTCATGCCCCGCAGCATTGATAAAAAGGGCACAAGAAACTTATAAAACAAAAGATACTGTGCAAGTCGCACAAAGTCGGACGAAAATTCCCAACCAGTTGGGATCTAGTCGCAAGTCGGAATTGTATGCACGTAGTCGGACGACTGAGTCGTAGCTAAAGTGAGAGGATGCATAAGGAAACCAAGAATGGGATCGTTCGTGCGTAATTTTATGACTATGCACGACTAAAAGTCGCTCGTAGTCGGCTCCAGTGTGAGACTACCTTTAAAAGTTTCTTTTGTGCTTGTCAATGCTGCGGGGCATAAGTGTGGTTTCACTGACGCAAGTCGTGCTCAATGCGAGAACTCAAGTCGTGCGTAGTCGGAGTCGCACATAGTCAGCTCCAGTGTGAGGCTAGCCTTAATCTTCAACGTTATAAATATCCGGCGACTATGTACAACTAAGAACCGAGTTTAGAAACTGTGAGACTGAAATGATTAGGGAATTAGGGTGGGGCACACTGAGCCACAGGCGTTTATCTCACAGCATTGCTCTTTTCACAAGACTGTTGCTGATGGGGTACAATGCACTTCTGGCAGGAAGTGTGTCCCTGGCTGGGTACAAAGGAAGAAAGGATCATTCATATAAATTGAAGGAACTACGGGCAAAGACAGACTCATACTATGGTCTTCCTTGCCAATGATCATTCGACAATGGAATATCCTTGGGGAAAATAGAGTGGAGGGCTTACTGAAAGGGAAGGCCACCTTTGCAAGTATTGTAGAGGGACACAGCAACTGCAGCTTTGGGTCTTAGAAGTTTTCTGGCCTCTTATGCAATTAGTCTCTCCACTGCCAAATTGCCCATATAGGCTGCTTGCAGTGAACTAGAATTAGAAACTAACTCAGCCGATATCAGGTGAAGTTTCGAGACGAGGCACGATCGCTGACAGGAAATCAATACTGGGATAACTGTGGCTCCCTGACGTTGTGCAACAGCAACTCCTAACCAATTTTCTGTCTATGGCAAGGTCTGCTCTTGGTTTGGGCACTCCACCGATGCCAGGAGCGAGCTCCTACACTTGAGAATTTTGCCTCCTCTAAGCGCGCGTCGTAGGTTTCGGAATTTGATTGGCGTTTAGTAATATAGCGAGGTGATTGAGGGGGGGGGGGGGCTTTGTTTTGTTCCGACCTAGAACCCATAAGGGCATTAAATATGTAAACAGTTGAAGCTGCGCTGTGTATATGATTCTAGGAAGCACTACAGTTACTAGCCCTTTTCCCATCCTTCTGAATGGACACGTGGGCAATCTGTTGGACCTCGTTTTTACGCAGGCTGCTGCCAACCGCAGATACAACCTCTATGCTGATCCTACACCTGGAAATTTTGCCTCGCCTGGTCATTGCACTATAGAGAGCGTTCTTCTACGTGCAAAGGCATCTTATACCACATGGTAGGGCACCGGCTTACTTCCCAATCCAACGAAAGGCGCACTTGGGACCTTTCTCTCATCCGAATGAAACAAACCCACCTCGTTTCAGTATCGAACTTGGGAGCACTGACGCAGTTGTCGACCTTCGCGCCATCAAGGCGGATCCGTACATGGTACTAGGAAGTATGATTAGGAAGTTTCCTGGGCCTTGTCACTGGCACTGTGATATGATGTCAACTTGTTTATCCTCATGAAGAAAAGTGTGCTAGTCACGCTTTTCCTCGTCATGCCTCGCATTTCTTATCACACAATAACAATTTCCTCTTGCCAATGGTTACTTGATCACATGCCAGTAGAGAAGTGAGGTGTGTATTTAAATTGTTAATATCTGCCTTCTACTGAAAGATACAGAATCATTTTATATTAATTGAATTGCGTGTTGACTTTAATAAACACTTTGTTTTTCTTCCCTGAATTTCGTCGTCAAAGTAGGAACGAATTTCTGTATATCAACGGGTAGCAAACAACAAGCAATTCCTAACCCTTTTCCCACCTATAGCAGGGTCGGGTACCCATCTTGTCCCTCTGAATGGACACAAGGGCGATATATTGGACGGTGTTTTTCCACAGGCGGTTGCGACCAAAGCTGCAACTCCTATGTTTATTGAACATCGGCCTACTGTTCACTGGGGTACTCCACCGAAGCCAGGGAGGGGGGGACGAGCTCCTTCGCCTAGGAATTTTGCCTCATCTACACGTTGCTTAGTAGAGAGGATACTTTTACGTGTAAATGCCATCGTGCACCATCCGAAAGAAGGCGCACTCGGACTCTGTCTCGGCCTAAAGAAGCCAACCCACCTCAGTCCAGTATCGAACCTAGAAGTACTGACGCACTTACCGAGCTGGCTACCAAATGCCTCGCCGAAGCGAGTCTTTATATCGACCGGTAGATGAGGCAACATTCCCAGGGTGTGGGAACTCGCTCGCGGTCGTCGGTGTAGTGTCTCAACGAACAGTAGACCGACACTTAGGCCCGGTGCACACATGGGATTTTTACTCGTGTGGCCTCGTAATTGCGGCATGAGATACATTAGTTGCAGTAGGAGAGTGCTCCTATAGCTCCGGCGCCGCTGCGGTCCCGAGTTGTCTAAAAATGCCTGCAGATCCATACCGAACCGCGTAGTACCCCTTGGTCTATTGAATGGTGCACGATTTGGTAGGCAAATGGGGCACGCCTTCTGAACAGTTGCCGAATGTGTACTGGCGACATTTCACCGCATGTGCGCATTGGGCCTAAAAGCATAGGGGTTGCAGCTTTGGTCGGCAGCTGGCTGCGTCAAAATGCCGTGCAGTAGATCGTCCACGTGTCCATTCAGAGGGACAGATGGGTACCCGATCCTGCCATAAGCGGGAAAAGAGTTTAGTAGTTGTTGCAGGTTTTTTGCATAGTAGATTTCATAGGTACGACATGCCAAAATGACTACGTCGTCAATATATAGCCTCTATTTGGAGTCTGCTAACCGCAAGCAGATTATTATTTATTACATCATGCACAATTTATATCAATGAAGGTAGACTACCTAAACATTTAAAATCAGTTTTCGATGCGTTTGTATCCCATAATGGAAATAGCTGAATTAAGACCGATGGTGCATACAGCTTAGCAACCATGTAGTGGGGCAGCACCATCAGCTGTGATTCACTCCATATGACGTCATATATTCTCCGATATGATTCTCATGGAACAATCAATACACTTTTCCCTTGATAAACAATATGATGTGCTTCATTAAATACACATTTAAATGGACGTCGATTTTTACCGCATTAAACGAATCCTACCACATTCCTTGAAGTTTTATTTGTACAAAAAGAGGACACTGCCATGAGCCTGACTCCTGTTGCCCTGTAGTTATTGTGCAAAAGGTCGGACACCATGCAATGTTATAACCAACAAAGAATTAATTTACCTCTGTGTTTTTCAACCTTTTTATTGATACGGAACCCTCTGGAGCATTTAGACTTCTCGCGGAACAACATACAGTGACAGAAAAAAAACATTAATTGATACAGGTGTGTGTGTTTGCATAAGCAGTTGAATTCGTGGCCTAATGTTTGAGAGACACCCGAAGTTCATCTTCGACAAAAGTCGTTCTCGTTTCTTGTGTTTTCATTGTAATTTTTATATTTTACCTTGCCATTGGCGGAACCCTTGGGCGGACCTCATGGAATCCTTATGTTCCGCGGAACCCTGGTTGAAAAACACTGATTCACCAGCTAAAAATTTCCTCTGTGGTTGTGTAATGCGGTGTTGGAAACAGTAGGGTCGGCCGGCATCCCCCCACAGATAATTTAGCCAATATTTCCTGCGGGCTCCACACGCCCGGCTGGGGTGCCCCCAGTCAGAGCACGTTCTTTGGACCCGCAAACCCTACCCTGCCACAGGAGGGATAAGTGGATGATGATGATGTTCAAAAAGAGGACACTTTAAGTACAGTATGTGGCGTTTCACTTCAACATCAGTTCATCAAAACTGAATTATGAACTTTCATGAAGTGGTACTTATTATCCCTGGAGGGTCAGACGTTTATTTATTGTCTTATTTGAGGTGTACCCGGCTCGGTGGCGCAGGAGTAGCGTGCTTGACCTCTGCGTCACTAATTCTACGTTCCAGGTATTTTTATTACTATTATGTTACACTAACGGGTTGGGGAGTTAGCCAAACAGCCGTAACAGGCCGAACCCTTAGGAGGCTGCTCGCGGAAGATGAAGAGGTAGGTGTAGAGCATGTAGGAGTGGGGAAATATGCAGCACCCAACGTTCTCTACCAACCACCCATGTTGGTACTAACGTGGGTTTGCGTTGCTTTAACTTCAGCGATCTCACGAGAACTGGTGTGTCCAATACAACTTGGCCGCAACGGGGTTTGGCTTCTTTCCGATGAGGTACAAGCCACCAGTAAACCTTCTGCCGGATGGTGAGAAAAGCAGTGGTCTCAACTCTTACAACGTGGAGTAAAATGAACCTAGTTTGGTAAAATATCCAGGTGTAGGAGCTCGGTGGTGCGCCCCAACATAAGAATCCTTAATACATAAAATAAAATATACATGTAGCTCGGCAAACATTCCAGGTGTAGGGGCAGCTTATTGCGTTGGACATTCCAGTTGTCGTCTGATCACCGAAGTTAATCGACGCAACCCCAGCTAGTACTGACATGGGTGGCTGCTTGGGAAAACTGGGTACCGCTGATACCGAAAAATCGTCGCATTAGTGTAGTGTCTGTGCAGTCTCTGCATTAGTACTACCCAGTGGACGGGGCTCTAACGACCTTGTGGTTGAAGGGCCTTAAAACACCAGCGAACCGAAAGTGCTGGCATCGGTAAAGAAAAAGTGTCCCACCTGATCAAAATATGCCTACGATAAATAAGAACAGGGGGATGCAGCATTAGGGTAGTATAGGCACCCGACCGTGACATAAGCAACACGACCCCAGGTGGTACTGGCATGGGAGCGGCGAATTGCGTTGGACACACCAGTTCTCGTCTGATCACTGAAGTTAAGCAGCGTAACCCCAGCTAGTATTGACATGGGTGGCCGCTTGGGAAAACTGAGTACTGCTATTACCAAAAATCGTGGTAACAACCTAGTGTCTGGGAAGACTGTGCATTGGAACTACGCAGTGCATGGGGCTCTAATGACCATTGTAGTTGAAGGACTCTAAAATTCCAACGTAACAAGCAAACCCTGCCGTAAGGGAGAAGTTTCGTGTGCAACGAACACCACTCCTGCCTCCATCAGATATATGAAAAAAAGTTACTAAAAAATAAATAAGGAGAAGAAAATGTAGTGCTCAGGCTCGGTTCTGATCGAAATTAGCAGACTTCCGTCTGAGTGCATAAAGTCGACTTTTCTGAAATGAAAAATGAAGAAGTCATGTGTAGGCGTTTTCCTTTCACCGTGACGACAGACGGCCTTCAGAACTTGAGAGGTCAGCAATAAATGACTCGGTAACCAAATAAATCCTGTGGTAAATATAGTTTTGACAACTTGCTAGCCATCATGATTCCTCTCCAAGAGGTGCAGTATGTTTTCACACCGTCTGTCACGTTGAAATGAAATTAATAATGGATATGGAATATATATACACACATTTAATTTATATCCATCCATTAAAAATCCATTCAACGCGAATTCCCGCCACATCAACTTATTACCCCCGTAAATGGGCCATTTTAACGCTTGAATGAATGGTGTAATTGGTAGAACCATCTGCTTACTATAGTTAGTTGATTTAGCGGCAGCCTGTTAACACGGTTCAAGCTGAATGACAACTGCAGTAGGAGAATTCAAACACCTGCAAATGTGATCGATTTTTAACATTTCTACTATGCAGAGAAGATTCTATTGTCAGAATTTGGGGTGCGTCAAGGCTCAACACTATCCCTACTGTTCATGTTGGTGACAGGCGAGGGACGGGACATCCCAGGGAAGGTAGAGGAAGGTCTTGAACGGGTTATCAGTAATTTTTTTCAACAAGTGACGACACCCGGGGATCAATTATGCAGAGTAATGATAAAATGGGATTTTATGAATTAGACAGACCCCTGGTAAAGCAGAAAGGTTCAGGTGGTTTGAGCATGTGACTTAACACAGATGAAAACTGGTTGCAGGCGAGGTAGGAAAGTTGTTCCTAAAGAGGGCGGTACCCCTGCTGGGCACTAAGCAACAGGGGGTCGGTGAAGATATAATAGGACTCGAAACTGCACGTATAGCAGTTATCGACTTGCCAGATTTGTCAATCTCCAAATTGTTTTAAAATTCTAGGCGAGTACTGCAAGTAAAGACTAGTTAATGAAAGCTGATCTAAAATTTCTCCTTCAAACGAAGCGTTAAATGCCCAATTATTGTTACTGTCTGTCATTGGACCATTGATCAGGTATCAGAGACTTAGATGCGTTGAAGAAATAATCTTGCGAGTGCAAAATATGGACGTTTGCATTCCCATATTACCGAATTCAGAATTTGGGAAATGTTACAACAATTTGTGTGTCCTATTGACCAGTGGGAGTATATTATTACTATTAACCGATTTACCGCCTATGGCAGAATCCCGTGCCCATTTTTGTTCCATGGAGGCACATGAGCGAGCTGTTAGATGGTATTTTCCCGCGGACGCTGCCGACATAATAGTGCAACCCCGACGCTTAGTTATCTTCGGCCTATTGCTCGTTGGGCTCCATATAGCAAGGGTTCCTCTCTTTTGACGGAGGGCGCACTGGAGACCTCTCTCGCCGGAAATTGGCCACAGTGACGCAGTAGTCCAGCACGTTAACTCCGCAGGGACTTCTTTTAGGCGAGAGGCCGTCGGGTAGGTAGTAAAGCTATCGTTTACATTGCACGCAAAAGGACCCTTAACCACATGGAGAAAAACATACGTGTAGATCGGCAAGGTTACCAAGTGTAGAAGCTCATCACTCTGGCATTGGTGGACGAAACCGGCGTTGACAATAGGGCTACTGCAGTAGCTGACTGCTTAATAATATCGTCCAATAGATAGCCCGTGTACCTAGGTCCGATGGGTGCGAGACCCCCTACCATTGGTGAGAAGGAAAGGTTACACGTCAGAGGAGACCCTAATACCGATTTCTGATAAATGGATATGCAACGCTCTATTATAGGGCGGGGAGAATGTTAGCTTCATCGGCGACTTATGTAAGAAATTGTCCTTGCAAGCATCATCAGGATTGAGCCTATGCCTAGAAACTCACAACAGTTTGCTAATGGGTTTGGTACACTTTCCTAATTTTGTAAAACGACTATAATTGAAGTGGTAAATATAAATACTATTGTTAAATTGATAAGTTCTCTTTTCCAAAGCACACAGCATCAATGGCGGAGCGGCGAATTGCGTTGGACGCACCAGTTCTCGTCTGATCACTGAAGTTAAACGGCGCAACCCCAGCTGACTTGGGTGGCCGCAAGGGAAAACTGGGTACTGCTAATGCTGCATCGTCGCATTAGTGCAGTGTCTGTGCAGTCTCTGCATCAGAACTATGTTGTGGACGGGGCTCTAATGGCTTTTGTAGTTTAAGGGCCCTAAAACACCAACACATAACAACAACAGTATCAATGGAGATGGTTGAAGTGGAAGTCCTGTGTTAAGAGGGTCCCAATAAAGTTGAAAGGCAAATTTTATGGGGCAGTAGTTAGGCCAGCTATGCTATATGGATGGATCACAGAGTTGGCAGGGAGGAAGAGCCACCTAAATAGAGTGTCACTAGCCGAAATGCGAATGCCGCGGTACATTAGTGGGGTGTCAAGAGCTGATAGAATTAACGAGTACATTAGGAGGTAGGAACTGATAGGAACGAGTATATTAGGAGGTAGCGTCGCAGTGGGAGGACAACGCGGAAAAAAATGAGTAGATTGAAATGGTATGGACATGTAATAAGAAGAGTGGAGGAGGAGCTCGTTAGATCCATTATGGGAATGCAGGTGGTTGGAAGCACCCGGGGCAAGGGAAGAGCAAAGTAGACGTGGGAGTAGGTTGTATGTAAAGGTATGGTATTTGGTGGGGTGGATGGGGACCTGGTGGGGAATAGGCGTGAATAGAGGACTAGAACTCGGAGAGCCGACCCTGCCACAGGATAAGGGTGTGACTATGCTAAACTGATACATTTTTGTCCGATTCATGAAGTACAAATACGTCATTAATGTCATTTGGCATCATTTTTGCGCAACGATTGCAGTTGCCATTGAGTCATAATATATTTGCGTGTCATTAACAATCCCAAGTGTTAGTGTAGTATTTGACATCTTTACATTTCTTAATCTGCATGGGTACTAAAGGATTTTGGAAATCATGAAATTGGCCGACATGTAACGAATGGTATTATATTGTTTACGTTCAGAAAGAAGTCACGTTATTATGACCTTAGAGTCGTTGTGTAGACTAACTCTGAATTGAATAGTGACATTTACAAATCACGTGAGAGCCACAATGAGAAGTGAAAGTTGAATTAAATGTATAAAAAAAAAGCTATACCATATTTTGGGGTTGTAACGAACAAATTAAAGCTGAATCCAATGCTAACAAAGAGGTGGTTATGAAGTCGCAGACTAATTAACGTAGCACCCGAAAATATCCATCTTGGGAATAATACCTACCAATGAATTAGTCCCAAAAACAGAGACAGAAGACAGACATTTAAATTAAAATGTCACCTGAGTCCAACCTATGGCAATGGAAAAGGCTTTTTGGCTTGCGGTTATTTCAGCAAAGACAGAAGGGGGCAAATATAAGTAGACCTTGAATCCTTAGAGGGTCTTTTCGAGGTTGAGGGTCTTCGAGGACATCAGAGAAGGACAAGTCATTGATTAAAAACTAAATGAGCAAAATGTTAACTCTTATTTTGGCAACGATCAAAAACAGGTGTAGAAATCGATGCTAAATGCTGTTTATTGGTGTTTTAGGGCCCTTCAACTACAAGGTGATTAGAGCCCCGTCCACTGCGTAGGTCTAATGCAGGGACTGCACAGACACTACACTAATGCGGCGATTTTTGGCTGTTAGCGGTACTCAGTTTTCCCAAGTGGCTACCCATGGAAGTACTAGCTGGGGTGGCGTTACTTAACTTCAGTGATCAAACGAGAATTGGTGTGTCCCAGTGGGGTCACTAGGGGGTGCGGGCCGCACCGGGTGACACCACTCACACCATGACAAATCGGGTGACACCAAAACAGTTGTTTGTTGGTGTTTAGGGCCCTGCAACTACAAGATCATTAGACCCCCGTCCTCAGTGTAGTTCTTATGCAGAGACTGCACAGACACTACACTAATGCAACGATTTTTGGTTATTAGCAGTACCCAGTTTTCCCAAGCGGCCACCCATGTCAGTACTAGCTGGGGTTGCGTTGCTTAACTTCAGTAATCAAACGAGTGGCACCTCGGTGACACCACTCACACCATGACAAATGGGGTGACACCAAAACAGAAAAAAGGATCTGAGCGGCTTTATTTCAGGAGAGAGAGGTTGACGCCATGGTGTCACTGCACCGGGTGACCCCAACCATAGCATTGCCTGTTGTGTGTCCAACGCAATTTGCCGCTCCCTGATAAATGTCGGAGCAGCGCAGAAATGATAGACTCCATGAGGAATAAAAGTCTAACCGAGCCTTAACCTAAGCTGTCGGAAACAGAAGAAATCCCAGTGAGGAGTTTGATAACTATCAAATCTCGATAGTTCTGTATTTTATGATTTGCCGTCATCAGCTAATCTGAAATGCCTGCATTAATGGAAGACGATTCCTAAACGGGACGTTTATATCCATTGTAATTGTAAACGTTAAGGGATTTTCGGTTTATCAGCTCCTTTCAAATAATATTAAGCAGTTTTTTTTCTTTTAGAGTAGTCAAATAATCGATCTAATCATGGTGACATTTTCAGCTGCACGTAAAACGTCTCCTTATTTACATACATAGTCCACAAGAAACAGTTACTCAAATTCTTCCTGCAACTCTCGAAAGTATGTTTTCAAAATATGAAGCAAGACTATAAAATTTATAGCTAAAAGCGGAGTAGGAGAAATCGTGAAAATAATATCGAGTCATTGATGAATAAATTAATATTAAATTCAGGTCGCCATTCAGAAAAATCAATGAATAATAGCAGCTGTGGATATTAGACGGTTCAAAAATAGACATCAGTGTTTTTCATCATAAAATTTGCGATTACTAGTTAAAACAGTTATTATTATTATTAGAATACAAATATGCAGTCGTAAACAATGACAGCTGTCGTAAACGTGACCATACCTTCACTAAGAGAATTATTAGTTTTTAAAATTAATTTTAAATGCTGTTGAAGGTAAACCACACGCAAGTCTGTCCTCAATTTCTGAATGCAAAAAGACGGGTATCACTTTGTCATAAAAATTGTTTTTTGTTCACCATTTTTCCTCCTGTAGGCCTACGTAAGATGTTTTCCCGACAAAATGGAGGGGCGAGTTGCGTTGGACACACCAGTTCTCGTCTGATCACTGAAGTTAAGCAGCGCAACCCCAGCTAATACTGACATGGGTGGCCGCTTGGGAAACCTGGGTACTGCTAGTATCCAAAAATCGTCGCATTAGTGGTGTCCGTGCAGTTTCTGCATCAGAACTACACAGGGAACGGGGCTCTAATGACCTTTTAGTTCAAGGGCCCTAAAACACCAACAACATTCACACTCCGGACTGAATCTTAAGTTTCCTTGCCCTACTCCACCGTCGATTCTGTCAGGGCTAGATCTCAACTCGTATATCAAACCATTTTGAATACCACCCCTTGCGCAGTGTAGTGACACTGACGGGGACCGCATTCCCAGCCCGTAACATTATGGAGCGGCTTATTGCGTTTGACTCACCGGTTCTCATCTGATCACTGAAGTTAAGAAACGCAACCCCAGGTAGTACTAACATGGGTGGCCACTTGTAAAAACTGGGTACTGCTAATACCCTAAAAGTCGTCACATTAGTGTAGTGTTTGTGCAGTCCCTGCATTCGAACTACACAGTGAACAGGGCTCTAATGACCATGTAGTTGAAGGGCCCCAAAACACCAACAAAAAAGCCAGTAACAGAATGGAGGAATTGTTATGCAGAATTAATATGATTTCAGATGGTAATAGCTGTCCGTTTACCTGGACGGTAAAAGTTCTTATAGGTGCATTTACGTTTTTGGTGGCTCATGTGGTAGTTTGCAGAATTTCCGCACTGTGCTAGGCTGCCGTTGTTTGCTTTTCATCCCCGAGGAAAACATCTCCACGATATCTAACACAACTGATTTCCACCAACTATACACGCCCTTTCCATAAAGAAAGGATTATATTTAGGCCTGGAAACTATCATTATACGAAGATAGATGTGGGGTAGAAGGGAACCTGGTCACTAGGGCCCCGGCCACTGCGTAGTTCTAATGCAGAGTCTACACAGACATTACGCTGTTACGACGATTTGGGTATCAGCAGTACCAAGTGTTCCCCAAGAGGTTACCCATGCTAGTACTATCTGGGGTTGCACTGCTTAACTTCAGTAATCAGACGAGAACTGGTGTGTCCAACGCAATAAGCCGCTCCAAGTGAGAGATACGCGGGAGTGTAAGGTCAGAACCCTAAGCGGCAAATTGCGTTGGACACACCAGTTCTCGTCTGATCACTGAAGTTAAGCAACGCAACCCCAGCTAGTACTGACATGGGTGGCCGCTTGGGGAAACTGTTTACCGCTAATATCGTCGCATTAGTGTAGCGTCTGTGCAGTTTTTGCATTAGAACTATGCGGAGATGGGACTCTAATGACCGTTGTAGTTGAAGGGGTCTAAGACACCAACAAACAACCTAACACCAGAAGATGCTACAGGTGGGATAAAGATATGATGATGGTGGCGAGAGTTTATTGATACCCACACATATACAAAAGGCCCCAACAGTGCTTCTCGCTCCCCCCTCCTACGTTATTTTGTCTACTCTCCATCCTATGTGTCATTCCAGAATCCGTTTTTCTTTTTTTCTCTGTGCTAATAAACATTTGATTTCTAAACTACAATACTGCACAATGTACAGGTTGTCTGCTTGGTTTCTCCAAGCATTTAAAAAAAGGACAGGAAATTAGTGGTAATAATGAAATCTGAGTCATCAATGCTTTTATGGAAACCACATCAAAATAATGAGCTGTCGTTTATGACTTCCACTATTTATACCCATTTGAAACTCCGGTTTTTTTAAGGTCACATAGGGTATCATTATCGCAATTACAGGTATAGATATTTCCCGTGTTTGGAGGCGGCAGTGAAGGAGGTCCCGAAATTGACCAATTGCCCTATTGACATGCCGTGTACGACTAGTGGAATTGTGACGTCAAATTGTTAATTACCTTGAGCTCTCAGACATACAGTATGAATAACAGTTACTGATAATGCTGTGAGAGACTGGGATGGTGACGGTTGTATATATCTAGTTATTTAACAACGTCATATCTACGTCTGGAGTTGTTGTTGTTTGTTGGAGTTTAAGGTCCCGTCAACTACGAGGTCATTAGAGACCCGTCCACTGTATAGTTCTAATGCATATACTGCACAGACACTACACTAATGCGACGATTATTGGGTATTAGCAGTACCCAGCTTTCCTGAGCGACCACCCATGTCAGTACTAACTGGACTTGCGTTGCTTAACTTCAGTGATCAGACGAGAACTGGTGTGTCCAACGCAACTCGCCGCTCCCCTACGTCTGGAGACATTTTACTGACGCGACTTAGGGGGCAGGGCCCTTCTGTGGATTTGCACCACCCTGATGGGAATTGCTGAAGCACCCTTTCATAAAATTTGGAAGATTTACAGGTACAATTAGGACAGTGCCACATTGACGGCAAGTGAAACTTTTTGCGGACCGCATGCACTATGACGTATGTGTAAACTACCTTTTGAAGTGCTATGTGAATTTTTAAAAACCCTTTTCCCGCCTCACCCTTTTCCCGTCTTTATCCCATTGGAACATAAGGGCGATTTGTCGTTGGGGCACTCCACCGACGCCAGGAATACGTTCCTACAACTGGAAATTTTTGCTAACTACTCGTAAATTATACTCCGTGTAGTAATGGTTCTTTTACGTGCAGATGACATGGTGCATATCACACGGCATCACGAGTTTCATGCGATTGCGACGGAAGGTGCACCTGGTTGCTATCTCGCTGGCAGAACGTCGCCTGCCTAGACTCGGGTCGATTCAGCACCCTGCCACTGATCCATCCAGAAGGTGAAGGGGATAATTAAGGGGGACTGTTTTGCGACGGGTTGACGATAAATAAACAGAGGTTGCAGCCGGCTGCTAACGTCCGACATATCGCTCAAGTGTTGCAATGGGCCAAAATACGTACCCCAAACCCTGCTATAGGCTGGAGGAGTGTTAGTGATGCTTGTGAATATTGAATGGAGTTCCGAGACGCACTAAGACGGACACTGAATTTTGAAATGACAGTTGAAGAACGCAGTGCCGTCTTAACAGCATTATGGGCCCCTGGGCAAAGTAGTGTGCTGGGGCCTCTACGACTACCACTCAGGAATAATATGTAAATTGTCCCTTGACATTTTACATTGGTCAAGAAGGGACTATTGGATAGATACACAAATTTTGAAGGACATTTGTATAACGCACTTGTGTACGACATTTGATTTATGGCCACAGGAAAAAAATTTTCTGCATTGTCATCAGAAAGGATTTACAGAAATATAATAATATGTGTGGTGGTAATGCAATTTTCGTTATACTCTATTAACTTTTATCATAACTCAAACCTGGAGTTTCAGAAAATTTAATCTAGATAATGAATAAAATTTATTAAAAATCTAGTCTAGACTTCCTAAATTCAGTCCTGAAAGCGTGAGACGGCAAAGTCCAATTAAGTTCCTTTAGTGTTGTGTCGCTCAAACACCGTCTTCATTTAGAGTAGTTTACAATGTAGTTGTTCAGGAGATCAAAAAAAAAGAAACTAATTCAAAAACCCAACTTTTATTTACTGGTGTTCAAGTTTAGATAAAGGCCAAACAGTGGTTTTTTTGAACGACAAAAACTATTGATCGTCTTCTGTAACGTCTATCTTTATCTCCAGGATTTCAATTCCTACTGCCACAGGAGCTTTCCACGTTCAGTCCTGATTATAGTTTTCGACATAAATTCCCAAATTCATGATATAAGGTGAAAATTAACAGCAGTTGGCATTTTTTTTATTACGCTGATGGTGTAAAATGCCTCAAATGAGATGCATCAGCATATCCTTTGATGTTTATTGTCATCCTGTGAGGAAGAACAGGAAGCGCGCATGCTGCACGATTTCTTCATGAATTTCAGATGCGTTTATAGGCACTAAAACTCTTATTTGGAATTAAGCAAACCCATCGCCTTCAAAATGCCTTATTAAAACAAGTACTAGAAATAACGAACGCTATCTTTCTCCTTCCTATGACCCTTTGATGGCTACACCAGGGACAGGGCAACCACAAATTTCTGTATGTCTAGTAATAAAGGGGATATTAACAATTCTTGAGTATTATTATGCACCTTAATTTATCGACTACAAACTCGATTCTAAGGAATTACATGTTAAAGTAATGAATGAGAAGTTGGAGTTTACTGGGAGGGTGCTCTCGAACCCTCTCTTTCTCCCGAAAGAAGCATACCCACCTGGATTCAGTATCTAACCTGCAATCACTCGCAGTAGTAGTAACGACAGAGAGGCGGGTTGAAGCAAACCGACTCCTAACGCTTTTACTGCCTATGCCAGGATCACGTACCCATCATGTCCCTGTGAATGGAGGGAGCAGCTGTACTGCGTTGGACACACCAGTTCTCGTCCGATCGATCACTGATGTTAATCGACCCCACCCCAGCTAGTACTAGCATGGGTGACGCTTGCAAACACAGAGTAACAGCGTAGTGCATGTGCGGACTCTGCATTAGAACTATAGTGGCAGCACGGGGTGACATCACTCGCACCATGACAAATGAGGTGACTCCAAAGCAGAAGAAGGAACAGAGCAGCTTTTTTTCGGGAGAGGGAGAGGGTGATGTCATGGCGTCACCGCACTGGGTGACGCCAACCATAGCGTCGCCTCTGTGTAGTGGGCAGGGCTCTAATGATCATTGTGGTTGATGGGCCCTGCGACAGCAACGAATTGAAACGAAAAAAACCCCTCTGAGTGGGTGATCAATTGGACGGTTCATAACTCAGTTATTCCTGATAAGCTTATGGAATTCATGTCCTTACATGTAAAGAGAGGCATGGAGGTGAATCTTTGACTTGAGGGGCTCAAACCCCGATGATAATTACCATCCTGTTGAATATTGCGGAGTGAAATTACGGTCTTATGGTTAGAAGCCTACCAAACCCAGAACTAGATTTGCCCACTACCAAAATTCTCGTCTGATTCTAGACAGTTCTCCCCACCCTTTCAGAGCTTCTGAATCTGCTCCTAAATGGATGAGCATGTTCCTGGATTGGGTTAATTTCATGGGTTGGGGAGTAAGCCAAGCAGCCATAACATTTGTTTGTTTGTTGGTGTTTAAGATCCCGTCAACTACAAGGTCATTAGAGACCCGTCCATTGCATAGTTCTAATGCATAGACTGCACAGACACTACACCAATGCGACGATTATTGGGTATTAGCAGTACCCAGCTTTCCCAAGCGACCACCCATGTCAGTACTAACTGGGCTTGCGTTGCTTAACTTCAGTGATCAGACGAGAACTGGTGTGTCCAACGCAACTCGCCGCTCCCCGCAGCCATAACAGGACGAACCCTTAAGAGGCTGCTCATGGGAGATGAGGAGGAAGGTGCACAGGATGTAGGAGAGGGGAAATTTGCAGCACCCAACGTTCTTTACCAACCACACATGTTGGTACTAACGTGGGCTTGCACTGCTAAACCTTCAGTGATCTCACGAGACAGTACTGGTGTGTCCAATGCAATGTTCGATGTTTGGGTATAGGGAAACATCACTGCATTGGATTCAGAGGAAGAGGCGAAGTCTCAAGGCCTGTAGTGAATGTTTCAGAGTAGTTAAGATGAAGGTAATGTTGGTTTGACGTGTAGAATCAAATTATGATGGATGAAATGGAGGAATGAGGCAAGGGAATTGGATCACGCGATCTTTTAATCGATATGAGAAACTAAGTTCCATAGAACTGTACTAAGGCAATCAATGTTGTGCCAATCATTGTTGACTACGGTAGTTCATAAGAGCTACCAGGCAAATAGGATACATAAAACAGAAAAGTGGTCTTGGCAAGTGAAGAGAAATGAATGTGATCCAGAGTACTAAGATTTAAAAATAATATAGAGCAATAAGTGGGGGTGAATTGGAGAAAGTAGGGATCGACCCCTTTTCGCAGATGTGAAACAGCACAACAATGACGACGAGATGAAAATTGCTGAAATTTGAACTGACCTCATCTCTGCTAGATGAGGCGTAAAAGAAAAAAAGATTGTGCCATAAATATAACACAGCGCTCCGCATTGCACCAGTTGTAGTATTTTTGGTTGAGGTAACAATACGTACCCTCATACTGCAGTACGAAACAAACGATTGCCAACTGGTGCCAGTGATGCACAATGAAATTGTGAATGGGACTGCAAGATCTGAATGGCAGTTCATATCACCTCATCTTATCAGTGACCTAAAAATAAACACTATACTGTCTTTAACACTTTCCTTACCGCCCACAACAGACTGTGTTCTATCCACCGCGCATTTCACGCCAGTAACATCATCATCATCAATCCTTATCCCGCCTGTGGCAAGGTCGCATCTGCAGGTCCTAGCCCTCTACTCCCGTCTGTCTCCCACACACTGCCATGTCCTTACGGACAACCTCTTACCACGTCTGCTTAGGTCCTACCGACCACCTGCATTCCTGGCAAGAACCTAACGAGCTTTTCCTACCCTCTTCTCATGACGTGTCCATACCACCTCATCCTATTCTCCCTCATTTTTTTCTGCGATGTCAACCACCCCCAGGCCACCTCTAATATACGCATTCCTAATCTATTGCCGTGGCTCTTCCTTACTGCCCAAAACTCCGATCCATACAGCATTGCTGGTCTAACCATTGCCCTGTAGAACTTCCCTTTCACCTTGATTGGGAACCTTCATTTCTCGCCAGTAACGCGGACTAGTAATACTCTCATTGGACCACAAGGCCCAAGGGTAGGGCAATGTACGCTCTCGCAAGGAACCAGAGCGAGGTCTGTAATATCTGTGAAAGAAAATGGTAAAGAATGAAATAGTAAACATAATGACCACTTGTGGCGATACCCAGGGGCGGATCTACATAGGGACTAATAGGGCTGAAGCCCTGGGCCCCCAAGTGTGCAGGGCCCCCAAAAATGGAATTATCATAAATTTTTAATATTTGTTGATTAACAATGAGCACTTATCGTAAAGTAAGAAATAGCTAATATTAATAATATAATAATAATGATTATTTATAGAATTATTTGTTTAATTTTAATCAATGTAACATTATTGGACTTCACTAAGCTCTGGGCCCCAAGAAACCTAGATCCGCCCCTGGCGAGACCAATGGTGCACGAGTTTCGGTGTTTCAGATCAATGGGGAATTTGACTCAGACGTTACCCATAGAATCAATGCTGGATGGCGAAAGTGGAGACAGGCAAGCGGAATGCAGTCCCAATTAAGCTGACAGGTAAAGTTTACAAAACTATAGTTAGGCCCGCTATGCTATATGGCTCAGAGTGTTGGGCAGTAAGGAAGAACCACGAGATGCGCTTGCTGCGTTACATGAGTGGGGTGTCGCGTGGTGATAAGAGTCCGTAACGCGTACGTTAGAGGTAGCTTGGGGTGGGTAACATCGCGGAGATGAAAGATAATAGATCGAGGTGGTATGGGCATGTGACGCGAAGGGGGAGGAGGAGCTTATTCGGTACATTTTGGGACAGCAGGTGGTTGGTGGAATCAGGAGTAGGGGGAGGCCAAAGCGAACGTGGGAGCAGGTTGTGCAGAGAGACATGATTGAATGCGGGGTGGATGTCAGCCTGGTGGGGGATAGGAGGGAGTGGAGGATTAGAACCCGCAGACCTGACCCCGTCATACACGCGATAAGGGTGTGATGATGGATGACGACCACGCGCTGCTAAAGCGAAATAGGGAGATCTCTCCGTTTGGTTGCCCACAGACATACTTTGAAATTGGGAGATCTCCCTGGTCAGTAAGGAAAGTGTCAAAATGATAAGCGGTCTAGTAATTTCTTCTTGGTTGAGTTAAAAGCAAAAATTGCTCTGTGTGAAAATTGTTCCACTAAGAATGGGACTCAAATTAAGATTGTGACCTTTAGGGTAAAGAGAATTTTTCCATTAGCACACTAATGATAAGTGATGACCAATCTAAGCTGACTACACTCTTAGTACATGTAATTTTAACTACGACATTAATTGAAAATTAATTTTTCAATGTGGTCCACGCTTATTTATAAATAATTAGTTCAAAATAGTGTGATGACGTCCACACAGTGCTGGCCCGAACACCATGACGCAAATTGAATGGCTTAATGCTATGAGTCACCGAAAACTAATCGCATTAAATGGTAGCCAGTAGATTACTGTTAATCATCATCATTCTTAACCTGTTTCCTGTTTTTGGCACAGTCGAGAATCACTTGTTCCATCGGAACCAGGAACACAAGGATGACCTTAGTATTTTAACGCCACCGCCTTCTAACCTAATGCTGGAACACCTGTAGTTATTTATCTGTGGCCTTACTTTCTTGGTTGGGGCACCTTTCCTCCACCTACGCCAGGGGGACGGAGCTTCTACACGTTTATTTTATTTCAAGTAGCAAGGGTTGTTTTTACGTCTTTACTTTCCATTCGACGAAAGACGCATTTAGGACCAGGATAGAACTTCCAACGAATCGATTACGTAGATCTGCGTCACCGAGGAACAGGGCTGGTAGATTACTCCAGTGATTATCAAAGTGTGTTCCGCAAAAAATTTAATGCACAAATGAAGCAATGGATAGATACTCTTGATGTGACCCGCAGAATTATTGGGGGAGGGGGGTGACTGAAGTGGAGACAGGCAAGCGGAGTCTTGTGTGATAGGAGGATCCCAATCTAGTTGAAAGGGAAGTTCTACAGGACAGTGGTTAGACCAGCTATGCTATATGGATCAGAGAGCTGGGCAGTGAGGAAGAGCTACGTAAATAGTATGGGAGTAGCCGAGATACGAATGCTGTGGCACATGTGTGGCGTGTCGAGAGCTGATAGTATTAGGAATGGGCATATTAGAGGTAGCCTGGGGTGGTGGACATTGCCGAAAAAAATGAGGGAGAATAGGCTGAGGTGGTATGGACACGTCAGGATAAGAGGGGAGGAGAAGACCAAAGCAGACGTGGAAACAGGTTGTCCGTACAGATATGACAGTTGGTGGGGTGGACGGGGAACTGGGGGAGAGAGACGGGGGTGCAGGGCTAGAACCCGCAGACCCGACCCTGCCACAGGCGGGATAAGGGTATGATGATGATGTAGTAAGTACCAAGTGTAGAAAGTGTACAACCTGCTTTAAAGTTTATGTTGAATTGTAGGTGTTCCGTGCTAGTAAAATGCCAGTTTAGTGTTCCCCGACTTCAAAAAGATTGAGAACACTGGATTACTCTACTGACCTTCGTAGCAAACTGACGTGACTACAGTGCACCAAACATTGCCCCCCCCCCCCACCCGCGAGCAGCCTCCACAAGGTCCGGCCCGTTATTGCAGCTTGGCTGACTCTACAACCTGTTGGCTTGACATACTAACTAGACTAGGATGTCTGGAAGATTGGATAGTGGTTTATTTAAAGTCGACTTGTTACCGAGAACAGACACATTACCGCTCCACACATCCTCTGATGCCGTATCATTTTCCTAACAGGGAGTCAGTTGCGTTGTTTGTTTGTTGGTGTTTAAGGTCCCGTCAACTACAAGGTCATTAGAGACCCGTCCACTGCATAGTTCTAATGCATACACTGCACAGACACTACACTAATGCGACGATTATTGGGTACTAGCAGTACCCAGCTTTCCCGAGCGACCACCCATGTCGGTACTAACTAGGCTTGCGTTGCTTAACTTCAGTGATCAGACGAGAACTGGTGTGTCCAACGCAACTCGCCGCTCCCCCCGAGTCAGCTGCGAATTTCGAGGTGGAATGTTAAAATCCATGGAATCTTTTACACGATCGTATAGTGATTAGAGAGATTTTGAGTTAGGTTTACAGTCAGTCATGCAACAGTCATCGACCAAATTTTCACGTCTGAATTTAGGGATCCCTATGGTTTCTATTTCATTTTGATGTCAGGTTATTTAGTTTTAGTATGTTGTCCCGTTTTTCTGCTACTGGGTTGATTGTTCTTGTTTGTTGGTGTTTTAGGGCCATTCAACTAAGAAGGTCAATTCTTATGCACAGACTGCACAGACACTACATTAATGCGACGATTTTTGGGTATTAGCAGTACCCAGTTTTTCCAAGCGGCCACCACCCATGTCGGTACTAGCTGGGGTTGCGCTGCTTAACTTCAGTGATCAGACGAGAACTGCTACTGGGTTGAATCTGTTTGCCTTGTCATGTGGATGTGGAACTCATGAGTAACTCTTATCGTCTAAAAATGGGTTAGTAGTAGGCGTGATCACAAAAGACACTGCAGACGGTCAACACCCACGGACGTCTGACTACTATAAAACCTGGACTCAAACTCGCAGCCACAAAATCAATTACAGATCTTGATTGAATTCACTTTTCACCTATGGAATAATTCATTAATTTTCCTATGCTTCAGTTTATAGATTTTACCACGCATTCTTTCCTCGCTGAAGACGATATTAAAGCCAAATTTCCTCCCACATTCAAGGGTATACAACGAAATAGAGGACATGAAGTGCCTAGCACTTACACAATACTCTACTAGATTGTGACTAATATGTTCATCGTGTGCAATGACACATGTGAGCTAACGTCACAAGTTTAATTCGTATTAATTTTCGGAGAGTAGATGACGTCAAGTCTAGTATCGGGCAGTTGCCAAGTGGTAGAAAAGCAGAAGTTCCTTTACGAGCGTCATGACAAATTGTCTTAGTTTGCAGTGACGTCGCAGAAGCTATTGTGTTGTCAACCACGATACATTTAAGGCCATTTCCAGAGTAATAAATTACCATTGATTAACATTTTGAAATTTGACGCTAGCCTCAAATTTTTGTTGTAAACACGGTTAAGTACTCATTAATCATTTTAATTCAAATCTTAATGTTGTTATCCGATATGATTAGTGCAGGTCAATTGACCAAGCAAATGCTTCCTTGGCATCACCCAAAAATTTATATATACACAGTATATATTATTATTAGTCACTTGTAAGATTTCAAAAATAAACACCGTTACAAGCATTGAAAGTTGATTTCTCACTTATTTACTATCTGACCTCCAAATATAAAAAGTATTCACTCCGGAAATTAAGTCTGGACTATAAGAAATCATGTACAGCAGACAAAGAGTTTTTCTTAACAATAAATATTAATTGTGTACGAAACACTGATTGGGAACAAGTCAAAGAACTCATTACGAAAAGTAGGACTTCAGTAATCAAATTACGTTAATATACCGCCCATGACCTTTTTAACATTATTATGAAAGGAAAGCAAACCCACAATTAGTTGTTTTCGACTTGCTAACTTTGCGGAGTACCTTGTAAGAACACCAGAATAGGTCGAACTCTTGTACCGACCCCAGATAAGCATTTCCCCCAATAATCAGAGAAATCAAGTGGACCTACACAGTTCGGATCCGTAGTATCAGAAGTGGTCTCCCAAATTACAGCATTTGCCATAAGTCTTGAGCGGCTGTATTGTGTTGGACACACCAGTTCTCGTCTGGTCACTGAAGTTAAGCAACGCAAACCCACGTTAGAACCAACGTGGGTGGTTGGTAGAGAACTTTGGGTGCTGCAAATTTCCCCCTCCTATATCCCCCATGCCTACTTCCTGCTCTCCTGCGAGCAGCCTCCTAAGGGTTCAGCCTGTTTAGCTGCTTGGCTTACTCCCCAACCCGTTAGTGAAACGCAACCCCAGTTAGTACTAACATTGATGGCCGGTTAGGGAAAAGTGGGTAATGCTAATATCCAAAAATCGTCGTAACAGCGTAGTGTCTGTACACACTCTAACCATTTAAGTTGAAGGGCCCTAACATGCCAACAAATCAATTAATTGATTATTTTGAGCCAAGCAACGCAACCCCAACCAGTACTGGCATGGGTGAAGGTTTGCGAGCACTGGGTATTGCTAATACTCATTTCGTTTGTTTGTGTTTTAGGGCTCGTCAACTACAAAGTCATTAAGAGCCCTGTCCACTGCGTAGTTCTAATGCAGGGACTGCACAGACACTACACTAATGCGATGATTTTTCGGGTATTTCCTGTACCCAGTTTTCCCAAGCGGCCACCCATGTCAGTACTACCTGGGGTTGTGTTACTTAACTTCAGTGATCAGACGAGAACTGGTGTGTCCAACGCAATTTGCCAAATCGTTGTGACAGCCTAGTGTCCGGGCAGATTCTGCAGTAGGACGACGGAACTCTAATGACCATTGTAGTTGAAGGGACTTAAAACACAAACAAAACAGCCATAAGTCTTGTTGCGTAAATAAAATGTCGGGACAATCACTTTGCCAGCGATTGTATCAAAGCGTTTGTTTTGCAAGTCTTTTTCTAGTTTAGTAGGTTACCAGTGTCACCGTGGTAAGATGCAACCAAAATCAGGTTTTATTTACAATTTACTAGAGTATAAAGAGTTACATAACTGCTCTCATCTACCTACTCATACTGTTAAAACAAGAAAGTTACTCAAGAGTTAATGAAAGGATCATGCTCGTCAAGAGGCCTCGGGTAAATCGAGATTAGGCGGTGGTTATGACAACACTAACATTGTATGCAATAGCCAAGTAAACCCCGAAAAATATTTAAAATGCTGTAAGCGCCATGTGTAGGAGTGATAGCACCAGGAGATTGTAGATTTCCACTTCCTTCCTATACAATACCAGAGTCCTTGAACTGGTATTTATCTTATGTGTTCCAATCTCTAAAAAGGATGCAAGATAAAGCAACATTGCTTGTAAGCATTTACAAGAAATCGATAACCGTATTCTTAATGGATACCTCACCTTTATCTTAACCATCATTATTAAAATAATTAATAATTATTTACAAAATAAAAAAGTCAAAACGCTTCTTCACGCATATATAATGTATCATTTAATAAGCTTAGAATCGCTCATTAGTCGGAAAAGTAAATTAAAAGTGAATGGGTGGAGAACTTTTGTACACGACCCATGCACGGAGAAAGAACCCCAACGCTTTAATAACTGATCGAGTACATCGAGTATCCTCTAGGCAACTGAAAGGGTTGTGTTGTAGCATTTGGTCGACAAACAACCACATAAAACCAATCATCCAACAGTGTAACCTTGAGGCAACTTGCTCTTCTTTCTCTGTACCTCTATCCTGGCAGGCTACTTGTTGTTACTGGTTTACTGGAGGAGGAGGCTGCACGCGGGAGATGAGAAGGTAGGTATTGAGGACATAGGAGAGGAGAAATTTGCAGCACCCAACGTTCTTTACCAACCACCCATGTTGGTACTAACTTGGGTTTGCGCTGCTTAACTTCAGTGATCTCACGAGAACTGATGTGTCCAACGCAACTTGGCTGCACATGTGGTTTGTTGGTGTTTTACGGCCCTTCAACTACAAGGTCATTAGAGCCCCGTCCACAGCATAGTTCTTATGCAGAGACTGCTCAGACACTACACTAATGCGACGATTTTTGGGGTTTAGCGGCACCCAGTTTTCCCAAGCGGCCACCCATGTCAGTACTACCTGGGGTTGCGCTGCTTGACTTCAGTGATTAGACGAGAACTGGTGTATCCAACGCAATTCGCCGCTCCCCTGACAGGCTACGTTTATGGTACATCTTTTATCCACTTCGCCAAGATTAATATCAGTCATTCACCTTTCTGCTTCCTAGCCGGCCTCCCGAATTCGACTTAAGATCATTTCAAGCGGGGCAAATGTAAACAGACCGAAAATCAACAACCTTTGCAATAACAATGGGCATAAAAGTCATGTTCACGATAAAGTCTTCCATTAGTACTGACATTTCAGATTATCTGATGACAGTAAATCACAATCATCCCATCATCCCGCCTGTGGCAGGATTCGGTCTGCGGGTTCTAGCCTTTCACTCCCGCCTATCACCCACCAGTTCCCCGCCCACTCCACACTACCATATCCTTGCGGGCAATTTGAGCCCACGTCTACTTCGGCCTCCCCCTACCCAGGGTGCTTCCAACCACCTGCAACCCTGTAATTTGCATCTCGTACGCTTTACAGTACTAATTCCACAGGTTTTCCTGTAAGGTTTCGCACATTCCACGTCCCTAGTCTAAGATTAGGCCCTGTTTTGTTGTGACTGCTCTGAGTGGGAGCTCCCCAGTCATGCTTCTAGTACCCGCAGGAATATTGGACGGGTTGTCTGTGGGCGATGCCAGCCCACCCCACTGAAGACACTCTGCATAATCTGCGATGGGAGCAGAGGTCTTCACCCCTATGGTCCCGTGTGGCGGCCTCCCTACTATGCAACGGCAAGGTGAGGCAAAATTCCCAGGTGTGGAGTCCCCCAGCGAACAGTAGACCGACGATAAATAAGTATAGTAGTTGCAGCTTTGATCGGCAGCTGGTTTCGTAAAGTTACCGCCCAATATCGCCCATGGGCATCCGATCCTTCACTGGAGTTCAACCTGTTTTTGACAGCATGGGTTGGGAACGTTTGGTTAGGCTTTTTTTAGTTATGAAATTTCAGGCATTTTTGCATTGCTCCCACCTTTGGCACCAGTTTCTACACGAGTTGTTTTTGATCATTTTTAAACTCCGAATTTTGTCAGTGGTTGCCGCCCTGAAAGGGGTATTAATTGTGAACCACGTTTAAGGTGCCCACTGACGATCATGCCAAATGGAGTGGTGATTCAGTGGAGTGGAGTGTCAGGAGCGGCTGGAGTGAAGAGAAATGTTGTGGGGTCATTGACGGATGATCACTCCACTCCAATGCATCACTCCTGAATTAATAGGAGGCGGCTAGTTATCGTCTGATCACTGAAGTTAAGCAATGCATCCCGAGTTAGTACTGGCATAGGTGGCTGCTTGGGAAAACGGGATACTGTTAATATCCGAAAATCGTCACATGATGTAGCGTGTGTGCAGTCTCTGCCATAGAACTACGTCGTGGGCGGGGCTCTAATGACCTTGTAGTTGAAGGGCCCTAAAACACCATGACACCAAACCTGAATTATTATGAATTACTTTAATTCAACCACCAAATTGTTTAGTAATATTGTATTTGTTATTAATAATTTTTTGTGTTATTGATTAAGTAATTATTACAAGTGTCCTCATGGTTGAAGAATTGCTCCTTATATCAACAGCTTAATCATCAGCCATTATCAGTATGCAGAGAGAAAAAAGGTCCCATCCATCTACCACACGTGTCGAGATTGCAATGGTCCAAAATCAACAGTGATTTGGCACTCACGAACGCGCCATCGGGCCACTACATCGGTCCATCCAATCACTTTCACGCTCATGGTCGATTGGAGTGATGGACGGTTGGAGCAGAGTGAAGGATTTTTGGACAGATGGAAATCCGTCCGTTTCTCATCACTCCATCCAATCCACATGATATTATGCATTCACGATAAGTAATTGGAGTGCAGCATTCATTTTGGCGTGGAGGGATTGGAATTTCGTGATCGTCAGTGGGCACCTTTAGGTGAGCGTTGACCGATTCTTGGTCTATTGGCATTTGCCCCATTTCTCCATCACCAGAAAGACTACAACTCCCGAATTCGTGTAAACCCGAAAATGTGCTCTAAGAAGGAAATGGATTTCTTTCAGATGAAAGGCACCGCGCACCTCCACCGGATGTCATCTCTTGTCAGTAGCATTTAATCTAAGTAAATGTCGTGTCTCTTTAATGTCTCTCTGACGTGCATGTTCGATGTTGACATTATACGTGGGTAGCTCGACCGATCTAGTTTATTTAAGCAACGTGTAATTTCTAGTCTCATTGTCATCCGTATCACCTTTCTTGCATCGTTTGTTGAACCACATGACTAAGTGGACGGAAACTACTCTGTTCTACTAACAGCTTTTATTTTTATAGTGATTTTTATTTTCTCCGGCGAATTATGATGTAGCTTACGCCCTTAAAACAAATCCAGACTAGAGATCCACTACTTTTATTTAGCAACGAGCACCAAGATGACCTGTTCTCTGAAAGAACATGAAAAGAGGCAAGCAATTCAAACATACATGAAAAAAATAAACTGCAGGTTCTCAGCTGTGCAAAGTAATGGAGACATACTCTAGGCAAGTCGACTCTTCAGTGCAGGACAAGAATATTGGAATGTCAGAGTTTCATCTGTTCAGAGTTATATGTATATTTATTGTCACAGTTACCAGCTATCATTTGTTAGTTATTGCAGTTGTCAGCAGTCTCGTCTGATCACTGAAGTTAAGTCACGCAACCCCAGCTAGTACTAACATGGGTGACTGTTTGGAAACACTAGGTACCGCTAATGCCCAAAAATCTCTGCATTAGAACTGCAGTGGACGGGACGAATTATCTGAAGCTTGGGGCCTCCGAAAGCTAACAACTTCATATCTGGGCCTGTTCAGTACATCGATTTGATAGCAAGCATCTACTAACCCTTTTCCCTCCTATGGCAGGGTCAAGTACCCATCTTGTCCCTCTCAATGAATACAACGGTGATACGTTGACCTAAGCTAGGGAATACGTTGACCTAAGCTAGGGAAGTTGACCTAAGCTGGGGAATTTCATCGACTCAGAGGAGGAGACGAGCTCCTGCACCTGGAGATTTCGCTTAATCTACCTGTTGGATAGTAGAGAGTGTTTCTTTTACGCGCAAATGTCATCGTCCACCACACCGGACCTTGTTTTACTTCTCATCCGAAGTAAGGCACACTCGGGGCATCTCTCTCGCCCGAAATAAACAAACCCACCTCGGTCCAGTAGCAAACCTTGAACCATTGACGCTGTTACCGAGCACGCTACCCACTGCGCCACCGAGGCTAGATGTAGATTTGATTACTTAGCATTTTGAACATGCGCACTTCAGAACTAAATTGCGCTTGACGCCCTGCAAGTGATTGGTCTGGTACTGTATCCAAGAGTGGTCATCAGATATTCGTTGGTCACTTTTGTCCATAACTGGAACCAAAGTGCAACGTCCAGATTCTAGTTAGCTTGCAACACAATCGGGAATAGTCAAGTGCAGTAGGTTGAATTTTGGATTTGAGAAAAAACGGATGAAGTTGTTTTCCAGAGACCTCATCCCTTGCCAACACAGGACACCGACAGGGTTGAGACTACCTAAATCATGATCATATGGACGACAAGTTGACAGAATCGGCGAGGATATCTTACAAATAGTCAATCAATAATAAACCGACAACTACTGGAACTTGTAGGCATGCCAAGAATGTCTCTCTCTCTCTTTAAGAATTAAGCATCATCTTTAATGCATTTGCAGTATGTCAAGAGTCGAGACCTCCGGACCAGTCACTAAGTTACACTTCCATCATCTTTGAGCAGCCTAGCAGCGTATAACCCTATCCTAAAGACAAACGGTAGACCTCTAAGATTATAAATTCCAGTCTCTAGTACCAAGAGGTAATCCTATTAGCCAACCTGTTGCCTAGTTACCGGTAGGAATAAACGCTGGATGTAATGATCAGAAGCTAGAATTCAATTGCTGAATATACACAGAATTGGACTAATAGTTTTCATGTCTGTCTGGTGGATCTCTTAATCCATGTACTGTCATAATGATTGCATTTAGCTGGAGGTAAAGGGTTGTTCATGGATAATGGAGTGGAAATTTAATAACTAGCTTGTATAAAGCAAATATTAAACACGACATTTTTCGATAATAATTATGCAGTGCATGGGAACCCAGTTTTCAAGATTATAGGGCTCAGTCAGTAGTTCAGTAATGGTGATGGAAGACTCGGGCAATCTTTAATCCCACTTAACTCATTAATGGATTCCACATTTGCTTTGGGTGAATTGTTGATGATAAAATTATATGGTACATCTAAAAACAGGCACATAAAATTATTCCTTACAGAAAAAAAAGTACATGTGGTTAAAAACCAAACTTTAACCCCGGCCATGTACCAGTGGTTATTTGTTCCCGTGACAGCAGCGTGACTTGCAATCAAGGCTCAAACTTGAACGGAAGATGCTTTTCAAACTTGGATACAATCAATCGTTAAGTCAAGTGAAAAAATACGAAATTTAAAACTAATAAGTGTTGATAGACATTATCATTCTCGCAACATTCAATTGGCAAACTAAGACTAACGTCTAATACCTGAAAGTTCTTTTGCACTCAAGTCCAAACCCCGACCTATTCTAGGAACCCGTGCAAATGCGATCGTTTTTCTTTTTTTTTTCAAACAATGATGGCGGTTGTTCTTATTAGAGTACAAATGTTAACGTTAAGCACTGTCTTACCTTAACCGATTTCTCCTTAATTAGATACAGCACTTCAAATATCATTTGCAGTAGTTAGTGAAAAGCTTCATCCGAGCTGGTTAACAACTTATTTAGACTTGAATTTAAAATGCAGAAAGTCATCACTAATGTTATATAAGACAATGAAGAGTAGAAAAGGAAACGTCCGTTCAACTCAACAGCTGTTTAGCCTCTTAGTAACAACTCTAACAATTCGTGATATTAAATTGATCAGTATAATTAATACGTCTTTGAAAATGTGCTTAACAATGAACTGTTAAGTATTATATCTCCTTAGGTTTTATGTGCCAAAATCTATTGTATTTATTTCAATGACGTAAGCATTCTAAGAAACCGAAGGTGAACCACCACCTTAAGGGGTAGGAAGAGGGGAAAAGATGTGGTTCAAAGTTTCTCAGCACGTGGAGAAAAAAAGTCTAGATTCTCAACGCAAACTAGTTATAGCTAGTTAGAAAAAAGATATGCAGGTGTACTTTACATGATTGTAGGTAAGTCGATTTGAAAAAGTAAACTTTAAAGTGTCAGAAAGAGAGAAGCACACAGACTATGGCGATTCTAAACTTACTACTTGATAATATGAACGGGAAGCTTGTGACATTTTGGGTTATAAAGAGTAAGTTGCAAGAAGAAATTCACTGAAATCTTTGTTGATATCAGAAACGTCATCAACTTGTTCCTCTTCACGTGCTATTATTATTACTCTGTTTTAATGCAGATAAACAGCAGTTTCGATTATGAATTCTTGGTAATGGCTTGTAATAACTAGTTTCTTACCAAATTTATTCATCATGCTTCCCAGTCTTTCTCTTACGAGTCTTTTCTTTGAAATAACTGGATAGTCGAGTGAGTGGATTTACCCTCGACGTGGGTGTATGGGTATTAGTTCTAGAGTGAAGCCTGATTGTGTTCCTTGAGGGGGCGAGATGATGGTAATATTCATCAAGGATAGTCACTGAGACTAGAGAAAGAAGGTCACAAGGTTACCAAGAACCATAACCTTGTATATGCAATGTCATCACCTTGTACAAGAATCCCTTTTTTTGTACCAGGGTTTATCTTGAGTTTGGGAATGTATTTTTCTCGTCAAACTGAATTCTCAAGTGTCCCTCCCTTCAAATGAGAAGTAAGGCTTTTATCCATTGTGCGAGCCAAAGACCCGTTTTTTTTTTTGCTGAATGTAGAATTGCATAGTTTGTGGCGTAGGCCGGCATCCCCCCACAGGTTCCGCGGGTTCCAAACGCCTGACTGAGGTGTCCCTAGTCAGAGCATGTTCAATGGACCCGCGGACCCGACCCTGCCACAGGTGGAATAAACGGTATGATGATGATGATGATGATGTAGAATTGCAGTTTGCCTGCATCACTATATGTTTTACAGCTGTGTAAAATCACCATCCAGAAGCTAAGTTACTGATTCTGTCTCCCACATTTCACTCTTCCGTTTCCAAATTCCACATTCATGAGAGCTTAAAGTCGTTTCTGGGATATTGGGGTGGGTGGCAGTGGTAAATGGATAGAAACTCAGTCAACCGTAGCAATTACGATGGATAAAAATGTCAGGTTTAGGAATAGTCTTAAAGTAGTGCAGACATTTGAGGTCATCTGATGAGGGCAATTCATAAAATGTGAAATTTCAGTTTTGCTAGTTTTTCACTGAAATATTCCTGGTCCGGACTTTATGGCCATGGTGTCAGAAAGCCGTTCACTAAAATATTATATTTGCGACTGTGGGTTAGGTTGTGTTATGTATAGCTAGGCTTTTATTCGTCGTGAAGTCTCTTTCCAGCAAATTTAGGGTCCTTATTCGAAATGGAGTTTCCTGTTGCATTGTAGTTATTGTGCAGGGTTCCCATTGTACAAAAGGTGAGATACCATGCAAAATTATAACCAACAAAGCATTAATTTACCTGCCAAAAATTTCTGTTTTGGTTGTGTAATGCAGTGTTGGAAATGTGGGGTAGGCCGGCATTCCCCCATAGACAACTCAGCCAATATTTTCTGTGGGCTCCAGACGCCCGGGTGATGATGATGATTCGTCATGGGGTTTCTAGCTTTTCGCATTACCCCAACGTTTGGCATCAGGGAGCGGCGAATTGCGTTGGACACACCAGTTCTCATCTGATTACTGAAGTTAAGCACCGCAGCCCCAGCTAGTACTGACATGGGTGGCCTTGCTTCTTTCTTGTTGGTGTTTTAGGACCCTTCAACTACAAGGTCATTAGAGCCTCGTCCACAGCATAGTTCTTATGCAGAGACTGCACAGGGAGCGGCGAGTTGCGTTGGACACACCAGTTCTCGTCTGATCACTGAAGTTAAGCAACGCAAGCCCAGTTAGTACTGGCATGGGTGGTCGCTTGGGAAAGCTGGGTACTGCTAATACCCAATAATCGTCGCATTAGTGTAGTGTCTGTGCAGTATTTGCATTGGAACTATACAGTGGACTGGTCTCTAATGACCTCGTAGTTGACGGGACCTTAAACCCCAACAAACAACAAAAAGAGACTGCACAGACACTACAGTTAATACGACGATTCTTGGGTATTAGCAGTACCCAGTTTTCCCAAGCGGCCACCCACGTCAGTGCTAGCTGGGGTTGCGTTGCTTAACTTCAGGGATCAGACGAGAACTGGTGTGTCCAACGCAATTTGCCGCTCCCGACATGGGTAGCCGTGGGGTATTAGCGGTACCCAATGTTCCCAAGCGGCCACCCATGCTAGTACTAACTGGGGTTGCGTGGCATAACTTCAGTGATCAGACTACAACTGATGTGTCCAACGCAATATGCCGCTTCCAAAGAACGTCACGACTTGATAATTTTCATGTGAAGGTTGAGTGAATTTTTGTCTGTTTACATTTGCTATCCCTGAAATGACCATAACCCTTCATGGATACCAGACCGTGCTGTAGGCAGAAAAAAAAAATGACGGCAAGCAACTGTAGAACGGAAAAAATCTCAGATGTGCGACCCCTCCTCTTGGCGTTCTCCAGAGCTGACAGACCGACCTTGAATAACAAATCAAACCAAATCTCATTCAAAGGCACTCTTGAAACTCTCACACCTTCCAGACGTCGATATTTTTTTTACCTGTTGTCAAATATCAAAGGATTAATTAACCGCACCCCTCAAACTTTTTAATAGTGTCCGAGTAACAGTAATATACCGGTGGGATATGATTTTCTTAATCGTTAAGTACCTTGGACTAAGGCACATTAGGACAAGCCCATCTTCATCTTTAATTCAGTGGTAACTGTCTTGGATCTGTCTCAGCGATGCACGACTAATTAGGGACTCAGGTGTGGGATGTGGTATAAACCGTTTCGGAGGAGTTACCCAATCATGGTAATTGCTCATATTTTATCTCATAATTATATTAATATCATCCTGTTTTCCCTGGAGAACTGATGTTTTCGTTGTTCATATATTCTCCCATATTCATCGATTTCCAGCCCTGTTTTCGATGTAACGGGGGGGGGGGGGGGGACAGACACATTGCACAACACCGCAGATGCTTTTTGACCATTAGTCTTCCGAAGGGAAATGTGTCTCCATTACGACCCCTTTAATTGGTTTAGTAGCTTCCTGAGTAGGATAGGTAAAAGCTGTTCAGGCTGTCGACATACACCACATTTGAGGTCTGGTTCATCGAAACTACAGAAGTTATCCTCTCCGATTGCCTCCTAGGACACTTAGTGTTAGGGGAGCGGCGAATTGCGTTGGACACATCAGTTGTGAAGTTAAGCAGCGCAACCCCAGCTAGTACTGACATGGGTGGCCGCTTGGGAAAACTGGGTACTGCTAATACCGAAAAATCGTCGCATTAGTGTAGTGTCTGTGCAGTATCTGCATAAGAACTATACTGTGGACGGAGCCCTAATAAACCTTTGTAGTTGAAGGGCCCTAAAACAACAACAACATCTGAGTGTTAGCCTGTAATGTAATCACTCCGGAGGGGGGGGCGAGGCTTTTTGAACTACAAGACTGCGTTACACTCAAGAATTACTGGCAAAACAATGCCCTTTGTTTTTCGTGAAGGAGTAAGAGCCCATTTTTAGATGCTAGGGACTGGAGTAACAAGCAACAACTTTTTAATGACGGCTCACAGAATAGAGCATTGCTCCGTTGAATCAGCTGCAGTATCACATGGGGCTCTGTAGTGGTCCAGACTTCTCATTCCTTCTGGGTCCATGTCTAGAAAGAGTATTCGAATTCTACCAATCTTCGCCCTAATAACCAAAGTAGTTGTGGGCCCCATAAACCCAAACAACCTAATCTTATCCATGGAGCCTTGCATGTACTGCATTGAAGGAGTTTTTACCATGGCCTATTGTAAACTCTGTTGTGGAAGGACCTGTTCAAATACTTTATGTGGAACTCCATCAGAACCTAGGGAGCGGATGCATTGCGTTGGACACATCACACTGAAGTTAAGCAACGCAACCCCAGCTATTACTAGCTTGGGAACACTGGGTGCTACCAATACCCAAAAGATGTCGTAACAGTGCAGTGTCTGTGCAGACTCTGCATTCGATCTACGCAGTGGACGGGGCTTTAATGACCTTTGTAGTAGTTGAAGGGTCCTAACACAAAATAAAAGCAGCTGTATTGCGTTGGTCACACCAGTTCCCGTCTGATCACTGACGTTAAGCAACGCAAGCTCAGCTAGTACTGACATGAGTAGTCGTTCGGGAAAGCTGGGTACTGCATTAGCAGTACCCAGCTTGGGTATTAACCCAAAAATTGTCGCATTAGTGTAGTGTCTGTGCAGCCTATGCATTAGAACTATGCAGTGGACGGGTCTCTAATGACCTTGTAGCTGAAGGGACCTAAAACATCAGCGAACAACAACACAAAACAAATCCATCAGAACACAACCAATTTGTGATTGACTCAACTTTCCGCCTATTTATGGCGTAACAGGAAATTGTGAAATGCACTGATAACTAATTACTAAAGACACCAAAATGTGTTCCCAATATCTGATAAGTATGCCTTGTTTTCTGGGCCCTGCGGCAGAAGGTTACTTTTTACTGTCATGACGTTGCTTACCTGTTGTGGGTTGCTTCTTGCCAACGTAAGACTGGGATCTGTGTAGTAATTTGGGGGAAATCCGCCCTCCATCAATCTTACATGTTAGCTAACTTGTTTTCTTTTTCAAGAATGGCATGCTCAGCCCATTCACACAGTTACGACTTAGCAGATTACTAACAAGTTATGAGCACACTTCAAATAAAAACTTATGTATAAATTACAACACTAGATTATTTACTGCACGAATTTATTATTTATAAACAGGTGATTTCCTCACAGGGTCACGTTGTACCATGCTCGCGTTTTTATTCATCAACAGGTGGAAGGCTCATGATAATCATGAGATCAACTCTAGTGATAGTTTGTACTCCCAGTAAGTTAGCTTGTGGTTTCTGTCAGGTGATGTCACACTACATGCGAATGATTATCAGGTCAAGGACCATTTAAAACTCATCGCTAACCCTTCTTCCGCCGATGTCAGAGTCGGGTGTCCAGGGGCGGATCTAGGTTTTGTGGGGCCTAGGGCTTATTAAAGTCCAATAATGTTACATTAATTAAAATAAAACAAATAATACTATAAATTATCATTATTATAATATTGCTAATATTACAACTGTTAATCAAAAAGTGCTAAAAAATGTAGGATAATTCAATTTTTGTGGACCTTTGACACTTTGGGGGCCCAGGGCTTAAGTCCTATTAGTCCCTATGTAGATCCGCCCCTGCGAGTGTCCATTTTTCTCACACTGAGTGGATGGCTGTATTATGTTTGACACACCAGTTCTTGCCTGATCACTGAAGTTAAGCAACGCAAGCCCAGTTAGTACTGACATGGGTGGTCGCTTGGGAAAGCTGGGTGCTGCTAATACCCAATAATCGTCACATTAGTGTAGTGTCTGTGCAGTATATGCAGTGGACGGGTCTCTAATGACCTCGTAGTTGATGGGACCTTAAACACCAACAAACAAACAACTGAAGTTATGCGACACACTCCAGATAGTACTAGCAGGTGACCACCTGGGAACACTGGGTGCTGTTTATACCCACAAATTGTCGTAACAGTGTAGTGTCTGTGCAGACTCTGCATTAGAACTAGGCGGTGGAAAGGGGTCTAATGATCATTTAAGTTGAAGGGCCCTAAAACATCAACAAAACAAAGCATCACAATGGGGCATTTGAACGGCCTGGAGGATGGCTGGTGTTTGTGGGTATTTTAGGGCCCTTCAACTGCAAGGTCGTTAGATCCCCGTCCGCTGCTTAGTTCTGAAGGTGAAACTGCACAGACACTTCGCCAATGCGATGATCTGTGAGTATTAGCGGTACCCAGTGTTCTTGAGCGGCCACCCATGTTAGTACTACCTTGGGTTGCGCTGCTTAACTTCAGTGATGCAGAACTGGTGTGTTCAACGCAGTAACCCGCTCCGTCTGGTGGATGGTATGTTGAGCCGCCGTAACCCCTATGCTTATTTATTTTCGGCCTAGTTAGGATTCGTTGAGGCACTTTTACTCCATTAGTTCTTTTTCTTGGAGCTGACATCGTAGACATTTCCGTTTTTTTTCTGTGGTTTTTTAACGCCCTTCATTTAAAAATCATTAGAGCCCCGGATTTATTTCCTATTCGACGGTTGGCCTACTGGGGGCCCAACTCTCTCTCTCATGCGAAATATTCAACGCCAAGCGTGTACTGCTTTTGAAACTCTGAGTCAGAAGAATGCCATCATTCACGGGACGCACCCGAAATCTATTGTATGGCGTTTGAAGGAGACGGACACCCGCCCCGGTGGCGCAGTAGGCAGCACGCTCGGTAACTACGTCAGAAGTTCTAGGTTCGAGAGGTGGGTTGACTTCTTTCGGGTTGACAGAGAGGCCCCGAAGGTGCTTTCTTTCGGATGTGAAGTAAAACCGAGGTCCCGTGTGATGTACGGCGGCATTTGCACGTTAAAGAGACCTCTCTACTATGCAACAGGTAGATGAGGCAAAATTTGGAGGTGGAGGAGCTCGCCTTCCGGCTTTAGTGAAATGCCCCAACGAACAGCAGACCGAAGATATACACGCATAGGGGTTGCAGCATTGGTCAGCAACCGGAGTTGTTGTTTGTTGGTGTTTTAGGGCCCTTCAACTACAAAGGTCATTAGAGACCCGTCCACTGTGTAGTTCTTATGCAGAGACTGCACAGACACTACACTAATGCAGCGATTTTTGGGCATTAGCAGTACCCAGTTTTCCCAAGCGGCCACCCATGTCAGTACTAGCTGGGGTTGTGCTGCTTAACTTCAGTGATCAGACGAGAACTGGGCACCCGACCCTGCGATAGTCGGGCAAGGGTTAGGAGTTGCATTTGTTTGAAGGAGGAGGAGGTGATATAGCCAATCTCTTGGTATGAAGTTCAGTTTTCGGCAATGTCGCTGTGTTGATTTTGGGTCTCTGCAGTTCTTCTTTATCTTGAACCAGAATATCCTACAGGTAGAATTACGATAGACTCGTAAGTGAAGGGATGACGTCATTTTCTTCAGTGGTATTTTGAGCTCAGATTTGATCCCTTGTGTTTAATAATAGATCTGTTTGTTTTAATAATTACATAAGAAACGAAATTCGTTTTGTGACGCCATTAGCAGTGTTGTTGGATTTTGTGATCTATCAACTACTGTATATAGTAGTGTTAAACAAGGCGTAACATGGCGCAATGCGGATCGACAGCCCGAGAGTTCGCACGATGCATTGAAGTGCTTAAATATAAAGTAGTAGCGCACTATAAATGTTAAAAATATTGGTTCTAAAGTTCTACATTTGAGAAGCTAGTGCAGTTATTATTTTTAATCACTGTGAGAGTAATTGCAGCATTACCATTTAGTATCTTAGTGATAGCGAACTAAAAATAGCCTACTTTCACTATGTTGTAATCCGCTTGTTTTTAGTTTCGCACTCTGTAGTTGCCGTCCATAAACTAATTAATATTAATTTTTAAATTAATCTATGGAACTCCCAACTTTCTCGCGATGATTTATTTTATGGACATCTTGAATTGGTTGTTGGTGATTTAGGGTCAGATTTCAAGATGGAATTTTCAAGGTCACTAGGTTAGGTGGGTTTGTTTATTGACTGCTGTCAAGTTCTGGGACAATTCACTGTTTTGGGCGGTGGGGAATAAGCACCTCATCCAAGGTCTCGTGTAGGAATGCAGTGTACCCATAAAAGAATTCTGATAAGTGAATATCTGTGTTGGGGCTTAGTCACATGGTTCTGATTTGAACATACGATGGCATTGACCGACGCCAAATACATAAGTGAGGTCTAAGGTTTTTACACCCTTGATCTACACATTTCTTTTTTGATTTGAAATGGTTCTGTGTCCTGCAGGTCATGATTACCACATGTGATCAAAATGGAACATTTCCATTTCTTAACATGAAACACACTTCAGTTCTACTTACAGGTCCTTTTCGTTTGTTGGTGTTTTACGGCCCTTCAACTTCAAAGGTCATTAGAGCCCCGTTCAGTGCTTAGTTCTAATGCAGAGACTGCACAGACGCTAAGCTGATGCGACGGCATTTTGAGGTCCTTTAGGTTAATTTATTACTTAGGAGTAAAGGCATCAACTGTTGGGGACATTTCAACTCGTCTGATGAGCTGTGGTGTGGAACTGGGGTTTTCAGCACCCGGAGAGAGAGAGAGAGAGAGAGAGAGAGAGAGAGAGAGAGATAGACAGAGAGAGACGGAGAGAGAGACAGAGAGAGAGACAGAGAGAGACATAGAGACGCAGAGACGCAGAGAGAGAGAGACGCAGACAGAGACGCAGACAGAGAGACAGACAGAGA
>JAAFCE010009109.1:11890160-11997683 GCA_013389805.1 Trigoniulus corallinus
CAGAGAGAGAGAGAGACGCAGAGAGAGAGAGACGCAGAGAGAGAGAGAGACAGAGAGAGAGACAGAGACAGACAGTTTTCCCCTCCCGGCCCCCTCATGACAAGGTGTGAATTTTTTCCTGGTCATTGGTGGTTTAGAGCCCTTCAACTACCAGGTCATTAGAGCCCCGTCCACTGCGTAGTTCTAATACAGAAACTGCACAGACACTACACTAATGCGTTGATTTTTGGGTATTTGCGGTACCCAGTTTTCCCAATCGGCCACCCATGCAAGATGTGAGCCACAAGGGGGATGGTTCGTCGTGTTTTCCTGGATATTTTTCAGTTTTAAAACATAAAAACCTTCATTTCAAGGCATATTTTTAGGGTTTTCGTAATTACGTAACATCAACTTGGCGCCCCCAGATTGTACCCCCGGGGAAAGCTGTCCCCCTTTCTCCCCTAAGCTACGCTACTGCTGATGAGGGCAAATCATAAACCATTCAACATTCGCTTATTTAGTTTCTAACTGCTTTTCTCCTGTTTTTGATTGTATGGCGTAGGTTAGGCTAGGTTAAAAATATTTGAGGTTCACTTTTATTTTAACTGCTCCCCCTGATGCGCCCCTGCATAGGCGGGAAAAGGGCTAGGAGTCGTTTTCCTCTTGAAGTTTTCAAAGGACCTCTCTAGTTGACGATTGGCTACATTTCTCTGTCCACATGTATTCCCCAAATTCTGAAATAACCATAACCCATTTTGATCTTTGGAGACCCTTCTATAGGGACCCATCCTAACCTTCCGACCATTGGCCCGCAGAAGATTATCTCGTCTGATCACTGAAGTTAAGCAACGCAAGCCCAGTTAGTACTGACATGGGTGGTCGCTCGGGAAAGCTGAGTACTGCTAATACCCAATAATCGTCGCATTAGTGTAGTGTCTGTGCAGTCTCTGCATCAGAACTATACAGTGGACGGGTCTCTAATGACCTTGTAGTTGACGGGACCTTAAACTCCAACAAACAACAACGCAGAAGATTAGCCCACGCTCAAACTCCTGAATGCTGGAATGGAGAGGAAGTTATGAGAAATATGACTTTATTTATACTGTAGACAATAACTTTGATTTATTTCAGGCATACGAATAATTTATTATCAATGTCAAAATGACGTTAAACTTTGTATAGACTTTATGCAAGCTATGGATGTCCTTAGTCCCTAAACTGGATTGAACCTGAAATAGTTTTATGTTGCAATGTCGAAATTTGAGAGGCCGACAACTGCTTCTCACTATGTATACGTTAGGGAAAGGATTTAATGTTTTTGGGAGGAATTCTACATCCTAATAAATTTGATACCAACATTATGACAATGATGATGATTACTGCCGAATGGTGGAAATGCTTGCCAGAGTGAGGCTGTTAAAGATGAAATATTGATGGCTACCACACAAAGCAGGTTTCAGTCAATTTCAACTGGTGTACATTTATTGTCGTTTTGTTGCCTACTCACTTGATGGGCATTCCACCTAGCAAGAGGTTGATTTTCTCTAATCTACTCATTTCACGTGAATATTGATTTATACTGCAGATGAATGAATGCTAATCTGATGCAACATGCGACTTGTGATTGGTTATTGATGCAAGGTCAAGGTTGCACTGAAGTACCGAATATCAAAGTCAAAATATTATTTCAATGATAATGTACATATAATTAGAACTTGTCATCATTGTACTTTAAATTATATAGTTTTCTCCTCTTCTCTCTCCATTCCATCCCTATTCTTGCCTTCCGCTCCCGTGTGAAAACTGGTTTTCGAAAAGGACCTTTCAATGGCCTGCAGCCTCCTAGTAGCGTAAAACCTGGGGAGCAGTTTTTCACCTGTAAAGAGCGGCAAGTTGCGTTGGACACACCAGTTCTCGTCTGATCACTGAAGTTAAGCAACGCAAGCCCAGTTAGTACTGACATGGGTGGTCGCTCGGGAAAGCTGGGTACTGCTAATACCCAATAATCGTCGCAGTAGTATAGTGTCTGTGCAGTATATGCATTAGAACTATGCAGTGGACGGGTCTCTAATGACCTTGTAGTTGACGGGACCTTAAACTCCAACAAACAACAACAACAATTCACCTGTAAATATCGTACCACCGTGTGGTAATCCTTGTCTTGAAACATCCGACTGGGGATTGAGTGCCAATCGACTTTAGGTTACTTCATGGGGAGAAGGGGCGAATGGAAATGGATACTCAATCGAACAGCCTTCAGCTAGTGCAGGCATTTCAGGCCGTCGAATTAAGACAAGTAGGGCCTAATCATCATCTCACCCTTATTCCGCCTACCGCAGGGTCGGGTCTGCGGGTTCTAATCCTCCACTCTCGTCTATTCCCAACCAGGCTTTCATCCACCCCGCATGCAATCATGTCCCTCTGGACAACCTGCTCCCACGTCCGCTTGGGTCTCCCCCTACTCATGATGCCACTCAGAATACACCATGTGAGCTCCTCCTCCCCCCTTCTCATCACATGCCCATACCACCTCAATCTCTTTTCTCTCATCTTCTCCGCAATGTCTCCCACCCCCAAGCTGTCTCTAACGTACTCGTTACGGACTCTGTCCACTGTCATGTAACGCAGCATTCGCATCTCGGCGACTTGCATTCTCCTCTGGTGGTTCTTCCTCACTGCCCAGCACTCTTATCCATGTAGCATGGCGGGCCTAACTACAGTTTTATAAACCTTACCTTTCAACTTTATTGGGACTCTGCAGTCGCACAGCACCCCGCATGCCTGTCTCCACTTTAGCCATCCTGCATTGATTCTGTGGGTAACGTCGGAGTCGATTTCACCATTGCTCTGAAACACTGATCCTAGATACCTAAACTCTTTCACTGCTGGTATCACCTCATTTCCACAGTTAACTACACCCCCTTGGTCCTGGCCACTCCAACTTAAAGCTAAGTACTCTGTTTTCTTCATGTTCACCTTCAGCCCCCCCCCTTTACCATTGCTGTTGTAATGTCCCTTAAGCCCTGCTGAACCTCCTCTTGGGACTCCTCTAACCTTCCTACATCGTGTGCAAATACCAAGCACTGGGGGCCCATTCCCCTATTCCTGTCAGCAGGTCATCCATCGCCAAAGCAAATAGATATGGACTGAGAGCTGATCCCTGATGAAGCCCTACCTTCACCTTGAAGCTACCGGTATTCCCCCATGCTGTCCTCACCCTAGTAGTGGAACCATCATACATATCCTGTATTATTCTGATATTCCCCTCATCCACTCCTTTTTTTCTCAGAACATCCCATACCATCTGTCGTGGGACACTGTCATAGGCCTTCTTTAGTTCAACAAAGATCGTGTGCAGATCCTTCTTTACTGCTCTATGTTTCTCCACCATCTGTCGTAGAATAAAGATGCGTTCCGTTGTCGACCTACCGGGCATCAACCCAAACTGGTTTCCTCGGACACTCATACCATTTCTGAGGCGACCCTCTATGACCCTCTCCCACAGCATCATAGAATGGCTCATTAGCTTAATGCCTCTATAGTTCCCACAGTCCTGGGTGTCACCTTTGCCCTTGAACAGTGGGACAATCCAACTCTCCCGCCATGCAGATGGCATTCGGTCACCACTGGCTATTTTATTAAAAAGCTTCCCCAGCCATGTAATTCCTGTGGTCCATGGTCCTTGGACCATGGCGCACGTCTTTCGCTGAAATTCTCCCGTTGCTGATTGTGTGGGCCAGTGGCGTCACTAAGGGGTGCACCGGGTAACACAACTCGCACCATGACAAATGGGATGACACCAAAGCAGAAGCGGCTTTTCCCGGAGAGGGGGTGACACCATAGCGTCACCGCACCGGGTGACGCCAACCCTAGTGATACCACTGGTGTGGGCTAAATTAGGTTCATTTACAGTAGGTTCGGTTGGGCTAGTTTAGGTTCTTTCTAGCATTTTGGACTTTTATTCGTTAGGAAGTTTCTAGCAATTCTGCATTTCTCCAACATTTGCCACCCATTTCTGTGGCTGTACTTTCTTAATGTAATGATTTCTGCAATGAATTTCGGGAACGGCAAATTGCTTCGGGCACACTAGTTCTCCTCTGATCACTGAAGTTAAGCAACGCAACTCCCGCTAGTACTGACATGGGTGGCCGCTTGGGAAAACTCGGTGCTGTTAATAGGGAGCGTGAGTTACACGTTGCGTACAACGTACACCGACGCAAAGCAGACGATTTCCATACTGCGCAGATGCAACATTCCTAATAGGGGCATGTGCACCTGCGCAGTACGCAATTCGTCTGCTTTATGTCGGTGCAAGTTGAACACCGACGTGTAACTCAAGCTCCCTATTATCCAAAAATCGTCACATTAGTGTAGTGTTTGTGCAATTTCTGCATTAGAACTACGCAGTGGACGGAGCTGTAGTGAACGATGTAGTTAAACGGCCCTAAAACACCAACTAAGAAACAACCATTAATAAATTGCTTTTACATATTTTATGACTTGTCCCTCTCCGGTATACGTTGAAAGGAGTCTTTTCGTACACACTACAAAGCAAGGCATACGTGGGGCTCCTGTTTTTTTTCCCGAAAGAAGCCACTTACCATGACCAGGATAGAACCTGGCAGCCACTTATTCTAAACCAAGCATGATACCATCGAGTCGCCGTCCAATCTTCGCCATTGCCAAAATGCATGAGGATTCTTTCCTTTTGTGGCAAATTTTGATCTCGCTTTCTCCGTACCTCCATGTCTAATTAGAACTTGTCATCATTGCACTTTAAATGATAGGGCCTATAGTTTTCTCCTCTTCTCCCAAGAGCAGGCCCGCAATCTGTTCTTGGAGCAGCCGAGTAGCCCACAATACAAGAAAGGTTGGACAACCCTACTATAGAATATTTAATTACTGTTTATTGATATTATGTGAAAAGTACATTTGCTAGTGAATGCAGCATGAGCTGGTTGATAAGCAGCACTTTAACGATGGTTCCGTGACAACTCATCTGTACCTCCTTCCCCTCTCTCTCTCTCGTAAATGCATTTAATGTTTAGCAGAAACATACGAAGTAACGATGTTAGCAACTGCTTGCTACTTTACTAGATTAAATAGAGGACTGCATGACTGGCAAGTTGCGTTTGTTGTGGTCACTAATAACATGCCATTTTCATTGTTGTTATCAAAGTATGTCACCGCCTGACATGTTGACAACGCTTTTAAGACTTTATTCGCACTGTAAATGTGTTTGTGTTAAAGAAGAAAACCCGCTTCGGTTCCGCAGAGGCAGCGTGTTGAACTACTGCGTCAGTGGTTTCAACTTCGATCCTGAACTGAGGTGGTTTTTTTTCTTTGGGGCAAGAGAGACCTCCAATGCACCTACCGTCAAAAGGGACGTAAAGCCGCTGTCCCCGTGTTGCATGTACCCTGTCACCTGCACGTAACAGAACCCTATGCGTAATTCAGCGGCCTTCAAACTTTGTCGACTCAAGGAACCCTTAGAACTATAAGGTTGTTTCGGGGTACCCCATCCCACCATTCAACAAATAGCCTATACCTCGCCGCTGCGAACGATTCGGCAGTCCACACAGGAAGGTTCTGATTAATTTCCAAATATAACTAAGACTTTCTTTATATTTTTTAGTTAATAAACACTAATCAGCTAGTGTGAGTGCTTTATAAGTTTTTCGAATTTTTTTTTTGACTAGAGATGTACTGCGGAATCCCGGGGTTCCGTGGATTTGTTTGTTTGTTGGTGTTTTAGGGCCCTTCAACTACAAGGCCATTAGAGCCCCGTCCACTGTGTAGTTCTGATGCAGAGACTGCGCAGACACTGCAGTAATGTGACGATTTTTGAATACTAGCAATACCCAGTATTCCCAAGCGATCACCCATGTCAGTACTAACTGGGGTTGCGTTGCTTAACTTCAGTGATCAGACGAGAACTGGTGTGTCCAACGCAATTTGCCGCTCCCCGGGTTCCTTGGAACACAGTTTGAAGACCACTACTGGTGTAGTTCGACAAACTTTTTCTGGTGTAAGAACTCGCATCCTAGCGTCGCAAAAGTAACTCCTAACCGTTTTCCCGCCTATGGTAGCGTCGGGTGCCCATCTTGTCCCCATCCGTTTCCATCGGTCTACTGTTCAGTAGTACATGTCTGTTAGTATAGTATGCTAACGGGTTGGGTAGTCAGCCAAGCAGCCATAACGGGTCGGACCCTGTGGAGGAGATAGGGGTAGGGGATGTAGGAGAGGGGAACTTAGCAGCACCCAACGTTTGCTTCCAACCACCCATGTTGGTATTAACTTGGTTTGCGTTGCTTAACTTCAGTGAGCTGACGAGAACTGGTGTGTCCAACGCAACTCAGCCGCTCTACAACGCAACCCAGCCGCTCTGCAACTTTGGGAAATTCTACTGACGTAAGGGGGCGAGCTCCTACACCTGGAAATTTTGCCGCATCTACCGGTTGCATAGTAGAGAGGGTTCATTTACCTGCAAATGCCATCGTACACCACACGGGACCTCGGCTTTACTTCTCATCCAAAAGAAGGCGCACTCGTGGCCTCTCTCTCTCTCGCCCAAAAGAAGCCAACCCACCTCGGTCTAGTATCGAACCTAGAACTACTGACGTACTTACCGGGCGTGCTACCCACTGCGCCACCGAAGAGGGATCCAACTCGTCTTCTAGCGTCGGTGGAGCAAAAATGCCCCGAGGGAGAAATATTGGCCGACTTTAAATAAGAGTAGGAGTTGCACTTATTAATGGCAACCGGCTGTGTAAAATACTGTCCAAAAGATCACTATGTCCCATCATCATCATCATCTCACCCTTCTCTCGCCTGAGGCAGGGTCGGGTCTGCGGGTTCTGATCCTCCACTCCCGCCTATCCCCCACCAGGTCCCCATCCACCCCACACGCCTCCATGTCCCTCTGCACCACCTCCGCCCACGTCCGTTTTGGTCTTCCTCTACCCCTGGTGCCCCCAATCACCCTCAGTCCCGTAATGGCCCTAATAAGCTCCTCCTCTCCCCTTCTCCTAACATGTCCATACCACCTCAACCGATTCTCCCTCATCCCTTAGTGATCTCCAAAAGATCACTATGTCCCAATGAGAGAAAAATGGACAGCCGATGGGGCCGTGCATATAAAAGGATATGCTGACTTTGGTACTTCACTTAATATTGTACCTGATTGGTGAATCAATGGTTGTAGGTTCGATACTGATCAAGGCAGAGCGGCTTATTGCGTTGGACACACCAGTTCTCGTCTGATCACTGAAGTTAAGCAACGCAACCCCAGTCCCAGTTAGTACTGACATGGGTGTAGTGTCTGTCCAGTCTCTGCATTAGAACTACGCAGTGGACGGGGCTCTAATGACCTTGTAGTTGAAGGGCCCTGAAACACCAACAAACCAATCAAGACAGATTACTTCTTTCCAAAGTTCCCCATATGTTTTCTTTTACCAAAGAGACAAATCGGTACGTTGGTTAGGAATGGTGATGACTGATGTGTTACGGTTCAATACTGGCAGGGAGGGCGAGTTGTCAATCACGTCTCTTGGCTGTTAGGGGCGTTTGACAGAGAACCTTGCGAGAGAGCTTGAGTATGACGATTTGAAAATTCATGGTTCAATTCGGGTGTTTCCATTCTAAGTTTTTTTGTCGTCAAGTCACCAACGGTCGATGTAATATTTTTTGAGCTGAATAAAACAAGAGGGTCCCTTGTCGAAATAGAGCAATTGGTATAGAGTTAGACAGCAAATTTATAGGTCTCTTGTTGAGTTATGAATTTTTTTTTATGAGTCAGAATGTCTAGAACGATTTATTATATTATGTCCTAGTCTGAAAGGGTGTCCTTTGACATTTCAGACCGAAATACTGCAGTTCAATTGGAGAAGAATGATGTGTAAATTTAGCCATCTTGGTATCATAATGGGATTTGTTAACTTCAGATTTAATTTTTAATGTCTCACATTTGAAATTATAGCACTTGAAAAGGCTAATTAGATGTGATGAAATTTTTTTTTCTACAATTGATACAGTAGCCTACTTCTGAATGAAATCAAAAATTGGTGAATGGTGCTCTAAAAATCTTTGTAGTAAATAAATATTTAATGATTTAGTTAATGTTGTCGTATTATTTGGCAGATGTCTGAGAATTTGTAAGCTTTGTTGTCACATGCAGAGAATTGCACTGAGTATTTGCGATGCATTGAAATTTGAAGTAATCGATTGAAATGGAAACAAGATGCTAAAATTAAACTTCGTTTTCCATGTTGCCATTAATTCGATGTCATGAATGTCATTTGCTTTAAAATGTGCTAGTCTATTGTATCCATTTATGTGCTACCGTTATATCCAAATGACCTCAAGTAGCTCAACAATGGCACCAACAGTCAGCCTGCCAACATTGCGATCATACAGTTCCGGAACTGTCATTACAGTATTTCGGAAACTGTATTGAAATGAAAATTTGCAGAGTGAAAAATATTTTTAATGAGCACGCCCTTATCCCACGTATGGCAGGGTCGGTTCCGCGGGTTTTTAGTCGTGATGAACATGCTCTGACTGGGGGAACCCCTGTTAACTCATAAAATATTAACCATTTCGCATTTACATATAAAGTGGCGGAGGGCAACTTCAGTATTTCAAATGAGTGTTCTACAATTTTTCTCCATTTTTGAGTTCTTTGCCGAAAATTCTTGTCCCTCTCAATCAGCGGTCTTCAAACTGTGTTCCTCGGAACCCCAGGGTTCCGCAATACATCTATGGGGGTTCCGCAAGTCAAAATGATAATTCGTTAGCAGCAGCAAGATGTACTTTTCTAAAGGTGGGATGCGGTCCCCCAAAACATCAAATAGTTCTAAGGGTTCCGTGAGTCTACAAAGTTTGAAGACCACTGCTCTAAATGGACACATCGGTGATGTATTGGATGGTGTTTTCCACACCCGGCTGCCCACCAAAGCTACAACCCCTATGCTTATTTATCGTCGGCCTACTGTTCATTGGGGCACTGCACCAACGCCAGGGGCAAGCTCCTACATCTGGGAATTTTACCTAATCTACCCGTTGCATAGTAGAGAGGGTTCTTTTGACCCAAAGACATCGTACACCACATGGGAACTCGATTTTACTTCTCATCCGAAAGAAAGCGGGGAGCGACGAGTCGCGGTGGACACACCAGTTCTCGTCGGATCACTGAAGTTAAGCAACGCAACCCCAGGTAGTACCGACATGGGTGGCCGCTTGTGAAAACTGGGTACTGCTAATGCCCAAAAATCGTCGCATTAGTGTAGTGTCGGTGCAGTCTCTGCATAAGAACTATGCTGTGGACGGGGCTCTAATGGCCTTGTAGTTGAAGGGCCCTAAAACACCTACAAACAATAACAACGAAAGAAAGCGCATCTATCGCCCGAACGAAGTCGATCCACCTCGAGCGCACCTAGAACCACTGGCGTATGCCTGGTTCCGTATACCCACGCGCTAACGCTTTTACCGTTGAATCAGACGACACAGCACAAAAATGGTGACGTCACACTGCTACTTGGGGTGTCGCAGAGCAGCTATGCGGGACGGTAGTTGAGTTGACCAGTGGTCAACTCACATAGCGTCCCGCACGTCACACTGCGTTCTGATTGGCTGGCGGTTGAGCTGTCTGCTTCAAAAATGGCGGAGGATAATGTAAGACATGACGGCGGCGTGCGGTGACTCCAAATAAAGCGCTGCACTTAAGGAATTGCGCTGGCGGTCCTTCACAACGCACTAGCACAAAAAGTCATCAAAATGTCATCAGTGGCGACGTGATTAGCGTTGAAGTGCGGTGATACGGAACTAGGCAGTAGTTACCGAGCACGCTACCCACTGCGCCACCGAGGCGGGATTAAAAATGTTTCGAACAGAGGCGTCGCTAGGGTTGGCGTTACCCGGTACGTTCACGCCATGGGCCCCCCTCTCCCTCTTTGTTCCTTCTGTTTTGATGCCACCCTATTTGTCATGTTATGAGTGGTGTCACCAGGTGCGGCCTGCACCCTCCGCACCCCCTAATGACGCCATTTTTTTGAAATGATGCAAAAATAAAGCAAAAAAATTGTAAGGCCCCCAATTTAGAGTGTGCCGTCCGCCTTCTCTGAGGTGGCAGCAGGACATCGGATTCTGCGAACTTATAAATAGCAGTGGTTAGGCCGGCTATGCTATAGGGATCAGAGTGTTGGAAATGAAATGCGAATGCTGCGGCACATGGGTGGGTTGTCGAGAGGAGAGAGAAATTAGGAATACCGGTATATTAGAGTTGGTTTGGCGCTGAGGATCAGCGTGGAAAAGATGAGAAAGAATAGATTGAGGTGGTGTGGTGGGAGTTAGGCGGGAATGGAGTGACCGGAGCCCGCAGACTCGACCCTGTCACAGGCGGGATAAGGATATGATGATGACTGTATGGAATTTTTCATTTAACGCATGGGTTACGAAATGACTGACCGTTGTTGAACTTTATGATCGCACTGTATAATGGCAGACTGTGTAGTGTGCTGTGTGTGTGTGTTTTGCATCTTGACTTTGATGAATTCCCATGAGATTTCAACGTTGAAACCACGAAACATTTTGTGTCGCAGCTGAATTTTTTCATTGTTGATATTTGACAGCTTTTGTTAATATCAAAATGTTTCACCAACATAAGTAGGCCCTATTGTAGTTAAATATGTGTGCGAATGTGACATCGATTCATGATGACACAGTTGCTACTACTGGAGAAATTTCTAATGACACAGCAGAGCTTTAATCAACTTTTCAGACTACAGTTCAGATTTTTGAAAATCATATTTCAAATGTAGCAACACAAATTGAGATAGACGACATTTCTTCTACTTGCAGTGAATTACAGTTTCGCAGTTTCTATGATTAATTCTACAATTAGGAATGAGTATATTGGAAGTAGCCTGGGGGTGGGGTACATCGCGGAAAAAAATGAAGGAGAGTAGGTTTAGTTGGTATGAACACCTAATGAGAAGAGGGAAGGAGGAGCTCGTGAGGTCCATTTCAGGAATGCAAGTGGTTCGAAGCACCCAGGGCAGGCGGAGACCAAAGCAGACGTGGGAGCAGGTTGTCCTTAAGGCAAGGCGCAAAATGAGACGCAGGGTGACGCTGGTGGCGAAGGTGACGCAGGGTGTAGCATCGCTGCGAAATTCTGCTAGCAGTCATTCACCGCACATTGAATCGCAGTTTGTCACCATACTGGTGTGAAATCTGCATCAAATAGTCAGAGAACTTCTCTGCTTCGCGCCGCTTTTTGTTATTGTCACGCCAACTTCACGCAGGAAACTGCGGCATTGGCACTGCGCTCCGCAGGCACTGAGTCACGTCACCCTGCGACTTAACATGCGCAACTACATACTATCATGTAAGCCGCAGAAATTTATGGTGAGTCACCCTGCGTCACCTGCGGAGACTGGGCCTAAGAATATGGTAGTGTGTGGGGTGGTCGGGGACCTAGTGGAAGATAGACGGTAGTGGACAGCTAGAACCCATATAACCGACCCTGCCACGGGCGGATGAGGGTATGATGATAAATTTTTATGGTTAATTCAATGACACTGAAATGCTGAAGAAAACGCTATTTGTTTGGTTGGTGTTTTATGGCCCTTGAACTGTAATGGGCATTAAAGTCCCCTCCACTGCGTAGTTTTAATGCAGAATCTGCAGACACTTTGCTGTTAGGACGTGTTTTGTATATCAGCAATACCCAGCAATACGTTGGGTGCTGCAAACTTGCCCTATCCTACATCCCCTACACCTGGCTCCTCCTCTCCCGCGAGCAGCCTCCTAACGGTTCGGCCTGTTATGGCTGCTTGGCTTACTCCCCAACCCGATAGTGGAGCATAGACCATAGTCCTACCGTAGCTGGGGTTGCGTTGCATAACCAGGCATCGCTGAAAGTCGCCCACGTTACTCAGATGTTAGTATGTTAATCCAAACAGGTTGGGGAGTCGGCCAAGCAGTCATAATGGGTAGGACTCTGTGGAATCTTCTCGCGGGTAAGGGGGAGGTAGGAGATGGGAAATTAGTAGCACCCAATGTTCCCAACGAACCACCCATGTCACTAGTGGGTGGTTCGTGTTGAGTAGTGGTGCTATCCAGGCTTTGTCTTCACTAGCAGTCCGTTTGAAAAGTTTCCCACACGTCAGTGGGAACTCTGTCTGGACCTACAGGGAGCGGCGAGTTGCGTTGGACACACCAGTTCTCGTCGGATCACTGAAGTTAAGCAACGCAAGCCCAGTTAGTACTGACATGGGTGGTCGCTCGGGAAAGCTGGGTACTGCTAATACCCAATAATCGTCGCATTAGTGTAGTGTCTGTGCAGTCTATGCATTAGAACTACGCAATGGACGGGTCTCTAATGACCTTGTTGTTGACGGGACCTTAAACACCAACAAACGAACGAACTGGACCTACAGCTGTTCGACCTTTCATCTTAGGAGCCCTGAGTACTTCAAAATTATCGCTGTATCTCAATGGGAAAAATGAGAATTCGACCGTGCCATAGATGGGAAAAGGGGTCAATTTCTACCAAAAATGGGTTGCCTTCTCATAATTTCTAGACTTCAAGGCAGTTGCACAGACAAGTCGTAAGCAGAAATGCAAAAAACTAAGTAACAGAAATCTACAACATAAAAAATCAGACGTTAGGTGGATAGTTACCCACTTGACGTCATAACCCTTTTGAGGGGGTTTAATTCTCTACGGAGAACTAAGGAGGTACATTAAGAGCACGATATTCGTCTGGCCTTTTTCTAAAATGATTATTTTGAAGTGAAATTTTCTGTAGCTTTTGGAAATTGAATACGGCAAGTCTATTTTGATCTCTCATATTTGAACTTGTTTATTTAATCCCAAATCCATTAATCTTAAGTAAGGCAACCATTTTTTACTCTTCTTTGCGTATGAGGCCTATGGTATGTCTGAGTACTTGCTATCTATACTTGAGGGCAAAACTAATTGGATGAGTTTGTCAATTATTTCTGCAGAATGAATTTTCTGAAGTAGTAGTAGTAGTTGTTATGGTAGTACATGGGAACAGTAGTGCCTGTGCAACGGAAATAAATTCCCCTACTTATGCCTGAAGTGGTGATGTGTGTGGTTTGGCAATGTCTTCACTTTTATTGAATGATATTTTTTTTTAAAAAAAATGCTGGATCATAAATAGCCTGGAGTGCACAAAAACCACTCTGTCTTTGAGATGTGCTGCTGTCGTATTTATCTTTGTGATGGTATGCGAGATTTTGAGGTTGCCAGGAACCGAAAATAACCATTTAGATTGTATTTCTAATATTGAACACACTTGAATGATATGTCATACAGCTTAGAATTCAATAAAAGTTGTGTATCGATTTCATTCACTAAAGTGTGTGCCCGTGTTTTCACTTCGATATTGCGATTCCGCTGAGTCAACTTTGCCTTCTTCAGATACTGACGATAACACACGAGCATTGTTTTTAAAGCGGAGCTTCCACTTAAAAGGTTCCCTTAACCGAGAAGATGGCTTTCTAATGATTATTTCTTCAAGAAGTAATGGTCCTGCTCCTTTACCTACCGAATTTTATGTCTTTATGTGCTGGCTTGTGTGCCCTTTTCTGCCGAGTTAAATTTTTTTGTTGGTGTTTTACGGCTCTACGTCCGCCGTGGTAGCACGTTTGATAACTGCGTCAATAGTTCTAGGTTCGACACTGAACCGAGGTGGGCTGGCTTCTTTCGGGCGAGTGTGCCTTCTTTCGGATGAGAAGTAAAACCGACGTCCCGTGTGGTATACGATGACATTTGCACGTAAAAGAACCCTCTCTACCATGCAACGGGTAGATGAGGCAAAATCTCCAGGTGTAGGCGCTCGGTGGAGTGTCCCAACGAACAGTAGACCAACGATAAATAATCATAGGGGTTGCAGTTTTGGTCGGCAACCGGCTGTGGAAAAACACTGTCCAATAGATCGCCCTGGTGTCCATTCAGAGGGACAAGATGCGTAGGGTTAGGAGTTAGTAGATTGTTAGGCCCACGGGTTGGGAAGTCGGCCAAACAGCCATAACAGGCCGGGCCTTGTGAAGGCTGCTTGCAGGTGGGCAGGGCCGGCCATCCGGGGGGTGCATTGCACCCGGGTCCCGCGATTGAAGGGGGCCCCATCATCAGTACCCATCAGGACCCAGATCATTGAAGGGGGCCCCATCATCAGTACCCATCAGGACCCAGATCATTGCTAATATTAAAAGTTTAATACGTCATTGTAGGGGCAACGTCCCTCATTCGACCCTGCCAATGCAACATAACTCGGCGGTCTTCAAACTGTGGGTTCCGCGAGTCAAAATGAAAATTCGTTGGCAGCGGCAAGAAATACTTTTCTAATGGTGGGATTGGATTCCCCTAAAACATCTTATAGTTCTAAGGGTTCCGTGAGTCGACAAAGTTTGAAGACCACTGACATAACCTAAACGTAACCTAACAACCCAGTCATTGAACTACATCAGGGTTGCACAACCTTTCTGGTGTTGTGGGTCACTCGGCTGCTTCATGAACTGATTGCCAACGGGTGAAGATAACGTTAGGTGTTACATAGCAGGTAGGCTATCATGCATAATGAGAAATGATGCACCATGGGCGACGGGTTGGACAACCCAGAATTAGAGGCTAAGCGTCAATAATTTAATAATGCTATTATTTGGGGTTGTTAAAACCAAAATACCTTTAATAATCAGAAGTGTAATAAAAAAATATAATGACACAGGTCCAACTGAAAATGTTCCAAGGTGTGGACGTCCACATAAGCTTTCAGACCAACTCATAAATGCAACGGCGACATATTAGGACAAATGGCATCATCCAAAAATGCAATATCAGAATGGGATAGGAAGGCATCTAAGAGGAGTCCATTTACTCTGAATCCTTTTATTTTTCATTTCGGAAAAATATTTTGGGGCCCCAAAAGGATTTTTGCACCCGGGCCCCTTTATAGAGAAGGCCGGCCTTGGAGGCAGGCAGGAGTGGGGGATGTAGGAGAGGGGAAATGTTCCTAACCAACCACCCATGTCGGTACTTACTTGGGTTGCTTTGCTTAATTTCAGTGATCTGACGAGAACTGGTGTGGTCAACGCAACGCGGGCCTATTGTGTGAAATACAGCCCGCTTCCCCTTAGAAAGCTGACAGTAGAGCCATAACTTCTTTCAGATTAAAAAGATGCCTTTGATGTCCACCAGGGTCGAACCTGTACTATGAGCACACATAGGCACAGCCGGTTAGAGCGGCTGTATTGCGTTGGACACACCCGTTCTCGCCTGGCCACTGCACTTAAGCAACGCAGCCCCAGCTAGTACTGGCATCAACTACAGTGGTCATTATAACCCCGTCCGCTGCGTAGTTCTTGCAGAGTCTACACTGAACGATGATTTTTGGGTATTAGTAGTACACAGTGTTCCCAAACGGTCATCTATGCTAGCACTGCGTTGCTTTATTTCAGTGATCAGGCGAGAACTGGTGTGTCCAACGCAATACAGCCGCTGGCCGAGTTTAAGATTACTATTATTTTCGAAAATCTCGAAAGAGTATATATTCAAAAATCACTAATACGTAATTATAATTGGTGCCCTTACCAGTAGAGGTTTATCTGTGATGACGGGTTCCGGTCATCTCATCACACGTATTACGCCAGAGCAGGGTAGGAACTTGTCCTAAACTCTCCTGTTTTCAATCAGCTCTCAACTACACACATTGCCATGCCATTCCGTTGTCAGCTCACATGCCCGCTTAGCAACAACTCCTAACCCTTTTCCCGCCTATGGCAGGGCCGGGTACCCATTTGTCCCTCTGAATGGACACAGGGTGATATATTGGTCATAGTTTTTTCTGCAGCCGGTTGCCGGCCAAAGCTGCACCCCTACGCTTATTTATCGTAGGTCTAGTGTTCGTTGGGAAATGCTACCGACGCCAGAGGGCGAGCTCCTACACCTGGAAATTTTGCCTCATCTACCCGTTGCGTAGTAGAGAGGGTTCTTTTACGTGCAAGTGCCATCGTACACCCACACGGGACCTCGGCTTTACTTCTCATCCGAAAGAAGGCACACTCGCAGGTTCTCTCTCGCCCGAAAGAAGCCGACCCACCACAGCCCGCTTAGGCTGCCTAATATTATTTCAGGGGGGGGGGTGAGGTTTAGAAATAAAGTCTTCAACTAGGGCAGATATTTCAGGTCATCTGATAGTAGCAATTCGTAAAATATCGAATTTTCAGTTTCAGTTCCTGTTCCTGACTGTGAGTTTGGTTATGACGGGTATGTGTTAGATTTGGGTTAACTTGCGAAATTACGCTATGTCTGTGTGTTTTATTTTAGATAACCTTCTGTTCGTGGCATTACAATATTTCTATTTAAAATTTTAGTTTTAATCTTTATGAAGTTGTAGCATTTTTTCCTTGCTCCAACAATGGCTTTGAGTCGAAATTTTTCGCCTTTTGACGTTGTTTGTCTGTTTTTTTTTTTTTTTTTTTTGTATAATGTAAGGTGATTTACTTTTAATGTGTAACTTTCTGCAGAAAACCCATCTCGGTGGGACAGGAGGTAGCTTGCCCCATTTACATCGAGGTGGGTTGGAATCTTTCGGGCGAAAGAGAGGCCCCGAGTACCGACTACCTTCGGATGAGAAGTAAAACCGAGGTCCTGTGTGGTGTATGATAGCATTTGCACGTAAAAGAACCCTCTCTACTATGAAACGGGTCGGTGGAGTGCCCCAACGAATAGTAGACCGCACAATACTACCATCCAATATATTACAGTGTGTGCCATAGGTGGGAAGAGGGTTGCCTAAAATGACACTTTCTGCAATCATTTCTGAGGTTTTAACATACTTTACTCTTCTCCGTTGTTCTTAAAGGTCGTAAGCGGCCATATTGCGTTGGACACACCAGTTCTTGTCTGATCATTGAAGTTAAACAACGCAACCCCAGCTAGTACTAACATGGATGGCCACTTAGGAACACCTAAAAATCGTGACAACTGCGTAATGTCTGTGCGGACTCTGCTTTTCGAACTGTGCAGTAAACGGGGCTCTAATGACCTTTGTGGTTGAAGGGCCCTAAAACACCAACAAATCAATCAACCGATATGTATGGAAATTAATCAGTGTAATGGAATGCTGATGACACCTGTAGGTTTTTCACAGCCCTTGGAAATTTTCTTAGGAATTTGAAAGTGCTAGGGTTACTTTGAGCGTGGGGCCCCGGTTTGAGGTCCTAAAACTAGATTTCTGAGCCGATGCGGAAAGAGCAAAGCGAATCCAGTACTCTAATCAGGATTCATAACAGGAAAGGATGCTGCCATGCTTATTGTAAACCACAAGGAAAGGGGACGTAGTAAATGAAAAGTCATTCACAGGTCAAATCAAAATCGTAAAACATTATAAAAGGTCAAGTGAAATATCAGTGGAGAGTAATTCGGGAATTGTCCTTAAGAAGAAAATCTGATATGATGATAAGATTTTGGCACACCGAATTTTATAAAAATAGTGAGATGTAGAAAATATATACGGTAATTAGATTACAGGTGGTGAGAGACCTTTTGAATGAAATACCGATGTCATTCTTCACTGTCAGTTAAATATACGAAAATATGATTCACAATTCGGTTAATTTGAAAGGGTTGTGTGAGAGCTAAATATTTTAAAATGTGACAAACGCTTTATGTGTTAAGTATTAAAGAAAAAAAAATATGATGTTCAGTAAGATTTCGTTAAATATTATGACATAACTTTAGACTTACCTGAAAGAAATTATCAGCTAGCTTGTTAATCCATTTTAAATGCTTCAGAGTTGATAGTGAAATTGCTGTCAAAAATTACAAGATGACGGCAAACGCAGTAAGCAGTGAATTTGTGAATGAATTCTTCAAAGAAAAAACCCCCCCTGAAGATGGCTTTGCAGCGAATTTACGTGAATCGATAAATTGCAGTCTGTCAAACAGGGGGTGTTCAGATATGCCGGTCGACACCGTCAAAGAACTTGGGATAGTCCATGTGTAGTGGCGGTGGTGTGTGTGCATCAAATGAATACCCACTGCAGCAATGTGGTGCGCAGGAGAGCACACAAATTCTTGTCTAGGTACAGGTTGGGCATTCGCTGGGGGCGTCTTTGTGTGTTTCATTGGTAATTAGGGCCTACAACTACAACGGCCATTAGAGCCCCGTCCACTGCGTAGGAGAGTCTGCACAGACACTACGCTCTTGCGACGATTTTGGGTATTAGCAGTACCCAGTGTTCCCAAGCGGTAGCCCATGCTAGTATTAGCTGGGTTTGCGTTGCTTAACTTCAGGGATCAGACGTGAGCTGGTTTGTCCAACGCTTTACCGCTCTCCCTCAATGGGGCGTCTGTGACTTACCTCGGCTAACTGTCTGACAGGATACGAACCTTTAGTTAATCTGGGAGCGGCAAATTGCTTTGGGCACACCAATTCTCGTCTGATCACTGAAGTTAACAACGCAACCCCAGCTAGTACTGACATGGTTGACCGCTTGGGAAAAGTGGGTACCGCTAATACCCGAAAATCGCGCATTAGCGTGTAGTGTCTGTGCAGTCTCTGCATTAGAACTACGCAGTGGACGGGGCTCTAATGACCATGTAGTTGAAGGGCCCTAAAACACCAACAAACCAAAGTCAGTGAATCTCTTCCATATTTCAGACTCTGAAACATAATGATCGTGCGCCAAATTCACCTTTTGACCCATGCTTTTATGCATATGAAAGGTTGCTTAACCTTTTTCTATTTCTGGGAGGTTCTTATTATGCTGCTAAAGGGTTTACAACAGGTGATTTTCTGTTGCCAGACCCCAGCCTCATACCAGGAGTGTCAAAGTCGGCGACTGAATTGCAGCATTTGTAGGCCGATGTAATCTCTGCATCTTCTCCTCTTCTTTCGTTCATTATCATCATCACTAGCCCTTTTTCCCACCTCTGACAGGGTCGAGCGCCCACGTTTGTGTCACGGGACACATGAGCGACTTGCTAGGCAGTATTTTTACGAAGCCGGCTACAAGCCGAATGCTGTAATCCTTATCCTTATTAATGGTCGGATTGCTGGATTAGTTTCGTGGTTTTGGGAGTAAGCCAACATGGTGCTGTATGGTAATAGAGTTACCGTATTTGTTCTAATTAACAGTACCCGCCAATAACCGGCGCACCTTCAAGGTGAAAAAATTTAAACAGTGTCCTGTAATAAACGGAACACTTTTTTAAATGTACTGAATTCATCATCATCACAATCATACCGTTATCCCGCCTGTGGCAGGGTTGGGTCTGTGAGTCCACTTAACATGCTCTGACTGGAACCCACAGGAATATTGGCTGGGTTGTCTATTGGGGTGCCTTATTAAAGGTACTGAAATATAAACGGCGCAACAAAAAACCCTTTGAAAAAACACAACGGCGCGCCGTTTATATTTCAGTACCTTTAATAAGGCACCCCAATAGACAACCCAGCCAATATTCCTGTGGGTTCCAGTCAGAGCATGTTAAGTGGACTAAAACACCGACGAAACAGGATCAAATCAGAAACCATTAACACAGTAGTCTAGTATGCTACTTCTTCGCCACCGACGCTATATTAAGTTGAACGAAGTTGAAATTCAATTACACTTGTATTTTTCTTGTAGATTTTAATGCTGATAAGTGCTTTCGTAGTTTCCGTAAATGGCATCCAAAATGAATTGAAATATGTCGCGGAAACCTTCAATGCCCCCCTCGTGATGCTTATTAATGATGTAATCAAGTTTGAAATGCTTCTGAAAACCTTGTATTGCGTGTTTCCGTGGCCCAGGACCTCTTAAAAGTAAGCAAAAAGATGCTAGATTTCTTAGATCTTCGTTGGGTGAATAGGTACCCGGGAACATTAATTCAGAGTAATTGAAAAAGAGATTGGGATGCGATCCATAGGTTAGGCGCAGTGTACGCTGCATGAAAAGGCGCTCTGAAGGACCAGGGGGTTCTGATACAGTTGAAAGAGAGTTAATCGGTCGGCTCCGCAATATGGATGAGTTTTGGACAGCGCTGAAGAGCCAAGCACATAAATTGAGAGTAGCAGAAATGAGCACTCTGATGCATAGGTGTTGGAGTATGAAGGGCACATTGAGAAACTAAAGTGGTGCTGTACTGAGAAGTTTGAAGTGGTATCGGAATTTTATGAGAAGACCACAGCAGACATGGCGGCAGGTTGTCCGTCGATCCTCCATAGACGATACAAGTAGATATGATGATGAATGGGGTAGGCCGGCATCCCTCCACAGACAATTCCCCCCCCCCCAGGAAGTACACCAGCAGGTAGACTGGAATTGGGAAGGTTCAGCTGATGCCATGTGGAACAGGGTCGCCAGGAAAATTAGAAAATGTGGGAAAGCCATTTTAGGCCAGACTCGAGTAGGAGGTTCATCCCAGGGCAGACACACATGAGTAGTGGATTGACGCGGTAGCGGCAGCCATCAAACAAAAGGATGCTGCATTTTACAGGTTGATTGACATAGAATGCATATAACATTCACTCTAAAATAACATGCAGTCTAAAATACACTATAAGAAGGCCAAGACCAAGTCATCGTCTTGGCCAAACACCAGAAATATTAGACCCTTTATGATCATTTAGAGACAAAGAAAGGGGGGAGAGTGAAATTTTTAAACTGGCTGAACTAGAGATAGGGCAGTAAGGGAAGAAAGTAATGGAATGTCGCCTTCGGAATAGAACTAGTGTCAAGGGAAATCAATTTTGATTCATGCTAACTAAGTCGTCTATGGAACCAACTTTCATTCTCAGGCAGATAATAGAAAAGCATAGGGCAGGAAAGAAAATCTCCATGCAATCTTCATTCATTTTGAGAACGCTTATGGCAGTGTTCCACGGCAGGTAGTATGGGAGGCACTACACAGTAAAAGGGTGAAAGCAGGGGCGGATCCAGGCACTGAGGAGGGGATGCAACAATTGCTCCCCCTTCAGTGCCTCAATGGGGCGCAACTGATGAGGCAGTTTTACATTGCTATCCCCATTTCTATGCTGCCATTCCAACAGTTGCAGTCCAATATGTAGTTAGCTAATCCACTGAAGATAAGGCATTGTCTATGGGGCAGTATAGAGGACCTATTGTAATTGCTAGCTAAGTTTATACTAAGCGATTCTGAATATTTAAAACTAGTTGGGATGCACTTTTTTGAAGTGCTCCCCCTTGATCCGCCCCTGGATGAAAGAATGATTTATTCGGATACTGCAGGATATGTATGATGGTTCGGTAGCCAGGGTAAGGACTACTTGGGCAAAACCCCGAAGACTTCCCGATAAGGGTTTAGTACACCAAGGTTCACCACTCTCTTCATTCTGGTTGTGGACGAACTGCAGACGGGAGCAGGAGAGTAGGTCTCTCAGTGCATGTTAGTTGCAGACGAGGTAGGGAAACATAGTGACTCCAGAGATCAAGCAGAGAAATGCCTAAGCGATAGTAGAGCAGTAGTAGAAAAGGTAGTACTAAAGATAAATATGAATTTGTTTTTGTTTGTTGGTGTTTTAGGGCCCTTCAACTAAAAGGTCATTAGATCCCCGTCCACAGCATAGTTGTTATGCAGAGACTGCACAGTCACTACACTAATGCGACGATTTTTTGGGTATTAGCAGTACCCAGTTTTCCCAAGCGGCCACCCATGTCAATACTAGCTGGAGTTGCGCTGCTTAACTTCGGTGATCAGACGAGAACTGGTGTGTCCAACGCTCCCATATAAATATGTCAGAGCTGTCCGAGTGCGCCTTCCGTCGGATGAGAAGCAAAGTTGTGGTTCCGTGAGGTGTACAATTTGATTTGAACGTAAAAATACCCACTATACTATGCCGCGGGTAGATGAGGCAAAATTCCAAAACAGCATAGGGATTGCAGCTTCGGTCTGCAGACGGCTGCATAAAATTACCGTTCAACAGATCGCCCATGTGTCCATTCAGACACAAAGATGGGTACACGACCCTGCCATAGGCACTAAAAGAGTTAGTAGTTGCGTTTTCAATCATAGATGTTAAAAGGGTTTTAGTGAGCTTAATGTGCTGCAGAATTCCACTTATAATGGAATTAAATCACTTGCATCAGAGAAACGATGGCTGCCGCACAAACAAGGTAGTGGTGCCATCTATGAGATAGAACAGGAAGCGAAAAGGAATCTCGATGTCTTAAAAATCAGTTTAGACATTATATTGTTGTGTAAAAGTATTTAATAGTTGCTAGGAAGAACCCATTTCTCATTGTTTTGAAATGGAAATACTGTACATTCAAGGAAAACTGTGAATGAAGGCTAATAGAGGTTAACAGCGGTTGAATGGCGGAAACGCTGAAGGCCAGTGCGCTCTTCCGAATTTAAGAGGGAGCGGCGAATTGTGTTGGACATCCCGGTTCTCGTCTGATCACCGAAGTTAAGCAGCGCAATCCCAGCTAGTACCGACATGAGTAGCCGCTTGGGAATACCCAAAAAAATCGTTGCATTAGTGTAGTGCAGTGTGCAGTCTCTGCATAAGAACTATGCTGTGGGCGGGACTCTAATGACCTTTGTAGTTGAAGGGCCCTAAAACACCAACGAACAACAACAACAACCGAATTTAAGATCAATATACAGTTCGCAGATTCCTTTCCTTCGGCACACATGAGCAATCATTTGACAGCATGCATACCAAACCGCTTTCAATCGAATGCTGCAACCCCCTTTACTGAAATAACGAAGCCTCTCTCACGCTTCCGTCCAAGATCGAAACCGGGACTTTAGTCATCGAAGCAGGTCAAATCGCCATCTTCCATACGAAGCCAAATACATTGGCTGATAAGCAACGGCAATTACAAATTCACCTAGCAATATGAAAGTGGTGCCCCTCTCAGCGCAGGCCCTTGCTCATAGACCCGAAATCAACGTCTCAGCTAGCTTAGGTGAAATGAAAAATGCAAAGCAACTCTTGCCCTTTTCCCACCAATGGTAAGGTTGGGTACCTCCACAACCAGCTGCAATCCCTATGCATATTTATCGTCGGTCTACTGTCCGTTGGGACACTCCACCGACGCCAGAGGCGAGGTCCTGCACCTGGAAATTTGGCCTCATCTTCCCGTTGCACAGTAGAGAGGGTTTATTCACGTGCATATGCCATAGAAGACCAAACGGGACCTCGGTTTTATTTCTCATCCAAAGAAAGGTGAACTAGGGGCTTCTCCCTTATCTGAAAGAAGCCAACCCACCTCGATCCAGTATCGAACCAGGAACCACTGACGCAGTAAATGGAGCGCTGCCTGCTGTGCTACCGATGCGGGTTTTAAATAAGGTAATGTGGAGTTGAAAAATAAAATCCAAACACAGAGTGTGGAGTTTAAAAACTAAGTAATTAGCTGTAGAGATGGCATAGGTGGCAGTTCCAGGCTAGGTGAAGCGGGCGAGTCTCAGCTCATCAAGCTTGCCAAGCAAGCATCACAGAACGGCCAAAGAGTTCTTCTAGGCACTTTACCGTCGACACACAGCACACACTGGCTCGTCTAGTCCAGTGTTGGTGCTAAATCAACTGAAGAAATACACCTCACTATCATTACCACACACATTGGCTCGTCTATTCCAATGTGTGCGACTGTATAAGACTATTAAACTATAAAATGTAGAGTAAATGCTAGAGTTCTTTGTTTGGGCGCTTGCCCGCCGTTAAACGCAGCTTCACACTGCACAGCTAAGAGAGAGACTAACCTTTCCCACCTTTTCCGTTGTTTTTATAGGACGCGTCCCATTTCCCGCCTAAAACTAACTAAAGCAGACTGCATGCCACCAAGCAGGAGCGTCAGCCTACTAACTGGGTAGTTTGCCCAGTACGTGGTGCCATCTACTGTTAAATAGGGAAAGTGGCCTGAGTGTGGCTGCACAGTGACGCCACCTGGCGGGGCGTCGGTACATCGCAACCCTACAGTATGGAATAATAATTGAAAATAAATTAAATGGCAAGTATTATAATGGCAAGTAGGAGTAACCCAGTTTGTAACATGAGGGGGTACTCTTTAATACAAGGGGACATAACTTGCAATGTGAGGACATACTACGTAAAAAGGAAGTGTAAGCTGGACCAAGGAGCACCCCTGACTCACGCTAAAAACCAATGAGCTCTAAGAGTACAAGAAACGGCCTAACCTAAGGTAATTTGTCAGAGACCTTCCCCCACAAAAATCTCTATTGTGAGGACCCTTACTGGCAAAACAGGGGATTTAGATAGGAAATTAGTTAATATGCTAAAGTGAAGATGGGTTAGTGTCCAGGAAAATGCAGGTGGTTGGAAGCACACAGGGCAGGGGGAGACTGAAGCGGACGTGGAGAGGCCTGGATGTGGAAGCAGGTTGTCCATAAGGATATCGTAGTGGTGGGGTGGACCAGGACCTGGTGGGAGATAGATGGAATTGAAGGGCTAGAACCTGTAGACTCGACCCTGACGGGTGGGAAGAGGGTATGGTGATGATGGATAACCATTTTGCAAATCATTTAATGATGCAAACAATTTTGAAAAATTATGTTTCTTTATTAAGTATACAAATATGTTTCACTACTGTATTTTTCGTTGGCCACAACAGTAAAGCAACTCCTAACCCTTTTCCTACCTACGGCAGGGTCGGGTATCCATAGGGCAAAAGGAGGTCAGACAAGACCAGTATAACACATAAAAATAAAAAAAGGTTTGTAGTTGCTATTCTATTTTTTTATCGGGTATCCATCTTGTCCCTCTGAATGGACATAGGGCGATATATTGGTCATAGTTATTTCTGCAGCCGGTTGCGACCAAAGGGAAATGTTAACTTGATCAACATCAGAAAAATCAGTACAGTATTTGTTTAATGCTTTGCAATGCTCAACTTAGCTTGACCACATTTGACCAAGCAGCGATGGGCATTGTAAAGGCATTCATTTACTACCTTACTCCCCTAAAACTGGACCAGTTCATTATTGCCAACTGCACTCTTTGGGTGCGCGGACTATACAAGTGTAAACACTTCTAGAGAGTGGTCTAGCTAGAAACCACTCTACTCTACCATAGAGCGTGTATTGTCCAGGGAGAGCATTGTGTATAGGTGCATGTACACTGTAGAGAAAAATCAAGCTAGAGGTCGCTGCTCTACAGCAAGAAGTCTACTGTAGGTGTTTACACTACTGCAGACTTTCTCTCTACATAGGGCGATTTAGGATTGTTGTAGAGAATCTCTAGAAAGACTTCTCTACAGTGTGTTTACACCTAACCATGTGGAAGCTACTTAGATTAGATTATAGAGATAGTAAAAATTGTGTGCAGTGTGAGTTTTTTCTAATTTTCTAAATGTCTAGAATTCATTATGTAGCTGCAGCTGCTGTGATTTAATGAAAAGAAAAAATAAGAGACAGACTAGAAATAAAAGAAATTGGCATAGCAAGGGTAAGGGTTGGGGGTGGCAAATTTCAGAACTGCCCTGAGTGGCATAAGCACTAGCTACATTCCTGGGGTATACTACGTACCTCCATTAATAAGTGACATAGCAAGGGTGGGGAGGACCATTTGGGGGAAGCATTTTTGAAAAGGAATATAAAATTTCAGATTAATGAAGTAATAAATATAGTTATTTATAGCAAAAGTCCCAAAAAGTTAAATGTTAATAATGATGTCTTCTCTTTGGTCTACAAATTTTTACCACTTGACATTTTCTTCATACAACACTAAATGAATACCATGGAGCTCTATGAAGATAATGGCAGTCTATTTGGTTAGACAAATAGACCTAGAGTAAATTTTTTCTGTCTCTCAGTGCTGTTTACACTATGCTCTCCCTGGACAGTAAGTGCTCTATGGTAGAGCAGAGTGGTTTCTAGCTAGACCACTCTCTAGAAGTGTTTACACTTGTAGATTTCATGGAGAGCGCTCTAGCTAGAGCAAATCTAGCAAAAAAATCTACAGTGTACATGCCGCTTAAACAGTGCTGAGAGAAAGAAAAAATTTACTCACTAAAAAATTACTCTGCCATTCTCTTCATAGAGCTCCATGGTATTCATTTAGTGTTGTATGAAGAAAATGTCAAGTGGAAAAAAATTTCTAGACCAAAGAGAAGACATCATTATTAACATTTTGGGACTTTTGCTATAAATAACTATATTTATTATTTCAATACATCTGAAATTTTATATTTCTTTTCAGGATGGTCCTCCCCACCCTTGCTACACCAATTATTAATGGATGTATGTACTTTACCCTAGGAGCATAGCTAGAGCTTATGCCACTCAGGGCAGATCTCAAATTTGCCCACCCAACCCTCATGGCCCTCCCATCCTTGCTATGCCACTTATTATGGAGGTATGTAGTATACCCCAGGAACGTAGCTAGGGCTTATGCCACTAAGGGCAGTTCTTAAATTTGCCCCCACCCCACCCCAACCTCCATGGCCCCCCCACCCTTGGTATGCCACTTATTAATGGAGGTATGTAGTATACCTCAGGAACGTAGCTAGGGCTTATGACACTGGGCAGTTCTCAAATTTGCCACCCCAACCCCTACCCTTGTTATGCCAATGTGTTTCATTTCTAGTCTGTCTCTTGTTTTTTATTTTCATTAAAAGTATCACAGCAGCTGCAGCTACATAATGAATTCTAGACATTTAAAAAAAATTAGAAAAAACTTACACTTCATGCCATTTTTCTATCTAATCTATGTAGCTTCCTCATGGTTAGGTGTAAATACACTGTAGAGAAGTCTTTCTAGAGATTCTCTACAAGTATCCTAAACTGCCCTATGTAGAGAGAAAGTCTGTGGTAGTGTAAACACCTACAGTAGCCTTCTTGCTGTAGAGCAGCGAGAGAGCTAGAGTAGAGCTAACTTGGTTTTTCTCTAGCGTGTACACGCACCTTTAAGGTGTAGACTCTGCAGTAGAACTATGCAGTGGACGGCGCTCTACTTGCCATTGTAGTTGAAGGTTCCTAAAACTCCAACAAAAAAATTGAAAATCGGAATTTCGAATGCAGAGTCGTGTGACGTCATATTCTTTCATGTGGGTGCTTGTTTGCTCCCTCTTCGACAGATTTCAGTTTCTTTCAGATGCATGAAACGGAAGTTTAATAGGACTAAGTGAAGTGAGATGGCAGTAGGAGCTCGCCCTCTACCATCGGTGTAGGAAAGGTGCCACACAAACATCTGCCATACAGTCTACACAGGGGTTGGCAACCTTATTTTTATTTTAAAGGGCCACACGATGGCTGATACTAAGTCAGACGGGCCACACGATAGCTGATGCTAAGTCAGGCGGGCCACACGATAGCTGATACTAAGTCAGGCAGGTCACATGCGCAGAGTTCAAAAATGTTTTTAATTTAGATAGGCCACACGTGCCCGCCATAGGTACCTATAAGAACCATTTATGAATTTCACTTACCATATTCTGTGGAATTAATATTTAGTGGAACATTTTTCAAAATAAAGTGCCATGTTTCCCAAAAAATAATGTCGTGGGCAGCATGGAATCCATTGACTGGCGGCAGTTTGCCCACCCCAGGTCTAATGCATTGATTATGTCTCCCAATAGGACAAAAATGGGGTTTTGACCATTTGTTTGTTGGTGTTTTAGGGCCCTTCAACTATAAAGTCATTAGAGTCCCATCCATTGTGTAGTTCTGATGCTGATGCATTCACTAATGTGCCGATTTTTGGATACTAGCAGTACCCAGTTTTCCCAAGCAGCCACCCATGTCAGTACTAACTGGGGTTGCGTTGTTTAACTTTAGTGATCAGACGAGAACTGGTGTGTCCAACGCAAATTTCCGCTCCCATGGTTTCGACCATACAGCTGATATAGCCAGTGCCGGATTTAGATATTGAGAGGCCCTATGCTATTTAAATTTTGAGGCCCCTTTTCAAGCCCATTTGAGGCTGTATTCTTAAGTTTTGAAGCCCACTAAATGTTGAGGCCCTTGGCTTCATCCTACTTAACCTAGTGGTAAATCCAGCACTGTATACTGCAGTCATTTTTGAGGCCCTAAGGTAATATGCCTGTAGCCTCGATGGCTATTTACGTTTGCATAATATAGTTTTTACTTACGCTGTTCAAATACTGAACGCCATATCCAGAATACCTCCAAAACCTGGCACAAAATGAGAAAAAATCCCTCATCGTTGTTTGCGAAACTTGCTTTCAATCTGCCGAATTTTACGGTCCATTTCTTCCTTCATTCGTTTTTTGTCCTCTTCCGATTCCGCTCTGTACTCTCAGAACAGTGGCGTTCCTGTAGTGTCTGGCGCCTGTGTGCAAAACTTTATTTGGTGCCCCTATCCCAGCCCTCTCGCCTTAATTCACGTAATGCACCACCATCATCATCATAACCTTATCCAGCCTGTGGCAGGGTCAGGTCTGTGATCTCTAGCCCTCTACTCTCGTCTAACTCCCACCAGGTCTCTGACCACCCCATACGCTACCATATCTAATCACCCCTCCCCCACAAAAGTCCACTTTTTTAAAGAATGGAAAATCCCTGGTACATGTACTGTATTTTGGTTAACCACCCTAATTGGTCCATTCCTCTGATGGGTCCACTTTAGTATATCCACAGGGGTGGCCCAATGAGGGAAGTTTCACTGGACAGTATGCTGTACTACACACCTCTAACAGCACAGAATGTAGGATAAAGTGGAAAACTTGCAGAGTTTCTAATAGATGTTTAGAGCTAATGAAAATATGTACTTCTCCCTTGACATATTTAACACCTGTAATATCCTGGCGCCTGTGTGCGATGCACACATTGCACACTATGCCGGCACGCCAGTGGTGATCTTGAATCCTCTGAATAACATGCTGTTGAAGAAATTTATGGAAACTTTTTCATAATCTTGACTCCGGCTTCATAATCCTTGTTTGAGTTTTGGTGATTTATTAAAGAGCGCCTGATCTATTAACAAAGAGAAAATCTTATTGAATTTTAGCATTTTTTTTAGCATGTTACATAAAACAAAATGCTGAACAAACTAAAATCCATAAGTTTAGAAATAAAATTAAACATAATAAATTGAAGTGCATAATAAATTGCAGTGTCATTACAAACAGGACTGTCTTATTCAACTATCTCAACAATTTTAAGCTAAAGAAAATGAAAACATCCATTGAAAACAACTGGCAGAAGACCAGCCAGTTGAAGTTTTAATGACAAAAATATTGTCCGATTGCCTGAGTCAGGTGTCTTGTTCGCTAGATATTTTGTTTGAAAATGATCCAGATTTTGTGTGAAGTTGTGCTGTGTTAAATGACCTATATTATGAGAAAAGAGAAGACAAGCAATGCAAGCAACCCTTGATAAATTTTTGTCAAAAAATTAAAATCGTCAAAACTTGTCAGTTTATTTACATATCACTGCTAATTTTGTAATGCATAATGTACATCATCATCACACCCATATCCCGCCTGTGGCAGAGTCGGGTGTGCGGGTTCTAGCCCTCTACTCCCATTTGTTTCTCACCAGGTCCCTGTCAACCCTGCACACTGCCATGTCCCTCCAGACAACTTGCTCCCACGTCTACTTCAGTCTCCCCCTACCCCTGATGCTGCCGACCGCCTGCAGTCCTGGAATGCACCTAACGAGCTCCTCTTCCCCTCATCTCATGACGTGTCCATACCACCTCAGCCTATTCTCCCTCATTTTTTCGGCGATGTCCACCACCCCCAGGCTACCTCTAATATATGCATTCTTAATTCTATCTGCTCTCAACACGCCACTCATGTACCACAGCATTCTCATCTTGGCCACTTGCACTCGATTTACAAGACTTTTCTTCACTGCCCAGCGCTGGGATCTGTATAGCATAGCTGGTCTAACCACAGTTCTGTAAAGCTTTCAACTTGATTGGGGCCCTCCTATCAAACAGAACTCGGCTTGCCTGTTTCCATTTCAACCACCCCCACTGATTCTATGGGTCACATCCTGGTCTATCTCCCTTGAAATGTCGATCCTTAGTACTTTACCTCCTGCACCTTTTTCACCGGTTTGCCCCTCGAGCGTATGTCCCCATTGCTTTCCTGACCACCCCAATTGAAAGCTAAATACTCTGTCTCCTTTATGTTAATCTTTAGCCCTCCGTTTTCCATTGCTCCTCTTATATTGTTTAGTCCCTTCTATATCTCCTCTCTGCTGTCACTAACTTTCCCTTTATCATTGGCAGTTGCCAGGCACTGAGGGGCTCACTCCCCTAGACCCATCAGCAGTTCGTCCAAAACCGGGATGAAACTGTACATGCATACTACATTTATGCTCTAAAATTTGTCAAGAAAAGCTGTTTTCAATTGTTCCTATTTATTAATTATAAAATAACGAAATCTATTTTGTTTTTCAATTTAGTAACCTATCCCTATTCTTCACGTGTTATTTCTTCCTCCATTAATGTTGATTCAGTTAACATAAGGTTTTTGAGGTACTGTATTGCTGTATGGTAGAAAACCAAAAATAGTTATAGTTTTGCATTACACATAGTGGGGTACATAGTGGGTTACATAGTGGGGTACATAGTGGGTTATACTCCAAATAAGTTATGCAATCAACAAAATGAATAACGCTGTATATTAAGGAACGCGTTTCAACAACAAAAGGATGGTTTTTTTTTCGGAGAAAAGACATTTCAGTTTGAAAATGTTATATTCAGGTTCTTCGTTTAAAATTAGGCAACTTTGGCCCAACGTTGATATTTCCGGTACCTCACCAGTTGTCATCCTTGCTTTCCAATAAGACAACCCCAAGCACTGGTTTAATAAAGAAAAAAGAATTAAAAAAAGTTAATTGTAATTGCGAATCTTTGTTCAGTAGAACTCCAATTATCCGAATCAATTGGGACCGGACCCCATTCGAATAATCCAAAATTTGGATAATTGGATTTTTTCCGAAAAAAGGGTCTAATTTAATTTATCGCTGTTTGTATGTTGAAAATGTGAGAAAAAAACTACTTTTAAATAAAATCGCTTTTAATTAATTTAATGAAATGGCAACACTTCTACATATTAAGCATACTTAAGAGGGCTGCACATTAGTACAGTATGTACGTGTACCATACTGTAAATGAAAGTCATTGCTTGCTGACCATCTCGGTCAAAGTAAGCTGTTTGACTGTCAGTATCCGTTTTCGGACAGCGAAGTAGCGCATTATTTAGCAAATTGCTGTACGTTCCCTCTTAATTTTTTTTCTGAAATTCTGAAAGCGATTCGGATAGTCGGAGTTCGGAAAATTGGAGTTCTACTGTACTTTTGAACTCGTATTTGATCGTGTGTGTGTGTGTGGGGGGGGCTATAGAGTATATTTGAGCATATTTACTTTAATTCTTCTTTGTACTACTGTACTTAGATTTCAGTGATCAGTCGAGAATGGGTGTGTTCAACGCACCCGCACACTGCTCACAGGGTAACAGACGCCTGGGATTCAGAGACGTACTACATGAAATAAAGGAGTAAACTGTATCACGGAGCATCCTCAGCTCAAGCGAATTTGCAGGGAAGCCCTAAGGGCAGAGGCGTAGGTAGCTAGAGTAGTTGCCTTCGCAAGAAATGTTTTGTTGACTTCTTCTTTTAGTGAAATTAGTAATGCCCCATGAGGGAACCTCAGGGCACCCCTGTGTTTATGTGGGGGAGCCGCAGCGCATTTGGGAGCGGCGAGTTGCGTTGGACACACCAGTTCTCGTCTGATCACTGAAGTTAAGCAACGCAAGCCCAGTTAGTACTGACATGGGTGGTCGCTCGGGAAAGCTGGGTACTGCTAATACCCAATAATCGTCGCATTAGTGTAGTGTCTGTGCAGTATATGCATCAGACCTACATAGTGGACGGGTCTCTAATGACCTCGTAGTTGACGGGACCTTAAACTCCAACAAACAAACAAAAAAACGCAGCGCATTTGTTAACATGGGGAGATGGCGTCCACATCCAGCTGCGCCCAGGGATGACTGTCCCCTCTAGCTAAACCGCTGCCTAAGGACACAAGAAGGAGCTAGCATGAGGTAATATTACAAACGGTTTCCGTCTAGATAGAGGTGAGCAACCTGTGGGTCAGTAGAATCATACTGTTAAAAAGTTACATTTACTTACAAAAGTTACGTAGCCCCAACTTAATAGTAATGGCATAGTAGAGTTATCATTCGGCTTTTACTTACGTCTTTCAAAGATCGAATATCAGATCTATAAGATATTGCAGAAACTGCGTCGTCGTTCTTGTTTCTGTTTGCTTTCGATATCCCGAATTTTGCTGTCCATGTCATCCTTCATTTGTTGTTTCTCCTTTGCCGACTCTACTTTATAATTTTGGAATTCATTAACGATACAATTAATTTCTTGACAGGATGAATAAAACTTTTGAATATCTTCCGTAAGTTTTTTTAAATATGTTGCTTTTATCTCATCATTTTTGATTCGTCCTGCCCTATTAAAGATGTCAATGGACTCTTTAGAATGCGTTCGATGAAGTTTTTCCAAATTCTCGTTTGATAGGCCGCCGGAATGTTTGACAGATTTCAACTCATTTTCGTAATATTTGATGGCAATTGAGTAAGCCACCTGATTCTGAGCAACTGCAGTCGATTCCACCACACTCTGCGCAGGTGGAATTTCATATTTTCTGAAAAGTTCAGCCCATTTCACAATGATTTTCTTGAATTCGACACCGGTCATTTCATGTCCACCAATCTTTTTAGTGGTAACGTTGGATCCCTGGAAGACTTTAGGGACAAATTCCTTGATGGAATTGATAAACATTGGTTCCAGATCGTGTATCTTGTCATAATAGGCCAGATTATTTCCTGGATAAGGCATCAAACAGCCTGCAACAGTCTCAAAACTGGATATTATTTCTTGGTGAACAACTTTGACTTCCGGTGGCATATCGCATTGGACGTTAATCTTGTCGCGTTTGAAATTTTTACCCCATTTGCTAGTGTTGTCGTCGTAGTACCCAAATTCATAATCTACCGGTGACAACCAGTCCCGAATAAGAAAAATTAATTTGGAAAATGTTCCGTCGTCATCATCAACTGGTAGTTTAGCATAACCGATAAAAAGTTGCAAAAATTGAAGCATGTCTTCTGAAAGTTGATTTTTGATGTTGTAAATCAGAACAGATGATAGTAAACAACTGAGTGCAAAAATGCATGCGTTTTCATTGGTGGTCGTCTTGTCATCAAAACCACCCTGAGTGTCCATTAAGAGCGTAGCCACTTGTCGACCCTGACATTTAACAATAAACGGTTCAGACCATACCAAAATTCCTGTTGTTTGTCTCTCAGCTGAATTTTTCCAATGAAATTCTGTGGTCAACGTCTTATGAATCCAGTCTTCATTTTCTGCTGAACTCAAATATCTCATAAAGTGTCCAATGATGTAAGATTTTCCAGTTCGCATGGGCCCATTGATGGACACTATGGCAACTGGTCGTGGCCCGACCTTATCCAATATTTTACCCAATGCATGCTCATCCAAAATAACTCTATTACGTTTAAACCTAACTATCTGAACTGCTGTTCCATTCATTATTGAAACACTTACTCTTCTTCACTTAAAAGTAAATGAGCCACTTACTGCTTTTCTAGCAAGGTTTTATACTAGCTTATCAGCCACGCATGCGCATTTGTATTCTGTTGTTGACCTTCTAATGTTGGATGTAATGGCATGTGTGCAGTACCCCATCATAGCAGAGCATATTCTGTTGACTTTGGACACAAAACAAACATTCATATATCTTTGCGTTTGACATTGTCTTAGAACCACTTGAACTTAAGCTTGCACAGTCATCACCAGCTTGGAAGTGTTGGGAACAGCTGCATTGCGTTGGACACACGAGTTCTCGTCTGATAGCTGAAGTCAAGCAACGCAACCCCCGCTCTTCCGCAAGGTTCTCTGTCGAATGCCCCTAACAGCCAAGAAACTCACCCTCCCTGCCAGTATTGAACCATAACACATCAGTCATCACCATTCCTAACCAACATACCGATTTGTCTCTCTGGTAGAAGAAAACATATGGGGAACCTTGGACGAAAAGTTCCATAAGCCTGGAAATAAGTAATTGCCTTGATCGGAATGGAACCTACAACCATTGACTCACCAATCAGGTACAATATTAATTGAAGTGCCGAAGTCAGCATATCCTTTTTAATGCATGGCCCCATCGGGTGCCCATTTTTGTCCCATTGGGACAGTGATCTTTTGTACAGCATTTTACACAGCCGGCTGCCATTAATAATGCAACTCCAACACTTATTTACAGTCGGCTAATATTTCTCCCTCGGGGCATTTTTCGTAGTGGGTAGCACGCTCGGTAAGTACGCCAGTAGTTTTAGGTTCGATACTAGACCAGGGTGGGTTGTCTTCTTTCGGGCTATGGAAGTAAAGCCGAGGTCCCGCGCGATGTGCGACAACACTTGCAGGTAAATGTACCCTCTCTACGATACATCGTGTAGATGAGGCAAAATTTCCAGGTATAGGAGCTCGCCCCCTTACGTCCGTGGAATTTCCCAATGTTGCAGGGCCGCCGAGTTGCGTTAGACACACCAGTTCTCATTAGATCACTGAAGTTAAGCAACGCAAATCAAGTTAGTACCAACATTGGTGGTTAGAAGTAAACGTTGAGTGCTGCTAAGTTCCCCTGAAGTGCTCATACCACTGAAGTACTCGTATATTTTGCTCCATGTCGGAGGGTTCTGTTACGTGCAGGTGACAGGGTACATACCACACGAGGGCAGCGGCTTTACGTCCCTTTTGATGGTAGGCGCATTGGAGCTCTCTCTTGACATACCTTGATAACAACAATGGAAATGGCATGTTATTAGTGACCACAACAAACGCAACTTGCCATTCATGCAGTCCTCTATTTAATCTAGTAAAGTAGCAAGCAGTTGTTAAATGCATCCTTGGACAGTGTCCCATCTTCAGTGGCTTAGCCAACTGCAGATTGGTCTGCAACTGTTGGACTGGCAGTATAGAAATGGGATGGGGTTTAAAACCCCAACCAACAACAACAGAGTGTGCAAACATCGAAATGTAGCTTTTTATGTTTTCATCATCATCTCACCCTTATCCCGCCTGTTGCAGGGTCTGGTCTGTGGGTTCTTAAAGCAGCATTTTGTTTTAAAACTCGAAAAAATTCCAGGAAAGCACGACGAACGAAACCCCTTATGGTTCACACCTTGTCACGAGGGGGCCGGGAAGGGGAGACGAAAACTGACTCTCTCCAGGTGCTCCAAAATACCATTGAAGCAAATGACGTCATCCCTTCACTTACAATTCTGTTATGGGTATACTGCATTCCTACACGAGACCTTGGATGAGGTACTTATATGGTTCCCTGTGAGGCTCTTTGCCATTTATAGAATTCACCACCTCTCGAAACAGTGAATTGTCCCAGAACTTGACAGCAGTCAATAAACAAAACCACCTAAACCTTTGACTTTGAAAATTCCATCTTGAAATCTGACCCGTAAATCCACAACCAATTCAAGATGTCCATAAAATAAATCATCGCGAGAAAGTTGGGAGTTCCATAGATTAATTTAAAAATTAATATTAATTAGTTTATGGACGGCAACTACAGAGTGCGAAACTAAAAACATAACAAGCGGATTACAACATAGCGAAAGTATGCTATTTTTAGTTCCCTATCACTAAGATACTAGGGAGCGGCGAGTTGCGTTGGACACACCTGTTCTCGTCTGATCACTGAAGTTAAGCAACGCAAGCCCAGTTAGTACTGACATGGGTGGTCGCTCGGGAAAGCTGGGTACTGCTAATACCCAATAATCGTCGCATTAGTGTAGTGTCTGTGCAGGATATGCATTAGAACTATACAATGGACGGGTCTCTAATGACCTCGTAGTTGACGGGACCTTAAACTCCAACAAACAAACAACAAACTAAGATACTAAATGGTAATTCTGCAATTACTCTCACAGTGATTAAAAATAATAACTACACTTGCTTCTCCGATGTAGAACTTTAGAACCAATATTTTCATCATTTATAGTGCGCTACTACTTTATATTCAACCACTTCAATGCTTCGTGTGAACTCTCGGGCTGTCGATCCGATTTGCGCCATGGTACGCCTTGATTAACACTACTATATACAGTAGTTGATAGATCACATAATCCAACAACACTGCTAATGGCGTCACAAAACGAATTTCGTTTCTTATGTATGTAATTATTAAATCAAATAGATCTATTATTAAACACACGGGATCAAATGTGAGCTCCAAAATACCATTGAAGCAAATGACGTCATCCCTTCACTTACAAGTCTATTGTAAGTCTATCCGTAGGATATTACGGTTCAAGATAAAGTCCCAAAATGAAGACAGCGACATTGCCGAAAACTGAACTTCATACCAAAAGATTGCTATATCACTTCCTCCTCCTTCAAACAAAAAGCAACTCCAACCCTTTCCCGACTATGGCAGGGTCGGGTGCCCATCTTGTCTCTTCGGCAGTGTTTTCCGGTTGCTGACCAATGCTGCAACCCTGTTGCGTGTATATCTTCGGTCTGCTGTTAGTTGGGGCATTCCACTGACGCCGGATGGCGAACTCCTTCACCCGGACATGTTGCCTCATCTACCTGTTGCGTGGTAGAGAGGTCTCTTTAAAGTGCAAATGCCGTCGTACACCACACGGGACCTCGGTTTTAATTCACATCAGAAAGAAAGCGCTCTCGGGGCATCTCTCATTCTCTCTCGCCTGAAAGAGCCCTCGGGGCCTCTCTCTCGCCTGAAAGAAGCCAACCCACCTCTCGAACCTAGAACTACTGTCGTAGCTACTTTGGCGGGTCTCCTCCTCCTTCAAACGCCAGAATATTAAAAAGGGAACTCTTCTCACCATCCCATACAATAGATTTCGGGAGCGTCCTGTGAATGAGTGCATTCTTCTGACTCAGAGTTTCAAAAGTAGTACGCTTGACGTTGAATATTTCGCATGAGAGAGTTAGGCCCCAGTAAGCCATCCGTCGAATAGGAAATAAATCCGGGGCTCTAATGACTTGCAATTGAAGGGCTTTAAAACACCACCGAAAAAAAAAACGAAAATAAACCGTGGCCTCATGTGGTTTGTAAGATGACAGCACCAAGACAAAGAACCAATGGACTAAAAGTGCCTCAACGAATCCTAACTATGCCGAAAATAAATCAGTATAGGGGGCGCCTCAACAAGACTTCCACCAGAGGGAGCGGGTTATTGCGCTGGACACACCAGTTCTGCGTCACTGAAGTTAAGCAGCGCAACCCCAGGTAGTACTAACATGGGTGGCGGCTCAGGAACACTGGGTACCGCTAATACCCACAAATCGTCGCATTGGCGTAGTGTCTGTGCAGTCTCTCCTTAAAACTAACCAGCGGACGAGGATCTAATGACCTTGCAGTTTAAGGGCCTAAAACACTAACAAACAAAATGGCCATCCACCAGGCCGTTCAAATGCCCCATTGTGATGCTTTGTTTTGTTGGTGTTTTAGGGCCCTCCAACATAAATGGTGATTATTCCCCCTTCAACCGCCTAGTTTTAATGCAGAGTCTGCACAGACACTACGCGGTTATGACAATTTGTGGCTTTTAGCAGTACACAGTGTTCCCAGGCGGTCACTTCTGGTGGTACTATCTGGAGTGCGTCGCATAACTTCAGTGATCAAACAAGAACTGGTGTGTCCAACACAATACAGCCGTCCACCCAGTGTGAGAAAAATGGACACTCACAGGGGGCGGATCTACATAGGGACTGATAGGGCTTAAGCCGCGGGCCCCAAAGTATCAAGGGTCTACAAAAATTGAATTATCCTACATTTTTAGCACTTTTTGATTAACAGTGAGCACTTATCGCTTAGTAAGCGATTGGAATTGCTTTTCCTGCCATAAGTGCTACTGAGGTTCTTTCCATGCTTAATGTCCAGATTGTTAATTTGAAAGCAGTTTTTGAACTATTTGAAGCTAACTACGTGAAGTGCACTTCAGGTGTGCAGTACTGATTATTTTCTTCGTTTGACTTTATGTGAGAGTTATGTTTTTAACAATTTTTATCTGATAATTTTCGATTCTGTAATTCCTATTAATTTCACGATTCTTCACTATTGCAGATTTGTAACTACTGTAATAAGAATTCTTGTCACGGCGTTGAAAAGATATTTTTAAGGGGGAGAGGCAGGGCCGGCCATCCGGGGGGTGCAGAGGGTGCATTGCACCCAGGCCCCACGATTGAGGAGGGCCCCATCAGGGCCCAGATCATTGCTAGTATTAAAAGCTTAATACGTCATTGTAGGGGCAACGTCCCTCATTCGACCCTGCCAATTCAGCATAACCTAAACGTAACCTAACAACCCTGCCATTGAACTACACCAAGGTTGTACAACCTTTGTGGTGTTGTGGGTCACTCGGCTGCTCCATGAACTGATTGCCAGCCACAGGCTGTCAAAAGCAAAACGGGTGAAGATAACGTTAGGTGTTGCATAGCAGGTAGGCTATAATGCATAATTAGAAATGATGCACTATGGGCCACATTACAAGCCTCAATGGGCAACAGGTTGGACAACCCAGCATTAGAGGTTAAGAGTCAATAATTTAATAATGCTATTATTTTGGGGTTGTTAAAGCCAAAATACCTTTAATAATCAGAAGTGTAGTAAACAAAAATATTTATTTATTCATTAAAAGTGCACGGAACAAGTAAAGCATAAGGGGGGCGAGCCAGGAGGGCTCGCTACGAGACGAGGGACTAACCAGACAAAAAATGAGCATACAAGCATTTCTTGAAATGAGTATAGTGTTGCAAACATTTGAAACGAGAACAAGAAAAAACTTGGGAACACACAGTAAATGGGAGTGCGTTCCATTGCTTAAAACAACAAACAGGAAAGAATTTGTGCCTCACGTCGATACCAGGAAGGTGAGAAACGAACATGAACTGGCGAGTTTTCCGGACCTGGGGGGATGCCTGAAAAGAAGCAATGATCGAATGACAGGGGTGCGAGGCGAACCAGAAGGCAGCAGCCAGGTGGAGAAGATTACAGAACACAAGAAAAGGTCTGAAGGGAAGGAGTTTTTCCTTTGAGAGAAAGGAGGAGACTGACTTATGAAGAGGAATACGAAAGATGACACGGAGAACATTATTGTAAGCAACCTTCAGAGGGGAAAGATGGGACCAAGGAACGCCGGCAAGAAACTGAGCAGCAAAGCGAAGGAGTGACAACACTTTGGCTTTGAAAACAATCACGAGCCTGTGACGGTCGACGACAGGCCTGAGCCTGCAAAAAAGGTACGAAAGGGCACCAACCCGAGCAGTAAGAAAATCCTGGCAGCTGAGAAAAGAAAGGGTGGGGTCGAACAGGACGCCAAGGATACGCACAATGGGGAGAACAGAGGGAGGGGGAAAGCTCACAGGGGACCTCGAAAAAACAAAGACCTGAGTTTTTTCAACATTAAGCCGCATGTTGCGCCTGGAATACCAGCGAGCAAGTTTGGAAATAAAAGAGGGGACTGAGGCAAGGACATCAGGGAGCTCGGTGGGCAACACCGAACGACCAAAGTGATTGTCATCTGCAAAGGACCAGGTCGTCCAGGATCCAGTGCCAGAGGGCAGTGAGGCAGTTGCAAGATTGAAGAGGAGGGGACAGGGAACGGACCCCTGAGGGACACTGCAGACCAGAGCGCAAGGGCGAGCCACGTCACGGAACATTACAGAGCGACCCTCAAGGAAAGACACAAGGAGATTGTATACATAGGGGTTGGGGACCAGAGGGGCAAGGGTGGAGAAAAGAATTCGGTGGTCAACAGAGTCAAAGGCTTTGGAGAGGTCAGTCTTGAGGAGGACAAAGAGGTTGCCCCCTGCAAAGGCATCCAGGATAGCGAGAAGGATAGAGAGTACAAGAAAAAGCATGGAGACAAAGGGGCGGGAACTAAACTGGGAAGAAGGGATAGCGGCCAGGAGAGGGCCCTGAATAAGATCGAGGATCCACCTTTCAAGGACCTTCGCGAGGGGGGGACAGGATAGCAATGAGACGGTAGCTGAGTGAAGAAGTGCGAGGCCGGGATTTGTAAATGGGAACAATGAAGGCTAATTTCCAGCAAGGCGGGAAAAACTCCATAGCCATGCAGGAGTTGAGGAGGGTCTGGACGAAAGACAAGTTAGCAGAGGACAGCACCTTGAGGATGCAGGCGGGCACACCGTCCGGGACAGAAGCAGAGGAAGTTATATAATGACACCAACTGAATGACACAGTTCCAACTGAAAATGTTCCAAGGTGTGGACGTCTAAATATGCTTTCAGACCAACTCATAAATGCAATGGCGACATATTAGGACACATGGCGGGAGGGGCGAGTTGCGTTGGACACACCAGTTCTTGTCCAATCACTGAAGTTAAGCAACGCAAGCCCAGTTAGTACTGACATGGGTGGTCGCTCAGGAAAGCTGGGTACTGCTAATACCCAATAATCGTCGCATTAGTGTAGAGTCTGTGCAGTGTATGCATTAGAACTATGCAGTGGACGGGTCTCTAATGACCTTGTAGTTGACGGGACCTTAAACACCAACAAACAAACAAAGGACACATGGCATCATCCAAAAATGTAATACCTTCCAAAATTAGGAAGGATCTCAGAATGGAATAGAACGGCATCAAAGAGGAGTCCATTTACTCTGAATCCTTTTATTTTTACTTTTGGAAAAATATTTTGGGGCCCCTAAAGGATTTTTGCACCCAGGCACCTTTATTGAGAAGGCCGGCTCTGGGGGGATGTGCCGGTCTGCGGTCCAATAATTATGGCTACCTTAAACTAGTATCGCGTTCTCGGGCAAGGTTGATGTTGTCCATATGTGCACAAAAATGATCAGAGGTACGATTTATGGTTTGATACCTTTTTAATTCTGGAAATCATGTGATGTAGTATTGTACTTCCACTTACCTTCTTTTATGAACGGGATGAGAAAAGTACCATTCTTCATGGTTTTTGGATATTATTGAGTTAGTGTTTAGACAAAAGAAGGTGGTGGGGGTAGCGAAAGTTAACTCCGCTAATGTTGAGTGTCCACCGTATTAGGATATTGCAGGATATGTTGTGATGGTTTGATAGCCAGGGTAAGGATTACTTGAAGAAATACTAGTGGCTTCCAATTAAAGGTTGAGGTGCATCGAGATATAGCACTAAGTCAATACCATTTTGTTCTGGTCATGGGCGAGTTACTGAGTGGTGTATGAGGATGGGCACTGCAGTGCATGGTATTTCCTGACGTTATGCCTAGATGATATTGGAATGTCAATGAAAGAAGGGACCTGAATGTGAACATGAAGAAGACAGAATATTTAGCATTCAGTTGGGAAGGACAGGAAAATGGCGGTGACTTAATCTGTTGGCGAGGTGGTGACAATGGTGCAAATGGTTAAGTACATAGGGTCAGTGTTCCAGAGAAGTGGAGAGACAGGCGAGGTGATCGGAGAGTCCCAGTAAAGTTGAAAGGGAAATGTTACAGGGCAGTGATCAGGCCAGTATGCTATATTGATCAGAGTATTGAACAATGAGGAAAGATCACGAAAATAGACTGCAAGTAGCTGAAATGCGAATCCTGAGGTATACGAGTGGGGAGTCGTGAGCAGATAAAATTAGGGACGAGTATATTAAAGGTGAGCTGGAGATTCTACTACTACTGGATTAGTTTCACGGGTTGGGGAGTAAGCCAGGCAGCCATAACAGGACGAAACCTTAGGAGGCTGCCCGCGGGATATCAGGAGGTAGGTGAAAGGACGAAGGAGAGGGTTAATTTGCAGCACCCAACGTTCTTTACTAACCACCCGTGTTGGTATTGACGTGGGCTTGCGCCGCTTAACTTCAGTGATCTTAAGGGAAGTGGTGGGTCCAACGCAACGTGGCTGCACGTTGCAGGAAAGAGAATAGAGTGTGGTAGCATGGGCTTTTGAAGGGTAGAGGGAGAAGAAGCGCGTTAGGACCATTTTGGGAATGCAGGTTGTTGGAAGCACTGGGATCAGGAGAAGACCAAAGTAGACGTTGGAGCGGGGTGTACGAAAGAATATGTTAGTGTGTGGGTTTGGATTGGGACCTGGTGGGACTTGGGAGATAGGTTGAAGTGGTGGGCTACAACCCGCCTTCCCGATCCTGCTTCTGGCGGGCTTCAGGTTTGATGATGATGATCACGGCGTTTATCTTACTACTTCATAAATTGAGTTCACTGCTTCGATATTTCTTGTTGATTTAAGAAAGATTCTCTACTTTCGTGTTTGTAAGCTTAGGGCCCAAAAGTAGTAAATACAGTTCTGGGGTACTTTAACATTCTTTTTACATCAAATTTCCTGAAGCAAAACCTTCAAACACGTTTTATTGAAAATGAAAATACAGTATATTTAATTTCATGCTTTATACACTTTTTAGATATTGAAAATGCTTCTTTTTAATATTTCCCTATTTGATATCAACCTATAAAAAGTGGTAGAAAGTTGCAAACTTTTGAAGACAATCGTCACCTTGGTTACGTTGTTACTTCTTCACCCTAAAAACGGGAATGTTATTAAATATTTTGTACATTTCAATATCTGTGGAAAGATTAGTTTTAAGGCATCGAAACGTCCTAAGTATGAAGGCAGCAAGCAACTCCTAATCCTTTTCCAGCCTATGCCAGGGTCGGGGATCTATCTTGTCCTTCTGAATGGACACAAGGGCGATATATTGGTCAGTGTTTTTCCCCAGCCGGCTGCCGATCAAAGCTGCTACCCCTATGCTTCTTTGTCGTCGGCCTGGTCGGGTTGGGGTGTTCCACCGACGCCAGGGGGCGAGCTCCTACACCAGAAAATGTTGTCTAATCTACGTTGCATAGTAGAGAGTGTTCTTTTACGTGCGAATTCCATCGTACACCGCACGGAACCTCGGTTTTACTTGTCATCCGAAAGAAGGCGTAGGGGAGACCGGGGCAAGATGACTAATGACTAAATTAGACAATTTCCTGATAGTTAGCTGCACCATAGGTATACTAATAGCAGTCCTCATTCATAGAGGCTAAAAAGTCATGTAAAAACTTACTGAAATAACGCAATAAAGTAGAAATAAAAAATTAATTTGAAAACTGTCAGTATCGTCAACTTGCCCCGGTCAACTTGGGGCCTATCTCTGCACCAGCGAGGCGGGTCTAAAACATTAGCAGAAAGAAAGTATACAAAAATAGGAGTAACTTAAATACGGAATAGAGATAACGAGTAACAAAAAATGTCAAAGATAGGCAAGCTCACCTCTGCCCTGGCGTGGTCGCTATTTTGGCATTAAAGACTTAGCATTTGCAAATAACTGAAGTAAGCTGGTAGAAATCTTAACACAGTCATGAATAAATCTGCCAATTTGAGACAACACGTTTCCGTTATTTCTTCTGGACTTCTTTTCAATTTCTCTGATTTTTGCTTCCATCTCAGCTCTCAGTTGTTGTTTCTCCTCGTCAGATTTCTCTTCAGATTGCTGGAATTGATTCCGAGTGTAGTTTATTTCTTGACAACCAGAATAGATTTTTTGAATATCAGCGCTTAGTAATTTGAGATATTTGTCTTCGATGTCAGTGTTTTTAATTCGTTTAGCCCTTTTAAAAATAGCGGTGGACTCTTGATTGTGCTGCTTATGAAGTTGTTCAAACTGCTCTTCTGAAAGACCATCACCTGATTTGACACTTTTCATCTCATTTTCGTAATATTTAATGGCTATTGTGTAGGCCATGTGATTTTGAACGTCAGCCGCCGATTCCGCCATACTTTTAACCGGTAGAATTTCTGCTTTTCTGAAAAGTTCAGCCCAGTGCTCTACCAATTGCTTCATATCATCACCGGTCAATTCGTGACCTCCTAGTTTCTTAGTGGTAATGTTGGATCCGTGGAAGACTTTAGGTATGAATTCCTTAATGGAATTGACAAACATTGGTTCCAGATTTTGGATGTTGTCATAATAGGCCAGGTCATTTCCTGGATACGGCATTAGACAACAACCAACGGTATCGAAACTGGAAATTATTTCTTGATGAACCACTCTGACCTCAGGAGCCATTTCGGGTTTAACGTTGATTTTATCATTCTTGAAATTTTTTCCTGAGTTACTGGTGTGGTCGTCATAATAACCAAATTCGTAATCTTTCGGTGATAACCAATCTCGAATGAGAAATATCAATTTTGAAAATGTTTCTTCTTGGTCCTCATCTACTGACAATTTGGCATAACCAATGAACAGTTGTAGAAATTGGAGCACATCTTCTGACAGTTGACTTTTGAAGTTGTATATTAAAACCGAGGACAGTAATAAGCTCAATGCAAATATTAAGGAATTTTCATTTGTCGTTGTTTTATCATCAAAACAACCTTGAGTGTCCATCAAAATAATGGCTACTTCTTGACCACTTCGGTGAACGATGAATGGCTCAGACCAAGCTAAAATTCCTGAAGTTTGTCTGTCTGCTGAATTTTTCCAATGAAATTCTTTAGTGAGTTGCTTCGAGAACCAGTCTTCATTTTCTGATGATGATAGATATCTCATGAAGTGACCAATGATATACGATTTTCCAGTTCTCATGGGACCGTTGATGGACACTAGTGCCACAGGTCGCGAACCAACCTTGTTCAGGATTTCACCAAACACGGGCGAATCCAAAAATATTTTGTTATTATGTAAACTAGCTATTTGAAGCGCGGTACCATTCGCAACTGCCGCAATGTTTGCCATAGCAAATCATAAGTTGAAATTTGAACCAACAATTTGGGCAATGTTTGTGATTGAACAGCTTAAAAGCGTCTGAAGTATAATCGTCCTACCAGTTAGCTTTTATGCTGCATAAATCCTTTAGCATACTCGGTTAAATACTGATTCGTTCATTGTGTTTTGAAGGGATGTTTAGTTTTTGATAAACATTGTTTTGTAACTTCCGTGGCACGCGACATGAGAGAGAATAGCGCCTGGGCAGACGACAAAATCATGACGTCAACCACAGGCGCTAGGCGAAATTGCGCCTGTTGTGGTTCCGTGGCAGGCGAGAAATCGTGCTATGTGTAAATGCTTCCAAAAGAGCCTGTGAGGTGGCGCCCACAGCACAGAAATCCAACCGCCAATAAAATTTAATTAGCTAGCGTTGTTCAAAAAGTAATAGCCAATGAAATGTGTGCAACAGTTGTAACAAGAAATGCAGTTGACTACCTCTGAACTCCACTTTTCTGTTGATTTCGTGCTACCATGACAAAAAAGTTGAGTTCCTATGTCATCAGTTTCTGTGGAATTTCGTCTGCTCGAACGAGATTTGCGTCGGTGTCGCGTGCCACAGAACTAGGCTGAAGAAGTTTGATATTTCTCAGAAATCGCGCACTAATATTTCGAAATTTAAACAGTATTGGTGAAGGCATATTAAAATATTAGAAATGATTACATGACAAAAAGGCGAGCGACAAAAGGGCGAACGAAAAAACGGTGCAGCAAAAAGGGCACATTGCAAAAACCGCGCAGCGAGAAAAGGGTGCATTGCAAAAATGACGCGACGACAAAAGGGCGCATTGCAAAAATGGCACAGTGACAAAACGGCGCACTTCTGCTTCTCAGTTCTGCCCACTATAAGGATATCGTCGTCGTCATCATCGAGTAGTTTATTGCGTCGGACACACCAGTTCTCGTTGGATCACTGAAGATTAGCAACACAATCTCAGTTAGTACTAACATGAGTGGCCGCTTGAGAAAACTGGGAACTGCTAATACCCAAATAACCGTCACATTAGTTTAGTGTCTGTGCAGTCTCTGCACTAGAACTACAAAGTGGACGGGGCTCTAGAGACCTTGTAATTGAAGGGCCCTAAAACACCAATGAAACAAAAAAAAAATCAAACCCTATCCCGCCAGTGGCAGGGTTGGGTCTGCAGGTTCTAGCCCTCCACTCCCGTCTATCTCCCACCAGGTCCCCCCCACACTGCCATATCCTTACAGACAACCTGCTCCCACGTCTGCTTCCGCCTCCTCCTGGTGGTGCAAACGAGCTACACATTATTTGTTAGCAGGACAATGCCATGCAGCAGTTTTATGAACACTTAAATATGATAGGATTCCTGACCATAGTTGGGCAGCACCAAAATTCTGGAGGTCTACCCAATCTAAAATAGCAATTCTGGGGGGTTGAAGTCAAACGTGGATTTTGTCTATTTTAAATGTGGTGAAGGGACATAAATAGATATAAAGGCGATCACGTAAGTACCCACACTCTTATGCGCCCTTTTGTCCTGGTCGCCCTTTTATTTGTCGCGCCCTTTATTCCCTGTGCCATTTTGTCGCAGCGCCATCGCAGCCCTTTCATCGTGATACCATTAGAAATCGTATCGCTATAAACTCTTGCTTAAAAGCCTCTACATGGCATTTACCGTACCAATTTAATTAGCATGCTAGGTTGTTAGTTGTTGGTGTTTTAGGGCCTTTCAACTACAAGGCCATTAAATCCCCATCCACTGTGTAGTTCTAATGCAGAGTCTGCACAGACACTATGCTATTGTGACAATTTGTGGGTATTAGTGGTACCCAGTTTTATGACCACTACAGTAGGTGGCGCATGGTCGGATACAACCGAATTTTTGTGCTCCATCATTTTTGTTCGTTTTGTGTGCTTTTGAAAAGAAAAAAGTGGTAGATCTTGCCTTTTTCAAGGCAGCTACCTGCTAGGGTCCATGAAGGTAGGGCTGCAGACAATGGTGGGGCGTTTTTCTTGTGGTTCAGGGAAGTGGTTGTGGGGTTGGCCTGTTTAGGCTTAACCTCGTGTCCTTTTCCGCCATGTGGCAAGCCCCATCAGGCTGAAGCGTGCGGCATATTATTATTATTTACCATTATTATTACTTTTATTTTGTTGTTGTTTGCTCCTCTTATTTTGGTGTTGTTTGCTCTTCTTATTTTGGTGTTGCTTGCTGCTGCTATTGTTTTGGTGTTGTGGGGGTGTTGGGGGTTATTTTAGTATTGTTATTCCTTTATTTGTTTGCTGGGGGGTATGTAGTAATCGGACTGCATCTCCACAGTGTAGGGTGTTAGGGGTGGAGTGTCATGTGAGTGTGGGACCTCTGCTCACATGACAAAACAGGGGAAACAGGGGAATTAGTAATCGCCCTGAAACATAGGAGGGTTAGTGTCGCCTTCTACCAAAAAACGTGATGGAAGGGAAACTGATCATGGACACTGGGTGAGGGATACAAATTACTATACACAGGTAGTGAGGAGTGGTGCAATGGGGTGGGTATTGTATTGAGTAGGAAATTGCAGCAGGGGATCACAGCTGTCCATAGAATAAACAGCAGGATTATGTTTGTTACTGTAGTTTGGCAGGTTATTGAGTTCCACCTCATCAGTGCATATGTGGCCCAAGCAGGCTGTAATGAGGGATTTTTGGTGGGATTTTTATGAGGTGGTTCAGTCAGTAGATAACAGAATTAGACAGGGAAAGGGATATTATCACCACATTATTGGAGGGGACTTTAATGGTCATGTGGGTAAGGAGGGACAAGGATATGGGGACGTCCATGGTGGATGGGGATATGGCCAACTCTCAGCAGAAGGTCAAAAAGTCCTTGATGGCCTTGCATTGGCCAATACATGGTTTCAAAAGAGGGAAAAGCACCTCAGCACCTTCCAGATGCAGCATAGGTCCGAGATTTGTGATTGCTGGGTGCTCCCCAGTGATGATTTCCAGAAGGAAAGTGGGCATAAGTTACTCATGGTGGAGGTACTGGTGAGGGGGCAGCTAGGAATCACCCATGAAAAGGTGAACCAGTTATTAGGTGGTGGAAGTTACCATCAAATGCACATGAATTCCTGCAGTAGATTATTAGCCAGGTGGACTGGGATTGGGAAGGGTCAGCTGACGCCATGTGGGACAGGGTGACCAGGAAGATTATACAATGTCGAAAGGCAATGTTTGGCATAGCTAGATTAGGAGGCTCATACCAGGGTAGACAGACTTGGTGGTGGAATGAGGAGGTGGAAGCAGCCATCCAACAGAAGAAGACAGCATTTCATAGGTGGTGGGAGATGGGGGACCAGGGTTCAAAGACCGAGTATATACAGGCAAAGAAACATGCTAGGAGGACCATTGCCCATGCCAAACACCATAAGTATGAAGCTTTATATGAGAGCTTAGGGACTAAGGAAGGTGAGCAGGAAGTTTTTCAACTAGCCAAGACCCGAGATAGAAGTAGTAAGGATGTCACCAGGGCCATAGTGATCAAGGATAGGAATGGTGGGGGCCTTATTCCAGCCAGGGGAGGTAATAAAGAGGTGGGAGGATTATTACAACAATCTCTTAAATGCAGATACCAGTGAAAACGTCATGTACAACACCCCTGCCACCTCAGTAGCTGTGGACTTGGGGAGTGGGGTGGAAATAGTCGAGGCCCTCTGCAAGATGAAAGGTCACAATGTCGAAGGTCCTGATAAGATTCCCATTGATGTTTGGCATAGCTTGGGGACCACAGGAATTACATGGCTGGGGAAGCTTTTTAATTAAATAGCCAGTTGTCCCACTGTTCAAGGGCAAAGGTGATGCTCAGGACTGTGGGAACTATAGAAGCATTAAGCTAATGAGCCATTCTATGAAACTATGGGAGAAGGTCATAGAGGGTCGCCTCAGAAATGATACTAGTGTCTGAGGAAACCAGTTTGGGTTTATGCCTGGTAGGTCGACAATGGAACCCATGGTGGAGAAACATAGAGCAGTAAAGAAGGGCCTGCATGCGATCTTTGTTGACCTAGAAAAGGCCTATGATAGTGTCCCACGACAGATGGTATGGGATGTTCTGAGGAAAAAGGGAGTGGATGAAGGGCATATCAGAATAATACAGGATATGTATGATGGTTCCACTACTAGGGTGAGGACAGCATGGGGGAATACCGGTAGCTTCAAGGTGAAGGTAGGGCTTCATCAGGGATCAGCTCTCAGTCCATATCTATTTGCTTTGGCGATGGATGACCTGCTGACAGGAATAGGGGAATGGGCCCCCCAGTGCTTGGTATTTGCAGACGATGTAGGAAGGTTAGAGGAGTCCCAAGAGGAGGTTCAACAGGGCTTAAGGGACATTGCAACAGCAATGGTAAAGGGGGGCCTGAAGTTGAACATGAAGAAATAAGAGTACTTAGCTTTAAGTTGGAGTGACCAGGACCAAGGGGGTGTAGTTAACTGTGGAAATGAGGTGATACCAGCAGTGAAAGAGTTTAGGTATCTAGGATCAGTGTTTCAGAGCAATGGGGAAATCGACTCCGACGTTACCCACAGAATCAATGCAGGATGCCTAAAGTGGAAACAGGCATGCGGGGTGCTGTGCGACTGCAGAGTCCTAATAAAGTTGAAAGGTAAGGTTTACAAAACTGTAGTTAGGCCCGCCATGCTACATGGATAAGAGTGCTGGGCAGTGAGGAAGAACCACCAGAGGAGAATGCAAGTCGCAGAGATGCGAATGCTGCGTTACATGACAGTGGACAGAGTCCGTAACGAGTAAGTTAGAGACAGCTTGGGGGTGGGAGACATTGCGGAGAAGATGAGAGAAAAGAGATTGAGGTGGTATGGGCGTGTGATGAGAAGGGAGGAGGAGGAGCTCACACGGTGTATTCTGAGTGGCATCATGAGTAGGGGGAGACCCAAGCGGATGTGGGAGCAGGTTGTCAAGAGGGACATGATTGCATGCGAGGTGGATGAAAGCCTGGTTGGGGATAGACGAGAGTGGAGGATTAGAACCCGCAGACCCCACCCGGCGGTAGGCGGAATAAGGGTGAGATGATGATGATTAGACCCTACTTGTCTTAATTCGACGGCCTGAAATGTCTGCACTAGCTGAAGGCTGTTCAATTGAGTATCCATTTCCATTCGCCCCTTCTCCCCATGAAGTAACCTAAAGTCGATTGGCCCTCAATCCCCAGCCGGATGTTTCCAGAGAAGGATTACCGCACGGTGGTACGATATTTACAGGTGAAAAACTGCTCAGCAGGTTTTACGCTGCTAGGAGGCTGCAGGCCATTGAAAGGTACTTTACGAAAACCAGTTTTCACACGGGAGCGGAAGGCAAGAATAGGGATGGAATGGAGAGAGAAGATGACAAAACTATATAATTTAAAGTTCAATGATGAGAAGTTCTAATTATATGTACATTATCATTGAAATAATATTTTGACTTTGATATGCGGTACTTCAGTTCAACCTTGACCTTGCATCAATAACCAATCACAAGTCGCATGTTGCAACAGATTAGCATTCATTCATCTGCTGTATAAATCAATATTAACGTGAAAGGAGTAGATTAGAGAAAATCAACCTCTTGCTAGGTGGCCTTTGTGTCGGATGAGAAGTATACCTTTGGCTCCTCGAGATGGTTACGATTTCACTAGCACTTAATCGACCCCATTTTCCCCGAGCAAAAGTATACAATTCGAGTAGATAAGCAGACTTCCAGGTACAGGATCGTCTTCCTTTGGGACTCGCCTTGGTGGTGCAGAGGGAAGCATATTAGACTGCTGCTTTGGTAGTTCCAGTAGTACTGATCCAGTAGTGAGGTAGTTCGGTAGTACTGTATCGAGGTGTGTTGGCCTCTTTAGGGCGAGAGAGAGGCTCCGAGTGCGCCTTCTTTGGGATGAGAACTAAAACCGTGGTCCCTTGTAATGTACGATGTCATTTACACGTAAAGAACCCTCTCTGTTATGCAACAGGTACATGAAGCAAAACATCCCAGGTGTAGGAGGTCGCCCTCCTTTGTAGGTGGAGTTCCCCAACGAACAGTAGGCCTTCAATGAATAACATTGTGGTTATAGCTTAGGTCGGCTGCCACTGCCTAGAAATACCGCCCATAGTTCCCCCTTGTGTCCAATTACTCAATGATGGGTTAAGTACTAGTAGTTGCTATTTGCGAGGATCACCTTTCTTGGCGCCTGTCAGTGACCTTTACAAATAGGGCCACCTGCATTAAATACCGGAACAAACAAACATAAAGCAACTCCTAATCTTTTTCCCTCCTATTTCAGCTTTGGGTACCCATCTTGTCCCTTTTGATGGGTACAAGGTTGATATATTGGGCGGGTTTTTTTCACAGCCGGCTGGCGACCAAAGCTGCAATCCCTATGTTTGTCTATCGTCGGTCTACTGTTCGTTGGGGCACTACCGACGCCAGGGGCCGAACTCCTACACCTGGAAATTTCTGCCTCATCTAACCGTTGCATAGTAGAGAGGGTTCTTTGACGTGCAAATGCCATCGTACACCACACGGGAACGCGGTTTTCCTTCTCATCCGAAGGAAGGCGGGGCTTCTCTCTCGCCTGGATCTGGATCTCGAACGAACACGCTATCTATTGTGCCACCGAGGCGGGTCTCGGAACAAACAAACATCATCGTCATACCCTTAATCGGATTGCGGCAGGATCGGGTCTGGGTGTTCTAGCCCTCCACTCCCGCCTAACTTCCATCAGGTCCCCGTCCACCCCACACACGACCATATCCTTACGGACAACCTGCTCCCACGTCTGCTTTGGTCTCCCCCTACCCCGGATTCTTCCGACCACTTGCATTCTTGACGAGCTCCTTCTCCCCTCATCTTATTACGTGTCCATACCACCTCAACCTATTCTCCCTCGTTTTTTCGGCCATATCCACCACTCGCAGGCTACCTCTAATATACTCATTTCGAATTCTATCAAATTGCTGTATCTATAAAATTACTAGGCCTATATCATAAACTTTACCGATGTACCGCACTTTGTACTTGTAACAGCAATACACTCTTTAAAATGTCAAGGTTTTTGGCTCGTCGTGTCATTTTCAGCTAACCGCATGTTAAGGGTGCTTCATGACCCCGTGTTAAGGGGCTTCATGTTAATTGGAATTGGTAAAATTCCAGTTGTTGAAATCGGCGAGAAATGTATAGAGTTTGCACCACGTAATGCTCCCAGTCGTGTCTCTTCGCGCCCGTCATTTTTTTTTCGTTACCAAAAAATGTCACCACGTAGGGCAGTTGCGTTGGGTGCAGCCAAGTTGCGTTGGACACACCAGTTCTCGTGAGCTCACTGAAGTTATGCAGCGAAAGCCCACGTTAGTACTAACATGGGTGGTTGGTAAAGAACGTTGGGTGCTTGAAATTTTCCCTCTCCTACGTCCTCTACACCTCCCTCCTCATCTCACGCGAGCAGCCTCCTAAGGGTTCGTCCTGTTATGGCTGCTTGGCTTACTCCCAAACTCATGAAATTAATCCAGTAACCGTTTCTTTTTCCCTGGTCTGAAATAACCGCTTTGTGGACACCGTTTGGAGTCGATAGAAGTTACACATCCAATAAACAAATCACCACAAGTTTTGAAGGCTATGCGCGAAATCGATTACAAAACGTGATTCAAAGCGTGAAAAAAATACATTCATAATTTCTGCTCCCCCTTAATTCCCATTCTAATTCCTGCCCCCCGCAGGCATCGGTGGATTTTGTTTCGTTGGTTTTTTAGGACCATTCAACTACAAGGCCATTAGAGGCCCGTCCACTGCGTAGTTCTAATGCAGAGGCTGCACATACACTACACTAATGCGACGATTTTCGGTTATTAGCAGTACCCAGTTTTCCCAAGCCGCCACCCATGTTAGTACTAGTTGGGGTTGCGTTGCTTAATGGCATCGGTGGAGTGCCCTAACGAACAGTAGACCAACGATATATAAGTCGAGGGATTGCAGCTTTCTTCGGCAGCTGGTTGCGGAAAATCGAAATCCGAAATATCACCCTTGTGTCCATTTAGAGGGACAATATCAGTACTCGACCCTACCATAGGCGGGGAAAGTTTTAGGAGTTTCTTTTTTGAATTACCCAAAACTCCTTTTGATTGCACTAGTATATGTCTGATCTATACAACCAGTTTTCTGCAACCTTTGTCGGTATCCGGGACCTCTGAAAGCGTCTCAAGTTTTGCGAGCCCCCCTTCCCAATAAAAAAACTGTTATTAAAACCCGTCTTTTCAAAATTTAACCGTTTCCTCAAATTTTATATAAATATACAGGGATGTAAACGATCGGTCGCTAGGTGGCGTACAATGCTGTATTTGCCATTGTGTGCTCAAGATTTTTTTGGGGATTTTCGAAGCCGTTCCAGGTATCTCTGCCAAATCAACACCTACCTTTTTCAAGAAGACGGCAAAGACGTTCCAGGGCAGGTAAGGCTGAGGTTTAGGCACCAGAGTCAGTGCAGGGAATTTTAGGGGAGGTTAGGTATTTAAGCCTAACCTAGTGTCGCTCCCATCATGCTCCATTGTGGCTTGGGTGTCGTCTGTACTGACGATCACCACGCCTCGTGTGGAGCAAGGTGCCTATTTTTCACCTCAGGAGAAAGTCTCCCATATTTTTAAGGATTAATTTTAATTTATTATTATATATTAATATCAATTTAGGTGTTTATATTATTATTTAGTTGGTATATGGTAGTAGACAATATTTTTAGATTATGATCTCAATTTATGTCTGTACGTCAGTTATAATCCCCTTGGTGCACTAATGTGCTAGGGGTTGTTTTTGTTTCAGTGTTGTGTTGTGTTCTGTGGTATAATGCCAGGTGAGTGTGGGACCTCCACTCACCTTGCAATTTCAAGACCGTTATGAGTGTCTCCTGTGGGGTAGGGCGACACCCCCCCCCACAGGTAGCCCTGCTATTCTCACTGTGGCTTCTGGGCATCTGACTGGGGTGCCCCCAGTCAGAGATGTTACAAAAAATAAAGGAGTCAGGCTCACAGTGGGGACTTCAAAAGTGGGAACCCTTACAGAGAAAACTGGGGAACTAGTGGACACCCTCAAGCACAGATGCATTAGCATAGCATTCCTCCAGGAGACTAGGTGGAAGGGCAATAGATCTTGGATGCTGGGAGAAGGGTACAAACTCATATACACTGGTAGTGAAGAGGGACAAAATGAGGTGGGCATTGTGTTGATTAGGGAATGCAGCAGGGGACCATGTCAGTGAAGAGAATTAGCAGTAGGATAATGTTAATCACAGTAGTTTGGCATGGCATAGGGCTTCACCTCATACGTGCTCATGCCCCACAAGTGGGCCTGGGTGACACAGCTAAAGCAGATTTTTGGAGGGACTTTGAGGAAGTAGTGCAAGGTAAATGAGCACATAATTATTGGGGGTGACATTAATGCCCATGTGGGCAGGGATGGTTTGGGATATGAGGAGGTACATGGAGGATTGGGATATGGGACAATCACCCCTGATGGGCAGAAGGTCCTTGAGACAGGAAGAACACATGGCCTTGTGTTGTTCAATACATGGTTCAAAAAGAGGGAAAAGCACTTAATCAATTTCCAGTCACCACAAGGGAGGTCCCAAATAGACTTTTTCATGGTTAGGGAGCAGCACAGGGCTGAGATCCAAGATTGCTGGGCACCACCCAGTGAGGATTTTCAGAAGGAGAGTGGCCATAAGCTGGTCATGATAGAATTCCTAATGAAGGGAACAGTTGTGAAACATACATGGAAAGGAGAATCAGTCATTAGGTTGTAGCAGATCACCTTTCTCTGTCATGCCATAGGTTCTCCTATGACGTTTGAAGTTTCACGTTCTGCAATTCTGGAACGTGCAGAGTTTAGAATAAATTTCAAACTCTTGAAAGTTTGAAATTTAGAATGACCAGTTGGTCTCCATACTTGATCGGCAACACACGCTTCACTATCGATTTCTCTGAAACGGAAATTTACATACAGTATATATCGATTTTGCGATTACATTTATTGGTCAGTTATTTGTTTACTAAAATAGTTAATATTTACATCACTTATTGGAGTCATATATTTTCAATAATTAATTATTAAAAACGCACAAACAGTTACATTGTTCATCGTCACACTCGAAGAATAACCACCACAAGGTGGTGGAAGTTGCCCTCCAAGGCTGATGAATTCAGGCAAGAGGCCCTCAGCAAGGTAGACTGGGATTGGGAGGGGTCAGCCAACGCCATGTGGGACAGGGTGGCTAGGAAAATTAGGCAATGTGGAGAGGCACTGTTTGGCATGGGTAGAGTAGGAGGCACCTCTCAGGGAAGGCAGACATGGTGGTGGAATGAGGAGGTGGAGGCTGCCATCAAATTAAAGAAGGTGGCTTTCCATAGGTGGAGGGAAATAGGGGACCAAGTTTCCAAGACAGACTATATTCAAGGAAGGAAGACTGCCAGGAGGACCATTGCCCTGGCCAAGTACCAGAAGTATGATGCTCTCTGAAATGTTGGGGACAAGGGAAGGAGAGACAGCAGTTTTCTGGCTGGCCAAGAATAGGGATAGAACTAGTAAGGATGTTACCTGGGCCCTAACGGTCAAAGATTCCAATGGTAGGGTCCTGTTTCAACCAGCAGAGGTAATCAAAAGGAGGAAGGAATACTATCACAGCCTGTTAAATGATGCTACTGGTGCAATAGGCACAGACACCAGTCCATGCTCTCCACAGGCAGTGGACAGAGAGAGGGAGGATGAAATAGCCCAAGCCCTCCAAAAGATGAAAGGACACAATGCAGTAGGCCCTGATAGGTTCCCAGTGGATGTTTGGCGCACCTTGGGGACCACTGGAATTACATGGCTAGGGAAGCTTTCCAATAAATTAGCAAATGGTGACAAGATGCCATCTTGGCGTGAGAGTTGGCTAGTTCCACCGTTCAAAGGCAAAGGCGACGCCCAGGACTGTGGAAACTATAGGGGCATAAAGCTCATGAGCCATTCTATGAAGCTGTGGGAGTGAGTCATAGAATGCCACCTTAGAGACCAAACTAGTGTGCAGGGAAACCAATTTGGGTTTATGCCTGGTAGGTCCACCATGGAACCAACCTTTATCCTATGACAGATGATAGAGAAGCATAGAGCAGCAAAGAAGGACCTCCATGCAGTATTTGTCAACCTGGAGAAGGCCTATGATAGTGTCCCTAGGCAGGTACTGTGGAGCGTTTTAAGGAATAAAGGGGTTGATGAAGGCTATATTAGGATAGTGCAGGATATGAATGAAGGTTCCATTGCTAGGGTGAGGACTGCATGGGGAAACACTGCAGGACTTAACGTACAGGTGGGTGTGCACTAAGGGTCATCACTTAGCCCATATCTCTTCACTCTAGTAATGGATGAGCTGCTAACGGGAATATGGGAATGGGCCCCTCAGTGCTTAGTATTTGACAAGGATGAAGGAAGGCTTGATGAGTCCAATGAGGTTGCACAAAAGGGCCTACAAGATATTAAGACAGCAGTGGAGAGAAGGGGTCTTGAGGTGAACACAAAGAAGACTGAGTACCTAGCTTTCAATTGTAGTGGCCAGGGGCAACGGGGAGAGATTCGTTGTTGGGGTGAGAGGATTCCAGTTGTACAACAGTTTCTTTATTTAGGATCAGTTTTCCAGAGCAATGGTGAAATAGTTTCAGACATAACCCATAGGATTAATGCAGGTTGGCTGAAGTGGCGATAGGCAAGTGGGGTCTTGTGCGATCGCCGGGTCCCAATGAAGTTGAAGGGTAAAGTTTACAAAACCGTTGTTAGGCCCACTATGCTGTATGGCTCGGAGTGCTGGGCAGTTAGGAAGAACCATGAAAGGCAAAAGCAAGTGGCTGAGATGCGAATGCTGTGCTACATGAGTGGGGGTGTCATCATCTGACAGAATCAGAAATGAGCGCATTAGAGGTAGCTTGGGGGGCATACTTGCAGTATCGGGGACTCTAGTTCTATTTGAAAGTAGGCGGAGTTTGGGAACGTGTTTTTGAAAAGTAGGCGGGGTTATTTCTATTTTTCACTTTCCATTTTACCTGGTTACTATTTTACCTAGCGATTGAGGTGAAAGATGCATGCAATGAAATATCTTTGGAAAGTACCTTTACAATGATCTCTACTTTCGGTGTTTCGGTCCCCCGGCCTTCTCGCCTTCGGCTCGAAGGCCTCCTCCCCGCAAACAACAAACATATCGATTCTGTGAATGATCTCGTGTAGCCAGGAATATCCTGTTTGTACGAATCTCGCTTTTCTAGGAACTCCGCCTACTTTGGAAACTTCATAGCATCTCTGATACTAAAAGTATGTGTAACCCCGCCTACTTTCAAATAGAACTAGAGTCCCCGATAGTGCAAGTATGCCGCTTGGGGGTGGGAGACATCACGGAATAGATGAGAGGGAACTGGCTTAGGTGGTACAGGCATGTGATGAGGAGGGTAGAGGAGGAGCTTGTTAGGTCCATTGTGGGACTGCAGGTGGTTGGGGGCACCAGAGGTAGAGGAAGACCAAAACGGACGTGGGAGCAGGTGTTGCAAAGGGACATGGAGGCGTGCATGGTGGAGGGGGACCTGGTGGAGGATAGGCGGGAGTGGAGGATCAGAACCCGCATACCCGACCCCTCCCCAGGCGGGAGAAGGGTGAGATGATGATGATGATGATGATACAGGGATGTAAACATATTAAAAATAAGATATTAAGTTACTTCAATTTTGTTTCATTGTTTCCTGTTCAATTTCGATTTAAGATGAGGCACCTCTCGGATTCCCGAGACCAAACCCAATGACACCAAGGAGTCCATGGTTCACTGGTTAAGGAACATTGGTATAGACCGGTTTCGTCATGAACTACAGTAGACTCTCGTACCTAAGATCTACTTTTTATCTTAAAAAAGTGTCACGATTGACTTTTTTATCCTAAAAACATGTCGCGAACGACTTGTTGTCACAGGTGTAGTCAAAGTGGGGAGCGGTAGGACTGATACTGGACTGAGGTGGGTCCAGTATCAAACCTAGAACCACTGACGCAGACCGAAAAACACAGAACCACTATGTCACCGAGGCAGGTGTTAAGTCAACACATCGCGAGGGATCGACAAAAATTGGCTTCATGATCTACTGGCTAATCACGATCGACAGGTTGGCCACCCCTGACCTAAGGTACTGGCCTTGACCACTCAAGATAACCTATCGTACATAGTTAACCAGAGACAGATAGAATACTATCTACAGTGGACTCTCGTTATCTTGACCCCGGATATCTTGAACTGTCGGTGAACTTGAACGACTTAGTCAGGTCCTGGCCAAATCTATTTGCTTGATTACACTCCAGTTAACTTGAACAATCGGTTATCTTGAACGGTCAAGGCCGGTCCCTTAGGTGTTCAAGATAACGAGAGTCTACAGTATTTAGCTGGGACCTGACTAAGTCATTCAAGTTAACCAATCGTTCATGATAACGAGAGTCCACTGTATAGCGAAGATGGTGTCACCTAAAATGTAATTCTTATATGAGCTTTTCAGCAGGTCTTTGGGAGGGAATATTTCATCCATTGTGCATTGTTAATATTTGAATGCATCGAAACTAATGGTTATGAATCATTTGGAGAGGACCAACCCATTAATTGGTAAGTCCCAAAAGTTCTGTAAAAATGCTTCATAGGATTATACAGATGTAGATGTACTTTAAATTAACTCACCACCAATATTTAGAATCATGTCAGCATTCCCACTTTTTTGAGATATCTAAATATTTATTTTATACATTTGTTACTGGTGTTGCAGTTCTTTGGAACTTTTGCATTTCTAATAATTTTTATTAACCCATCTGTTGTTTTCACTGCAACTGATGGATCAGCTTCCCTGCATGACATCTACTCTCACATTGCCATGACAATGGAACTTGAGAGATGTAACGTGCAGCATTCCTGTTGATTTAAATTTTATATTTTAAATTTAAAAATCTTTTAGAATAATATATTCGTGCATGCATCACATTCATGTTTTTGAATAGTCGTATATTATTTTAAAAAAGTTCAAAAAATTAACAGAGAGAATTTTAGCTATTTGGCTTGCAAGGTCGCATTATATTGTGCTCCGTTTTTTTTTTTGTCAGCATCTTTACTCGCATTAAGTCGTTAAAAACATTTTATTGTATTACCATTTGACATATAGTTGTGGTCAGCTAATTAGCACACCCATTTATAAAATGGAATAAATTGATTTTTCAGAGGGAAAGTTCATAAAAATGAAACTAAAAAGTGAAATCACCAACTACATTCCTCACTTTTACTAGTCAAGGACAGTAGTGACATTTCATTTTACAAATTATTAAAATAATTACATTTTTGTAAAAATACGTTGGACATTTAATTAGCACAGTAAGTAAATGTTGCAAATAGCATACATAACTATTACATTTAAAATTTAATTTTGATTTAAAAAATGGGCATTCAACATTTCTGAAAATAATATATGATATTATAGGGAAATGGGTAAAGGAAAAAGTACAACACCAGCTGAACGAAAAATTAATGAATAGATGTACAATAAACACAAAAATGTGTCAAAAGTTGCAGAAATTCTGGCTATTTCTCGAAAAAAAGTTCAAAATGCATTAAAGCATATCAAAATGCATGGGACATGTGAAACTGTACGTAGATTTAGACAGCGAAAAACATCTAAAAAGGGGGACAATTTAATTGCTAGACAATCAAAACTTGACCCATTTGCCAGCTCAACTAGTATTAAGGCTGCTATTAAAGAACATTATCAAATTAATGTATCTGCTAGAACAGTAAGAAGACGTCTAAACGAACATGGACTGATGGGGTGCATGAGTAGCAAAAAACCACTTCTAAAGAAGGGTAACAGAATGAAGAGATTGGACTTTGCTAAACAGCATTTGTCTAAGGAACAATCTTATTGGGATTCAGTTGTTTGGAGTGATGAATCCAAATTTAATTTATTTGGAAATGATGGTAAACAATATGTAAGACGCCCTGTGGGTCAAAAATTAAATCCTAAGTACACTAAAAAAATATAAAATTTGGTGGTGGTAGTGTGATGGTGTGGGGATGTTTAAGTGCATATGGGATAGGTCCAATCCACAGGATCCATGGGAGAATGAATGCTGCTATGTATCAGGATATCTTGGCAAACCATTTGGTAAAATTTCTGAGAATATGCCACTCAGTGCTTGGAAAAAGTGGCAGTTCCAGAAACACAACGATCCTAAGCACACATCACGGTTAGTTCAACAGTGGCTGAATGACCAAAAAATTCAGTCTTTGTGTTGGTCACCACAAAGTCCTGACTTGAATCCTATAAAGAACTTGTGGGCTATTGTTAAATGGCAGGTAGCAGCAAGTAAACCAAAATCTCTGGAGAATTTGTGGACAATCATCCAGTCAGAATGGCATAAAATCACCACCAAGCAATGTGCAGACTTGGTCAAGTCAATGGGTAGCTGCAGCTGTAATAGCAGCAAAGGGTCATCCAACAAAATATTAAATAACCTAAATGAAATTAAAAAATAATTCAATTAAAATATTAGTATTAAAATATGAATATTCAAGTGTGCTAAATAAAAGTCCAAATAACTTTCAGACATGTTCATGAATTTTGAAATACACAATTAACCAGGTGAATTTTGTCAACTTCTTTAAAAAAATAACAAAATTACTATCCAATGTTGCTTATATGTGGAAAAATATATTAAGTTTAGGTTACAATTTTGAATATGTAAGATGAATTCTAAACTCCATCATAGGTGTGCTAATTAGCCGACCACAACTGTAGTTAAATGTTATAAAGGATTATTGTTATTTATTACATTCATCCCTGCATTTAAATAACATTTATTTACCAAAGTTTAACAACTTCCATCTCGCCGTTGTAATACTACACGGCGATGGAGTATGCCATCATAGCTTGTGTTTTGACAGTAGCCTTAGCCACGTTCGTTACTTCAGGAATTTCGGAGGTATCGAATAATTTGGACCATTCTTGAACGATTTTCATGAATTCCAACCCAGTGACTTCTTTTCTGCCTATCTTCTTGGTGATGAGACAGTCACAACTAAAAATTCTTGGGACAAAATCTTTTATGGTGGCAATGAACTCGTCATCTAATTTGGTGGTATCATCATAACGGGCCAGGTCTTTTCCAGGGTGTGGCATCAAACAGCATTCGACACTTTGAAAACTAGACAGAATTTCTGTATGCACCACTTGTACTTGACTTGCCATGCTGCTGTTCATATTTAGCTTCTCTCTTTTGTAATTTCTGTTACCAGCGGTGACGTGGTCGTCATGGTAACCGAAAGCAAAATCTTTAGGAACTTCCCAATCTCGTATGAGTAACACCAATTTTGAAAATGCTAAAGAGGAAGTGTATTTCATGGAATCTTTGGCATTCCCGATAAAGAGCTGCAAAAACTGTAGGACGTCTTCTGACAACTTGTTTTGGATGTTATAAATTAGGACAGACGACAATAGGCAGCTTAATGCAAAAATCAGATGGTTTTCATGGGTTGTGGTTTTTTCGTTGAAGCATCCTTGAGTGTCCATAAGAAGAATGGCTACCAGATGACCATTTTGCTGGACGTAGAATGGCTCAGACCACATCATAATACCCGTAGTTTGTCGCTCTGCCGAACTTTGCCAATGAAACTCGATGTTGAGCTTCATGTCGAACCAATCCTCTGTGCCATTAGCTTTCAGGTATTTCAAAAAGTGCCCCAGCATGTAAGATTTTCCGGTTCTCATGGGTCCATTAACAGAGACAATTGCCACAGGTCGATTACCAATTGACTCTAAAGTTGCTTTCAAAAATGCGAGATTCAACCGAATCCTGTGGTCAACAAATGAAGCAATTTGAACTGCTGACATTTGTTTGATGGTTAGATTTAACTGCGACGATTGTTGACTAGCGAATGAAATGCACACGAGCACTTCGGGAAACCAAAGTTTTTATTTCCTAAAGTGAGTCGCATAAGTGTTGTATTAAAGCGTGGACTTACCAGACACTCGCCCAGGGCGTGAGACTTAAGGAAGTATCAATTATTTTGAATGAAACGAAGATGTCATGTCATGATGTTGGTTTTTTTTATATATTTTATGCCAGATGATGTTTTTAATTTTTGTTGTTTTTCAATTTATGACTTTTACGTAATATTGCAGTATGGATTCTTAAATACACTATAGGTAGGAGAAGGCCCCGTTTCGTTCCTTCGTTGGTGTTTTAGGGCCCTTCAACCAGGGCCGGCCCTAGAGTTTGCGGGGCCTAAGGCAGCAGGCGATAGAGGAGCCGAAGGCAGCAGGCGATAGAGGAGGCCAAGGCAGCAGGCGATAGAGGAGCCCAAGGCAGCAGGCGATAGAGGAGGCCAAGGCAGCAGGCGATAGAGGAGCCCACGGCAGCAGGCAATAACGGGGCCCCAGTACCAATTTTTTTTTAATTCACCAGTGCGGGGCCCAAGGCGGTCGCCTTCACCTAAGGCCGGCCCTGCCTTCAACTACAAGGTCATTAGAGCCCCGTCCACTGCATAGTTCTAATGCAGAGACTGCACAGACACTAAACTAATGTGACGATTGTTGGGTATTTGCAATACCCAATTTTCTCAAGCGGCCACCCATGTCATTACTAGCTGGGGTTGCGTTGCTTAACTTCAGTGATCAGACGAGTACTCGTGTGTCCAACGCAATTAGCCTCTCCCACGCCAAGACCACAGCTAGGAGGACCATTGCCTGGGCCAAGTAACAAAAGTGTGTGGCCCTCTATGAGGGAGAGTAGATTGAGGTGGTATGGACACGTTATGAGAAGAGGGGAGGAGCTCGTTAGGTCCATTACAGGAATGCATGCGGTTGGAATCACCCCGGGCAGGTGGAGACCAAAGCAAACGTGGGATCAAGTTGTCCATAAGGATTGGTAGTGTGTGGGTGGATGGGGACCTGGTGAGAGATAGGCGAGAGTAGAGGGCTAGAGTCCACAGACCCCACCCTGCAGCAGGGGGATAAGGGTATGATAAAGAAGATTATGACGTGATATGGCGACATCAAATGTCTTAGGGGTATATCCAAGTAGATTCCTTGGAGTTACCGCAATTAATAGCTCCGGATCGACTCCGTGGTGGCATTATGGTATTTGGTGAGGAACCTCGGATCGTTCCATGTTCGATCTTGGTCCAAGGTTGTTTGACTTCTTTCAGGCGAGAGAGGGAGAGAGATCCCCGGGGCACCTTCCATTGGCTAGAATGCAGAGCTGTGGTCCTGTGTGGTGCATAGAATGTCCCCTGCATGGAGTAAACTATGGAGCAAAATATCCTAGTGTAGGAGTTCATCTCCTGATGTCAGTTGGAGAAAATGTCCCCTTACGACGGAAACTATACTTCACTGAATAAACCTAGAGATTGTAGCATTGGATTGGCAAAACGTATTGGGAGTTCACTTGATGGGAGGTGATTCGGAGGCATTCCAGTGCACTGCAGGTCCACTCTTGACTACTTAAAGACTGCTATCCGTGGGTGTCCGCAGAGGAGGGGAGAAACTGTGTTCAGATAAAAATGTTCATTCAATTCCCTGTCCACTGAGTATTTCCTCCCTGGAACATTGTCGTTCAGCTGTGCCCTCACCCCTGGATAATTCTCAGCTGACACCCATGTATCTCCCTGTTGAGTCCTTTGGAAATTGGCAACATATGACGAATATGGTCCCAGCTAAGATATTACTGTAATTCGTTAATTGGCATTTCAAGAAATTGACTCTCTGTTCTAGAGTCAGATCAGGGGGAGCACTTCCAACAAATGCATCCCAAATACTTTTAATATTGAGAATCTCTGAGTATAAATCTAGCCCCTTAAACACTGCCCTTAAATACTGCCACTGACTTAGATACTGACCCTTAGACAATGTCCTATCTTCAGTGATTTAGTCAACTGCAGATTGGACTGGCAGTATAGAAATGGGAATAGCAAATGCAGCAATGCCTCATCAGTTGCAAAGCTGAATCATGCATCAGTTAAAATATGTGGCCCATCGAGGCACTGAAGGGGGAGCAATTGGTGCATTTCTCCCCCGCGGTCTGCCCCAATGAACAGTAGGCCAATAATAAACAAGCTTTGTGGAAAACAATGTCCAATCTAGCACCATTGTGTGCATGCAGAGGGACAAGATTGGTACCTGATCCTACCATAAGGAGGAAAGGGTTAGGAGTTCCTCTACTGCTTTTGTCATTAACTATGCAAATAACATGTATACCTAGCTTTTCTAACGCTATGATTATTTTTTCCTCAAATATTTATGCAACATCTCAGCTGTCATAGTATTAGTTGGAATGATATGCACTACACTTAATGTGTGTGTGTAAAACATTAGTACATACATAGTGTTACAAGTCATCATACCCTTATCCTGCCTTTAACAGGGTCAGGCCAGTGAGTTCTAGCCCTCCACTCCTGTATATTTCCCATCAGGTCCCTAGACGCCCACAGGAGTGCAAATTGAAGTTAAGCAATGCAACATGGGTGGCTGCTTGGGAAAACTGCGTACTGCTAATACCCAAAAATCCTCACATTAGTGTAGTTTCTGTGCGGTCTCTGCATAAGAACTATGCTGTGGACAGGGCTCTAATGACCTTGTAGTTGAAGGGTCCTAAAACACTATCAAACAAATGCCCACCTGACACATTGCCATGTTCTTATGGACCACCTGTTTCCACGTCATCTTTGGTCTCTCACTACCCCGGGGTGCTACCAACCACCTGCATTCCTGGGATACACCTAATGAGCTCCTCTTCCCCTCTTCTCATGATGGGTCCATACCACCTCAGCCTATTCTCCCTAACTTTTTGGCGATAGTTTAGAAGTATAATACATTAAATCTAAATATCTAAGCCTATGACATAATGTATATAAGCCTAATACCACTCATTGAATATTAAATCTGCTTACCTTGCTATGTTTGGTCAATGCAGAAATCCTTTCTCTTAATAGCCACAGCATACTCCATTTTGGGGTGTTTTGGAAAAACGAAAGATGTGAAATTTAGGTTCACTTCTGCAGTTTTCCTTGCATCCAAGCATAACACAATTATATAGCATTTTGCTTAAACTAATCCAAAATAATGTGATTTAGGTATGAAAACAATTTAAGTTAAAAACGCGACTGAAATATCACTTAAAAAACCTGCTTGAAATACAGACAATATGGTCGTTTTCATAGTAGGCTACAACTACCTTATGTGACGTCACACTGCAAAGGCCTTGTTATCTAGGAGGTCTTGGTTCTACTTAATCTTTGGTGGCCTTTTAAATCCATCAAAATTAACTGGTAGGAGGGCCAAACAAAATCAGAATGGAAGAATGGGAAGTGGACAAATTGTGTCTGTGTTAAACTTTTTGAAACAATTTGTGTCGAAAGTGGGTGGAGGCAGAGAAGAGAGAGACAAGGGGAAAAGGGAGAAGGAGGAGAGAGAAGTGAGAGAGAGGAAGAAGGAAGGAGAAAGACGAGGAGGGTAAGAGAAAGAGGAAGAGAGAAGGGGGAGACGGAGTGGAGGAGAAAGAAGGGGAAAGAGAGAGGGAGGGGAGAGGGAGGAAGAAAGGAGAGAGATTGAGGAAGAGAGGGAAGAGAGAAAGAGAGGAGAGAGAAGTGAGAGGGAGATGAAAGGAGAGAGAGAGAATTGAAAAGGGAGAGGAGGGAGAGAGAGAAGTGAAAAGGGAGAGGAGGGAGAGAGAGAAATGAAAAAGGAGAGGAGGGAGAGAGAGAGCGAGAAAAGAAAAAAAACAACTCTTCGAGAAGATTTTGAATCTACGTGCCTCGGATGTTGTAGTCATTGCTTATCATAACATACCACATCTAAAAACCAAATTTAGATTGACTCATGAACTCCAAAGCATTCAAAACTGTACAGCGAATATTAAAAAATAACCTTCACTTAGCTGTGGTACATAGCCCAGTCCTCAGCTGGAAAATATTTTTATAACACAAACTGCTGCCAAAATGGGGTTAGTGGTCCACCTGCAATTTCGTTGAATTCAAGTGATTTTTCCAAGAACTTCCTCCTTACTGCATGTTCATTGGTTATCAAAACGTCATACGATCTCTACATATTCGCAATTTCCTTGACCAGTGAGGAATAAGTCATTACGATTACTCATCCTTTTCCAGCACTGTCAGGCACGTTTCGGTGACACCGGGGTGGCGTGTTAAATTGTTGAATCCTTAGTTGCAGATTCGATCCAGGCTGTGACGGGGGGGGGGGGGTTCTCCTGGATGACAAAGAGGCTTCAGGCCTACCTTACGCTGTATTGAACCTTTTACACGTGGATTGAAATGTAGGGCTACGTGTTTTTTGGGTGGGTGAAACTGATTGTCGGGCTCCCGTCCTCTCCGGCTCACGCCCGGAACCGTTTTCCACATTACTTCAGACTAGTTCCGTTGGACACACCAGTTCTCATGAGATCACTGAAGTTAAGCAACGCAAACCCACGTTAGTACCAACATGGGTGCTGCAAATTTCTCCTCTCCTTATCCCCTACACCTACCTCCTCCTCACCTGTGAGCAGCCTCCTAAGGGTTCGGCATGTTATGGCTGCTTGACTTGCTCCCCATCCCTTTAGCGTAACAGGTCATTTCTGGTACCCTTGGGGCACTAGTTATTAGCGTGAACATGACATTCTTCTTTGTCCAATTCACTCTTCTTTTCAAGTAGTATGGGAAAGGCTTGTAAGAGTACCCACTTAGAATATTATGAAGTGGATCTCCTCAACTAACAAAGGCGTACTCTTGCGTACTCTTGGCCTACCAGGAGGGCAAGAGTATGCATGTAGAGTGGTTAAGGGAATACATTAACAGTAGTCACAAACGAATGGCCCACTGCCTTCATAAGCAGAGCAGTCCTCATGCAACCACTCCTTGCAGATGCCACATTGAATCCAGTTTTCAGAATATGAACATCCTCACCCTGGGCAAATATTAAATTATCATTATTGGAAAGGCTTGTTTGGGTGGAACTTGTGGATGGGCCTTGGTCTTGCTTTCCAAATTTCAGTTGTCTATTCATATTTGACTTCTTTTTTTGCAGACTTCATTCTGTTATCACTTCCTTTTTCTGCCTTTCCCTTCCCTAATTTCTTTTTTTCTTTTTCTTCTACGAATGTTTTGAAAGGTGAAGCTGTTATAATTTCTGATTTTCGTGATTGTGTCTTCCTTTTTGAAACTGCACATTTCCCCCCTCTCTTTTGTGGAAGTGGCAAAATTGTATGAACAGTAAAAGGTGTTTTATTTGAAATGTGGTTGTCTGAAGGAGTCAGTTTTTCCTCTGGTAATGAGTTGTCAGCTTCAGCATTTGAATCAGGAGATTCACCTGGAACTGCATTTAGTAGTTGATGGGACACTAATGAAGGGGCAAATAGTTAATCGTTTATGAGATCAGGATTGAATGGTTCAATTCCTGTAACTGCAAAAGCTTTTTATGCAATCTTAACTCTTGCAGTAGATGTGTAGGCTTCTTTGAAAATTCCTGCTACATCGGTAAGCCATATTACCTCTCCTGGGTGTTGAACAAGCCATTTCTCAGACTCAGCAGCATATGCAGCTTTCAGAGGTGAAAAAAATCCTTTATCTAAAGGCTGGATGACATGGCTTGCGTGAGGTGGAAGAGTCAAAAATGTGATGCGATTTTCTCAGCAGAACAAAATTGCAGAAAGTGAACAATGTGTTGAATGGTTGTCTGCTATGAGCAAGATAGGATCTTCAGCTGATGGCTTCACATAATGCACAAAATGTTTCAACCATTCAAGAAATATGTCTGTATTGATATAACCTGTCTCAGACACAAGACCCAACGTTCCAATAGGGGCACCTTTGAATAACAGATGATTCATTCTTTTTCTAGGAAAAATTAATGCTGGTGGCACAAAAATGCCTGTTGCACTCATGCAACATACTTCAGTGATCGTGTCCCCTCTTTCTGCACTAGAAATCTTACAAAGAGTTTCTTTTACCAGTGGTGGTTAATACCTTTGGTGTTCTGTTTGGAACTATTGATAAGCCTGTCTCATCCATATTAAATTTTCTATGAGGAGGATATTTTTTTTGAAGATAACATTCTTTTAAATTCTCATAAAACCATGACACTTGCACCTTATTGAATCCAATTGCTCTTGCCATACTACACTGCTCAGGGGCCCTAACAGATAATTTATTTCGTTTACAAAATCCCTTCAACCATACTTTGCCAGCCATTTTCTTTTCCTTATTAAATCTGTTAGATACTCCATTCATTTCAGCATAATCAAATGCAATTTTCATGACATGCTTTCTTGTTAATCCATAAAATCTGGAATTCAATTCTCTGCAATGCTGAGCTATCTCTTGTTCCATTTCATTAGTTAAAGCCCGTTTGAAACGACCTAGTGATACTGGGATTGTGCCCTGTAACAAGCAAAGACATATGTAGGCCTACTATTGGTAACAGGAAAACATTGACAACAGCAATAGAATTTTCAGAAAATTAAGATCACTGCACTGATCAATAGTCTATGGCAATAGTGAAATGTAGTTAAAAAATTAAATTCTGAAAAACATCAACCCATAGCCTTTAATCTTTTTCTCAAGGTGCACTCGTTGATTCCCAACTCTCTAGCTACTTGTCTATTACTCTTCCCAGCCTCTAATTTCTGTTTTGCTTCCGCGATTGCCTTTTCAGTGGCCAGCATTCTTTCAGTTTTCCGCTTATATGGTGCCATTTGCAGCGTCGATTACTGGAAACGGAAATATGTAGACATTTAAAAATAAAATAGAATCTCTCAGTCATTGATTTTATGATCCTCAGAGAAATGCCAAAAATACTGATCAGATAGTAATGCATCGGGAGGCTAAGCCAGAATATGCATTGAATTGTTCTTGCTTGCATACTCTTGGCCTCCTCAGTGGTGTTTCATGGCATGAGCTATAGATTCCAAAATGTCATGGACAGAAAAGGGCTAACCACTGCATTTTGTTGCACGTGTAATGTACTTTATTGTGGGATAGGTATTAACAATAGTTTGGCATATTATAATCTCAGACCCGCCGTGGTGTCGTAGTGGTTAACTCACTCGGTAACTCACTAGGTTCGATACTGGACCATGGTGAGTCGGCTTCTTTCGGGCGAGAGAGAAGCCGCGAGTGTGCCTTCTTTCGGATGAGAAGTAAAACCGAGGTCCCGTGTGGGTGTACGATGACGCTTGCACGTAAAAGAACCCTCTCTACTACGCAACGGGTAGATGAGTCAAAATTTCCAGGTGTAGGAGCTCGCCCCCTGGCGTCGGTAGCATTCCCCAACGAACACTAGACCGACGATAAATAAGCGTAGGGGTGCAGCTTTGGCCGGCAGCCGGCTGCAGAAAAAACTATGTCCAATATATCACCCTGTGTCCATTCAGAGGGACAAATGGATACCCGACCCTGCCATAGGCGGGAAAAGGGTTAGGAGTTGCAGTTGCTTGGCATATTATAATCTCAAAACACCCAAAGTTATACGATGTAAAAATAACATAGAAAAGTAGGAAAAGTATATTTTACCTAGTAGTTCGAAAACAAACAGGAGTAGATTTATGAAAATATAGTGTCTTCTTATACTGATATATAAAAACTATAGCGTCACAAAGGAAGTGTTTTACAATGCTGCCAACATCATGAAATTTCCCTGTGTACTCTTAGCGACATGCGTACTCTTATAAGCCTTTCCCATATGTCTTCTACATATTGAAAGATCATGTCCCCCACATCCCTTCTCCCACTTACCCCAGGGGAGAACGAGCACTCCTCAGAGTTCGCATTTCCCACCTTTTGTAGACAAGTGCGAAAGTACCTTGTCTCTCCACGTCTCCCTTGGCCCGTGGCCCCACATCAGGGTTGGGCCTACCAGTAGGTGCTTCAAAGTTTCCAAATAAGCTGTCCAAATAGCTCCTTGTGGATTTCATAATTCCAGTGGGACATATGGGCACTTACCCTGACATAGGCGGGAAATGACAGCTGACGATTTCTAGCATTGACAAAGTCTTGTTCCCATTTGCCCTGTGAGGATTTTAACGCCTCAAGGTTACAGAGAGGCGACCAGTATTTTTTAACGATTCAGGTGGGTAACTGGCATTGTAACATTAATTAAACAGCTGGCAGAGTGATGAGTACTCGGTCATCCTGCTTAATTAGCTCCGGCCTAGGGAAAATTTTTTTGTACGTGATGTGCCATATCCAACATCTTCTCGAGTAGTTTTCTCTATCTAAATAGGGCTCTACCTAAAGAGGAACGTAAAAAACGCCCTCTCTACTATGCGACGGATAGATGAGGGAAAATTCACCCGTGTAGGAGCTCGCCCCTGGCGACGCGTCGCGTCGGTGGAGTGCCCCAACGGACAGTTAGCAAAGGCACAAAATTACCGTCCAATAGATGGCCTGTGTCCATTCAGACACAAAGATGGGTACACGATCCTGCCATAGGCTCCAAAAGATTTAGTAGTTGCGTTTTCAATCATAGATGTTAAAAGGGTTTTAGTGAGCTTAATGTGCTGCACAGTGGCGTCACTAGGGGGTGCGGAGGGTGCGGGCCGCACCGGGTGACACCACTCGCACCATGAGAAATGGGTGACACCAAAGCAGAAGAAGCGGCTTTTTTTCGGGAGAGGGGGGGGGACACCATGGTGTCACCAAGGAGTCTATAAGGAGTACCAGCTCCGCCCCTTTCCCATTGACTTTCGTGTCATAGTTTTATACGGTGGCGCCCCAAGTGGATGGTTTGCTACAACACAGATGCTACATGTATTTCAAGCATCTTAAACATGCAATTATGCACTTTCTTTGATTGTTCTTAATAAATAATGTCAACTGCTTGCTGCTAATTTGAACATATAAATAAATTGCTCAGTTTCACATGTTTTCAATGGAAAAAATAATTTCTTTATATATACACTTACTACAAGACATTAAGACAGCAATGGAAAGAGGGGGTCTTAAGGTGAACATGAAGAAGATTGAGCACTTAGCTTTGAATTTTAGCGGCCAGGGGCAAGGAGGTGAGATTCGTTGTGGGGGAAAGGGAATTCCAGTGGTGCAAGAGTGTGCCATAGGATTAATGCAGGCCCATAGGATTAATGCAGGATAGCTGAAGTGGAGACAGGCAAGTGGGGTCCTGTGTGACCACTGGGTCCCAATACAGTCGAAGGGTAACGTTTACAGAACCGTCATCAGGCTCACTATGCTGTTTAGCTCAGTGTTTGGCAGTTAGGAAGAACCATGAATGGCAAATGCAAGTGGCTGAGATGCGAATGCTGTGCTACATGAGTGGGGTGTCACGATATGGCAAATTAGAAATCATTACGTTAGAGGTAGCTTGGGGGTGAGACATTACGGAAAAGATGCGGCAACTGGTTGAGGTGGTATGGGCATTTGATGAGGGGCTTATTAGGTCCATTTGCGGGACTTGAGGGCATTGGTAATTGGGGGCACCAGACATAGAGGAAGGCCAAAACGGACGTGGGAGCTGGTGGTGCAAAGGGACATGGAAGCGTGCAGGGGGAGGGTTAGAACCTGCAGATCTGACCCTGCCTCAGGCGGGAGAAGGGTGAGATGATGATATGGAGTCCTGGAGTGGATTTCATGGAGTTGGAGCAATTTACAGCAGCACACACTACTACTACTCCTTTGCTCCATTCCGGTGATATATCCTAAGGTGATATATATTTCCGACATGTTTACGTTAGAGGTAGCTTGGGGGTGGGAGACATCGCGGAAAAGATTAGGGAGAAGCGGTTGAGATGGTAGGATGGTAGATGAGGAGGAACGTATTAGGTCCATTATGTGTCTCCATGTGATTGGGGGCACCTGGGGTAAGGGAAGACCAAAACGGACGTGGGAGCAGGTGGTGCAGAGGGGCATGGAGACGTGCAGGATGGAGAGGGACTTGGTGGAGGATAGGCCAGAGTGGAGGATAAGAACGCGCAGACCCGACCCCACCACAGGCGTGAAGAGGGTGAGATGATGATGAAGGTGATATATATATACACCTGGCACTTGATAACTACATTTGAATCATTCTAATTATTATTTATAAAGTTGTAAATATGCAAGCTAATACATGTAAAGAAGTAGTTTCAGCAAACCATCTACTAGGTGGCGCTCTTTCGGTATGAGGACACGAAAAGGGCGGAGCTGTCACTCCTTGTATTAGACTCCTTGGTGTCACCGCACCGGGTGACGCCAACCCTAGTGACGCCACTGGTGCTGCAGAATTCCACTTTATCATTGAATTAAATCACTTGCATCAGAGAAACGATGGCTGCGCGCACAAACAAGGTAGTGGCGCCATCTATGAGATAGAGCAGGAAGCGAAAAGGAATCTCGATGTCTTAAAAATCAATTTTGATATTATATTGTTGTGTGAAAGTATTTAATAGTTGCTAGGAAGAACCCATTTCCCATTGTTTTAAAGTGAAAATACTGTACATTCAATAAAAACTGAGAATGAAGGTTTATAGAGGTTAACAGCGGTTGAATGGCGGAAACGCTGAAGGCCAGTGCGCTCTTCCGAATTTAAGAGGGAGCGGCGAATTGCGTTGGACACACCCGTCCTCAGCTTTGGCCGGCAACCGGTTGCGGAAAAAAACTATGACCAATATATAGCCCTATGTCCATTCAGAGGGACAAGATGGGAAAAGGCGCCATAGGCGGGAAAAGGTTTAGGAGTTGCGTTTGCTTTTACACCAGTTCTCGTCTGATCACCTAAGTTAACCAGCGCAACCCTAGCTAGTATTGACATGGGTAGCCTCTTCGGAAAACTGGGTACTGCTAATACCCAAAAAACCCGTCGCATTAGTGTAGTGTCTCTGCAGCCTCTGCATAAGAACTATGTTGTGGACGGGGCTCTAATGACCTTTGTAGTTGAAGAGCCCTAAAACACAAACAAACAACAACAACCGAATTTAAGATCAATATACAGTTCGCAGTTTCCTTTCCTTCGGTACACATGAGCAGTCATTTGACAGCATATATACCAAGCCGCTTTCAATCGGATGCTGCAACCCCTTTACCGAAATAACGAAGCCTCTCACACGCCTCCGTCCAATATCGAACCTGGGATTTTAGTCACCGAAGCAGGTCAAATCGCCATCTTGCATAGGAAGCCAAATACATTGGCTGATAGAGTAAGCAACGACAATTACAAATTCACCTAGCAGTTTAAAAGTGGTGCCTCTCTCAGCCCCTTGCTCGACGTCTCAGTTAGCTTAGGCGGTGGGCCTGCTCCATAAGGTGTGGGAAAAAAAGACAACTCTTACCCTTGATGCAGGGGTGGGTACTTCCACAACCAGGTGCGATCCCTATGCATATTTATCGTCGGTCTACTGTCCGTTGGGGCATTCCACCGACGCCAGGGGCGAGGTCCTGCACCTGGAAATTTTACCTCATCTTCCCGTTGCATAGTAGAGAGGGTTCATTCACGTGAAAATGCCATCGAACACTACACGGGACCTCGGTTTTATTTCTCATCCGAAGGAAGGCTAACTCGGGGCTTCTCCCTTACCTGATTAATGCCAACCCGCCTCGATCCAGTATCGAACCGGGAACCAGTGAAGCAGCAAATGGAGCACTTTCTACTCTGCTACCGAGGCGGGTTTTAAATAAGATATGCAATAATAATTGAAAATAAATTAAGCCATGGTTTTATACAAAATAAGGTTATTTATTTTCAGTGAAAAAAAAAAAAACATTTCAGTTTAAATATATTTTATTCAGGTCCAGCGTTAAAAATTGAGAGAGAGAATAGTGATGAGAAGTGGGGAGGAGGAGCTGGTTAGGCCCATTACAGGGTTGCAGGTTTTTGGAAGCACCGAGGCAGAGGAAGACCTAAGCAGACGTCGTAGTAAGTTGTGTGAAGGGATATGGCAGTGTTGGGGGGGGGGGAATTGGGACCTGGTGGGTGATAGGTGGGAGTGGAGGGCCAGAACACTCAGACGCCACTCTGCTACAGAGGGGATAAAGGCATGATGGTGATTTTAAGTGTTGAAAATGAGTTGACTTTGGTCCGATGTTAGCGTTACTGGTGGCATTTCAGAGACCGCACCGGTTCTCATTCTTGTTGTCCAGTCAGACAATTCCTAGCACTGATCTAAATATAGAAAAAGAAGTAAACAAAAATTATAATGGCAGATAGGAGTAACCCAGTTTGTAGCATTCGCATGAAGGGGTACTCCATTGTGCCCATTGTGAACATTGTGCTGAGGGAAAGGGACATAACTTGCTATGTGAGGACATACTGTACTATGTAAAAAAAAGAAATGTAAGCTGGGCCAAGGTGCATCCCTGGCTCACGCTAAAAATCACTGAGCTCTAAGGGTACGAGAAACTGCCTAACCTAAGGTAATTTGTCAGAGACCTTCCCCCACAAAAGTCTATTTTGGAGGTCATTTTGGATTGGGCACCAGTTCTCGTCTGATCATTGAAGTTAAGCAGCACAACCCCAGCTAGTACTGACGTGGGTGGCCGCTTAGGAAAACAGGGTACCGCTAGTATCCAAAAATCGTCGCATTAGTGTAGTGTCTGTGCAGATTCTGCATCAGAACTACACAGTGGACGGGGCTCTAATGACCATTGTAGTTGAGGTGCCCTAAAACTCCAACGAAGAAAATTGAAAATCGGACTTTCTAATGCAGAGTCGTGTGACGTCGTATTAGTTCATGTGGGTGCTTGCTAGTTCCCTCTTAGACAGATTTCAGTTTCATACAGATTCATGAAACGGAAGTTTAATAGGGCTAAGTGAAGTGAGATGGCAGTAGGAGTTCGCCCTCTAACGTCGGTGTAGGAAACGTGCCACACAAACAAACATCTGCCATACAGTCTACACAAGGGTTGGCAACCTTTTTTTTATTAAAGGGCCACACGATGGCTGATACTAAGTCAGACGGGCCACACGATAGCCGATACTAAGTCAGGCGGGCCACACGATAGCTGATGCTAAGTCAGGCGGGCCACACGATAGCTGATACTAAGTCAGGCGGGTCACATGCGCAGAGTTCAAAAATGTTTTTAATTTAGATGTAGAGGTACCTATAAGAACCATTTATTAATTTCACTTATTCTGTGGAATTAATATTTAATGGAATATTTTCCAAAATTTTCAAAATAAGGTGCCATGTTTCCCTAAAAATAATGTCGTGGGCAGCATGTAATCCATTGACTGGCGGCAGTTTGCCCACCCCAGGTCTAACGCATTGCTCACGTCTCCCAATATGACAAAAATGGGGTTTCGACCATTTGTTTGTTGGTGTTTTAGAGCCCTTCAACTATAAGGTCATTAGAGCCCCGTCCACTGCGTAGTTCTGATGCCGATGCATTCACTAATGTGACGATTTTTGGATACTAGCAGTACCCAGTTTTCCCAAGCAGCCACCCATGTCAGCACTAACTGGGGTTGCGTTGCTTAACTTCAGTGATCAAACGAGAACTGGTATGTCCAACGCAATTTGCCGCTCCCATGGTTTCGACCATACAGCTGATATAGCCAGTGCCGGATTTAGATATTGAGAGGCCCTATGCTATTTAAATTTTGAGGCCCTTTTCAAGCCCATTTGAGGCCCTATTCTTAGGTTTTGAAGCCTGCTAGCTGTTGAGGCTTCAGCCAAGGCTTAAGCATAGTATACAGCAGTCATTTTTGAGGCCCTAAGGTGATATGCCTGTAGCCTCGATGGCTATTTACGTTTTTACTTACGCTGTTCAAAGACCGAACGCCATATCCAGAATACCTCCAAAACCTGGCACAAAATGAGAGAAAAACCCTCGTCGTTGTTTGCGAAAATTGCTTTCAATCTGCCGAATTTTACGGTCCATTTCTTCCTTCATTCGTTTTTTGTCCTCTTCCGATTCCGCTCTGTACTCTCGGAATTTGGTAGCGGTCAAATTAATTTCTTGACAGGATGAATAAACCTTTTGAATATCTTCAGTAAGTTGATTGAAGTATCTTGTTTGAATGTCATCATTTTTGATTCGTTTGGCCCTTTGAAAGATGGCAATGGACTCTTGAGAATGCCTTTGATGAAGCTGTTCCAACTCTGCATCTGCCAGGCCGTCAGAAGTTTTGACAGATTTCATCTCATTTTCGTAATATTTGATGGCAATTGAGTAGGCCATCTGATTCTGAACATCTGCAGTCGATTCGGCCACACTCTTCACAGGAGGAATTTCAGTTTTTCTGAAAAGTTCAGCCCATTTAACAATGAGTTTCTTCAAGTCGACACCGGTCATTTCATGTCCACCAATCTTTTTAGTGGTAACGTTGGATCCCTGGAAGACTTTAGGGACAAATTCCTTGATGGTATTGACAAACATTGGTTCCAGATCGTGTATCTTGTCATAATAGGCTAGATTATTTCCTGGATAAGGCATCAAACTGCATCCAACAGTTTCGAAACTGGAAATTATTTCTTGGTGAACAACTTTGATTTCCGGTGGCATACCGGATTGGACGTTAATCTTGTCGCGTTTGAAATTTTTACCCGATTTGCTAGTGGTCTCGTCGTAGTACCCAAATTCATAATCTACAGGTGACAACCAGTCCCGAATGAGAAAAATTAATTTGGAAAATCTTCCGTCTTCATCATCAACTGATAATTTAGCATAACCGATAAACAGTTGCAAAAATTGAAGCATGTCTTCTGAAAGTTGGTTTTTGATGTTGTAAATCAAAACGGAAGATAGCAAACAACTGAGTGCAAAAATCCAGGTGTTTTCATTGGAGGTCGTCTTGTCATCGAAACAGCCTTGAGTATCCATTAAGAGTACAGCCACTTCTTGGCCCTGACGTCTAACAAGGAACGGTTCTGACCAGACCAAAATTCCTGTTGTTTGTCTCTCAGATGAATTTTTCCAATGAAATTCTGTGGTCAACGTCTTATGGAACCAGTCTTCATTTTCTGCTGAACTCAAATATCTCATAAAGTGTCCAATGATATAAGATTTTCCAGTTCGCATGGGCCCATTGATGGACACTATGGCAACTGGTCGTGGCCCGACCTTATCCAAGATTGCACCAAATGCATGCTCGTCTAAAATAACTCTGTTATTTTGAAACCTAGCTATTTGAACTGCTGTACCACTCATTGTTTACTAACTTCCGTTGTTCACTGAAGAAGAAATGAGCTGCTTTCAATTTTGCCAGCAAGGTTTTATATTAGCTTATCAGCCACGCATGCGCGTTTGTATACTGTTGTTGAACAACTTTTCTTTTTAAGCTGTTTCGAAACCATTGGTTTGTCAATCAAGGGAAATTCCGGGTTGAGGTCGATAGACCCCCCCCCCCCCCGTCACAGATCTGATGCTTGGTAGGCGTCGGCCTGTTTTCTCCATTGACTTCTCAGAAGCGTCATTCAATGTTATTTATGCCAACACATATCTCACTGCACTGTGGGGTAGGCCGCCATCTCCTCACAGACAACCCAGCCAATATTCCTGCGAGTTCCAGACGCCTGACTGCGGTACCCACTGGCGGAGCATGTTCATTGGACCTGCAGACCAGACCTTGCCACAGGCGGGATAAGGGTATGATGATGATGATTTTTCACTTACTGTACAGGTCAGGTAGCCATGACTACCAGAAGACTGAAGGTAGGCATCAGTATGGACATCAGACACTATTCTTTTATCATTTTTAAAAATAATGCGTCCCCCATTACCGACCCCCACTCCAGCACATTCGCGGAATCCGGTCCTACGTTTAATAAGGCCCTGCGCGCGGGCCCTTTATATTCCATGTTTTTTTTCCCACAAAAGGCCCCGCAAAATATTTTTTGCCCAAGTTCCGCAAAAGTCAGGTGAGGTCAAGGGCGGATCCAGAGGCTGGCTCAGGGGGGGTGATTATGATTCTGGGGGGGGGGGGGGGGATATTATGATTCTGAAGCAAATTGTAAGTTTCAGCCAGTCCGAATTCCTGGCCGAAGGCCTGGCCACAGGGGGGGTGATCACCGGAGGTGAAGTACAGTCAGTTCAACTGTTGGCAACTGTTAGCAAACTTATTGACAATGATGTCACAAACAATGTTGTGTGCAGTGGAGTCGCTAGGGTTGGTGTCACCCAGTGCGGTGATTCAATGATGTCACCCCCCCCCGATGATGTCACCCTCTCCCGAAAAAAAACCGCTTCTTCTGCTTTGGTGTCCCCCGATTTGTCATGGTGCGAGTGGTGTTACCCGGTGCGGCACGCACCCCCTTAGTGACGCCACTGGTTGTGTGACGTGTAGGGCTGCATCAATGTTTAGTCTCGTCATATTAAGGCGGAATTTGCAGGGTGACGAGTTGGTGGATGTCTACTGCGCTATCTACTAGTCAACGTCACACCCTATATGCTTACTGGTTTTAATCAAAATTACACTGAAATTTCACAAGAAGGAGGTTCATGCGTTTCAATGAAATCAAATCGTTGTTTATTGAATTAACTTTTTGTTACTTCCTGCATGGTTTTTCCACTTTTCATTGCCAAATGATTCTATCTAGATCATGAGAAATCGGAAGTACCCGCCACGCCGTGTTTAGAATTCAGGCATCTTCAACGATCATACATTGCCCAGTGGGCACAATTTCGGTTATCAAGCACCCATCTACCCCATGACACAGGACATATAGGACTAAATATGTATTATACAGTAGTGCGATCACAAAGTTCCGCCACGGTTAGTTATTTCGGAAACTAGACTCTATGCGTTTAAATGAATAATTGCAAATAATGGTGCTATGCTTATTTATCGTAGGTCTACTATTCGTTGCTCTTACACCTGAATATTTTGCCTCATCTACCTGTTGAATAGTAGAGAGGGTTCTTTTACGTGCATTTGCCATCGTACCCAACACAGGACCTCGGTTTTACTTCTTATCCGAAAGAAGGCGTAATCGGGGTTTCTCTCCCGCCTGAAAGAAGCCAATCCACCTCGGTCCAGTGTCGAACCTAAAACTACTGATGCAGTTACCAAGCGCGGTACCCACTACGGCAGGCATGTCAAACTCGTGGCACCCCGAGGGCCACATCGTAACATGTGCGTTGTCATGAGGGCCATGCAGTGTTGACCATTTTTTTTTTGTACCAAGACAGTTGTCGAAATGGTATTTAATCAACAATAGTATTAATCAAAATATGGCGCATGGCACCACATTCCAACTATGCCGGGGGTAACTGTCACCCTCTCGTCACGCCTCTGAGTAGCCAACTGCATGTGTATATACTACATGATATCGGTTGTGAGGGCCGCAACTCTAGCCTTCATAGCCGCCACTTTGACACCCCTGCACTACGGCATTAAGGCAGGTTGCTTTCAGGAATCTATTAAATTCTACAAAAGTGAAACTTTTCACGAAAGCTATAGCGGTGGCGGGGATGAATTGGAAAATTACAAATGGGAACCCTGCAAATTTTTTCGATAGGCGTAAATGGCAAAATTTCCGCACCACAGGAAAAATGAGCCGACGTTAAATTAGGTTGGCAGGCGGTAGTTAATATAGTTTCTTTATTAATGATAATCAGTTTTCATCAGTGATCATCTGGAATCTTTTTCGGAACATGACTCCAGCTTCATAATCCTTGTTTGAGTTTTGTCGATGTATTCAATGGCGCCTGATCTATAAAGAATGAGAAAGTCTTATTGAATTGTAGGTTTTTCATTATAATTAAGGTAAAATACAGTCCCTGGCATTATTAATGTGACCACTAGACATTTTCCGCATTTGTAAAATGTTTGTAATACTTTTAGATACTTAGTGATTCAGCTGTTGCACACCCTTTGTGACAGACATGCCATCAGCCAGGGTGTGCTCAAACTGCTTCCCATGATTCATAAGCAGGGCAAGGCAGTGGTCTTTGTGTGGCTCCCGGGACGAAAAATAAACAACTCCTAACCCTTTTCCCGCCGGGTACCCATGTGTTCCCTCTAAATGGACATAGTACGATTATATTGGTCATAGTTTTTTTCTGCAGCCGGTTGCCGACCAAAGCTGCACCCCTACGTTTATTTATCGTCGGTCTAGTGTTCTGGATATTCTTGATTCATTTAATGGGTTGGGGAGTTAGCCAAGCAGCCATAACAGGACGAACCGTTAGAAGGCTGCTCGCGAGAGATGAGGAGGTAGGTAGTGAACATAGGAAAGGGGAAATTTGCAGCACCCAACGCTCTTTACCAACCACCCATGTTGGTACTAACGTGGCTTGCGCTGCTTAACTTCAGTGATCTCACGAGAACTGGTGTATCCAACGCAACTTGGCTGCAAGTGCTCGTTGGGGAATGGTACCGACGCCAGGGGGCGTGCTCCTACACCTGGAAATTTTGCCTCATCTACCCGTTGAACAGTAGAGAGGGTTCTTTTACGTGCAAGTGCCATCGTACAGCCACACGGGACCTCGGTTTTACTTCTCATCCGAAAGAAGGCACACTCGCGACCTCTATCTCGCCCGAAAAAGTCGACCGACCTCGGTCCAGTACTGAACCTAAAACTACTGACGCTGATGCCGAACGTGCTAACCACTAGCCACCGCGGCGGGTCGTGTGAATCCCGGGGCATGTCGGAATTATGTCCAACGAGAGGTGGCCCACCTGCCAGATGAAACCGGCATTCCTGTTCTCTCCTCTGATGCCCTTCTGATGGTGTGGGGGGCCGTCCATGGTCAGTGACGGTCCCAGTGGTTTGCAGCAGGATAGTGGCGTCAGTAAGGGGGTGCGGGCCGCACTAGGTGACACCACTCACACCATGACAAAAGGGGTGACACCAGAACAGAAGAAGGAACGGAGCAGGCTTTTTTTGAAAGAAAGGGGGGGTGGCGAGGCCTCTGCAGCTGGATATTAGATGGTGGTCACATTAATATGGCCAGGGACTGTAATTTAGCCGCCTTGGTGGCACACGGGGGTAGCACGCTCGGTAACTGTGTCAGTAGTTCTAGGTTCAATGCTGGACCGATGTGGAGTGGCTTCCTTCGAGTGAGAGAAAGGCCCCTAGTGCGCCTCCTTTCCGGGTTAGAAGTCTCCGACCCGAAGGAAGGCGCACTCGGGATCTCTCTCTCGCCAGAAAGAAGCGAGAAAGAAGAGAACCACTGACGCAGTTACAAAGCATGCTGCCCACTGCCCCATCGAGGCGGGTCATCAACTCATAACTCCCCTTTTACCAAATATCAACAATAAGTGGTAATGTGTTGTGGTTTATGTCTTACCATTTTCACAATGTCTATCGCGGGACCGATTGTCTTGACCACACTTTCTGCAATTTTGAAACTTTCAGAAATAGTTCGCAAAACGACGGGAACAGATTCTGATGATCCATTTTTGATTGAAGTTTTAATTTGTTGTATTTTCTTTTCCATCTCTGCTCTTAGTTGTTTTTTCTCTTCTTCAGACTTTGCTTTGTGTTGTTGGAATTGAATAAGAGTATTATTTATTTCTTGATAACCAGAATAGAATTTTTGAATTTCAGCGCGTAGTAATTTCAAATATTTATCTTCGATCTCAGCATTTTTGATTCGTTTAGCTCTTTTAAAAATAGCGATGGATTCTGTATTGTGCTAATTATGACGTTGTTCCAACTGTGAATCCGAAAGGCCATCACCAGATTTGACTGGTTCCATCCCTTTTTCGTAATTTTGGATGGCTATGCTGTATGTCATATGATTTTGAAGTTCTGCCGTGGATTCCGCCACACTTTTAACGGGTGGAATTTCCATTTTTCGGAATAGTTCAGCCCACTCCACAACCAACTCCTTCATAACGTTGGGAGCGGCGAGTTGCGTTGGACACACCAGTTCTCGTCTGATCACTGAAGTTAAGCAACGCAAGCCCAGTTAGTACTGACATGGGTGGTCGCTCGGGAAAGCTGGGTACTGCTAATACCCAATAATCGTCGCATTAGTGTAGAGTCTGTGCAGTATATGCATTAGAACTATACAGTGGACGGGTCTCTAATGACCTTGTAGTTGATGGGACCTTAAACTCCAACAAACAAACAAATTCATAACGTTGCCGGTTATTTCGTTATCTCCTACTTTCTTGGTGGTAATGTTGGATCCATGGAAGATTTTCGGTATGAATTCCTGGATAGATTCCACAAACTTTGGATCCAGATTGTCTATAGTGTCGTCACATGCAAGTCCATTTCCTGGATAAGGCATAAGGCAACAACCGACAGTTTCGAAACTGGAAACTATGTCTTGATGGACAATTTGGACGACAGGATGCATTCCTGGATTCACGTCGATTTTATCTTTTTTGAAATTTTTTCCTTGTTTAAAAGTGTCGTCGTCATAGTATCCGAAATTGTAGTCTCTTGAAAAGGACCAATCCCTAATAAGAAACATTAGTTTAGAAAATTTACCGGTTTTTATTTCATCGTTTCCTATTTTGGCATAGCTGACAAACTGCTGTAAATGTTGGAGCACGTCTTCTGACAATTGACTTTTGAAGTTGTAAATTAAAACGGACGATAATAAACAACTGATTGCAAAAATTAAGGAATTTTCCTGTGACGATGTTTGATTGTCAAAACAACCTTGAGTGTCCATCAAAAGGACGGCTACCTCTTGACCATCCCGGTGAACGATAAATGGTTCAGACCAAACTAAAATTCCTGACGTTTGTCTGTCAGCTGAATTTTTCCAATGAAATTCTTTAATGAGTTGCTTCGTGAACCAGTCTTCATTTTCTGATGACGATAAATACCTCATGAAGTGACCAATGATATACGATTTTCCAGTTCTCATGGGACCATTGATAGACACTAATGCCACGGGTTGTGATCCAACTTTGTTCAAGATTTCACCAAATTTGTTTGAATCCAACAATATGCGGTTGTTGAGAATTATAGCAATTTGAATTACCTCTCCATCCGTAAGTGCTACTGAGTTCCTCTCCATGATTATTTCGGCTATTGTGAACTGTACAAAGCGTATTACAACTATATGAACCTTGTGTGAGTTGCACAGTTGTAGTAAGCCACGGTGTTTTGTGAAAGTCCAAAGACCTACCTGCTATTGTATATCTTCCCTTACCCTTAGAATTGATTGCAGTTATCATAATTTATTGTTCGAGGTTTTATTTCTGACGTTCCCTGATTCGTTTTGTTATCAAGAAACATATTTTTTTTTACCTGAAATGCATCAATATTTATCAGTTCAAAGATAGGAATGTCCACCAATTTTTTTTAGTGGTAACGTTGCATCCCTGGAAGACTTTTCGGACACATTCCTTGATGGAATTAACAAACATTGGTTCCAGAACTGGTATCTTGTCATAATAGGCCAGATCATTTCCTGGATAAGGCATCAAACTGCATCCAACAGTCTTGAAGCTGGAAATTATTTCTTGGTGAACAACTTTGATTCCCGTGGCATATCGCATTGGACATTAATCTTGTTGCTTTTGAAATTTTTACCCAATTTACTACTGTTACCATCGTAGTACCCAAATTCATAATCAGGTGGCAACCAGTTCCAAAATTTGTAGCATGTCTTCTGAAAGTTTATTTTTGATGTATAATAAATCAAAACGGATGATTGTAAATAACTGCTGGCAAACATCAATGTGTGTTTCATTGATGGTCGTCTTGTCATCAAAACAGTCCTTCACTGTTGTGGCTCGGGGTATATCTTTAGCTGCCCTATCTCTAGCCTTGGCCAGTTTAAAAACTTATCTCTCCCCTTCCTTGGTCTCTAACTGATCATAGAGGGCCTCATACTTCTGGCAGTTGGCCAAGGCAATGATCCTCCTAGCAGTGGTTTTGGCCTGCCCACAGTATATTTTCAACTCCTGGTCTCCTACCTCCAACAACCTGTGGAATGCAGCCTTCTTTTGTTTGATGGGTGCCTCCACCACCATGTCTGCCTGCCCTGGAATGAACCTCCTTCTTTAGCCTGGCCTAGAATGGCTTTCCCACTGTTTCTAATTTTCCTGGCGACCCTGTCCCATTTGGCATCAGCTGTCCCCTTCAAATCTCAGTGTAAGACTGGTAATAAGCCACATGGTCCTGAAGTTAAATTTGTCGTTTGCCTTCAAAGCCTTCTAAATCCAAATATGAATTATTGACATTTAATTGTTGTAATTTCGTAATCAGTAGACCGGGTATTATTATGATAACTGTTTATTATCACTTTCAAATAAGGGAGGACGATATCATTGGTTGAATATTTAGCACTTGCAGCGTTGAATTCATTCATGAAACATTTTCAGTGTGCACTTCTGCTTCCTAGTTCCCTAATGAGTTATTCATTTTGATCTTCTGAAATTTTTGTACCTAAAGAAAACAAGAAAGTGATATTGAATCTGTAATTTTCTCTGCAATTTTAAAGTCATCATTGTCTGGCCTGAAATTTTTTTTGTCGAATTAATAATGACAGTACAGTACATATTATTTCACTGTATTAAATGATGTGAATGTTGAACCAGATAAGATCGCTTAGCTATCGCATGGGAAGGACAGCAAAATAACGATGAAGTACTTTTAGGGGCGAACTAGTGAAAAAGGTGCAAGAGGTAAAGTACTTAGGATCAACTTTCCAAAGCAATGGGAGAATAGGTGGTATGGACACGTAATGAGAAGAGGGGAGGAGGAGCTCTTTAGGTGCATTTCAGGTATGCAGGTGCTCGGGGCACAGGGGGCAGGGGGAGACCGAAGCAGACGTGGGAGCACGTTGTGCGTAGGGATATGGTGGTGTGTGGGGTGGACGGCGACCTGGTGGGAAATGGACGAGAGTGGAGGGCTAAAAACCCGCAGACCCAACCCGGCCGCAGGCGGGATAAGGGTATGATGATGATTCGTTTGTTGGTGTTTTAGGGCCCTTCAACTACAAGGTCATTAGAGCCCCGTCAACAGCATAGTTCTTATGCAGAGACTGCAGAGACACTACACTAATGCGACGACTGTTGGGTATTAGCAGTACACAGTTTTCCCAAGCGGCCACCCATGTCAGTACGAGCTGGGGTTGCGCTGCTTAACTTCGGTGATCAGACGAGAACTGGTGTGTCCAACGCAATTCACCTCTCCCTATGATGATGATGAACCAGATAAGATCGCAAACAGCATACCGTAAAATCTCACGTAAAGTCCGCATCTCAAATATAGTCCGCATCCGTCTATAGTCCGCATTAGCGACGGGTATGCTTCAAATATAGTCCGCACTTTAAAATTCGTACTGTAGCCAGTGGCGCAACTTGTAGGGGCAATGGGATCAAATGAATTTGAACATGAAATGTCAGATTGCTCTGACGATGAAATTGAAATGTGAAAGATTTTATATTGCATTATCATATAAATAAGAAGGTATTGTGTAAAGACGTGTTGTTAAGTGGAATAAAATGTTCAGAAAATGAGGAACAGTTTTCATTGAGAACCCGTGGTTTCATTTATAGTCCGCCCACGCACATAGTCCGCACTAAGTGACCCTATGTTTCGCGCATAATCCGCGGGCATTACGTGAGATTTTACGGTATTATGAATACATGCATAGAAGTTAATGCTATTTTTGTACTCGACGTTGCCACAGGCGGGATAAGAGTTTAATGATGTTTAGCGAAATTCTTCTGCTTGCAGTCAACACTCATAACTTTTTAATACTTTTTTTTACATTATTTAACCTTCCCTTGAAGCTGTTCCAGGTGGTCGTTTGTGACTCGAAATCGTTGAACCATTTGCTCGCTATCTTAGAATTTATTAGCTAAATATTTCGGAAGCATTTAGACTTACCTAAACTTGCTGGACTGGTACTACTTACTCGCAATCGTTAGAAAAGTTTCAGTCAAAAGAATCCAGGACTGGGACTGATCAGTAGGGCCTACATTTACGTTTTTATGAATATTGCACACTCTCACTTCACTTTTCAATGATTTGGCATTAGACTTTTATGGTGATTTTATTCTCTTACCCCTGTCTTTTTTGCTGAATTTTCTTCAGGGACAACTGTGTTAGCATGCTTTAAACTTTGCACTAAAAATGCGCAATAAGGGTAGCCTCACACAGGAGCCGACTACGAGCGATTTTTAGTCGTGCGTAGTCGTTCAAATACGCACGAACGATCCCATTCCTTGTTTCCCTATGCATCCTCTCACTTTGGCTGCGACTCAGTCGTCCGACTACGTGCGTACACTTCCGACTTGCGACTAGATCCGAACTGGTTGGGAATTTTCGTCCGACTCTGTGCGACTTGCACAGTATCTTTTGTTTTATAAGTTTCTTTTGCGCTTCTTATCAATGCTGTGGGGCATGAGTGGGGTTTTGCTGACGCAAGTCGTCCGACCAAGTCGCGCGTAATGTGAGCACTCCAGTCGTCCGACTAAGTCGTGCGTAGTCGGAGTCGCACATAGTCGGCTCCAGTGTGAGGCTAGCCTAATGTGTCTGAATGCAATTTTCACAAGTGTCATTAAGGTGCTACTAAGGTGCACTAAATACAGGCTGATAGACGAGATGCAGGATCCTGCATATGACTTTACGTTGGCTCGGGTCACTCGTTCTGCGAAACAAAGGGCTCATTTGCTAATTATGGGAGGTGCTCGTTAAGAGAGGTTTCACTGTAATGGCAGGCTGCGTCCACCAAAACTAGTCCACTTAATTATTAAGGTAGATCCGATCAAAGTTGACGCTATGCTGATTTTTTCTTGTAGTTTTTGGAACAGTCATTATTAATCTTATCTGGTGGGCACTATTTGACGTCCTGACTAAAATTGACGAAAGCTTGAATAAATCTCTACACTGTCAAAGAAGCCTGACATTTTCATATCCAGAATGAGGAATATAATAAGGGATATGGGTATAAATGGGGCCAACACCATCATGTACTGAGTATGGAACTATCCTCTATTTGTTTCGTTGGTGTTTTAGGACCCTTCAACTGCAATGGTCATTACCGCCCATGGAATTCCCGTCCCAAACGACCGACTTAATTCCTTAAACACTTACCATCCTTTCCGAAATCCTTTGATGTATGACTTCATGCAAGGCTGGTTCATGCATCCATATCAGTGGAGGATTAAGCACTTTGAAGGCCCTCCTTTTTGTTTGTTGGTGTTTTAGGGCCTTTCAACCACAAGGTCATTAGAGCCCCCTCCACAGCATAGTTCTTATCACTACCCTTCATACAATAGGTGGTCGAAACAATCGCATTTTTTTTGTTAAAAAATCATATCTGGTCATGTCTACTTCATATTTATCTGCAAATTTTGGACATATTTCGAATTGGAGGTCCGTAATTCGTAGACCCCAGGTGCGCACCTCTTCCACTGTGCATTAATCCGCCGCTGACTCTTATTGTTAATAGCGTGAAACAGGGACGCTGATCGACACAACTCACTATTAAGCCCCTAATTATTATTAGTTGGGCATTCGTGGTATCTATTTATGGGCCGGCTGAAGGGCTTCAGGGGCTACGGGAACATCTTTAGTTCAACTCTGAAGCCTCAAAAATTCTATTTCCTAAGTTTCATACAAAGTTGCGAGCACTGGGCTCCTTTGTACGTGGGGCTTTGGTCTCAGGCCCGAAAATTATAACTGAGCCGACAGCAGCCTGTATTGCCTGGTGTTGAACCTCGGAGCACATTACACTCCATTTGCTTCAACTTAGACACCACCATCACCATGTCGTTATCCCGCCTGTGGCAGGGTCGAATCTGACTGTTCTTGCCCTCCACTCCCGTCCATCTCCCACCAGGTCCCAGTCCACCCCACACATTGCCATATCCACACTACTTTGGTCTTCCCTTGCCCCGGGTGCTCCCAACCACCTGAATTCCTCCTACAAAACACCATGATTGAAAGCAACTGTGCGTTAAAGAATGTCGGTTGTTGTCTTCATCTTACCTTATTCACAATGTCCATCGCAGTTCCAGCTACTCTGCCCAAATTTTCAACAATCGTGATACTCTCAGCAATTATTTTAAAAATGTCAGGAATAGCGATTTCTAAATGGTTTTGTTTTAAGCTTTCAATTTCTTTCATTTGCGCTTCCATTTCTGCTCTCAGTTGATCTTTTTCTAAATCGCAATTCACTTTTAGTTGGTTGAATTTTAAAAGATTTTCATTAAGATCCTTATATTTCGAATAAGCATCGTCAATTGCAGCACAAAGTTGATTCTGATAATCTGTTTGAATTTGATCATGTTTGATTCGTTTCGCTTTTTGAAACATGGCAATAGATTCTTGGCGGTACTTTTGATGCATATTATCCAACTGTTCACCTGACAAGCCCTCACCTGAATTGGCCCCATTCATCGCATCTTCGTAATATTTCAAAGCATTTTGACAGGCTAAGTAGTTATTAACTTTCGCTGTAGTTTCTGTTGGACTCTGGACAGTAGGTAATTTATTTTCAGCAAAAAATTTAGCTAATTCCTTAACCAGCGTCTTCATTTCATCACCAGTCAATTCGAGACCACCTCTCTTCTTAGTGGTAATGTTGGAACCATGGAATACTTTAGGTATGAATTCCTTGATGGAATCGACAAACGTTGGTTCCAGATTGTGTATATTGTCTTCTTCGGCAAGGCCTTTTCCTGGGTATGGCATAAGACAACACCCAATTGTTTGGAAACTGGAAATAATATCTTGATGGACCACTTTGACCTCAGGAGACATCTCTGAATTAACATCGATTTTATCCTTCTTGAAATTTTTTCCTGCCTTGGAAGTGACGTCGTCATAGTATCCGAATTGGTAAGCTCTCGGAAATGTCCAGTCCCTAATAAGTAACATTAGTTTTAAAAATGTACCGTACTGAAATTGTTCGTTAGGTTTTTTGGCAAAGCACACAAACTGTTGTAAAAATTGGAGCACGTCTTCTGACAATTGACCTTTGAAGTTGTAAATTAAAACTGACGATAACAAAAAACTCAGACCAAAAATCAAGCAATTTTCAGTTGTTGATGTTTTATCATCAAAACAGCCTTGAGTGTCCATCAAGAGGACGGCTACTTCTTGACCATTCCGTTGAACGATGAAAGGTTCAGACCAGATTAAAATTCCTGAAGTCTGTCTCTCAGCCGAATTTTCCCAATGAAATTCACTAGAGAGTTCCTTAGTGAACCAGTCTTCTTTTTCTGATGAAGAGAGATATCTCATAAAGTGACCAAGGATGTAAGATTTTCCAGTTCTCATCGGTCCATTGATGGACACTAGTGCCACAGGTCGCGATCCAACTTTGTTCAGAATTGCACAAAATGCATCAGAATTTAAAAATATTTGATTGCTGAGAATTGTAGCAATTGGGATTGCTTTTCCATCTGTAATTGTTGCCGAGATACTCTCCATAGTTGTTCTGGTGAGCTTTACAGAAGAATGCGTATTAGATCTATATCAACCTTAAAGTGTGAGTTCTACTTCAGGTATGAAGCACTGACGTGAAATTTTGTCACAGTTGCCAGGTCTACCGTATCATATTTATTTTTATCATTCCGTATCTGATAATTATCTGATCCCATGACATTTTGTTTCAATTTCATGAATCTTATCTTTGACTGAATTATATACAGTATCTCAATTCTTATGTGGAAGTTTACTTGTTTGTTGCTGTTTTAGGGCCCTTCAACTACAAGGTCATTAGAGCCCCGTCCACAGCATAGTTCTTATGCAGAGACTGCACAGACACTGCACTAATGCGACGATTTTTGGGTATTAGCAGTACCCAGTTTTCCCAAGCTGCCACCCATGTCAGTACTAGCTGGGGTTGCGCTGCATAACTTCAGTGATCAGACAAGAACTGGTGTGTCCAACGCAATTCGCCGCTCCCATGGAAAATTACAGAACTGTGGTTAGGCCTGTATGCTAAATGGCTCAGAGTGTTGCGCTGTGAGGAAGGACCATGAAAGGAGAAAGCAATTGTCCGAGATGCGAATGCTGCGCTTCATGAGTGAGGTTTGGCGAGGCGGTGCAAGCCGACAACATCCGACATGATCATGTTAGAGGTAGTCTGGGGGTGGGAGATATCGTGGTAAAGATGATGGAGAGTAGGTTGAGATGGTATGGGCATGTGATGAAAGCGGATGAGGATCTCATTAGGTGCATCATAGGACTGCAGGTGGTTGGGAGCACCAGAGGAAGGGGAAGACCACATCGGACGTGGGAATAAGTGGTAGAAAAGGGCATGGTTGTGTGTGGGATGAATGGGATCCTAGTTGGGGATGGGCGGGGGTGGAGGATTGGAACCCGCAAACCCGACCCATCCATGGGCTGGAGCATAGTGTGATGATGATGATGATGAAGAAACGAAGAGTCAGAAAATCTGTAGAATCTCGGGTTTGAAGGTGACGGAGTTATTCAGAGCTATGTGACAATAACCCCCATAAGCCACATAATGAAACGTTGGCATGAAATATGAAAAGGGCTTTCGCCACTCTTTACCGGGAGGCCTTTTTTTAGGTTAGCGCCTGAGAACTCACCTTGGATTGGTCTTCAATCTCTGTCGATTCACGGATCCCTTACAACTGTAAGTTTTTTCGGGGAACCTCATCCCATCTTTAAAAGAATATAGGCTATGTATCTCACTGCTGCGAACGAGGGGGTGATGATAATATTTTAGTTAGTAGACACTAGTCAACTAGTGTGAGTGCTTTAAGTGTCTTTTTTTGAGGTTTTAAGTTTCTCTGGACGTTTCGCGAGTGGAAACAAATATTCGTAAACAACTATAAAGATGGACAAGAAATAATGATTACAAGGTATTAAAGCCTTCGGCAAACTCACCTCTTGGCTTGGTCTCTACCTATGCATTAGTGTCGTAAAAATCTCAAAATTGGAACAAAAATGGAAGCAATCGAAAAAAGGACGTCAACAGTTATGCCAAATAGAGCAGCGTTTTGTGTATTTCTTTTGGATTCCTTTTCAATTTTTTTAATTTTCGCTTCCATCTTAGCTCTTAGTTCTTCTTTCTCTTCCTCAGATTTCGCTTTATATTGATGGAATTCATTACGAATACGATGTATTTTTTGATAGCCCGAATAGAATGTTTGAATATCAGCCCGTAGTATTTCGAAATATTTGTCTTCAATCTCACTATTATTGATTCGTTTAGCCCTTTTAAAAATTGCGATGGACTCTTGATTGTGCAGCTTATGAAGTTGTTCAAACTGTGCTTCTGAAAGGCCATCATCTGAATTAGCACTTTTCATCTCATTTTCGTAATATTTAAGGGCTATCGTGTAGGCCTTCTGATTTTGAACTTCAGCCGTAGATTCCACCATATTTTTAACAGGCGGCATTTCAGCTTTTCTGAAACACTCAGCCCAGTGCTCGACCAATGCCCTCATTTCGAAACCGGTCAATTCGTGACGTCCTAGTTTCTTGGTGGTAATGTTGGATCCGTGGAAGACTTTAGGTATGAATTCCTTGATGGAATTGACAAACATTGGTTCCAGATCTTGGATGTTGTCATAACAAGCCAGGCCACTTCCTGGATATGGCATTAGACAACAACCAACGCTATCGAAGCTTAAAATTATTTCTTGACGAACCACTTTGACCTCCGGAGCCATGTCCGATTTAACGTTGATTTTATCAATCTTGAAATTTTTTCCTGATTTACTGGTATGATCGTCATAATAACCAAATTCGTAATCTTTCGGGAATGACCAGTCTCGAATGAGAAATATTAATCTTGAGAATGTTTCTTCTTGGTCTTCATCTAGTGACATCTTTGTGTATCCGACGAATAGTTGTAAAAATTGGAGGATATCTTCTGTCAGTTGAGCTTTGAAATTGTATATTAAAACGGACGATAATAAACAACTCAATGTAAAAATTAAGGAATTTTCATGTGTCGTTGTTTTATCATCAAAACAACCTTGAGTGTCCATCAAAAGGACGGCTACCTCTTGACCCTTCCGGTAAACGATAAATGGTTCAGACCAAACTAAAATTCCTGACGTTTGTCTGTCAGCGGAATTTTTCCAATGAAATTCTTTAGTGAGTTTCTTCGTGAACCAGTCTTCATTTTCTGATGATGATAGATACCTCATGAAGTGACCAATGATATACGATTTTCCAGTTCTCATGGGACCATTGATAGACACTAATGCCACCGGTCGGGATCCAACTTTGTTCAAGATTTCACCAAATGTGTGCGAGTCCAACCAGATACGGTTGTTCAAAATAGTAGCGATTGGAATTGCTTTTCCATCCGTAAGTGCTGCTGAGTTCCTTTCCATGCTTAATGTCCAGAATGTTAGTTTGAAAGCAGTTTTTGAACTATTTGAAGCTTACTACGTGAAGTGCACTTCAGGTGGGCAGTACTGATTATTTTCTTCGCTTGACTGTATATGAGAGTTATTATGCCCCCGTATCATGTTTTTAACAATTTTTATCTGATAATTCCCTATTCTGTAATTCCTGTTAATTTCACGATTCTTATCTTTTGCAGATTTGTAATTAGTATAGGGTTGCCATACGTCCTGCTACACCGGGACATGTCCCGGTTTTAAAGGCTGTGTCCCAGTGTACCTGTCTAACAGACATTTACCCTGGTTGATTTTAAATTTTCACATGTCTAAACAATGATATTCCGATAATATTGCATTCAGTACTGCACATATGCGTTACATGCCTAGGTTTGGCCTATGGAAAGCTGTAGCAGTACCAGGGTTAACATATGGAAACGAGGTCCTATGCATTAGTAAAAAGGTAATGGACTGCATGGAAATAGCCCAGAGAAGGTTAGGTAGGATGGCCTTAGGGGGAAATAGGTTTACAGCAGTGGAGGCAATACAGGGGGACATGGGGTGGTCTACATTTGAACAGAGGGAAATGATTAGTAAGTTGGTATACCTATGCAGGATATGGGGACTAGAGAAGGAAAATCCAGTATGGTAGGTAAATGCATGGGTAAACAACATGAGGGTATCTACCAACTGGGAGAGGAGGGTAAACAGGATGTCAAAGAAGATAGGCATAACACTGCACCCCAGGGAGGGCAAGGAGGGGGCAGTAACGCTGCAAAGACTCGTACAGGACAAAGTGAAGGAATGGGGGTTAGGGCAGTGGCGACAGAGTCTGGAGGGAAGGGCTGCAAAGAAAACGCTGAGGGTGTATGGGAACAAGCTTAACATAGAGAGGGAGGTAATCTACGTCAATACCTGGGAGAGCTCACTTCTGTTTCGGGCAAGAGCTGGGTCACTGGAGACGAAACAGAGGATGGCAAAGATCACAGGTGGAGAGGAGGGCTGTGGATTGCGCAGGGATCAGGTGGAGGACGTCAGGCATGTGATACTGGTCTGCCCAGCGCTGGATCACTGCAGAAGGGGTTGGGGAACCCCCACATTGGAGGAGGTTCTGGGGTGGAGCGGCTGGAATGGGTGCAAAAGGCAAAGGTGTTGCTGGGGTGCTGGTGGAGATCTGGACATATGGGTCCAGCAGGAAAAGATCTCGCCAGCAAGGTATCCGTCACAAAGGATTACATATTCATATTCATTTGGTATGGTTTACGGAAGTTCCCCCCTCCCCAACATTTCACCCTAGGATGGTTTCTCTGTTTAATATAATAATGATTTTAATAAATGAAAGAGACGCAAACAGAAAGCAAGACTCACATAAAAAACGCCAACATAAACTAAAACTCAACAAATTGTATACCTTTCAGAAAGTCCACGAATTTTCTTTTGTTGATTGCCTCGATAATGTGTAGGATTCTTGCCAAAATTGCCGCATATTTCTTATTTCGTGCATTGACAGGGTTTCCAGCTATTATTTGTGACTTCAAAATTGTGAAGACTTTACTGTTTTTCTAAATAAAAACAGAATAACGACAAAAAGGGCCATCTGCCCTCCCTGGGGCGAAAAATCCAAGGGGCGAAATGCTTGGGGACGAAACGTCCGAGGGGCGACATGTGTGGGAGCGAAAAGTACTCAGGGGCGAAATGTCGGGAGCAAACGTTCTGGATCCCGTTTGGTTGAGACGCCTCCAACTGATCCCAACGTTTTTTTGGGTCCTCTAACATATTTTATACTTCGAATGAGTTAGTGAAAGGATTGTGCAATTTTTTTTAGAATAAGGCTATGAATGTTTATAATAGGAATTCTTGTTATTTTTGTTGAAGAAATATTTTTAGGGGGTGGGGGCGTCCTCGGGCAAGGATGATGTTGTCCATATGTACACGAAAATGATCAGAGGTACGATTTATGGTTTGATACCTTTTTAATTCTGGAGATCATGTGATGCACTGTACAGTACTTCCACTTGTTTTATGAACGGGATGAGAAAAGTAGGGAGCGGCGAGTTGCGTTGGACACACCAGTTCTCGTCTGATCACTGAAGTTAAGCAACGCAAGCCCAGTTAGTACTGACATGGGTGGTCGCTCGGGAAAGCTGGGTACTGCTAATACCCAATAATCGTCGCATTAGTGTAGTGTCTGTGCAGTATATGCATTAGAACTATACAGTGGACGGGTCTCTAATGACCTCGTAGTTGACGGGACCTTAAACTCCAACAAACAACAACAATGAGAAAAGTACCATTGCTCATGGTTTTTTGATATTGTTGAGTTACTGATTAGACAACAAAGGTGGTGGGGGTAGCGAAAGTTAACTCCTCTAATGTTGAGTGTCCACCCTATTAAGATTTTGCAGGATATGTGTGATGGTTTCATAGCCAGGGTAAGGACTACTTGAAGAAATACTAGTTGCTTCCAATTAAAGGTTGAGGGCACTGTTTCGGGCAAGAGACGAAACAGGATGGGAAAGATCACAGGAAGAGAGGAAGGCTGTGGATTGAGTTGGGATAAAGTGGAGGATGTTAGGCATGTGATACTGGCATGTCTAAGGCTGGACTATTGCAGGAGGGGCTGGGGAACCTCCTATTTGAAGAGGTCTTAGGAGTGGTGGGTGTTGGGATGGAGCACCTAGAATGGGTGTGAATGGTAAAGATGTTGCTGAGGTGCTGGTGGATATCTTGACGTAAGGGTGAACCATGAAAAATAATCTCACTATCATGTGTCCGTCACAATGGATTACATTTCTTATTCCCAAATGAGGTTGGGCAGCTTAAAGTCCCGCACCAAAATTGCGTTTATCGTTAGACAAAATAGATACCTACCTGGGACTCTTTGACTTAGGGATCCACATGGAGGTGTTTGCTGTACTGTAAGAAGTGAATTCCCTGTGATCGATTATTCTTGTTAATGTGACAGGAACTCTGACTTTCATTTATATGCTGATGGCCCGAAAAGAAGTAAATACAGCCCTGTGCCACTCGTAAGTCTGGTTGTCACAGATTTAGACTGGAGCTTTACCATATTCTGGAACAAGTTTTATTAACGTTGAAGCCACATTTCATTTAATGCTTTATTTGGTTGTTTGTCAAGGAATAAAATAGGTTTGTTGAAAATATATCTGTAATGAGAAGAGAGGAGGAAGAGATCGTTAAGTCCATTACAGGAATGCAGGTGGTTGGAAGCATCCGGGGCAGGGGGAGACCAAGATGGAACTTAAGATATGTCACGGTTTGTGGTGGACGGGGACCGCAGGATATTATGATGATGATGGTGATGATGTTGAAAATATATTGATATTTGAAGTCAGTGGTGTATAACTTCTCGCAAAACAAATTTGTAGAACGTGGTGGGACTCTGCAGACATCACTTTCACAAGGTCAACCGTCATTGGCTACGCTATCCCGTTTGAACCCTGAAATATAAGTAACGTTTACACTCATCATTTCTATTCAGGATCAAATATGATAATTGCACTTTTCAATGTATGTGGAAGGAATAATTCTAGGACATGAAAACGTTGGGAGCGGCGAGTTGCGTTGGACACACTAGTTCTCGTCTAATCACTGAAGTTAAGCAACGCAAGCCCAGTTAGTACTGACATGGGTGGTCGCTCGGGACAGCTGGGTACTGCGAATACCCAATAATCGTCGCATTAGTGTAGTGTCTGTGCAGTCTATGCATTAGAACTATGCAATGGACGGGTCTCTAATGACCTTGTAGTTGACGGGACCTTAAACACCAACAAACCAAACCAAAAAAATCAAAACGTTCTTAGGATGTAAGGCCGATGACGTTAAGGATTCGGAATGACAGACATAACGCGGGAGCCTAAAATGTGGAAATGAAATCACTTAGACCGAGAATATTTTCAATTAGAGGTGATAGAAACATTGGGACCGAAGTGCATCACCTGCACTACAAATTTCTTTAAAGATGTAGCTAGTGACAGGACAGTATCATGAGGCGGATGTTCAACTTTTTCCGGATGGAATGGCTACTGATCAGGAAAACAGCCTTTGCAACATAATAATTTTCTTATCAATTTATCAGATAAAAAATAATACTAAGTCTCAAATATGTCATTATTTAATGCAAACACAAATTATATTTATGAGATTCAAACGGGGAGAGTTGAAGGAGTTGTTCAGAGCTACGTGACAATAACCCCCTTGAGTCACATAATGGAACTTTGGCATAAAATAAAAGGTATGAAAAGGGCTTTCGCCACTCTTTATCAGGAGGGCTTTTTTAAGTTAGCGCCTGAGAGCTCACTTTGGATTTAAAGCTGGGTTTACACTGCGCGAAACATACTCGCCGAAACTGTTTCCACAGGCTTGCGGCAATCTCGCCCGTCTCGCCCTGCCTGTTTACATTGAGCGAAATATTGCGCGAAGCAAGCATGCAAAACGTATCTATAGTAACACTACACGAAGTGGGAGTGGTGAAACCCTTTGATGCGCGTCCAAAAACCGACAGTGCGGTGGCTCACTACAAGGCTGCCTCGCGCAGCAAATTTCGGGGCGAGTCCCCGTTTACACAGCGCGGGTCTTTCCTAATGAAACAGTTGCACGAGTATGTTGCGCGCAGTGCAAACCCAGCTTTAGAACTATTGGGGCTTAAGGGTTTTTCGGGGAATCTTATACCACCTCTAAAAGAATATAGCTGCTGAGAACGAATCCTCAGTCCACACATGAAGCTACTGATTAATTTCTAAATATTTGTATGACGAAATATTTCTTTCTATTTTCTTAGTTACTAAACACTAGTCAACTAGTGTGAATGCTTTATAATTTTTTTTCTAGAATTTTTATTCTCACTCGCAGAACCTCTAGAGAAAGTTAAAACCCCCCCCCAAAAGGGGGAATAATACATTGACAAGAAATAATGATTAAAACGTGTCAAAGACTTGGGCAAACTCACCTCTGTCCTGGCTTGGTCTCTATCTATGCATTAGCGTCGGAAAATTCCCAATAATGGCAATAAGATGGCACCAATCGAAAGAAGGACTGTCAGAGTTATGCCAAATGGAGAAGCGTTTTGTGTATTTCTTTGGGATTCCTTTTCAATTTCTTTAATTTTCGCTTCCGTCTCTTCTCTTAGTTGTTCTTTCTCCATCTCGGATTTAGCTTTATATTGCTGGAATTCATTACGAATACGACGTATTTTTTGATAGCCCGAATAGAATGTGTGAATGTCAGCGCATAGTATTTTGAAATATTTGTCTTTTATCTCACTATTATTGATTCGTTTCGCTCTTTTAAAAATAGCGATGGAATCTAGACTGTGCTTGTTATGAAGTTGTTCAAACTGTGCTTCTGAACGGCCATCAACTGAATTGACACTTTTCATTTCATTTTCATAATATTTAATGGCTATCTTGTAGGCCTTCTGATTTTGAACTTCAGCCCTAGATTCTGCCACACTTTTAACCGGTGGAGTTTCTGCTTTTTCGAAAAGTTCAGCCAATTGCTCTACCAACTGCTTCATGTCATTACCGGTCAATTCGTGACCTCCTAGTTTCTTAGTGGTAATGTTGGATCCGTGGAAGACTTTAGGTATGAGTTCCTTGATGGAATTGACAAACATTGGTTCCAGGTTTTGGATGTTGTCATAGCAAGCCAGGTCATTTCCTGGATACGGCATTAGGCAGCAACCAACGTTTTCAAAATTGGAAATTATTTCTTGACGAACCACTTTGACCTCCTTAGACATTTCGGGTTTAACGTTGATTTTGTCAATCTTGAAATTTTTTCCTGATTTATTGGTGTGATCGTCATAATAACCAAATTCGTAATCTTTCGGACATGCCCAGTCTCGAATGAGAAGTATTAATCTTGAGAATGTTTCTTCTTGATCCTCATCTAGTGACAACTTTGTGTATCCGACGAATAGTTGTAAATATTGGAGGATGTCTTCTGACAGTTGATTTTTGAAATTGTATATTAAAACGGACGATAATAAACAACTCAATGTAAAAATTAAGGAATTTTCATGTGTCGTTGTTTTATCATCGAAACAACCTTGAGTGTCCATTAAAATGATGGCTACTTCTTGACCATTCCGGTGAACGATAAATGGCTCAGACCAAGCTAAAATTCCTGACGTTTGTCTGTCTACTGAATTTTTCCAAAGAAATTCTTTAGTGAGTTGCTTTGTGAACCAGTCTTCATTTTCTGATGAAGATAGATACCTCATAAAGTGACCAATGATATACGATTTTCCCGTTCTCATGGGACCATTGATAGACACCAATGCCACGGGTCGTGGTCCAACTTTGTTCAAGATGTCACCAAATGCGTGCGAGTCCAACCAGATACGGTTGTCACAAATGTTAGCAATTGGAATTGCTTTTCCATCCGTAAGTGCTGCTGAGTTTCTTTCCATGCTTAATGTCCAGAATGTTAGTTTGAAAGCAGTGTTTGAACTATTTGAAGCTTACTACGTGAAGTACACTTCAGGTGTGCAGTACTGATTATTTTCTTTGCTTGACTTTATGTGAGAGTTATCATGCCCGTGGATGATGTTTTTAACAATTTTATATCTGATAATTCTCGATTCTGTAATTCTTGTTAATTTCACGAATCTTATCTTTTGCAGATTTGTAACTAGTATCCGCTACACCGGGAAATGTCCCGGTTTTGAGGGCTGTGCCCCTGTCCGACAGTCAATTGTCCCGGTTGATTTAAAATAGTCGCATGTTTTCGAAAATATTCGCAAATTTTCCGATAATATCATTGCATTCAGTACTGCACATACAGTGCTTTGAGAAAGTCTGAATACACCTACAGTTTTTCTACAAACTTATCAAGAACTCCAAAATTATTACGGCTTTTTGTAAAATACATCAATTGATGCATTTATTGGGCTTTAATACTTATAACACAGTAGTAATTTTCATTGACAATTTCGATTTCATGATTAAAATTTTCAAAATAGTCATAATTAATAGAAAATCAATGTTGAAAAAGTCTGAATACAGGGGAGATATTTGTAGTTAAAATTGTAATTTTTTCTGAATTTCCCAACTTTTGTCTTCATCATCATACTTTATTTATTAACGAAGTTGATTAAACGTGTTTTGGTGAGAAAAAAAATATTTAGATAGAATTTGATAGAAAGTATCAATGATCAACCCACTGAAAAGGTTGGAAATTGAGCCTGCAGGGAGAAAAATTATTTTAGACCTCAAAAATGATGGAAAATCATATTCATTCATTTCCAATATTGTGAGAATACCTCTACAGAGTATTGCTAAACCATTGAAATTTAGAGTAGAAATAAAAACTTACTGCAGAAGTGGACGTTTCAAGAAAGTTGATAAGTCTACCATTCCATTTATTATAACAAAAAATTGGAAAACTCCCTCTGGAACACTTTCAAAATTGATATGTCTGACCTGGAATTACATTTGGGTAAAAAAATTACATCCATCAACAATTTGCAAAGCACTCTACAGGGCCCAAGTACAAATAATACCAAACTGTGCAGAAGCTGTTTATCAGCTTCTGCACAGTTTAGAAGCTGTTTAGAAGCTGTTTTTCACAGTTTTGTATGATTTGTACTTGGGCCCTGTGGAGTGCTTTGCGAATAAGAGGTTGAGAATCGCTGGTTTAGACAGAAAAAAAAGTAGTGGGGGTAGCGAAAGTTAACGCCTGTAATACTGAGTGTCCCCCGTATTAGGATATTGCAGGATTTGTGTGGTGACTTCATAACCAGGGTAAGGACTTCTGGCGGGATAAGGGTTTGATGATTTACGATTTAGGTGCGTATCATTACTTAATGATTTCAGTTCACTACTTCGATATTTCTTGATAATATAAGAAAGATTCACACTTTCGTGTTTGTATGCGTAGGGTTCCGAAAGTAGTAAATACAGTTGTGGGCTACTTGGACATTCTTTTACCTCTAACTTCCCCAAACAAAATCTTCAAACATGTTGTATGGAAAATGGAGATACCTATATATTTAATTTCATGATTTATAAACTTTTTGTCTGTTGGTGTTTTAGGGCCCTTCAACTACAAGGTCATTAGAGCCCATAAACTTTTTAGATGTTGAACGAGAACTTTTCTTTCTAATATTTCAATATTTGACATCAACCCAATCATCACCTTCATCCTAAAAAGGGAAATTCATTAAATATATTGTACATTTCAGTGTCTGTGGGAAGATTAGTTTTAAGGCATCGAAGCGTTCTAAGTATGAAGGCAGCAAACAACTCCTAACCCTTCTCCCGTTTATGACAGGGTCGGGGACCCATCTTGCCCATCTGAATGGACACAAGGATGGTATATTGGACAGTGTTTTTTTCGCAACCGGTTGCTTACCAAAGCTGCAACCCCTATACTTATTTGTCGTCGGTCTACTGTTCGTTGGGGATACCACCTACGTATGGGGGCGAACTCCTACACGTGGAAATGTTGTCTCATCTATCCTTTGCACAGGAGAGATGGGTTCTTTTACGTGCAAATGCCATCGCACACCACACGGGACCTCGGTTTCGCGCCCCATTCGAAGGAAGGCGTACTCGGGGCATCACTCTCGCCCGAAAGAAGCCAACCCAACTCGGTTCAGTGTCGAACCTAGAGCCACTGACTCACTGCGTCACCGAGGCGGGATTCGAAACGTTCTAATTATGTAGAACGAATTAAACTATCCATTCGCAATGACATAAGGGAAGGCCTAAAAGATGAAAAGGAAGTTCCTCAGCCCAAGAGTGCTTCATTTTAGGGTGTAGGAAAGTTTGAAACAGAAGTAGCCTACATCACCTGTTTGAAACATTTCTTTGACACTTTTCCTGGTAGCAGAGCTCCCTCGTGAGGCAGGCATGCGTATGGTGTGGGTCAGAATGGGGGCTGATCATGAGAATCGATATTTTGATATAATTTTCTTATTGATTTATCAATGAAAAATATAAGCCTAATCATAAAGTTATGGGGGCATTGAAATAAAACTTTTGAATACCATAAAATCTCACATATAGCCCGCATTAACGATGGGTGTGTACATACTGTATAGTCCGCACTTTAAAATTCCTACTGTAGCCAGCGGCGTACCTTGTAGGGGCAATGGGATCAAATGAAGTTGAACATGAAATGTCAGATTGCCCTGACGATGAATTGTTGGAAAAATTAGGGAATTCTCATTTGTCGTTGTCTTATCATCAAAACAACATTGAGTGTCCATAAATTGGATGGTACCATTTACCCTACGGTACAATCAGAGTCCAGGAAGGGGGTGTAGGCCAAGAATATTTTCAATTAGAGGCGACAGAAACCTTGGTAGAGAAGTGCATTACCTGCATTGCAAATTTCTTTAAAAATGCAGCTAGTGGCTGGACTGCGTCGTAAGGCAGATATTCAGCTTGTTCGGGTTAATAGAGAGCTTGAGTTACACACATCATCATCATCATCTCACCCTTCTCCCGCCGGAGGCAGGGTCGGGTCTGCGGGTTCTAATCCTCCACTCCCGCCTATCCCTAACCATGTCCCCTCCACCCCACATGCCTTCAAGTCCCTCTGCACCACCTGCTCCCACGTCCGTTTTGGTCTTTCTCTACCTCTGGTGCCGCCAATTACCTGCAGTCCCACAATGGACCTAGTAAGCTCCTCCTCTCCCTCCTCATCACATGCCCATGCACACCCTTTTCATGGTTCTTCCTAACTGCCCAACACTCTGAGCCATACAGTGTAGCGGGCCTAACGACGGTTCTGTATACCCTGCCCTTCAACTTTACTGCGACCCAGCTGTCACACAGGACCCCACTTGCCTGCCTCCACTTCAGCCATCCTGCATTAATTCTATGGGTCAGGTCAGAATGTATTTCCCCATTGCTCTGGAAAACTGATCCTAAATAACGAAATTCTTGCACCATTGGAATCCCCTCTCCCCCACAACGAATCTCTCCCCCTTGCCCCTGGTCAATAAAATTGAAAGCTAGGTACTCAGTCTTCTTCATGTTCACCTTAAGACCCCCTCTTTCCACTACTGTCTTAAGGTCTTGTAGGCCTTTTTGTGCATCCTCCTTGGACTCCTCCACCCTTCCTACATCATTGGCAAACAACAGGCCCTGAGGAGCCCATTCCCCTACTCCCTTTGGCAACTCATTCATTACTAGAGTGAATAGATATGGGCTGTGCCGACCCTTGATGCACACCAACCTACACGTTGAAACCTGCAGTGTTTTACCATGCTGTCCTACCCCTAGCGATGGAACCCTCATACAAATCGTGCACTATCCTAATATGGCCCTCATTAACCCCTTTCTTTCTTAAAACGCTCCACAGTACCTGTCAACCTAGCCTTCTCTAAGTCAACAAGGAGGTCCTTTGCTGCTCTATGCTTCTCTATCATCTGTCGTAGAATAAAGATTGGTTCCATGGTGGACCTACCAGGCATAAACCCAAATTGGTTTCCCCGGACGCTAGTTTGGTCTCTGAGGCGACATTCTATGATGCGCTCCCACAGCATTATAGAATGGCTCATTAGCTTTATGCCTCTATAGTTTCCCACAGTACTGGGTGTCGCCTTTGCCCTTGAATAATGGAACTATCCAACTCTCACCATGCAGATGGCATCCTATCACCATTTGCTAACTTATTTAAGAGTTTCCATAGCCATGTAATTCCTGTGGTCCCCAAGGTGCGCCAAACATCGATGGGGATCTTATCTGGGCCTACTGCTTTGTGACCTTTCATTTTTCGAAGGGCTCTGACAATTTCAGCCTCACTCACCGTATCCACTGCCTGAGGAGTTTTTGGGTTGCCTTCGATGGCTGTTGCACAGGTGGCAGCATTTAAGAGGTTGTGGTAGTATTCATCCCACCTTTTGATTACCTCTGCTGACTGGAACAGGACCCTAACATTGGTATCCTTGACCGTTATGGCCCTGGTAACATACTTACCGATTCTATCCCTGGTCTTAGCCAGTCTAAAAACTGCTTTCTCTCCTTCCCTTGCCCGCAACTTTTCATATATGTCCTCATATTTCTGGTACTTGGCCAGGTCAATGGTCCTCCTGGCGTTTTTCTTTGCCTGAACATAGTCTGTCTTTGAAACCTTATCCCCTATTTCCCTCAACCTGTGGAAAGCTACCTTGTTTAGTTTGATGGTAGCTTCCACCTCCTAATTCCACCACCATGTTTGCCTATCCGGATAAGTTCCTCATATTCTACCCCTACCTAACAGTGCCTCTCCACACCTTCAAATCTTCTAAGCAACCCTGTCCCACATGGAATTGGCTGACCCCTCCCAGTCCCAGTCAACCTAGTTGAGAACCTCCTGCTGGAATTCATCTGCGTTGGTGGGCAACTTTCACCACCTAATAACTGATTCTCCCTTCCAGGTATGTTGCCTAACTGTCCCCTCCATTAGTAATTCTATTATGAGCAGCTGATGGCCACTGTCCTGGAAAACCTCACTGGGTAGTGCCCCAACCTGTTAGTGTAACACTAGTGTGAGTGCTTTATAAGTGGTTTCCTATTTTAAATTCTGACTTGCGGAACTACCAAATATTTGCTGCGAAAGCCTGGGGTTTCGCGTATCAGTTTGAAAACCACTGTAATAGTCCATCATGAAGAGCCTTTGAATGACAGAGGAGTGTATCTTCATCTTTTATTACCCTGGAAAATGTGCGGGATATGGTGCACCCCCACGCGATTTTAGGAGGAGAGTTTTGAAAATCGGTTTCCTGTGCTAATGAGACGTTAAGGCAAGGCGCAAAATGAGGCCATAGGGTGACGCAGAGTGACGCAGCCCTGCGAAATTCTGCTAGCAGACAATCACTGTTACGTTGAAAGCCATTTTAGTTGACGCAAATTGCAAACCAGTATGTTAAAATACTGCGATTCAATGTGTGGTAATTGCCTGCTAGCAGAATTTCGCAGGGCTGCGTTACGCTGCGTCACCCTGCGGCCTCATTTTGCGCCTAGCCTTAGAGGTCTTAGTGTCCATGTGGCCATGTGAGGGTCAATAGAATTCCACTCCAAAGTAGAAAGAGGTCAAAGAAAGAGATTGTTATATAAAAATGCTGCAGAAATTAATGAGTAGAAAGAAAGGATACAAAAAAGAAGCTTAACGATGGACAAGAAATAATGATTAAAAAATGTCAAAGACTTCGGCAAACTCACGTCTGTTCAGGCTTAATCTCTATTTATTCATTAGAGTAGTAAACTTATCAATAATGGAACCAACTTGGCAGCAATCGACAGAAGGTCGACAAAATTTATGCCAAATATGGAAGCGTTGTGTGTGTTTCTTTTGGATTCCATTTCAATTTTTTTAATTCTCGCTTCCATCTCAGTTCTCAGTTGTTCTTTCTCCGCTTCAGATTTAGCTTTATATTGATGGAATTCATTACGAATAACACGTATTTTTTGATAACCAGAATAAAATCTTTGAATATCAGTGCATAGTATTTTGAAATATTTGTCTCCAATCTCACTATTTTTGATTCGTTTAGCCCTTTTAAAAATGGCGATGGACTCTCAATTGTGCTGCTCATGAAGTTGTTCAAACTGTGCTTCTGAAAGGCCATCACATGAATTGACACTTTTCATTTCATTTTCGTAATATTTAATGGCTATCGAGTAGGCCGCATGATTTTGAACTTCAGCCGTAGATTCTGCCACACTTTTAACCGGTGGAATTTCTGCTTTTCTGAAAAGTTCAGCCAATTTCTCTACCAATTGCTTCATATCATCACCGGTTAATTCGTGACCTCCTAGTTTCTTAGTGGTAATGTTGGATCCGTGGAAGACTGTAGGTATGAATTCCTTAATGGAATTGACAAACATAGGTTTCAGTTTTTGGATATTGTCATAACAGGCCAGATCATTTCCTGGATACGGCATTAGATAGCAACCAACGTTATCGAAACTGGAAATTATTTCTTGATGAACCACTTTGACCTCCGGAGCCATTGCGGGTTTAACGTTGATTTTATCAATCTTGAAATTTTTTCCTGATTTACTGGTGTGATCGTCATAATAACCAAATTCGTAATCGTTCGGAAATGACCAGTCTCGAATGAGAAATATTAATCTTGAAAATGTTTCTTCTTGGTCCTGATCTAGTGACAATTTTGTGTATCCGACGAATAGTTGTAAAAATTGAAGGACATCTTCTGACAGTTGATTTTTGAAATTGTATATTAAAACGGACGATAATAAACAACTCAATGTAAAAATTAGGGAATTTTCATGTGTCGTAGTTTTATCATCAAAACAACCTTGAGTGTCCAATAAAAGGATGGCTACCTCTTGACCATTCCGGTTTACGATAAATGGCTCAGACCAAACTAAAATTCCTGACGTTTGTCTGTCAGCTGAATTTTTCCAATGAAATTCTTTGGTGAGTTGCTTCGTGAACCAGTCTTCATTTTCTGATGACGCTAGATACCTCATGAAGTGACCAATGATATACGATTTTCCAGTTCTCATGGGGCCATTGATAGACACTAATGCCACGGGTCGTGGTCCAACTTTGTTCAAGATTTCACCAAATGTGTGCGAGTCCAACCAGATACGGTTGTTCAAAATAGTAGCGATTGGAATTGCTTTTCCATTCGTAAGTGCTACTGAGTTCCTTTCCATGCTCAATGTCCAAAATGTTACTTTTCAAAGCTGTGTTTGAACTATTTGAAGCTTACTACGTGAAGTGCACTTCAGGTGTGCAGTACTGATTAACTATTTTCTTCGCTTGATGTTATGTGAGAGTTATCATTCCCCCGTGTCATGTTTTTAAAAATTTTTATCTGATAATTCTCGATTCTGTAACTCCTGTTAATTTCACGTTCTTATCTATTGCAGATTTGTAACTACCGTGTTTCCCCGATAATAAGCCACTGTCTTGTTTCAATTTTGGTGCCGAAATGAGCACTAGGGCTTATTTTCGGGGAATGTCTTATTCTTTTCTGTAATATTATCTTTTAAAGTCAAAGGGTCGGCTTATTACTAGGGTCGGCTTTTTCGGACGAGAGAGAAACCCTGACTGCACCTTCTTTCAGATGAGAAGTAAACCGAGGTTCTGCGTCGCGTACGATGACATCTGCACGTGAAAGAAACCTCTCTATTATGGAACGTGTAGAGGAAGCAAAATTTCCAGGTGTAGGACCTCGCCCCCTGGGTCCCAACGAACAGTAGAGAGACGATAAAAAAGATAGGGGTTGCAGCTTTTGTCGGCAACCGGGTGAAGGAAAACACTCTGCAATATATCGCCCTTGTGTCCACTCGGAGAGACAAGATGGGTACCCTCGCCTGCTACTTGTAACCTAGCCCTATGCTTTTTAGCGAGTAGTAAGAACAGTAATATTCATGCCCATTGCTTCAGCCAGTCCCCCCTAGGAAGGCAGAACTGATTAAAAGACTTGTCTGACGTCACTTACGAATGCCTATTCCCAGTGGCGGCACATTTCTTCAATCTCGCGGAACAGTAGATGAGAATCGCTGCTCTATATTCACCACTCCCTTTAATGAAATCACCCTATCAGATGCAGGAGACAAAAACGGTCGTGCGCTTTGCCTTAGGGCTCTCGTAGGGCTTATTTTCGGGGAAGGGCTTATATTAAACGCATCTTGAAAAATCTTGGTAGGTCTTACTTTTTGGGTAGGTCGTATTTTCGGAGAAACACGGTAGTATAGAGTTGCCATACGTCCCGCTACACCGGGACATGTTCCTGGTATTAAGGGCAGTGTCCTTGTCTGACAGTCATTTGCCATTCAGAAGTCCATGAATTTTCTGTTGTTGAAGTTCTCGACAATGTGTAGAATTCTTCCCAAAATTGCCACATATTTCTTATTTCGTGAATTGACAGGGTTTCCTGCTATTATTTGTGGGATTTCAATTGATTCTAGATAAAAACAGACCATTTGCCCTCCCAGGGGCGAAATGTTTGGAGGCGAAACGTCCGAAAGGCGAAATGTGTGGGAGGAAAGCTCCAGGGGCGAACGTTATGGATCCCGTTTGGTACAGACTCGTCCAACTGATCCCAACAGTTTTTTTGGGGGAGGGTCCTCTAAAATATTTTATACTTTAGTGAGTGAGTGAAAGGATTATGCAAATTTTCATAATAAGGCTATTAATGTTTATAATAAGAATTCTTGTTATGTTGTTGAAAAGATATTTTAAGTGGGGGATGTTCCGGTCGGTGGTCCGACAATTATGGCTACCCTAAACTAGTATCTCATTCTCGGACAAGGGTCTACGTCAATTTGGCGCATGACAATTTGGCGTACGACAATTTGGCGTACATACAAATTTGGCGTATGACAATTTGGCGAATATATAATTTGGCGTATGACAATTTGGCGAATATATAATTTGGCGTATGACAATTTGGCGTACGTCAATTTGGCGTACATACCGATCTCTTGGGTGCCCAAATTTGTTCAAAATTGCAACGGTCATAACAACATATTTCAACAGTCATTGCAAGATAATAGAATTGAAGTCGATGGGCCCTAAAACACAAACAAACCCAACTGTGTTATACGGGACCGTTGCAATGACTTATGCCCACGCGTGGATCTAGGATGGGGTTTTTGGGGTTGCAACCCCAAAAACCCCATCC
>JAAFCE010009109.1:11997783-12056338 GCA_013389805.1 Trigoniulus corallinus
GGGGTTGCAACCCCTCCCATGCACATATAAACTTATATTTGCATAATATGTGAGGTTTAGCTCAACCCCCCTGTATTAGCTAATCCCCCCCTCCCCTCCCCGACGAAAATCCTGGATCTGCCACTGGTTATGACAGTTGCAGTTTTGAACAAATGTGTGCACCCAAGAGATCGGTATGTACGCCAAATTGACTACGCCAAATTGTCATGCGCCAAATTGACGTGATCCCCTCGGAAAAGGATGATGTTGTCCATATGTACACGAAAATGATCAGAGGTACGGTTTGTGGTTTGATACGTTTTGAATTCTGGAAATCATGTGATGTAGTATTGTACTTCCGCTTATCTTCATGGTATTTGGATATTGTTGAGTTAGTGTTCAGACAAAAAAGCGTGTTGGGGGTAGCGAAAGTTAACTTCGCTAATGTTGAATGTCCACCGTATTAGGATTTTGCAGGATATGTGTGATGGTTTCATAGCCAGGGTAAGGGCTTCTTGAAGAAATACTAGTGACTTCCAATTAAAGGTTGAGGTGCATCAAGATGAAGTACTAAGTCAATACCATTTCGTTCTGGTCATGTAAGAGTTACTGAGTGGTGAATGAGGATGGGCACCGCAGTGCATGGTATTCCTGACGTTATCGAGAAACTTGGTGACTATAAAGAGGATGCACAGAAGGGCCCAGATGATATTGGAACGTCAATTAAAATGGAGACCTGAATGCGAACATGAAGAAGACAGAGTATTTCGAATTCAGTAGGGAAGGACAGGAAAATGGCGGTGACGTACTCTCTGTTGGCGAGGTGGTGACAATGGTGCAAAAGGTTAAGTACATAAGATCAGTGTTCCAGAGAAATGGAGAGACAGGCGAGGTGATCTGAGAGTCCCAATAAATTTGAAAGAGAAGTGTTACAGGGCAGTGGTCAGGTCAGCTATGCTATATCAGAGTATTGAGCAGTGAGGAAGGGCCACGAAAATAGACTGCAAGTAGCTGAAATACGAATCCTGAGGTACACGAGTTGGGAGTCGGGAGCAGATAAAATTATGAACGAGTATTTTAAAGGTGAGGCGGAGATATTGCAGGAAAGAGAATAGAGTGTGGTAGTATGGGCGTTTGATGGGTAGAGGGAGGAGGAGCCCGTTAGGACCATGTTGGAAATTCAGGTTGTTGGAAGCACTGGGAGCAGGAGAAGACCAAAGTAGACGTTGAAGCGGGGTGTACGAAAGGATATGTTAGTGTGTGGGTTAGGACTGGGACCTGGTGGGAGATAGGCTGAAGTGATGGGCTAAAACCCGCCTACCCGATCCTGCTTCTGGCGGGATAAAGGTTTGATAATGATGATTTCGGCGTTTATCCCTCTACTTAATAAATTGAGTTCACTCCTTCGATATTTCTTGTTGATTTAAGAAAGATTCTCACTTTCGTGTTTGTTAACTTAGGGCCCAAAAGTAGTAAATAAATTCTGGGATACTTTACCATTTTTCCCCTCAAGTTTCCTCAATCAAAATCTTGAAAGACGTTTTATTGAAAATGAAGATATATTTAATTTCATGCTTTATACACTTTTTAGATGTTGAAAGAGAGTTTTTCTTTTTAATATTTCAAAATTTGATATCAACCTTTAGAAAGTGGTAGAACGTTGCAAACTAAATTTTCGAAGCCAATCGTCACCTTGACTACGTTGTGACTTCTTCATCCTGGAAAGGGAAATGTTATTAAATATTTTGTACAGTTCAATATCTGTGGAAAGATTAGTTTTAAGGCATCGAAACGTCCTAAGTATGAAGGCAGCGAGCAACTCCTAACCCTTTTCCCGCCTATGGCAGGGTCGAAGTTCCCTCCTGTCCCTCTGAATGCACACAGGGGCAATATATTGGTCAGTGTTTTTCACAGCCGGCTGCCGACCAAAGCTGCGATCCCCTATCCTTCTTTATCGTCGGCCTACTGTTCATTGGGGTGTTTCACCGACGCCAGGGGGGGGGGGCGAGCTCCTACATCTGGAAATTTTGTATAATTACGTTGCATAGTAGAGAGTGTCCTTTTACGTGCAGATTTCATCGTACACCACACGGAACCTAGGTTTTACTTGTCATCCGAAAGAAGGCGTAGGGGAGACCGGTGCAAGATGACGAGCAGGGCAAGATGACTAATGACTTAGAGAGCTTCCTGATAGTTAGCTGCACCATAGGTATACTACTAGCAGTCCTCATTAATAAACGCTAAAAAGTCATTTAAAAACTTAATGAAATGACGCACTAAAATAAAAATAAAAAATTCATTTTAAAACTGTTAGTATCGTCAACTTGCCCCGGTCTACTTGGGGCCTATCTCTTGCCCAACAAGAAAACGGATCGGCGAGTTATGTTGGACACACCAGTTCTCGTCTGATCACTGAAGTTAAGCAGCGCAATCCCAGCTAGTACTGACATGGGTGGCCGCTTGGGAAAACTGGGTACTGCTAATACCCAAAAATCGTCGCATTAGTGTAGTGTCTGTGCAGTTTCTGCATAAGAACTATGCTGTGGACGGGACTCTAATGACCTTTGTAGTTGAAGAGCCCGAAAACACCAACAAACAACAACGACAATTGTCCGAAAGACCACTGCGTCACCGAGGCGGGTCTAAAACATTAGCAGAAAGAAATTACACACAAAAAAGGAGTAACTTTAATATATAATAGAAATAACGAGTAAAAAAATGTCAAAGATAGGCAAGCTCACCTCTGCCCTGGCGTGGTCACTATTTTGACGTTAAAGACTTAGCATTTGCAAATAACTGAAGTAAGCTGGTAGAAATCTTAACACAGTCATCAATAAATTTGCCAATTTGAGACAACACGTTTCCGCTATTTCTTCTGGACTTCTTTTCAATTTCTCTGATTTTTGCTTCCATCTCAGCTCTCAGTTGTTGTTTCTCCTCGTCAGATTTCGCTTTATATTGCTGGAATTGATTCCGAGTGTAGTTTATTTCTTGACAACCAGAATAGATTTTTTGAATATCAGCGCAAAGTAATTTGAGATATTTGTCTTCGATGTCAGTATTTTTGATTCGTTTAGCCCTTTTAAAAATAGCGATGGACTCTTGGTTGTGCTGCTTATGAAGTTGTTCAAACTGTTCTTCTGAAAGACCATCACCCGATTTGACACTTTTCATTTCATTTTCGTAATATTTAATGGCTATCGTGTAGGCCATGTGATTTTGAACGTCTGCCGTCGATTCCGCCACACTTTTCACCGGTGGAATTTCTGCTTTTCGGAAAAGTTCAGCCCAGTGCTCTACCAATTGCTTCATATCATCACCGGTCAATTCATGACCTCCTAGTTTCTTAGTGGTAATGTTGGATCCGTGGAAGACTTTAGGTATGAATTCCTTAATGGAATTGACAAACATTGGTTCCAGATTTTGGATGTTGTCGTAATAGGCCAAGTCATTTCCTGGATACGGCATTAGACAACAACCAACGGTATCGAAACTGGAAATTATTTCTTGATGAACCACTTTGACCTCAGGAGCCATTTCGGGTTTAACATTGATTTTATCATTCTTGAAATTTTTTCCTGATTTACTGGTATGGTCGTCATAATAACCAAATTCGTAATCTTTCGGTGATAACCAATCTCGAATGAGAAATATCAATTTTGAAAATGTTTCTTCTTGGTCTTGATCCACTGACAATTTGGCATAACCAATGAACAGTTGTAAAAATTGGAGCACATCTTCTGACAATTGACTTTTGAAGTTGTATATTAAAACGGACGATAATAAACAACTCAGTGCAAAAATGAGGGAATTTTCATTTGTCGTTGTTTTATCATCGAAACAACCTTGAGTGTCCATCAAAATAATGGCTACTTCTTGACCATTCCGGTTAACGATAAATGGCTCAGACCAAGCTAAAATTCCTGAAGTTTGTCTGTCAGCTGAATTTTTCCAATGAAATTCTTTAGTCAGTTGCTTGGTGAACCAGTCTTCATTTTCTGATGATGATAGATACCTCATGAAGTGACCAATGATATACGATTTTCCAGTTCTCATGGGGCCATTGATGGACACTAGTGCCACAGGTCGTGAACCAACTTTGTTCAAGATTTCACCAAACACGGGCGAATCCAAAAATATTTTGTTATTATGTAAACTAGCTATTTGAAGCGCCGTACCATTCGTAACTGCCGCTATGTTCGCCATGGCAAATCTTAAGTTGAAATTTGACTCAACAATTCAGCCAATGTTTGTGACTGAACAGCTTAAAAGCGTCTGAAGTATAGTTGTCCTACCAGTTAACTTTTATGCTGCATAAATCCTTGCGCATACTCGGTTAAATACTGACTCATTCATTGTCTTTTAGGGATGTTTAACTTTTGATAAACGTTGTTTTGAAACTTCCGTGTAAGAACTTTGATATTTCTCAGAAATCGCGCGCTAATATTTTGAAATTTAAACAGTATTGGTGACGACATATTAAAATATTAGAAATCTTATCGCGATCTACTTTTGCTTATAAGCCCCCACATGGTGTTTACCGTACCCAGTTTTACCCTTACAGTAGAGTCGGAGTCCAGGAAGAGGGGTGTAAACATAAAGAGGGAAAATTAGTTGGAATCCAGCAGGATGTAACAGGAAAGATGAGAAGGACATCAGATGAGGCGATGACAAACGCCACAACCCTTTTAGTCATTTCTTGGAAGTTACTGGAGAGATTGGCGTGTTAATGCAAAAGGTTGACAACTTTCTGTATATAAAATTATATCAAAGTTCACCCCACGCCTTTTTTTGAGTGAGTTGACGGGGTTCCTTCCGCTTGGGTTTTCCAGTCTGCATAATATCACATGACATTATACCGGTAATGAGGACAGGAAGTAGTACATATTGGATTAAGAACTACGTCATAACAAGTTGTTTAAATACTGTGTCATTGTAGTTGGGTAGTTAGTAGAGCACAATTGAAGTTTGTTATCGCACACTTCAACATGGGTGCAATTCAAATTGGAAGCGTTGTTAATAATAGATTGAATATTAATCTAGAAAACCTGAGAACTATCCTGGATGGTGTTGGAGATCGGCCTGTATCTGTTATTTCCGTCAATGGGCCCATGAGAAGCGGAAAGTCGTATCTGATTAATCATTTTTTGCGATATTTAATGGCTCCTAATGAAGATTGGTTTCATAAAACATTGGATGCCCAATTTCATTGGAAAAGTTCTTCTGACAGGCAGACAACTGGAATTTTAGCTTGGTTTCAGCCCTTGATTATTCAAAGGGGTGGTAGAGAAATCGCCGTCATCTTACTGGACACTCAAGGATGTTTTGATGACCAAACCTCGACTGTTGAAAATTCTCTCATCTTTGCCTTCAGTTGTCTTATATCGTCAGTGTTGATTTACAATTTCAAGAATCAGTTATCTGAAGACATTCTGCAATTTCTTCAAATGTTTGTGGGCTACTCCAAGATGATAGCAGACCAGGAACCATCTTCTCACATGTGGTTTGCTATCCGCGATTGGCAGTGTCCTGTAGAGTTTCCTTTTGGTTTTTACGACGACTCCCATTCTGCAGGTGCACGAAATTTCAAGACAGAAAAATTCAACGCCATATCTGAAATGACACCGCAAGTTCAACAAACTCGACGTGAAATCTTATCCAATTTTCGTCGTGTTGGTGCCTATTTATTTCCTTACCCTGGTAACGAGTTAGCCCTCTACGATAAGAGTGACAATTTGGACAGTTCATTCGTGAATGCCATTCGAGATTTTGTGCCTAGAATTTTTGATGACGGCAATGGAATCGTCAAGAAAATTGGTGACCAAAAAGTGACTGGTAATCAGTTAAAGCATATGGTCGAAATATGGTCCGAAGTGTTTTCCACCGCGGAGATTCCTACTGTCGGTAGTGTTGCTCAAGCAACAGCTGAAATGCAGAATGCAGCAGCACTTTCTACAGCCTTGAACCATTATCGAGCGGAAATGAATGTAGTGCATCATTCTGATGGATTGACCGAAGATGCTCTGCAAGGAATTCATAATTGTAAACAAGAGGGAGCTCTTACAATGTTTCGACAAACTAAGAAATTGAGGCATTCGGAGGTTGAACAGAGGTATGGCACTATGCTATTCGACAGTATCCAAAAAGAGTTCCTCTCCCTTCGAGATGTAAATACTGTTAAAAGACAATTTCGAGAAATGCAAATTGCCCAAGAAGAAGAGAAAAGAAGATTGGCTGAAGAAGCTCAGAGACAAATAGCTGCAGCACAGCAGCAGCAGGCTCATGGTGGCCGGAGGCATCATGGAGGTTTTCTTAGAAAAGTGGTTAGGTTAAGATTTTAAGTAGCATGTTAGGCCCACATGTATCCTAAGTTTCTCACGCCCGGGCTGATGAGTTCATTGTCGTGTGAAAGGACCGATTGTACTCGTTTGTTGAAGTAAAATAAATTATAATTCAAAAGAGTTATTCAAAATTGTATTTAGGTTCAAATTACCGAAAATCTAATTGGAAATAAATGCCAATAGTTGTAGGAGAAAGGAATTTGAGGATATACCGTCCAACTGTTTGCCCTTGTGTACAACTACAGGCAAAGAGGGGTTAAGTACTATAGAGAGAATGGACTAAACGATATAAGAGGAGCATTGGAAAACGGAGGGCTAAGGATTAACATGAAGAAGACAGAGTATTTTGCTTTCAATTGGGAGGGTCAGGAAAACAGTGGAAACATACGCTCGAGGGGCGAACTGGTGAAAAATGTGCAAGAGGTAAAGTACATAGGATCAACATTTCAAAGCAATCTGGAGATAGACTCGGATGTGACCCATAGAATCAATGGGAGGTGGTTGAAATGGAAACAGGCAAACGGAGTCCTGTGCGATAAGAGGGTCCCAATCAAGCTGAAAGGGAAGTTTTACAGGACAGTGGTTAGGCCAGCTATGCTATATGGATCAGAGTGCTGGGCAGTGAAGAAAAGCCATGTAAAATGCAAGTAGCCGAGATGCGAATGCTGCGGTACACGAGTGGCATGTAGAGAGCAGATAGAATTAGGAATGCGTATATTAGAGGTAGCCCGGGATGGTGGACATCGCCAAAAAGATGAGGGAGAATAGGCTGAGGTGGTATGGACACGTTATGAGAAGAGGGGAAGAGGAGCTCGTTAGGTGCATTCCAGGAATGCAGGGGAGCGGCGAATTGCGTTGGACACACCAGTTCTCGTCTGATCACTGATGTTAAGCAACGCAAGCCCAGTTAGTACTGACATGGGTGGTCGCTCGGGAAAGCTGGGTACTTCTAATACCCAATAATCGTCGCATTGGTGTAGTGTCGGTGCAGTCTATGCATTAGAACTACGCAGTGGACGAGTCTCTAATGACCTCGTAGTTGACGGGACCTTAAACACCAACAATCAACAACAACAACAGGAATGCAGGTGGTTGGCAGCGTCCGTGGTGGGGGGAGACAGAAGCAGACTTCGGAACAGGTCGTCCGACGGGACATGTCAGTGTGTGTGTGGGGTGGACAGGGACCTAGTGGGAAACAGAAGGGAGTGGAGGGCTTCAACCCGCAGACCCGACCCCGCTACAGGCGGGATAAGGGTATGATGATGATGATGATGGGAGGTAGAAGGTAAGAAAGTTCACTACAAAAATTAGGGGGTTTGAAAAAGGTCAAATGGCAGGCTTCATTCAGTAATGGCAAGTACAACTTCAATGTTTTCCCTATTTTTTTTCGAAGAGTACTCATCCTTTACCTCCCACCAATGTGTCAACTTTCGTAGCAAGCACTATAGTAGTGGCTTTTTCAGGGATCATTTTTCTTGGCGCCTGTCAGTTACCTTTACAAACAGGGCCAAGTGCATTAAATATCGGAACAAAACAAACATAAAGCAATTCCTAACGTTTTTCCCTCTTATTTGAGGTCGAGTACCCATCTGGTCCCTCATATTGTATACAAGGGTGATATACTGGACGGTTTTTTTTCGTAGCCGGCTGGCGACCAAAGCTGCAATCCCTATGCTTGTCTACTGTTCGTTGGAGTGCTCCGCCGACGCCAAAGGGGAGCTGCTACACCTGTAAATTTCTGCCTCATCTAAAGGAAGGTGAAATCGAGGCTTCTCTCTCGCTGCTGTCACAGTAAATCGAACACTCTACCTATTGTGCCACCGAGGCTGGTCTTGGAACAACCAAACATAACTAATAAAAGTACGAAATCATAAAATTTACCGATGAACCGCACTTTGTACATTTAACAGCATTACACTCTTTAAAATGTCAAGGTTTTTGGGTCGTCGTGCCATTTTCAGCAAACCACGTGTTAAGGCCAAACCAATGAATCACTCTTTTCTCATAGGATGTTTTATTTTGTGGTACTGGTTTATTTCTTAGAAAAGTCCTCTTAAGTTCTACGAATCACATCGCAGACTTCGTAACCCCGTTTTGGCACAACTTTCACACTTCTTTCGTTTGTTTGTTTGTTGGAGTTTAAGGTCCCGTCAACTACGAGGTCATTAGAGACCCGTCCACTGTATAGTTCTAATGCATATACTGCACAGACACTACACTAATGCGACGATTATTGGGTATTAGCAGTACCCAGCTATCCCGAGCGACCACCCATGTCAGTACTCACTGGGCTTGCGTTGCTTAACTTCAGTGATCAGACGAGAACTGGTGTGTCCAACGCAACTCGCCGCTCCCACTTCTTTCGTCTTCCTTCACAAATACTACATGTCAAGCTTTTCATTAATGAAATATTTTAATACAAAAAATGCTTCCATTTCGGAAAATATGCCCTGGGCTGGCGGCATGATGAGTTGGGAGGTCACATGTCATGACCTCACTATCAATTCAAATCCTCATCTGTGGAGATAAGACTTCTAAATCAGAACGTATCAGGAATCCGCTTAACCCATTAACTGCCAAGTTTTTGAACTTCAGCTCCCTTGATAGTGGAACAACTACTGAATAAGTTGGAGTTGGTCATTGCACAGATTTGAACGACACGCCACCTTCCATGGTCCCCAATTGGGGCTTGGCAAAAAAGTATGATTTCTAAATGATTAACCTCAATAATCACCAAAATAAACATACAAATATATGCAAAGTGCTTCATGTTTTCATATGAAACAGGTTTTAGAGTTGAACTTGCGTAATTTTTTGAAGAATGAAATTTTAAACTGCTCAATATTTTTGCAAACCAATTTCTATCACACCAGCCGGCCTTAAATGGAGTTACTTTGGATCTTTGGGGAAAAAATGAGAGTCTGGTAGTACAGAACTCTTCTGAAAAGTTCTATCATAGGTATCATGGCCTCTTCTGAATGAAAACAGTGAACTAAACAACGCAATAAGGGGACAAAGTCAAAATCCCCTTTTGGGGATCATGGCAGTTGATGGATTAAATAAAATGAATTGGTAAATTTCCGTTTGTTGAAACTGGCGAACAATGCATGGAGTTTGCATCATGATAATGCTCCCGGTCGCACCTCTCTTCGTGCTCGTCATTTGTTTTCTTACCAAAATATGTGACCGCGCGACTGTTTCTTTTTCCCTATGCTGTAATAACCGCATGGTGGATGGCATTTGCACGTAAAAGAACCCTCTCTACAAGGCAAAGGGGTCGAGGAGGCACAATTCCAAGGTGAAGGAGCTCCCCCCCCCCCGCATCGGTAGATTTTGTTTCGTTCGTGTTTTAGAGGCCATTCGAGCTTCATCCACTGCGTAGTTCTAATGCAGGGACTGCACAGACACTACACTAATGCGACGATTTTTTTGGGTAGCAGTACCCAGTTTTCTCAAGCGGCCACCCATGTTAGTACTAGCTGGGGTTGCATTGCTTAACGGCATCGGTGGAGTGCCCTAACGCAGTGGTTCTCAATCTTTTTGAAGTCGGGGAACACTAAACTGATATTTTACTAGCACGGAACACTTACAATTCAACATAAACTTTCGAGCAGGTACACTTGGTATTTACTACATCATCATCATACCCTTATCCCGCCTGTGGCAGGGACGGGTCTGCGGGTTCTAGCCCTCCAATCTCGTCTATCTCTCCTCGAGTTCCCCGTCCACCCCACACACTCACATCCTCACGGACCACCTGGTCCCACATCTGCTTTGGTCTCCCCCTGCCTCTGGTGCTACCGACCGCCGGCATTCCTGGAATTAACCTAACGAGCTCCTCTTCCCGTCTTCGCATGACGTGTCCATACCACCTCAGCCTATTCTCCCTCATTTTTTTCGGTGATTTGCTCATTCCTAATTCTGTCAGCTCTCGACTCGCCACAGCATTCGCATCTCGGCTACTCGCATTCTAATTACGTAGCTCGTCCTCATTGCCCAGCACTCTGATCCATTAGCATAGCTGGTCTAACCACTGTCCTGTAGAACTTCCCTTTCAGCTAGATTGAGATCCTCCTATCACACAGGACTCCGCTTGTCTGTCTCCACTTCAGTGACCCCCTCCCCCATTGATTCTGCGGGTCCATTGCTTTATTTGTGCATTAAATTTTTTGCGGAACACTTGAAGTGGTTTCTCGGAACACGCTTTGAGAACCACTGCCCTAACGAACAGTAGACCGAAGGTAAATAAACATAGGAGCTGTAGCTTTCTTCGGCAGCCGGCTGCGGAAAACACAATCCAAAATATCACCCTTGTGTCTACTCAGAGGGACAATATGAGTACTCGACCCTACCATAGGCGGGAAAAGGGTTAGGAGTTGCTTTTTGGGATTAGACCCAAAACTCTTTGATTGCACTAGTATATGCGTGAAGTAAATTATCAATAAGTTTTGAAACGTTGTGAAACACTGATCTACTGCATACAACCAGTGTTCTGCAACCTTTTTGGTATCGTGGACCTCTGAAAGTGTGTCTCAAGTTTCGCGCGAGGCACCTCTCGGATCCCCGAGACAAACCCCAACGACACCAAGGAGTTCACGGACCACCGGTTGCGGAACATTGGTATAGACCGGATACGTCATGAAATATAGCGAAGATGGTCTCACCTAAAATGTAATTCTTTTATGAACTTTTCAGCATTTGCTGCCATTGTGCATTGTTAATTTCGAATGCATCAAAACTAATGGATATGAATGGTTTGGAGTGGACCACCCCCCGTTAATCGGTAAGTCCCAAAAGTTCTTTAAGGATTATACAGATGTAAGGGTACTTTAAGATTACTTACCGCCAATATTTAGAATCGTGTCGGCATTCACGCTTTTTTGTGATATCTAAATATTTGTTTTATACATTTGTTACTGGATTCCGAAAAAAATCTTGTCATTAACGATAGCTATAAATTATAGACAACTGTCAAACACATCCGTTGGTAACATGACCTTGCATAGCTCTTAAATAACAACCATATGCCAGAAGGGAAGCAATTCCTAACCCGTTTCCCGCCTATGGCAGGGTCGGGTACCCATCTTGTCCTTCTGAATGGACATAGGGCGATATATTGGTCATAGTTTTTTCTGCAGCCGGTTGCCGGCCAAAGCTGCCCCCCTACGCTTATTTATCGTCGATCTAGTGTTCGTTGAGGAGTGCTACCGACGCCAGGGTGCGAGCTCCTACACCTGGAAATTTTGCCTCATCTACCCGTTGCATAGTAGAGAGGGTTCTTTTACGTGCAAGTGCCATCGTACACCCACATGGGACCTCGGTTTTACTTCTCATCCGAAAGAAGGCACACTCGCGGCCTCTCTCTCGCCCGAAAGGAGCCGACCCACCTCGGCCCAGTATCGAATCTAGAGCTTCTGACGCATTTGCCGAGCGTGCTAACCAATACGCCACTGCGGCGGGCAACCAAATGCCAGAAGTACGAAGCTCGTAACATTGGCAGTTCATCAGGTAAAACACTATTTGCTCCAGAAATGAAAGCTCGGGAAAGGATGACAACGCCACCCACCAACGAGCCTTAAAGTAGAACTGGGCTCCCTGGCCCCGAGATTCTAATTGAATACACTGCAAGCAGCCCTAATAGGCCAAATTGGCAGTAGAGAGAATGACTCTCATTCCTAGTTTCTAAACCATTGAACCCCCAAGGAACCTGAAGCATAACATCTAATACAATCTGCTACAATGGCGCCTTCCTGCAGAAACTTCCTCACATTATCCTCACTGAGAGAATTCCATTCCCGAATCACCCTTGGAAGAAAAGACCAGTAATATGAGTCTGTTCGTGCCCTGATCTCATTCAATTTGAATGGATGATCCTTTCTCTCCCTATAGCCCGCAAGGGATAAGCTTCCATCTGGAGTACCCTCGTACCCTGGTTTCAACAGTCTGTGAAAAAGCTTAATGCTGTCAGATACCCGCCTGTTATGTAGTGAGTCCCACCATAATTCTGTGATCATGCCTGAGACACTCAATCCATGAGAGAAGCGATGCAGTACAATTCTTGCTGCCCTCCATTGCAATTTCCCAAGATATTCCCTGCCTAAAGCGAAACTAAGTTGGACTGCAGTACTCCACAATTGGCCTTACCAGTGAAATCATCGTGGACACAATGCTGAGAAATGAGGACTTCCGGAATGTGGCCTTACGCCCAGTAGAGGGATTGCTACTTGAAAAGAGGTGTGATTGGATCGATGATGGCGGGTGTTTTAGTCGGTAGTCCGGCAACGGGAACATCCGTCCCCTGCCACGTGGTTTCGAGAAAGGAGTAAGGCCGGTCGCACACACAGCCACTAGTGGCGATCACTAGTCGCTGTACACGGCCACCAGTGGCTGCCACAGGCGGCAGCAACGAGATCTCGTGCTTGCAGTAATAGGAAAAACGCCGCCACCGGCGACAAGTAGCAAGATACGGCGACTGCCGCAGCTTGTGGCTCAGTAGCACAACTGCAAACGCCGTGTCTGCGCTGAGCCTATTTGATTCCAATTATGCCTGGTTCCGTATACCCACGCGCTAACGCTTTTACCGCAGCACAAAAAATGGTGACGTCACACTGCTACTTGGGGTGTCGCAGAGCAGCGATGCGGGACGGTAGTTGAGTTGACCAGTGGTCAACTCACATAGCGTCCCGCACGTCACGCTGCGTTCTGATTGGCTGGCGGTTGAGCTGTCTGCTTGAAAAATGGCGGAGGATAATGTAAGACATGACGGCGGCGTGCGGTGACTCCAAATAAAGCGCTGCACTTAAGGAATTGCGCTGGCGGTCCTTCATAACGCACTAGCACAAAACGTCATCAAAATGTCATCAATGGCGACGTGATTAGCGTTGAAGTGCGGTGATACGGAACTAGGATATGCAGTGATACGGGTACTTTAAGCCACAAGTGGCTGTGTGTGCGAGCGGCCTAACGGTGTCTTCTGGCAAATGTGAACTAAGGTGTTGGGTATCTTGCCAGGGGCAGATGGATTCCCGTCATTCAGTGGCGGATCAAGCGGATTCAGCCGCAAAAATGCCGTATAAAGAGCCTCAGAAAATTAGCAGCATGATTTCTGCGACTGTAAAATGGATAGAAATAGTTTCATTTTTAAGGAAATGAATGATTAATTTTTGTTAATTACTTGGTAATAACGGGGTGCTCAAAACTACAGTATTGATAAGTTACATTTGGGGTCCTTCAAGTGCTTAATACACCACTACTGTACGTTATCTGTATGTGAACCCCGAATACTGGAATCAAAACTGGACCAAACAGTCAACGATAAAAGTAGACCCTATATAGTATACGTTACTGTCAATTTAATTTCTTTTTCCAGATGTTGTTTAACCAGTTTAAAAATTTTATAATTTATGGGCTCTTAGGCAGCACAACGGACTACCTAATACCTAGTTCAAGAAGTCCCTTAGTTAACCGAAATTTGTTTTTTTTTATGTTTTCAATGGGAACCACTTAAGCTCAATGACGAACACATTAACAAAACCATAAAGAGTTAAAACTGAAATAAAACAGTTTATTTTTAATGGAAGTGGTTGTTAACATAGTTTTACAGTGTGGTTTCAAACCCGACTTTGTGTATATTGAATGACATAAGATGTATTACTAGGACCAATACATGAACACAAATTTTTAAAACTAGAAAAAACGATTGTCTTTGATATCTTTTCATCACCATGGAAAGCATTTAGACTAGGATCCCTAGAAGTTCTTCTGCGCACATAGTGTGGAATACAACGGCTTTGTAGAAATCCTTTTAGTAGGATTGGCAGTCGAGTAGATGAAACTCTGCAAAACAAAATGAAAAATCTACAAATTTTAACTCAGCTGGCGTAATACCTTCAAAATGCCCGCAGGTAAATTAAATTTTATAAAATCATTGCTGTTGTTTTTGGTCCCTTCAACTACAAGGTCATTAGAGACCCGTCCACTGCATACTTCTAATTCATAGACTGCACAGACACTACACTAATGTGACGATTTTTGGGTATTAGCAGTACCCAGCTTTCCCGAGCGACCACCCATGTAAGTAGTAGCTGGGGTTGCGTTGCTTAACATCAGTGATCTGACGAGAACTGGTGTGTCCAACGCAATTCGCCGCTCGCTAAAATTCTTGCAATTTTCTGTGGTGAAAAATACAGCAAATCAATGAAGTTTACAGTGCAGAGGCATCGTAAGTGAAGTTTACAGGCATCGTAAATCCGAGAACATCTGAGGCTCCCCGGGCATCCACAGAAGGGAGGGGAGGGCAAACGGGATACTTATATAACATAATGCCATCGGATTGTCCCCAAGCTTTTCACTCCTTTGAAACAATCTTGTGGACGCCCGCGTTGGATCTGCTATTGGCTTACCCTTTTCTAACGTCCTGATTTTTTTGTTTCGTTGGTGTTTTAAGGCCCTTCAACTACAAGATCATTAGAGCCCCGTCCGCTGCGTAGTTGGAATGCAGAGACTGCACAAACACTGCACTAATGTGACAATTTTTGGGTATTAGCGGTAATAAGTTTTCCCAAGCTGCCACCCATGTTAGTAGGGCCTACTAGCTGGGGCTGCGTTGCTTAACTTCAGTGATCAGGCGAGAACTGGTGTGTCCAATGCAATAAGCCACTTCCCTGACGTCCTGAAAGGACTTCACTAGTTGACAACATTAAATTGAAGGATGACTGAGTTTTTATCGATTTACATTTGCCCTCACATTATTTCCATCTTGAAATGACGTGGAATTTGAGACGTTATTTAGGAACTCATATTTTAAAATCGGCATGGGTTTTCATTCACCAAAATATGATATCATATCTATAGATAATTAATCAACAAATTGTATAGATGCAATTCCAAAATTGAACTTACTACTTGAATTCGTATCCAGTTCCTGATAAGGGTTAGAACCACCCTTTGAAAAAATTCCAGACTTTCTCTCCTCCCTCACTTACACCCTTTCCCAGGGCTACAAGTCCTTTATCCACAACATCCCCAAGAGTAGCAAAAAATAGTTTTTCCTCATGATGTTTCTTTTCAACATTTTCAATTCGTTCCTTAAGTTCCTTTTCCAATTTCTCTCTTTCAGCCTGTGATTCTGCTTTATAATTCTTGAACTCGTTGATTATGATGTTAATGTCTCGCCAAGCCTTATAGTCGTGGTCAATCTCGTCCTTTAAACGTTTCGTTGTTTTCTTCTCGATTTCAGCAATTCTGATGCGTTGCGACTTGTTGAAGAGGTCTAGGGCTTGCTCCTTTGTCGTTTGGTGCAATCGGTCTAGTTCTTCAACCCTCATTCCTTTGTTACTTTTAACAACTTCCATCTCGCCCTTGTAAAACTTCACGGCGATGGAGTATGCCATCATAGCTTGTGTTTGGGCAGTAGCCTCAGTCACGTTCTTGACTTCAGGAATTTTGGAGTTCTCGAATAATTTGGACCATTCTTGAACGATTCTCTTGAATTCCAACCCAGTGACTTCCTTTCCGCCTACCTTCTTGGTGATCAGACAGTCACAACTAAAGATTCTTGGGACAAAATCTTTTATGGTGTCTATGAACTCGTCATCTAATTTGGTGGTATCATCATTACGGGCCAGGTCTTTTCCAGGGTGTGGCATCAAGCAGCATTCGACACTTTGGAAACTAGACAGAATTTCTCGATGCACCACTTGTACCTCTCTGGCCATGCTGCTGTTCATATTTAGCTTCTCTCTTTTGTAATTTCTTTTACCAGCGGTGACGTGGTCGTCATGGTAACCGAAAGCAAAATCTTTGGGAACTTCCCAATCTCGTATGAGGAACACCAATTTTGAAAATGCTTCAGAGGAAGTGTATTCCATGGAAGCTTTGGCATAGCCGATAAAGAGCTGCAAGAACTGTAGGACGTCTTCTGACAATTTGTTCTGGATGTTATAAATTAGGACAGACGACAATAGGCAGCTTAATGCAAAAATGAGATGGTTTTCATGGGTGGTGGTTTTTTCGTCGAAGCATCCTTGAGTGTCCATAAGAAGAATGGCTACCAGATGACCATTTTGCTGGACGTAGAATGGTTCAGACCACATCATAATACCGGTAGTTTGTCGCTCTGCTGAACTTTGCCAATGAAACTCGCTGCGGAGCTTCAAGTCGAACCAACCCTGTGTGCCATTAGCTTTCAGGTATTTTAGAAAGTGCCCCAGCATGTAAGATTTTCCGGTTCTCATGGGTCCATTAATAGAGACAATTGCCACGGGTCGATTACCAATTGACGTTAAAGTGTTTTTCAAAAATGCGAGATTCAACCGAATCCTGTTATCAACAAATGAAGCAATTTGAACTGCTGACATTTTCTTGATGGTTAGACGTAACTTTGCGAATAGTTGACTAGCGGATGAAATGCGCACGAGCACTTGTGTGAGCAAAATTTAAATGAAGTGCGATGAATGTTGGGCTCCATCCCTTCATGGGATTTTTATATCATGACCTGAGCTGAAATTTTATGGCCCAACAATGATTGGTTTAAACTGCGTCATGAGGTGAGTGATTTTTGGAAACGTCCATTATGTTCGGGAAACCAAATTTTTTATTTCCTGAAGAGAGTCGCATTAGTGTTGTATTAAAGCGTGGGCCGATCAGACACTCGCTCGGGGCGTCAGACTTAAGGAAGTATCAATTATTTTGAATGAAACGAAGATGTCATGTCATGATGGTGTTTTTTTTAATATATATATTTAATGCCAGATTGTTCTTTTTCATTTTTTCTTCTTTTTCAATTGATGACTTTTACGTAATATTGCAATATGGAGTCTAACACACACTATAGGCAGGACCAGCCCACGTTTCGTTCGTTCGTTGGTGTTTTAGGGCTCTTATACTACAAGGTCATTAGAGCCCCGTCCACTGCATAGTTCGAATGCAGAGACTGCACGGACACTACACAAATGCGACGATTTTTTGGTATTAGCAGTACCCAATTTTCTCAAGCGGCCACCCATGGCAGTACTAGCTGGGGTTGTGTTGCTTAACTTCAGTGATCTGACGAGAGCTAGTGTGTCCAACTCAATAAGCCTCTCCCACTCCAAGACCACAGCTAGGAGGACCATTGCCTGGGCCAAGAAACAGAAGTGTGTGGGCCCTCCATGAGGGAGAGTTTATTGAGGTGGTATGGACACGTACTGAGAAGAGGGAAGGAGCTCGTTAGGACCATCACAGGATTGAATACGGTTGGAATCACCCGGGCAGGAGGAGACCAAAGCAAACGTGGGACCAGGTTGTCCATAAGGATTGGTAGTGTGTGGGGTGAATAGGGACCTGGTGGGAGATAGGCAGGAGTAAAGGTCTAGAACCCACAGATCCGACCTTGCAGCAAGGGGGATAAGGGTATGATAATAAAGATTATGACGTGATATTGCAACATGAAATGTTTTAGGGGTATATCCAAGTAGATTCCCTGGAGTTACGGCAATTATTAGCTCCGGATCCACTCCGTAGTGACATTATGGTATTTGGTGAGGAACCTCGGATCGGTACAAGTTCGATCCTGGTCCAAGGTTATTTGACTTCTTCCGGGCGAGAGAGGGAGAGAGATCCCCAGTTCATCTTCCATTGGCTAGAAGCAGAGCTGTGGTCCTGTGTGGTGCATAAATGCCACCTGCATGGAGTAAACTATGGAGCAAGTTATCCTGGTGTAGTAGTTCATCTCCTGATGTCAGTAAGAGAAAAAGTCCCCCAACGACGGAAACTATACTTCATTGAGAAAGCATAGAGGTTGTAGCACTGGATTGGCATTTGGCAGCGTAAAATAAGTCCAGCAGATCGCTTGTTGGACAAACATAGGCACCCGACCCTGCCATGCACAGGTAAAGATTTAATTATGATGATGAAGAAAACGTATTGGGAATTTACCTGATGGGAGGTAATTCGGATTTCCAATCACCAACAGTGGGGATATCATGACGACTCCACTCTTGGCTACTGAAAGACTGCAATCCATGGGTGTCCGCAGAGGGGAGGTCAAACTGTAAACTTGGACCTGCTCAAAAGTATGTGTTCAGATAAAAAAAACGTTGATTCAATTCCCTGTCCACTGAGTATTCCCTCCGCCGGAATATTGTCGTCAAGCGGCGCCCCTCCCCTGGATGATTCTCTGCTGACATCCATGTCTCCCTGTTGAGTCCTTTGGAAATTGGCAACGTATGACGAATATGGTCCCAGCTAAGATATTACTGTAAGTCGTTTATTTGCATTTCAAGAAATTTACTCTTTGTACAACTGAATTTTTGGTGCCCTTTTGAATCCATCAAAAATAACTGGTAGGAGGGCCAAACACAAATCAGAATGGGAGGACTGGAACTGGACGAAATAGAGTCTGTGTAAAACTATTTTAATTAAACAAGTTGTGGAGAAAGTGGGTGGAGGCAGAGAGGAGAGAGAGAAGGGGGAAGAAAGAGAGAGGGAGGGGAGAGAGTAGCGAGAGAGAGGAAGAGGGAAAGAGAAAGAGGAGGACGATAAGAGAAAGAGGAAGAGAGAACGGGGAGAGGAAGAGGAAGAGAGACAGGAAAAGAAAGAGGGAGGGAGAGGAGAGAGGGGAAAGGGAGGAAGAAAGGAGAGAGATTGAGGAAGAGATGGGAGAGAGGAAGAAAGGGGTAGAAAGAAGGAGTGGTGAGAGGGAAAGGAAGAGAGAGGTGAGAGGGAGAGGAAGAGAGAGAGAGAGAAAGAAAGAAGTTAAAAGGGAGAGAGGGAGCGAGAAAAAAAATGAAAAAAGCAGCAACTCTTCGGGGAAGATTTTGAATCTACGTGCCTCAGATGTTGTAGTTACTGCTTATCATAACATACCACACCTAAAAACCAAATTTAGATTGCGTCATGAACTGCAAAGCATTCAAAACTGTACAGCGAATATTAAAAAATAACCCTCACTTAACTGTGGTGCATAGCAGTCCTCAGCTGGAAACTATTTTTATAACACAAACTGCTGCCAAAACGAGGTTAGCGGTCCACCTGCAATTTCGTTGAATTCAAGTGATTTTTCCAAGAACTTCCTTCTTACTGCACTTTCATTGGTTATCTGCACGTCATACGATCTCTAAATATCCGCAATTTCCTTGACCAGCGAGGAATAAGTCATTACAGTTACTCACCCTTTTCCGGCACTGTCAGGCGCGCCTCGGTGACACCGGGGTGGCGTGTTGATTTCGTGCCTCCTTAATCCAGGCTGTGACTGGGGGGGGGGGCTTCTCCTGGATGACAAAGAGGCCCCAAGCGTGCCTTCCGCTGTATTGGACCTTTTATACGTGGATTGAAATATGTGTTTTTCGGGTAGGTGTGTCGGACTCCTGTCCTCTCGAAACTGACGCCCGGAACCGACCGTTTTCCACATTACTTTAGACTAGGTCATTTCTGGTACCCTTGGGGCACCAGTTATTAGCGTGAACCTGACGCTCTTCTCTGTCCAATTCAGTCTTCTTTTCAAGTCATACATATTGAAAGACCATCTCTCAGACATCCCTTCTCCCACTTACCCCAGGGGAGAACGGGCACTCCGCTGAGCTCGCGTTTCCCACCTTTTGTAGACAAGTACGAAAGTATTTTATCTCTCCACGGTTCCCTCGACCTATTACCCCACATCTGGGTTGAGCTTACCAGAAAGTGTTTCAAAGTTTCCAAATAAGCTGTCCAACGAGCTCCTTGTGGGTTTCAGAATTCCAGTGGGACATAGGGGTACTTGACCCTGACAGGCGGGAAATGACAGCTGACGATTTCTAGCTTTGACAAAGTCCTGTTCCCATTTGTTCTGTAGGGATTTTTATCGCCGCCAGGATACTGATAGGTGACCCATAAGACTATATTTTAAAACTGCTTGATGACCACCAGTATTGACTATAAGTCCGTGAATGAAGCGCCAGGCATACCTGAGTATTGTGGCTTCTTTGGGTCTCTTGGGAACAGTGCCCGTGTAGCATTTATGCCGCGCCGGGCAAAAAAGACAAATTGCCGCCCTCTCCTTGATGATCGGAGTGAAAACAAAAGGCTAAAAACAAATTGTCCACAAGGTGACGATTTTCGAAACACGTTGCAAGGTGGGGGGTCTGTAATAACCCCAAAAAGAGTTTTTGATTTTCATGGCTTAAATATTCAGAATAAGGGCATTATTATGGATATTGAATTAAATACCATCCATATAAATGTTAAAAAATTGAAAATAATTTGGAAACATGCTAAAAAATTCCATATTACCCAAGAAACCCGAGACATCATCATCACCATACCCTTATTCCACCTATGGCAGGATTGGGTCTGCGGGTTCTAGTCCTCCACTCCTGCCTATATCCCACAAGGGATCACGTCAATTTGGCGCATGACAATTTTGCCTATGGCAATTTGGCGTAGTCAATTTGGCGTACATACACATTCGGCGTATGAGAATTTGGCGTACGGAAAAAATGGCGTATGACAATTTGGCGTACATACCGATTGGGTGCAAACATTTGTTCAAAATTGCAACTGTCATAACCAGTGGCAGATCCAGGATTTTCGTCGGGGGGGGGGGGGGGGGGGGGGGGGGGGGTTGAGCTAAACCTCACATATTATGCAAATAGAAGTTTATATGTGCATGGGAGGGGTTGCAACCCCAAAAACCCCATCCTAGATCCACGCGTTGGCATAACAGTCATTGCAACGGTCCCGTATAACACAGTTGGGTTTGTTTGTATTTTAGGGCCCATCGACTTCAAAGGTCATTAGGGCCCTATAACACAGTTATGGTAGGCATTCATTGTTCTATTACCTTGCAATGACTGTTGAAATATTTGGGCACCCAAGAGATCGGTATGTACGCCAAATTTGTTTGTACGCCAAATTTGTATGTACGTCAAATTGTCGTACGCCAAATTGACTACGCCAAATTGTCATGCGCCAAATTGACGTAGACCCATCCCACAAGGTCCCCGTCCACCCCAGGCACTACCATATCGTTACGGACATCCTGCTCCCACGTCTGCTTCAGTACCCAGTGTTTCCAACCAGCCAACCACGTCGGTACTAACTTGGGTTGCGTTGCTTAACCGGAAATAAAATATGCTAATTACTTAGGAAAGCTGCCAACTTCCCTAGATAAGTAAAGAAAACATGGGATAACAGGTACTCAGATTTTGGTTATATACCCTTCCGTCCGCAAGGTGACGATTTTGGACACACATTGCAAGCTGGGGTCTCTTATGACCCCCCAAAAAAAGAGTTTTTGGCTTTCACGGCTGAAATATATTCAGAATAAGGACATCAATTAAACATATTGAAGTCCATTAGGCTAAACCCCCATGAGTATAGGGGTAATGCTGACTATTACTGACAATGGATAAAGAAAAAAGTGTTTTGAAGAGGTGCCATCAAAATGCCACATACATCACAAGGTGGGGTCAGGAATGACCCCAGACCTGTCCCTTTCACCAAAATTGGAAACAAAATATGCTAATTACTTAGGAGACCTGCCCACTTCAGTACTTAAGTAAAGAAGACATTGGAGAACAGATACTCAAAGCTTGGTTAAGATTAGAGAAAGTGGTACACGTGCAGATACAATTTTATAGATCTGGGGTAAGCTGAAACCCCACCTTGTGGACGGAAGGTTAACAATTTTCTGAAACTTCGTCGTTGTACTTCACCGGCCCGTACCTCATGACCTGGCCGTACCATCATCCGGGGCGGAATTACAAGGGCGTGTCAATATGCCGCCCTTTAGACTTACCGCTCTGCACATATGTCCGGGTTGCCTGTTCCACTTTGGGCCCGGATGGGAAGTACATTGGTTTCGTGTCGGGTACGTCGGTGTTCCGTAACGTTTTTTCGTATCGCGGACCTCTAAAAGTGTGTCTCAAGTTTCGCTGATTCCCGCGGCTCAGGATATGCGATGTCACCAGCACGTAATAAAGGACCCTTTGCCCTTCACGACAATATTACGTGTAGATCGGAATAATTTTGCGGTGTCAGCTCCCCTCCCCTGATGTCGGTAAGTTGTCCTCATAAACAGAGATAAGCAAACGACTTTTCACTCTTTTACTGCCTGCAGCTGGATTGCTACCCACTTTTGCCCTATTGGGACACCGGGCGATGCAACCACAATGTTTTTTTTTTATCGTCGGGTAACTTTTTCTTCAATGGAGCACCTTTCCTTCACCCAGGGGGGGGTGATCTCCTACATCTGGAAATTTTGTTGACCAACTATTCCATGCAGGCAGGGTTTTGTTTTACACGTTTGAGACTTACTACACACCACAAGGGAGCGGCGAGTTGCGTTGGACACACCAGTTCTCGTCTGATCACTGAAGTTAAGCAACGCAAGCCCAGTTAGTACTGACATGGGTGGTCGCTCGGGAAAGCTGGGTACTGATAATACCCAATAATCGTCGCATTAGTGTAGTGTCTGTGCAGTATATGTATTAGAACTATACAGTGGACGGGTTTCTAATGACCTTGTAGTTGACGGGACCTTAAACTCCAACAAACCCCAACAACAATACACACCACAAATGGAGCCACGGCTTTACTTCCCATTGGACGGAAGACACACTTGGGGTCATTCTCGCTCGAAAGAAGCTAACCCACCTCGATCCAGTATCGAACCGGGAATCACTGAAGGCAGAAGTTGAGCATACTACCTCCTTCGCCAAGGAGGCGGATAAGGCGTTACAAAAAGACATGGGTCGGTGCTCGACTCCGGCTTCAGTGGTACCGCGTTTGATACCTGATTGAGGGGATGGGCTTCTTTCGGGCGAGAGAAAGGTCACGAGTGCGAATTCGTCGGATGGGAAGTGCCCAATGAACAGTCGGTGTTGTTGTTTGTTGGTGTTTTAGGGCCCTTCAACTACAAGGTCATTAGAGCCCCGTCCACAGCATAGTTCTTTTGCAGAGACTGCACAGACACTACTCTAATGTGACGATTATTGGGTATTAGCAGTACCCAGTTTTCCCAAGCGGCGCCCATGTCAGTACTAGCTGGGGTTGCGCTGCTTAACTTCAGTGATCAGACGAGAACTGATGTGTCCAACGCAATTCGCCGATCAAAACAGTCGGTGGAGTACCCAAATGAACAGTATATTTTTATGGTTCTTGATGTTTTAGGGCTTGTCGAATAACTTAACGGGTACTAGAGCCTCGTCCACTGCGTAGTTGTCAGTCTGCACAGACACTATGCTGTTACAACAATGATTTTTGGGTATTAGCAGCCCCTACGTCCCCAAGTTGTCACCCATTCCTAGTTTTAGCTTGGGTTATGTTGCTTAACTTCAGTGATCTGACGTGAATTGGTGTGTCAAACGCAATACAGCCCCTCCCAATAAACGGAAGGCCGACGGTAAGTAATCATAGGAGTTGCAGCATGAGGTCGGCAGCTAGCTGCATAAGAATACTACCCATGTGTCCCACAACGGAGTAAGCCGACCTTGTCTTAGGTGGGACGGGGGTAGTAGTTGCTTTTTGATGTCTAGTGGTCTCTTTGCTATTTGCCCACTTGTTAAGGGGTGTGGATTATGTATTCGTTAGCAGGCTTGAAAAAAAATATGGGATGTTCCTGGTGTATTTCTTGGAAAATCCACTAGAATTCTAGGAATCACGTGGCAGATTTCCTAAATTCGTTTTGGCACAAGTATCAACTTTTAACAATGTCGAGACTGATTATTATTTTATTGCAGTCAGCGTAGGCGTTATTCTGTTACGTTAGACTCATTTTGAAAGGTTACCCGTCTAACATTCCATTCGAGTCAAGCATCCTTTGCACATGGTCAACGTCATTTAACGGGTAATGTAACGAGTACATTTTTTGACTAACGTTTAACAACAATCCGAAATCCGAAGTTCTATCTCGAGGACTTCTTTTAAATAGAGCGTTATAAGACATTGGCAACAAAGCAAAAAGCAACTCCTAACCCCTTTCCCGCCTATGGCGGGTTGCGGACTGAAGCTGTAACCGCTATGCTTATTTATCTTCGGTCTACTGTTCGTTTGGGACACTCCACCGACGGCAGGGAGGGCGATCTCATACACTTAGAAATTTTGCCTTATCTTTGGCGCATTGGGTGTCCTAAAAGTTTGACTGGCCTCTCGTGCAACGTCGTCATCATCATCACACTCTTATCCCGCTTGTGGCAGGGTCGGGACAGCGGGTTCCAGCCCTCCACTCTCGCTTATTTCCCACCAGGTCCCCGTTCATCCCACATACTACCATATCCTTACGGACAACATGTTTCCACGTCTCCTTCGGTCTCCCCTGCCCCGGTTGCTTCCAACCACCTGCATTCCTGAAATAGAGCTCACGAGCTCCTCCTCATCACTTCTCATTACGTGTCCATGCCACCTCAAAATACCTTCCCTCATTTTTTTCCGCGATATCCACCACCCCCCAGACGACCTCTAATATGCTCGGTCATAATTCTATCAGCTCTCAAAACTCCAATCGTGTCCCTCAGCATTCACATCTCGGCTACTTGCATTCTATTGACGTGGCTCTTCCTCGCTGCCCAAAACTGGTCTAACCACTGACCTGTATAACTTCCCTTTCAAGACTCATCATCAATGCATCATACTCATCATCATACCCTTATCCCACCTGTGGCAGGGTCGGGTCTGCGGGTTCTAGCCCTCCACTCCAACCTATCTTGCACCAGGTTCCAGTTCATTCTACACTACCATATCCTAGGACAGTGGTGGCGAACCTGTGACCCACCGTGCAATTTTAAGTGACCCGAGCGTGAATCATATCTAGTTTATAGTCTCAGTGTGTGTGCATGGTTTGGTGGGGACCTGGCGGGCTAGAACCCGACCCTGCCACAGGCGAGATAAGAGATGTTCTCTATTTGGTACTTTAATAAACTAATTTATTCATTATTGAAAATAACTTTTATTCATAAAATTAAATAGTGCTTGCACTTGACCCGCGGACAACTTTTTGATTTTTTTTTCGTGTTATTGTGACCCGTCTTCAAAAGTCCTAGGACAACCTGCTCCCAAGTGTGTGTGGGCCTCCCCTTGCTCCTAATCGTCTACTAACCATCCACATTCCTACCATGTCATTCAATGCAAATGTGAAAAACTGCGATTAAATCAAATGTGCGGTGAATACGTGCTAGCAGTTTTTTTGCTGTGCTGCTTAAACCTGCGTCACCTTCGTCACTTGCGTCTCATATTGCACCTTGCCTAAGTAGAAATTCAGTTAACGTTAGGCAAGACGCAAAATGAGATGCAGGGTAACGCTGGTGGGGAAGGTGACGCAGGGTGGAGCAGCCCTGCGAAATTCTGCTAGCAGGCAATCACCGCACATTGAATCGCAATTTTTCACCATACTTGCATCAAATAACAAGAGAACTTCTCTGCTTCGCACTGCGTTTTGTTTTTATCGCGCCAACTTCCCGCAGGTAACTGCGGCATTGGCACTGCGCTCCGCAGGGCCACGTGGCGCAGGCACTGAGTCACGTCACCCTGCGACTTAACATGCGCAACCACATACTGTCATGTGAGCCACAGAAATTTATGGTGAGTCACCCTGCGTCACCTGCGTAGACTGCGTCTCATTTTGCACTGGGCTTTAGCATTGAAATCGTTTGTTAGTTTGTTACACCAACTCGTGGGGTGGCCGGTGATGTTGAGGAGTGATTTAAATTTCCGGCAATTTCTCGCTATTTAGACTCCTGCCGTTGCCTAACAGGTCTGACATCTGACCTATTAGACTTGAAATGAACTTGACATTCTTCTTGTAAAGAGATATTTCACAACTCACACCTGAAATTTTTTCTTTAAGTTATTAGTTGTGAGTTATCAGTAATTTCACGGCCATTTTGGTGCGACATTTTGAAATTCGTTTCCTGTGTGGTAAGTCATCCATTTTTTATTCTAGAATTTTTTTGACAAGTGACTCACTGTTGATAAGATACCCGCCTCGGCGGCACAGTGGGGAGCACACTCTTTTGTATGGGAAGTAAAACCGAGTTCCAGTGTGGTGTACGATAGCATTTGCACGTAAAATGCAACGGGTAGATGAGGAAAAATTTCCAGGTGTAGGAGCTCACCCCCTGGCGTCGATGGAATTCCCCAACAAACGGTAAACCTACGATAAATAAGCATAGGAGTTCCAACTTTAGTCGACAACCGGCTGCTGGAAAACACTGTCCAATAGATCACCCTTGTGTCCATTCAGATGGGCAAGATGGGTACTCGACCTTGCCATAGGTGGGATGAGGGGTAGGAGTTGCTTTTTTTTATTCATTTTTGATTAGGTTTATTCAACCCGTCGCGGTGGCGTAGTAGTTAGCACGCTGGGCAACTGCGTCAGTAATTCTAGGTTCGATACTGGACCGAGGTGGGTAGGCTTCTTTCGGGCGAGAGAGAGGCTGCGAGTGTGCCTTATTTCGGATGAGAAGTAAAACTGAGGTCCCGTGTGAGTGTACAATGGCACTTGCATGTAAAAGAACCATCTCTACTGTACAACAGGTAGATGAGACAAAATTTCCAGGTGTAGGAGCTCGCTCCCCCTGACGTCGGTAGCATTCCCCAACGAACACTAGACCGACGATAAATAAGCGTAGGGGTGCAGCTTTGGCCGGCAACCGGCTGCAGAAAAAACTATGACCAATATATCGCCCTGTGTCCATTCTGAGGTACCATACCCGACCCTGCCATAGGCTGGAAAAGGGTTAGGAGTCGCTTTGCTTTGCAGTTGTTGATGAGGTTTCGTCAGGTTTTGTAGGTCAATGTTTGTTAGAAAGGGTTGCTTGACAAGAATGGTTTTTTCGTCTACAGTAGTGATTTGGACAGCACCAGACATATATAACTTGTCAAAATATAACTAGGCGTATTCGACATAGATGAGTCTTATTGATTAACAGGGTAGCAATTCATGAGTGACTGCCCAGTGGCATTGAGACACTTAATGGCTCTAAGGAGAGAGTAAGGAAGACATATTAAACAAACTAAGGTAAGAGCCATCCCCGGGGGAAGACAATGGTTATAACATGTTGTAGTTGTAGGTGTTTTGCGCGGGCCCTTCAACTAAAAGGTCATTGCGTAGTTCTAATGCAGAGACTGCGCAGACACAACACTAACGCGACGATTTTTGGGTATTAGCAGTACCCAGTTTTCCCAAGTGGCCACCCATGTCAGTACTAGCTAGGGTTGCGTTGCTTAACTTCAGTGATCAGTTGAGAACTGGTGTGTCCAACGCAATTCGCCGCTTCCTGTCTATAACATGTTCTTTACCGATTATTGATGGGTCTCCCGACAAAGAGCTTTAGAGATGAAACTACATCGCCCGTCCCCCTGCGACCATGGTGGAGCACCATGTTGAGGAGCGAGGACTCTTGGAATGCGGTGTCAGGCTATGTAGAAAGCTTCCTGCGATCTAGGGTCACCATAATAACTGGCGGCCTGAAGGTTCCGGACTCGTATCCGGGGGATGACGGTAGATGCTTTAGTTGTTTGGCCACCGATGGGAGTCCGATATCTCACGTGAACGATTTTTCATGCTAGACCCATATGCCTAGATCTCCACCAGCACCCTAGCAACACCTTTGCCTTTCTCACCCATTCCAGCCGCAACACCCCAGAATCCATCACCCCCAACACCTCTTCCAATGTGGGGGTTTCCCAACCCCTCCTGCACTGGTCCAGCGCTGGACAGGCTAGGAGCACATGCCTGACATCCTCCACTCGATCCCCACACAATCCACAGCCCTCCTCACCTACACAAAAATGGGGATGTGAGGGTTAACAAGGAGAATGTGTCAAACTTCCCATTGGAAAGGAAGTGAGCAGGACGACGATGCTCTGTGGGATGGGGATAGGAAAAAGTGGAAGATCGGTACTTGTATACCTAACCTTGCCATTCACAGTAAAAGGATGTGATGATGGGGTGGGCCACTCATGTTATTCTTAAGGCAGTTATTACACAGGGCAAAATTTGTTTGCAGTGTTTATTCACTGAAGAGGTTAAGATGATTACTAATCAGACAAATTACAATATGAAATTATTCCAGGGCTTTTGTGGACGCTACATGATTGCACACTTATGCCGGTTTTGCTTTTTGTCATGATATTTTCTCTCGACTTCTTCAATTTGTTGCTTCATCCGTTCAATGGTGTCATCTTGAGATTTTTGCATTTGGTCCTTTATCTGATTTTGTGCCTCCAGCTGTTTCACTCGGTGTCTCATCCACTGAATCTCAGCTTGAGATTGCTCCAGTTGTTTTTTTTCCCCAAGGGATTCATTCTTGTGTGTGTTGAACCTGAGAATTATCTCATTAATGTTTCGCACGCTTTCGAAATATTCTGTGATTTCTTCATTCAGACGTTTGCCAAATTCTTCTTCAATCTTTTCGTTTTTAATTCGTTTTATATGTTTGAATAGTTTTACTGCTATGTCTTTCTTTGTCTGATGCAGCTTCTGTAACTCATCCACTTGTAGCCCTGTACCTGTTTTGGCAATCTTCATTTCGCTCTTGTAATAGTTCAGAGCAGTGGCACAAGCAATCATTGCTTGAGTCTGAGCAGTCGCAGCATTCACGTCCTTCACTTGGGGAATTGTAGATTTCTCGAACACTTTGGCCCATTCACCTATAATTGCTTTGAGATGTAAACCACTAACTTCACGGCCACCAACTTTTTTAGTAATTACTTTAAATGAATCAAATACTCTTGGAACGAAATCCCGAATTGTTTGTACGAATTCTGGCTCCAAACAGCTGGTATCATCAGTTTGTGCTAGTTTTTTTCCAGGATATGGCATCAGGCAGCATCCTACACTTTGAAAACTGGAAAGAACCCCTTGATGAACCACTTTAACTTCAGATGCCATGTCTTCTCGAACGTCCAATTTGTTGATTTTGTAATTCTTGTCACCAGCACTGACTTTATTGTCGTAGTATCCAAATTTGAAGTCGTTCGGGATGTCCCAATCACGAATTAAAAATATTAGTTTGGAAAACGGTTCAGAGGAAGTATATTCCATAGATATTTTAGCGAAGTCAATGAACAACAACAGAAATTGTAGAACATCTTCTGTCAACTGACCTTTGACATTGTAAATCAAGACGGATGACAGCAGACAGCTTAACGCAAAAATGAGATTGTTTTCGTTGGTAGTTGTTTTGTCATCGAAACATCCCTGAGTGTCCATGAGAAGAACAGCAATCTCGCGATTATCTTGTTCTATGAAAAATGGTTGGGACCACATCAGAATACCTGTCGTTTGCCGTTCCGATGAACTTTTCCAATGAAATTCATTGTCCAATCCGTGTTCAAACCACTGTTCAGGCTCTGGAGCACTCAAATATCGGAGGAAGTGTCCCAACATGTAAGACTTTCCCGTCCTCATTGGTCCATTTATAGAGACAATTGCCACTGGATGATTACCAACTTTCTCCAATATACTATCTAGAACTTGGAGGTTCATATGAATTCTGTTGTCAGAAATCGATGCAATTCGAACAGCCTTTGCCATCTTTAGAAATACCGAATTAATATTTTTTTAGGAAAGAATTTTTTACTCCGAGAACTTGACAGGTGACAATAACATCCCTAAGTTCTGACAGTAGGAAGTTTAACTTCAGTAGCCTGGGCTTGCTTATATGGACGACTAGTGACGAAATTGACAAGTTATTGCACAAACAAACTGTCGTCACTCTGATAACGATATTGAATTCTTTTGAAGTGTACCCTTCTTTCTGCATAAAATGATAAGAAATGCTAGTTACCAAATTTACGTATTGACGCCATTGGTGATTTTGACTCGTTACTTACATTTTAGATAATATATCATATCAGCAGAACATTGTTAGGTGATCAAGTTAGGTAATCACCAGTGCCGGGTTTCCAACTAGGCTAAGAAGGCTGAAGCCTAGGGCCTCAACAGTTGGAGGGCTTCAAAACTTAAGAAACGGGCCTCAAAAGGGCTTGAAAAGGGCTCAAAAATGAAATGGCCTAGGGCCTCTCAATATCTAAATCCGGGGCACTGGTGCTATGACTTGGAGAACAGTTAGACATCATTTGAATGCATTTCACTTATTTGGGTGAATTGCACAAAAGAAACCATTCATATTTGTAAAAAAAATCAGAAAAGCTTGGTTAGCATTTGCTGAAGAACATTTAAATTGGACATCTCAGCAATGGAAAAATGTGCTGTGGTCCGATGAATCTAAGTTCAACTTATTTGATGTGATGGCAGAAAATATGTGTGGTGATGAAAACATGAGGAATTTCATTCTATGTGTTTACATCCAACTGTCAAGTTCCAAGGTGGAAGTGTGATGTTTTTTCTGGGAGAGGTACTGGGCCAATTCATGAAATATCTGGCGATATGGACATATTTGTTTATAAAAATATACTTTCAACTATAATGGAGCCATATGCTGATGACAGCTTGCCTTTAATGTGGATCTTCTGGCAGGATAATGATCCTAAACATACCAGTAAGGTTGTTTCTGAACAGGGCCGGCCACATGGGTTTGGCCGCCCGCGTGCAGTTATGTCGAGGCCGCCCCACCCCTCATAATATTTTCACTTAATTTTCTTAATGTCTACAAGTTAAAATTGATTGGCCGCCCCATCAGGGCAGCCGCCCACATTCTTTGCACACTTTGAACCTATGGACGGACCGGCCCTGTTTCTGAAATAATGTAAAGTGAGTTGTAATGTGAGTTAAAGTAATGCATTGACCAGCTCAGTCTCCAGATGTCAACCCAATTGAGATGTTGTGGAGAGATATTGACTTTGAAATAAAATAGCAAAAATTAACAAATAAGAAACAATTGTTTGCAGCCATCTGTCAGACAATGTGTAATCTACCTCCAAATTGGTGTACCAAAGCCTCCTAGATAACAAGGCCTAGCTAGAGATGTCACACAAAGTAGTGCTAGCATGTTATGTGAAGAACCATATTGTTAGTGTTTTAAGCAATGTTTTGATTTGGTATTTTGATTGCATTCAACTTAAATAATTTTCACATTTAAATTATATCATATTTTGAGTATGCTTAAATGAAATGCTACATATGTGCTGTGCCTTGGGGCAAACAAAAAACATGTATTTTATTCTTTTATAACTCTCCTAAATTATCAATAGTTTCCCTTCATCCAGTTAACAGTTTTCACCTTTCCTTTCTATTTGGCCGCAAGCTCAGTTAGTACTGACATGGGTGGTCGCTCGGGAAAGCTGGGTACTGCTAATACCCAATAATCGTCGCATTGGTGTAGTGTCTGTGCAGCCTATGCACTAGAACTATGTAGTGGACGGGTCTCTAATGACCTTGTAGTTGACGGGACCTTAAACACAAACAAACAAACAAAATTCTATTTGGCTCAGTTCACATTTTAAAGTGTGTGAGAAACAATTGGCTTAACCAAAGGGCTACCTCATGATATGTCCAGATTTTAAATTTTTTAATGCCATGGCAGGAAAGATTCTTTATGCTAACTTTAGTACATTAAAGAATCTTAATGCTATGAAAGCTAACAGATTATAAAGTACTCATACAATTTATCACCAAAACTTTATCTCCTACTAGTTTAAAACACCAAAATGGGAAATTGGTTTAAAATTTTTTTTAATGAATACCAGTATGTTATTGAAGTCATGACAATGCATTCAGGTAGATAAAAAAAACTTACATATATATACAGTTTAGTGAGATGGAAGGGGAACAGTTCAAGGGCCCTGGGTGAGGGTTACAAACTTATGTATGTAGGCAGTGAAGGGGGACGAAATGGGGTGGTTATAGTATTAGATAGGGAGCTGCAGCAAGGGGTCACCCAGGTGAAGTGCGTCTATAGCAGGCTACTGTTAATCACAGTGGTCTGGCATGGAGTCATACTCCTGATCAGTGCTTATGCCCCCAGGTGGGTCTAGACAAACTCACCAAGGGAGGTTTCCAGACAGATTTTGAGGACTTGGTGCATTCATTAGAGGCTGAGGTAGGGCAATACCAAGGGAATGAGCACTTAGAGATTGGAGGATTTTAATGGCCACATAGGCAAAGAAAACTAGGGTTATGGGAATGTCCATAGGGGGTGGGGATATGGAATGGTTAACATAGAAGGGCAGCACATCCTAGACACAGCTAATGCACATGGCCTTGCACTGGCAAATACACGGTTTAAGGTACATGTACATGGGCAGAGTCATTGGTCAGTGTACTGACATAAAAACTATCAGTGCACTGGCAGTCTGTTTACATGACGAGCTCTAAATGTCAGTGTTGTCACTGGTGAAAGCGTCAGGCAGTGTACATTTGACGTCAGTGAGCCAGTGATCACTGACAGCTGTTTACATTGCCAAAGAAAACGAAGCCATGTCAGTGCCATGAGTCCAACTGCCACTACAATTATTTAACTTTCACAGCTGTGAATATAATAGATAGTTAGGGCAAACGACATAGACGTAAAACTTAAAATGTAAAATTCACATCGTCAAAGTCGTTTACATGATGTTCGTCTGCTAAACTGTACATAAAAAATAGCGGCAGCGTCAATGCTTAAAAACGACCAACCTAAAATTTGGCACATGCACGTGTCACTACCTTATGTCCGAATTTTAAAAATCAAACGGAGTCGGTAAAAATATATCCTAAAACACGTTGATTTACAGGTCACTAGTGTTTTTTTTAATTAATATAATTTATTTTATTAGATGGTGAAATGGATTTTCATATATTTAGGAATTTAAGCATGTCCCCAAACAGAAATGTATCAATGATTCAACTGTTTAGAATATGCTATGATAACATAGGCTGCCCCCATATACTGCTGCACCACAACATAAGGTGTCATGCAGAGCAAACGTGGTTTGTAGTAGTAATTCATTATTTGGCAAGTGCCACAGTGTTGCACACCAGTTGGGCAACACGACTTAAAATTCACATGCCCTAACTATAGCTATGTAAAACGTAAACGTAAAAAATTTTAAGTATGCTCAATCTTATATTTATGTCGTTTGCCCTAACTATCTAGCATGGTCACTAGTTTGCCTTTGCAAAGATATATATATATATCTATATATATATTTTAAAATAAGTAATTAAAATAAATGCAAAGATATATATTTTGTCCAAATTAATGTTTTCTCACATCGATGTTTAACATTGTTTCATTTTGAACACTCCAAACTTAGTATTTCTTTGTTTTCTATTTTGCCAGTGCATTAACACTGGCTTCAAACGCATCAGTGGTATTTCTCTTTGTCAGTCAGAAGTGGCAGTGAGAAATTGCGATGTTTACACATGGGCAGCGATTTTTGTTGTCAGTGCATGTCAGCCAACTGACTACCAGATGGCAGTTCTTACTGACAAGTGTTTACACCTCACTGAGAACACTTACACTGAATTACTGACCAAAAAGACTGTCCATGTACATGTACCTTTAGGAAAAGGAACAAGCACCTAATCACATTCCAATCACCACAAGGGATGTCACAGATAGATTTCTTCATGGTTAGAAGGCAGCATAGTGCAGAGGTCCATGATTGCTGGGCACTGCCCAGTGAAAATTTTCAAAAAGAGTGTCCCCATAGACTACTTATGTTAGAAATCCTAGTGAAAGTGGCAGGCAAGGCAAACTCTTCGAAAGGAGAGCAGGTCATGAGGTGGTGGAAACTACCCACCAAAATGGAGGAATTTTGCCAAGAGGTGCATAGGCAGGTAGACTGGAACTGGGAAGGCACAGCAGATGCCATGTGGGATAGGGTCACCAGAAAAATTAGGTCCTGTGGGAAAGCCATTTTGGGACAGGGTAGAGTAGGAGGCACAGTCCTAGGAAACAGGCAGACTTGGTGGTGGAATGAGGATCAAGCAAAAGAAGCCATCAAGCCATCAAGCAAAAGAAGGCTGCTTTCCACAGGTGGTGGGAGGTCGGGGACCAGGAGTCAAAGACCCAATACAGGCAGGCAAAGACCACTGCTTAGAGGATCATTGCCCTGGTGAAGCACCAGAAGTATGAGGCCCTCTATGATCAGTTAGACCCAAAGGAAGGGGAGAGCGAAGTTTTCAAACTGGCCAATGCTAAAGATAGGTCAGCTAAAGATATACCCCAAGCCATAACAGTGAAGGATAAAGAAGGTAGGGTCTTGCTTTCCCCTATGGAGGTAAAGGGGAGGTGAGAAGAGTACTTCCAAAACCTCTTGAATGCTGCAGGGTCAGATGAGGACTCCACCACCTTTCCCACATTGGTAGGGGTGGTGGACAGCATAACAGAGGAGGAAGTCGCTAGGGCACTTAGGAGGACGAAAGGCCAAAAAGCTGTAGGCCCTGATAGAATCCCCATTGCAGTGTGGCAAAGCCTAGGGAGGACAGGAACCAAGTGGCTAAGGAAACTCTTCATTAGGATAGCTAGTGGAGATAGGATGCAATCTGAATGGCATGAGAGTGGGGTAGTACCACTCTTCAAGGGCAAAGGAGATGTCTAAGCTTGTGGTAACTATAGAGGTATAAAGATTATGAGCCACTCCATGAAGCTCTGGTAGAGAGTAATGGAATGTCACCTCATAGTCCAGGGAAACCAGTTTGGGTTCATGCCAGGAAGGTCCACAATGGAGCCTATCTTCATTCTGAGGCAGATGATAGAGAAGTATAGAGCAGCAAAGAAAGATCTTCATGCCATCTTTATCGACCTGGAGAAGGCCTATGACAGTGTCCCACGACGGGTAGTCTGGGAGGTGCTGCAAAAAAATGGGGGTAGAGGAAGGGTTTATTCGAATAGCCCAGGATATATATGAGGGCTCAATGGCCAGAGTAAGGACACCTTGGGGGAATACTGGGGGCTTTCCAGTGAAAGTTGGGGTGCACCAAAGTTCAGCACTTAGTCCATACCTTTTCGTACTGGTTCTGGATGAGCTGCTGATGGGAGTGGGAGAATGGGCCCCACAGTGCTTGGTATTTGTTGACGATGTTGGGAAGCTTGAGGACAGCAGAGAACAGATAGATAAGGGACTAAACAACGTGAGAGTAGCGGTAGAAAAGGGAGGGCTAAAGATAAACATGAAGAAGACAGAGTATTTAGCTTTCATTTGGGAAGGACAGGAAAATAACGGTGACATAAGATCGAGAGGTGAGCTGGTGAAAAATGTGCAAGAGGTAAAATACTTAGGATCAACGTTCCAAAGCAATGAGGAGATAGATGCAGAGGTGACCCATAGAATCAACGGGGGTGGCTGAAGTGGAGACAAGCAAGCGGTGTCCTTTGTGAAAGGAGGGTCCCAATCAAGTCGAAGGGGAGGGCCTACCGGCCAATGGTTAGGCCAGCTATGCTTTATGGATCACAGTGCTGGGCTGTGAGAAAGACCCACGTCAATAGAATGCAAATGGCTGAGATGCGTTTGCTGCAGTACATGGGTGGCGTGTCGAGAACTGATCGAATTAGAAATGAGTATATTAGAGGTAGCCTGGGTGTGGTGGACAATGCGGAAAAAATGAGGGAGAATAGGCTGAGGTGGTATGGACACGTAATGAGGAGAGGGGACGAGGAACTCGTTAGGGTCATCCTAGGAATGGAGGTGGTCGGTAGCACTCGAGGCAGGGGGAGACCGAAGCAGGCGTGGGAGCGGGTTGTTCTCAAGGGTATGGCAGTGTGTGGGGTGGACGGATTGTTTGTTTGTTTGTTGGTGTTAAGGTCCCGTCAACTACAAGGTCATTAGAGACCCGTCCACTGCATAGTTCTAATGCATAGACTTCACAGACACTACACTAATGCGACGATTATTGGGTATTAGCAGTACCGAGCTTTCCTGAGGGACCACCCATGTCAGTACTAAATGGGCTTGCGTTGCTTAACTTCAATGATTAGACGAGAACTGGTGTGTCCAATGCAACTCGCCGCTCCCGGGGTGGACAGAGATCTGGTGGGGGATAGACGGGAGTGAAGGGACAGAACAGACACTTGCACTGTCATTGCAAAAAAATGATAATATCGATAGGCAGATGTCTAGAGGACACAAAACTCTGAAAATTAAACACACTAATCTGCAGTAGGTAGTGTGTATTTTTAATTTGCATGTGTTTCTAACAAAAATTTGGAAAAAACTGGTCATTTTCATACTGTCTATTAACTTTATTTAGTTAAAGCAATATTTACATGTGCATTTAAAATGTGTTTTATATTTTATTAATAAATAACTCATTACTTTGCTGTGAAAGGGCAAGCATCAGCAGTAGGTCTTAGCACTACTAAGGATGACGTCACAAATTGGTGAAAAGGCCTTCTGTTTAGGAGGTCTTGGTTGTACCGACTGTCGGCCCGACAAGTTGGATAGTGTTTGGGGCCCTTTAGCTGTACTTTTATTTAAATCGGTCTAAAATGTAGGTGTGACAAAAATATGAAAAGAAATGGTTCTGAGTTTTAGTTCAAATTTGTAGATATTATTATTATTATTTACTGTAAAATATGCCCCCCCCCCGGCCCCGCCAAGCTACGCCACTGTTTGTAGCCATACCGGTATTCAATACAAAAGCATTTTAACAGCATCTGGCGATGAAGGTCACATGAAGTGATATTTCGTTTTGTTATCTACGCTGTCTTTGATTAGAAATGAAATCATGATAATATTGTTGTTCCACTTCATGAAGGGTCGAATCGGCGATGTTCAGCCGTTCCTTATTCCCTGTTTGTTTTTTCTTTTTTTTTTTTTTACCAGAAAGCGACCACATAATAAAACGTCAAGGCCATCCGTTCTACCTGTTCCATTGTCTGTTTTGATTTGTCCTTAATAGCTGTAAATGAAAACTGCGTATATCAGGAGGTGGCGAACAGAAAAGGTTTAGTCACAGGAATAAGAATTTTCAGGAGAGACAAAAAACCGTTACCGTTAACATGGCTTTGAATACACTAACCGTTGACTTTTATCCCAATTTCTTATGGGATAAAATTAGTTTTGACCAATTTGAATGTGAACAAATTGTAGGAAGAACAACCTAAAGAAAACATATCATTAACTGAAAATTTTCATTTTTGTGACTAAATTCATTCTGTTCGCCACCTCCTGATATTTCTGAATTGCTATCTTTATTTAGGAGACAGCTGTTCAGCTTAACAATTACCATGCATGGTGACGTCCTAGACTAGAGCAGGCTTATCGTCATCTGAGTAACACTATTGTTATAATATGAAATTTTCACTAAGATTTTTCTGCCCCTGGCTGGATTGGTATGTTGCAAAAGAGCTTTCACTGGAATTGTCTTGCTAGTTAAGTTAGGCTTAGCTAAGGTTAGTTTCTAATAATTTAGTCTGTTATTCGTCATTGAGTTTCTAAATAACGAGCATCTTAATTTAATAATGTTTGTTTTTCAGATATACAGTACGTACCATGATAGTGTCCCTAGACAGGTGTTATGGAGCGTTCTAAGGAAGAAGGGGGTCGATGAAGGCCATATCAGAATAGTGCAGGATATGTATGAGGGTGCCATTGCTAGGGTGAGGACAGTATGGGGAAACACTGCAGGCTTCAATGTGCAGGTTGGTGTGCATCAAGGGTCAGCACTTAGCCCATATCTATTCACTCTGGTAATGGATGAGCTGCTGACAGGGATAGGGGAATGGGCCCCTCAGTGCCTGGTATTTGCAGACGATGTGGGAAAGCTGGAGGGGTCAAAGGAGGATGCACAAAAGGGCCTACAGGACATTAAGATAGCAATGGAAAGAGGGGGTCTCAAAGTAAACATGAATAAGACAGAGTACCTAGCTTTCAATTTTAGCGGCCAGGGGCAAGGGGGTGAGATCCGTTGTGAGGGGGAGGGTATACCTGCAGGGCAACAGTTTCGCTACTTAGGATCATTTTTCCAGAGCAATGGGGAGATAGATTCAGACGTGACCAATAGGATTAATGCAGGATGGCTGAAGTGGAGGCAGGCAAGTGGAGTCCTGTGTGATCGCCGGGTCCCAATAAAGTTGAAAGGCAAAGTTTACAGAACGGTCGTCAGGCCTGCCATGCTGTATGGCTCAGAGTGTTGGGCAGCTAGGAAGAACCATGAAAGGAGAATGCAAGTGGCGGAGATGCGTATGCTGCGCTACATGACTGGGGTGTCACGAGCTGACAGAGTACGAAATGATTATGTTAGAGGTAGCCTGGGGGTGGGGGACATTGCAGAGAAGATGAGGGAGAGGCGGTTGAGGTGGTATGGACATGTAATGAGGAGAGAGGAGGAGGAGCTTATTAGGTCCATTATGAGTTTGCATGTGGTTGGGGGTGCCAGGGGTAGGGGAAGGCCGAAGCGGACTTGGGAGCAGGTGGTGCAGAGGGACATGGAGACGTGCGGGGTTGATGATGCCATGGTGGGGGATAGGAGGGAGTGGAGAATGAGAACCCGCAGACCCGACCCCGCCACAGGCGGGAGGAGGGTGAGATGATGATGATGATGACAGTACGTACCATGGCTTACCTTCTTGAATTCCTCGAATAACCCGGCTAGTTGACGGTTTTAACGTGAAGGTTGACTAAATATCTGTTTACGTTTGCTCCAAAACTTTCCCATCCCAAAATGATCATAAGCAGCAGTTGTGTGGCTCCTGAGGAATTTTTCGGGTTGTCATCCACCAACATTTTATATTATATTCATGACATTAAATTTAGAGAAGTGTCTAGAGAAGTGTTTTTCAACCAGTGTTCCGCGGAACATAAGGGTTCCGTGAGGTCCGCCCAAGGGTTCCGCCAATGGCAAGGTAAAATATAAAAATAATGAAAACACAAGAAAAGAGAACGTCTTTTGTCTGTCAAAGATGAACTTCGGGTGTCTCTCTCAAACATTAGGCCACGAATTCAACTGCTTAGGCTAACACACACACCTGTATCAATTAATGTTTTTTCTGTCATTGTATGGGGTTCCGCGATAGGGCAAAATGTTCCAAACGGTTCCCCGAGAAGTCTAAATGCTCCAAAGGGTTCCGTCTCAATAAAAGGGTTGAAAAACACTGGTCTAGAGAACTTCTACAAATTAAAGTCAAATAGTTTAACTTGCTTCCCGAATTTCCATCCATTTCATTTTGATAGTTATTAAAGCCCTTTCATAGCAGCCCATGTTTTTACTATTTTAATTATACCATGACCCAAAGTTTGAATCACTATAGCCTATCAATCGCATCCCAAAGAGCACCAAAGAATCGTTTTTTTCTCGTGATGTCCTTTTGCAATATTTTCAATTCGTTCTTAAAGGTCCTCTTCCAACTCTCCTTTAATGACCTTGTTCAATTGTTCTTTAAGGTCCTCTTCCCATTTTTTTTTAATGTTCTTTTTCAATTTTTTTTAAATGTCCGTTTTCAATTGTTCCTTAAGGTCCTCTTCCAACTGTTTTTTAATGTCCTTTTTCAATTGTTCTTTAAGGTCCTCTTCCAACTCCTTTTTAATATCCTTTTTGAATTTTTCTTTAAGGTCCTCTTCCAACTCTTTTTTAATGTCCTTTTTGAATTGTTCTTTAAGGTCCTCTTTCAACTCTTTTTTAATGTCCATTTTCATTTCTTCTTTAAGGTCCTTTTTCAGTTCTGTAAATTTCTTTTCGAACCGTTGTTCTTCACCCCGCAATTCTACTCTATAATCATGGAACTCGTTGATTAAGTTGTTAATGTCTCTCCAACACTCAAAATCATAGTCAATTTCATCCCGTAGTAGTTTTATGGCTTTCTTCTCCATGTCACCATCTCTGATTCGTTTAATCTTACTGAAAAGGTCGACGGCTTCCTCCTTCGTCTTTTGGTGCAGCCTTTCTACATCAATAGCATTCATCCCATTCTTCCCTTTAACAACTTCCATCTCACCGTTGTAGTATTTCAAGGCGATGTAGTATGCCATCATAGCCCGTGTTTCTCTAGTAGTGTCAGTCACGCTACTTACTACAGGAATTTCGGAGCTCTCGAATGCTTTCCACCATTCGTGAACGATTTCGATGAATTCGAGTCCCGTGACCTCTCTTCCGCCTACTTTCTTGATAATCACACTGCAACTGCCAAAAATTCTTGGGACAAAATCTGTTATCGTGGCTATGAACTCTTCATCTAATTTACTGGTATCATCATAACGGGTCAGCTCATTCCCGGGATGTGGCATCAAGCAGCATTCTACACTTTGAAAACTAGATAGAATTTCTCGATGGACCACTTGTACTTCTGTGGCCATACTGATGTTCGTATTTAGTTTCTCTCTTTTGAAATTTCTCTTACCAGCAGAGACGTGTTCGCCGTGGTAACCAAACGCGAATTCCTTGGGAAGGTTCCAGTCTCGTATCAGAAACACCAATTTTGAAAATGCTTCAGAGGAAGAGTATTCCATGCACATTTTTGCATAAGTGATGAAGAGTTGCAAGAATTGTAGGGTGTCTTCTGATAATTTGTTTTGGATGTTATAAATTAAGACGGACGACAATAGACAGCTTAAAGCAAAAATCAGATTGTTTTCACGAGTGGTGGTTTTCTCATCGACACATCCTTGGGTGTCCATAAGAAGAATGGCTACCGAGCGACCATTTTGCTGGACGTAGAATGGTTCAGACCACATCATAATACCAGTAGTTTGTTGCTGTGCTGAACTTTGCCAATGAAACTCGCCGTTTAGTTTCAAGTTGAACCAACCCTCGTTGCCGTTGGCTTTCAAATATTTCAGAAATTGTCCGAGCATGTAAGATTTTCCGGTTCTCGTGGGTCCATTAATAGAGACAATTGCTACTGGACGATTGCCAATTGACGTTAAAATGTCTTTCAAAAATTCGAGATTCAACTGAATCTTGTTGTCGCTAAAAGAAGCAATTTTCACTTCTGACATTTCCTTGATGCTTGATGGTAACTTTGCAGGCAATTCGCTGACGAATTAAACGCACGCGAGAACTTGTGTGAGCAAAACCTTAAATGTAGTGGGATAACTGTTGGCGTTAAATTAATTTTTATAGATTTGCCCATCTGATGATTTTTTTTGACTAAGCGATGATTCGTCTAAACTATATCGTAAAGTAATAGTAGTATATCTCTAATGACAGTTTTTCAGTATTGCCAAGCATACCAATATAATCGAGATTGTTGTTATCAGCGAGTGAATTTACAACTTTCTATATTTTCAAACGGACGTGGATAAGATCCTTAAAGGACATTCTGAAGATAAAAATTACTAGCTATTAGTTGATAGCGTTAAAAACTTGCAATCTACTGCCTATTTCCGTATCGCCACACTACAACGCTAATCGCGTCGATGCTGATGCCATTTTGATGACGTGTTGTGCTAGCGCTTTATGAAGGAACGCCAGCGCAATTACTTAAGGCCCAGCGCAAAATGAGACGCATTTTCCGCAGGTGACGCAGAGTTGCTCACTACAAATTTCTGTGGCTGACATGATAGTATGTAGTTGCGCATGGTAAGTCGCAGGGTGACGTGACTCAGTGCCTGCGCCACGTGACCCTGCGGAGCGCAGTGACAATGCCGCACTTTCTTGCATGAAGTTGGTGTGACTATAACAAAAAGCGGTGCGAAGCAGAGAAGTTCTCTTGTTATTTCATGCAAGTATGGTGAAAAACAGCGATTCAATGTGCCGCCCGGTAGCAGAATTTCACAGGGATGCTACACCCTGCATCTCATTTTGCACCTTGCCTGAATGTAGCGCTTTTTTGGAGTCACGTCATGCTGCCGTCATGTCTCAGTTTAGGCAAGGCACAAAATGAGACGCAGGGTGTAGCAGTTGTTTACGCCAAACCCTAAATTAAGTGAGGTGAATCATCATCATCATCATACCCTTATCCCGCCTGAGGCGGGATCGGGTCTGCAGGTTCTAGCCTTTCCACTTCCGTCTGTTTCCCACCAGGTCCCTGTCCACCCCGCACACAGCCATGTCCTTCCGTACAACTTGCTTCCACGTCTGCTTTGGTCTCCCCCTACCCCGGATGCTGCCGACCACCTGCAGATCTGGGATGTACCTAACGAGCTCCTCCTCCCCTCGTCTCATGACGTGTCCATACCACCTCAGCCTATTCTCCCTCATTTTTTTCAGCGATGTCCACCACCCCCAGGCTACCTCTAATATACGCATTCCTAATTCTATCGGCTCACGATACGCCACTCGTGTACCACAGCATTTGCATCTCCGCCACTTGCACTCGATTTACATGGCTTTTCTTCACTGCCCAGCACTCTGATCCATACAGCATAGCTGGTCTAACCACCGTCCTGTAAAACTTCCCTTTCAACTTGATTGGGACCTTCCTATCACACAGGACTCCACTTGCCTGTTTCCATTTCAGCCACCCTCCATTGATTCTATGGGTCACATCCAGGTCTATCTCCCCATTGCTTTGAAATGTCTATCCTAAGTACTTTACCTCCTGCACCTTTTTTCGCCAGTTCACCCCTCTAGCTTATGTCCCCATTGTTTTTCTGGCTACCCCATTTGAAAGCTAAATACTCTGTCTTCTTCATGTTAATCTTTAGCCATCCCTTTTCCATTGCTCCTCTTATATCGTTTAGTCCCTTCTCTATCTCCTTTCTGCTATCTCCTTTCCCTATATCATTGGCAAATGCCAGGCACTAAGGGGCCCACTCCCCTATACCAGTCAGCAGTTCGTCTAGAACCAGGATGAAAAGATATGGGCTAAGTGCTGAACCCTGGTGCACTCCAACTTTCACTGGAAAGCCCCCAGTGTTTCCCCAAGGTGTCCTTACCCTGGCTATGGAGCCATCATACATATCTTGGACTATTCTAATAAATCCTTCTTCTACCCCCCCCCCCCCCCCGCTCTTTCGTAGTACTTCCCACACTACCTGTCATTGGACACTATCAAAGGCCTTCACCAGGGCGATAAAGATGGCATGGAGGTCTTTCTGTGCTTTCCTATACTTTTCTACCATCTGCCTCAGAATGAAAATAGGCTCCATTGTGGACCAACCTGGCATAAACCCAAATTGATTTCCATGGACACTTGTTTTATCCCAGAGGCGACGTTCCATTACTCTCTCCCAGAGCTTCATGGAATGGCTGATTAACTTTATACCTCTATAGCTGCCACAGTCTTGGACATCCCCTTTACCCTTGTAGAGTGGTACTATCCAACTCTCTTGCCATGCAGATGGCATTCTATCTCCACTATCTATCTTATTGAAAAGTTTCCCTAGCCACTTGGTACCTGTCCTCCCTAGGCTGTGCCATACTTGAATGGGGATTCCATCAGGGCCTACAGCTTTTCGACTTTTCATCTTCCTAAGTGCCCTGATTACTTCCTCCTCAGTTACATAGTCCACCACTGCAGCTGGTGCAGGATTGGTGGCTGTGTCCTCATCTTCCTCAACTTCATTCAAGAGGTTTTGGAAGTACTCCTCCCACATCCTCTTTACTTTCATTGGGGAGAGCAGGACTCTACCTGCACCATCCTTCACTGTTATGGCATGGGGTATATCTTTTGCTGCCCTATCTCTGGCCTTGGCCAATTTGAAAACTTCTCTCTCCCCTTCCTTTGTCCCTAACTGCTCATAAAGAGCCTCATACTTCTGGTGCTTGGCCAGGGCAATCTTCCTCCTAGCAGTGGTCTTGGCCTGTCTATACTGAGCCTTTGACTCCTGGTCCCCTATCTCCTGCCACCTGTGAAATGCAGCCTTCTTTTATCAGCCTCCTCACTCCACCACCATGACTGCCTGTTACCCTGGCCAGTGCCTCCCACCCTACCCTGCCCCAAGATGGTTGTCCCACAGGCTCTGATTTTTCAGGCAACCCTTTCCCACATGGCATCTGTTGTCCCTTTCCAATCCCAGTCTACCAGCATGTGAACTTCATCTATAAATTCCTCTGTCTTGGTGGATAGTTTCCACTACCTGATGTCCTGCTCTCCCCTCCAAGAATTTGTCTTACCTGCTGCTTTCACTAATAGCTCTATTATTATTAACCTTTGCTCACATTCCTTTTGAAAGTTTTCACTGGGTGGTGCCCAGCAATCATGGACCTCTGATCTGTGCCACTCTCTAACCATAAAGAAATCTATCTGTGACATTCCCTGTGGAGACTGGTATGTAATTAGTTGCTTGTCCCTCTTTCTAAACCAAGTATTCACCAATGCAAGGCCAAGTGCATTTGCTGTGTCGAGGATATGCTGCCCATCAATGCTAGCTGCTCCATACCCCTATCCCCCATGGACCTCACCATAACCCTGGTTATCTTTCCCCACATGCCCATTAAAGTCTCCCCCAATAACTAAGCACTCATTTCCTTGAAATTGCCCTGCCTGTGCCTCCAGTGAGTGCACCAAGTCCTCAAACTCAGTCCTGAAGCCATCCTTTGTAGCTTCATCCAGACCTGCCTGGGGGGGCATACACGCTAATTAGGTGAAGCACTACTTCTCTCCAAACCATGGTAACTAGCAGGAGCCTGCTATTGATGCGATTCACCTGGGTCACCCCTTGTTGGAGCTCATTATCCAATACGATCCCAACCCCATTCCACCCACCTTCACATGCAGTATATATAAGCTTGTATCCCCCAAGGGCCCTTGATCTATTCCCCTTCCACCACATTTCCTGCAGGAAAGCTACCTGAATCCTCCATCGTCTTAGGGTATTAGCTAGTTCCAGAGATTTGACTGTAAGGGTCCCCACATTCCACAGTCCGAATCGAAGCTTTGCCCCTTTGTTATCAGCATGTGCGCCAACTGGGGTCACCCCAGCTGGGCGTTTCAAACCTGCAGGAATGTTGGCACTGCTTGCAGTGGGGGGATGCCAGCCTACCCCACAGAGAACACTTGGTGTGCTATCTGCCATGGGGTCCGAGGTCCCAACCCCCATGGCATTGCAAATCACTGATGACTGGCAAATTAAATGAGGTAAATGTTACTTTTAATACGTTTTTATAGCTATCCTGACCTTGAGTTGTTTTTTCAAAGTGATTATTAGTCAAACTTGTATCATGTAGCCCCTAGTATTTCATAATATACAGTAGGCAAAAATAGTATTTCAGCAGCCTAAAATTTCCTGTTTTCACCATAATTAATGTAAAATGATCTTTCAAATAATATTTATAATAATTCTAACATGTTGTATTTTATCTAAGAACAAAAAAGTTTTTTAAAAAAAACAATAATATTTAATAAAATAAAAATGAGCTTTTCACTGCAAAAAACGTATTGGAGCACCTTTTCTATTTTTGAAAAATAGTTAAAAGTTTTAATAGTTTTGTATTTTTTTTAAATTCACCTTGGGTATAATTCAAAGATCAAAGGTCATATTCTATTTTTGCCAGAAATTTTTTAATATGGTGTGGTACTATTTGTTATGACTAACAAAACAAAAAGAAGCTGGCAGTATTGAAAACAGACAAAGAACAGACCATTCATGAAGGTTGACTATGATAGAAAACTGGCATGTTGTCAGAGAAGCTTTGAATATTACTCAACGGTATGCTCAAATTGTGGTCTCGCATATTGCTTCAACATCAGCAATGGTTGTCACACCACAAACAATAAGAAGTGTTCTTCACCAGTGTAGGTATTACTGGCCAGAAACCAAGAACGAAACCCTTCATTAGTTAAGGGTTTCTTTCTGAAAGGGGTACTGAAAAAAGGCTTCAGTTTGCTCTTAAATATAAAGATTTGCTGTAGTGCAGTGAAGTACTATGTCGTCCGATGGGACAGCTAAAAATATCACAAATTCCTATAATATATCACTGTGATGTATTCATCTGATCACGTCTTCCAAGGGATCACATCCAGGTCACCAGTTTTTTAGTGTTTTCTTTGTTATATCCATGAGTAAATTGTGTAACGACACTAATAAATTATTTAATAATCCCTCAGAAAAATGATAAATGAATACAATCTAATGGAACTTGGAACGTATGTGAAAAACTGCTACCATGACTTACAAAATCCGACCGTCGACTCTATAATATCTGACTAGCGACTCTTCCAGAATTTTCTGTTTTTAAATTCAAAATAAAACGAAGAAAATTCAAAACTCTGGAATCCTGGAACGTGAGTACCACATGACGTCAAGCCATGGCATACTGCCAGCTGATGTATGCTGACGTTCCAAAATTCCAGGGCCGAGAATTTTATGACGTCACCTCATGGCGGTTCTAAATGAGCCACTACACTATATTTAAAGTCAAACTCAGATATAACACACACCTTCGGGACTGTTCATGTCTGAGTGTTATAACAGAAAAAATGATAAATGATGCCAAAGCTATGTTAACTGAACAAAAATATGCTAATTTAAAGATTTATTCAGAAATTCGACCTAGACTTGTATAATTATACTTCAAGACAAACACACTTGCAGTCAGCTGAAATTTTGCCAGATTCCACACTGCTGAGAATTTTATTCTTTTATCACCATCATCATCTCACCCTTCTCCCACCTGCGGCAGGGTTGGGTCTGCAGGTTCTAATCCTCCACTCCTGTCTATCCCCCACCAAGTCCCCTTCCACCCCACATGCCACCATGCCCCTTTGCACCTCCTGCACTCACGTCTACCTCTGGTGCCCCCAACTACCTGCCGCCCCACAATGGACCTAATAAGCTCCTCCTCTCCCCTCCTCAAATGCTTCTCTTTCATCTTTTCCACAATATCTGCCACCCTCAAGTTACCTGTAACTTAGTCGTCTAATTCTGTCAGATCATGACACCCCACACATGCAGCATAGCATTTGCATCTCAGCCACTTGTATTTGCCTTTCATGGTTCTTCCTAACAGCCCAACACTGAGCCATACAGCATAGGAGGACTAACGACAGTTCTGTAAACTTTGCCCTTCAACTTTATTGGGACCTGGCAGTCACACAGGACCCCACTTGCCTGTCTCCACTTCAGCCATCCTGCATTTATCCTACAGGCCACATCAGAATTGATTTCCCCATCACTCTGGAAAACTGATCCTAGATAGTGAAACTCTTGCACCATATAGCCTTACTTAGGCTGTGGGGTATGCAATCTAGTTGAGTGTTACAGCTGTTTGTTATATCTGAGGTCTTTTACATGTTAAAGTGTTGTAGGGATCAAACCAGTTGTGTGTTATATGTAATATCCAAGTGTGTTATAGCCAAACAATTACTATATACTTATTCCCTAGCGCTGGCTGGGACTTTCCCTTGTGTGTGTTATAAGCCAAAAAGTGTTATAACCAGGGTGTGTTATAGGAAGGTTTGACTGTAGATACAGTATACAGTAAAGTTCGGCTATAGTGAACTCTTAGTTATAATGTAGTGTATTTCAACAATGAAAGTTTCTCAGTGAAATCTTTCACCCATTATAACGAACTTTGGATATAACGAACCGTTTTTGTACATTTTCCTGGTTCGTTACAACCAGACATCACTGTATGTGTTTTTAAACTGGTCAATTGACTGCTGATGGTAGAAATACAGTAGGCGAAAAATTGTGGAAGCACTATGATATTCTGTGATTTCAGAATATTTAATTGAAAGTAAAGTAAAATGGTGATGTATTAACAACCCTTGCATAGTATATGTACTGTAACAATGACAAAATGTGGGGGGTAGAAAAGTATTTTCTTGAAATTGAAAGAAACCCAAATTTTCAGTGAAAAAGAAGTATGGAAGCACTATCTCATGACATATAAACATAGCAGTTATTTCAACTCCAATGACAAATTAATATTTTGTGTGTAGTCCATTGGCTTTCACAACAACTTCCAAACGTCTGGGCATTGATTCCACCAAACATTTTATGATATTTGTGGAAATTCTCATCCATTCATCCTCCAAGGCAGATTTTAGAGTTTGTTTGCTAGTAATGGTCTGTTTTCTTAAATTGTGATCCAAAAAAATCCAAATGTGTTCTATAGGGTTAAGGTCTGGGGACTGAGGGGTGGTTTCAGGTGATGAGGAACGTTGTACAGGAGCCACTTGTTGTTAAAGCTGCACAGTGTTTAGGATCATTGTCCTGTTGAAAAATAAGTGCACCCTGTAGCCCTAAATTATTTGCACTGGTTTTTAAATTATTGGCCAACACATTTACATATGACCTAGCTGTCATATGCCCTTCAATAAAATGCAGGTTTCCTACTCCACTGTAGGCCATATAGCCCCAAACCACCTCCATTCTTGAAGTGAATGGACACTAACGTCATCAGTTTGCTCAGGAGTATAAAAATAAACCAATAGATTTCTGGAAAAATGTTATATTTAGTGGTGAAAGCAAATGTGAAATTTTCAAGCCAAGCAGTCTTCTAACTGTTTGGAGAGGAAAGGGTACTGCTATGGACCTCCAAAATAACCTACAAACAGTGAAGCCTGGAGGTGGTGGGATTATGGTTTGGGGCTGTATGGCTTACAGTAGAGTAGGAAACCTGAATTTCATTGAAGGGCATATGATAGCTAAGTCATATGTAAATGTTTTGGCCCATAATTTAACCCTCAAACGACTAGTCTGTGTCATGTGTGACACCTACTGTCATTATTTGCACATATGTTCTCTGAATCACCTCTGACACAATTTCACACATCATATACCCTCCAACCCACTCTTTAGCTATATATGTAGGTAGTTGTTTGTGTCCCCACTTTTCATTTCTTCAGCCTGAAACATCCCAGTCGTCAGGAGGGTGAGAAAAATTTGCATTCTGTGATTACAAAAAAAAAACCTCATATGTACCAAGCATTGCTGCAAATGCCAAAGAAACATCTGTGGTGAACATATAAAGTACTTTCGTTGTTCAGATTGCTTTGGAAATGAAGAATCATGAAGTTAAGAGCTCATGTGTCCTCACCCTTGTTCATGTTTTTGTTAACATTTGTATGGACTAAATTGCAATTAAACTTTATTTCATTGAAAAATTGCATCCTTTTTCAGCATTATAAAATGGGATATTGTTGTCCACTATCATTCAAACTAATTTTGTGAAAATGTAATTAATTTTGGGTAAGAAAGAAACCAAAAAATAATAGGTGTCATACATGAAACCTACTTGTTTAAATTGTCCTGACACGTAGCCTTGTCGTTTGAGGGTTACAAACCAGTGCAAATATCATAGTACATGATGTGTCGGTAAGTGTAGTGTTAAAGGACGTCTTTAGCTATTATGGAGTTTTTAATATCATTGGCCATTCTCGAAATTTTGATGAAATGTGAATATGACGATAAAATAATTTATTTATGTTTCATATAAGGATTTATCTATAACTAAATACAGTGGTGGACAAATGTTTAGCACCGCTCAAAAAGTGTGCAAACATCGACTTTTCTTTAAAATTGATCATTTCCAAATACAGTAAAACACAGTTATAACGTTTTGTTGGGGACCAAAGGGAACCAACATTATAACCATGAAAATGCTATAGCCATGATTTGCCTTTTTGTGCTTTTCCATCCTTAGTACTGCATTGTGGTAAAACGTCATGTTGGGTTACATACTGTAAATGATTTCCCTATGTGTACAGTAATCTCTGGATGTTGTTTGTTTGCTGGTGTTTTACAGCCCTTCAACTACTAGGTCATTAGAGCCCTTTCCATAGTGTAGTTCTTATGCAGAGACTGCACAGATACTACACTAATTTGACGATTTTTGGATAATACCGGTACCCAGTTATCCCAAGTGGCCACCCATGTCAGTACGAACTCGGGTTGCATTGATTAACTTCACTGATGAGACGAGAACTGGTGTGTCCAATGCAAATTACCACTCCCTCTCTGAATGTTGAGGCACACATATCCTCTTGGTATCTTGGCTGACCTCTGCACAAGTTCATTTTAAATTGTCTGACCACCTCAATTCTAGGTCGCTTGTGTCATTACTACTAAAGCCACAAATTAGCAAGATTGAGTGGTATGTTCATGTGCAATGTATGTAAGGCCCAGCTTATGTTGTACATTCTGCACATATGCAACATTCCTAATCAGGACATGTGTACATATAGGTTGGAAGTTTTTCATATCCATGACAGGACATAAAAAACTTGACTGCCCACCAGGGCCTTGAAAACGTTATACCCATGAAAGCAAGGGCTATATCCGTGACCCTCTACCATTAAAAAGCCATAGGTTCTGCTGGGACAGCCAGAACGGACACTTTAGCCATGAAAGCATTGTGGCCATTAACGTTATAAACTTGTTTTACTGTATTCAAAAAAATATATAACATCTGTCTATTATGTTTATAACTAACTAGAAAATAAAATTGAATAAATGTGTTATTATTAAGAATAATTCATAATGTTATTTTAAAAATTCCCTGGACAAATGTTTAGCACTAGTCATAAACTTTACCCTTGGGGCAAAAACAGATTAAATAACCCTTGTATCTTAGTTATGTATACAGGGTGTCCGTGAACTCGGCAAGAAAAAAACACGTATTGTAGAGAGTGCTAAACTAACCATTTTTAGCATAGGAATGTAGGGTCCAAAGTCAAGCCTTAAAAAATGGCAAGAAAATAACGTGTTGGTAGACAGTCAATTTTCATGTAAAGTTTTCACCATAAATGTTCAAAGTGGTAACCATTTGCAGTTATGCATGCTGCATGACGTCTATTCAGTGATTGGCTAACTTTCAAACATCCCTGCCATGGCCTGTACATCTCCAGCAGCAACTGCAATTCTGGCCATAAGATCCTCAGCAGTCGACAGGGATTGTGTAAACTTGGCTTTTAATGTGTCCCCACAGAAAATAATCAATTGGTGCAAAATCAGGTGATCATGGTGGCCAAGGAAGAAGTCCTCCTTTACCAATCCAGTGGTCTCCAAAGGTGGCATTAAGATGTGCTTGCACATTTGAGGTCAAATGTGCTGGGGCTCCACCATGCTGAAACCTAATTAGAGGCAAATTAGAGGTGGAATGTTTGCAATAAGTTCTGGCAACTGTTCTTGTAGAAAAACGTGATTCCTGTGGCCTGTTAATTGATGTGGAAGCAAGTATGTTAAGGCTTGACTTTGGACCCTACATTCCTATGCTAAAAATGCTTAGTTTGGCACCCTCTAAAATACGTCTTTTTTTCTTGCCAAGTTCATGGACACCCTGTATATTGTATCACATGCGTTACACAGTCAAGCAGTTTAAAATGGATAGATGTAAAAATTTCAGTGAAGAAATGCAATTAAAAAATGATGTTTTGAGCTTCAAAAATATATCGAAAATTGTAGTGTGGCAAAAGTGCTTGTGCATGTGCTGTCCAACGTTATAATGAGTTAAAGTGTTATAATGATCGTCCTAGGACAGTGGTGGCAAATCTTTGTTTGAAGATGGGTCAGACTAACACAAAAAAACCAAAAAGTTGTCCATGGGTCAGCTGCAAGCACTATTTAAATTTATGAATAAAAAAGTTATTGTTAATAATGAATAAATTAGTTTATGAAAGTAGCAAATAGAGAACATCATCATAATACCCTAATCCCACCTGTCACAGGTTTGGGTCTGTGGGATCTAGCCCACCAGGTCCCCATCCACCCCAAACACTATGAGATGATAAGCTAGATATGATTCACGTTTGGGTCACTTAAAATCACATGGTAGGTCATTTTGTGACCCACAGGTCACATTTTTGCCACCACTGTCCTAGGATAACCAACCCCCATGAGGATTGCATCTTTCACTGTCTGATAGAAAGTGACCGGATGTTAACATCTACTGATATCAAAAAAACAACTTCAGAGTCCAAATATGTGTGCTATGACTTGTAGAACAATTAGACGTCGTTTGAATGCATTTCGATTATTTGGGCAAATTCCACAAAAGAAACCATCCATATCTGTAAAAAAAAAAACAGAAAAGCTCGGTTAGCATTTGCTCGAAGAACGTTGAAATTGGAAATCTCAGCAATGGAAAAATGTGCTGTGGTCCGTTTAATCTATGTTCAGCTTATTCAGTAGTGATGACAGAAAATGTGTGGTGACAAAAACGTGAGGAATTTCATCCTAAATGCTTACATCCAACTATCAAGTGCCAAGATGGAAGTGTGATGAACTGGGGATGTTTTTCTGGGGCAGGTACTGGGCTAATTCATGAAATATCTGGCATAATGGACTGATTTGTTTATAAAAATGTATTTTCAACTATAATGGAGCCATATTCTGATGACAACTTGCCTTTAACATGGATCTTCATGCAGGATAGTGATCCTAAACATACCAGTAAGGTTGTTTCTGATTTAAACAAGTAGGTGTCATGTATGACATCTATCTATTTTTGGTTTCTTTCTTACCCAAAATTAATTACATTTTCACAAATATAGTTTGAATGATTACAGACAAGAATATCCCATTTTAAAATGTTGAAAGAGGATGCAATTTGTTAGTTAAATAAAGTTTAATTGCAATTTAGTCTATACAAATGGTAACAAAAACATGAACAATGGTGAGTTTGTTGTTTGTTTGTTGGTATTTTAGAGCCCTTCAACTACAAGGTCATTAGAGCCCCATCCACAGTGTAGTTCTGATGCAGCGACTGCACAGACACTACACTAATGCGACGATTTTTGTATACTAGTGTTACCCAATTTTCTCAAATGGCGACCCATGTCAGTACTAGCTGGGTTGCGTTCCTTAACTTCAGTGATCAGACGAGAAGTGGTGTGTCCAATGCAATTCGCTGCTCTCAACAAGGGCGAGGACAAGTGAGCTGTTAACTTCATGATTCTTCATTTCCATAGCAATCTGGACAACCATGTAACTTTATATGTTCACCACAGATTCTTCATTGGCATTTACAGCTACTCTTGGTACCTCTGTGATTCTTTTTGTAATCATAGCATCCCCATTTCCCTAGCCTTCCTGACAATTGGGATGTTCCAGGCTGAAGGAATGAAATGTGGAGACACATACAACTACCTCAATATGTAGCTCAAGAGTGCGTTGGAGGGTATATGACGTGTGAGATTGTGTCAAAGGTGATTCAGAGTTCATATGTGCAAATAAAGACTGTAGGTGTCACACATGACACAGGCTTGTCGTTTAAGGGTTAAACATTGAAACATTAAAGTTATTCATTGGCCAGCTCAGTCTCCAGATCTCAACCCAATTGAGATGCTGTGGAGAGATATTGACATTGGAATAAATAAGCAAAAATTGACAAATAAGAAAGAGTTGTTTGCAGCCATCTAAGGAGCATGGAATACCATCCCAATTTCTCGATGTCACCGTGTGATTAATTCAGTGCAACGTCGCTGCCAAGCGGTCATCAAAAATTTTGGTTATCCCACAAAATACTGATTTAGTTTAATAAAATGTAACTGGTGCTAAACATTTGTCCTGACAACAGGAGATTATTCAAATATTCTTTGATGAATGTTCCAGGCTACCCATTTCTTTTAAGGGCAATTGGTAGACTTCAGAAAGCAATTCCTAACCCTATTCCTGCCTATGGGAGGAGACTGAGTACCCATCTTGTCCTGCTGAATGTACAAAAGGGTGATATATATTTCCTATTGCACGGTGTTGTTTTGCAAACAGCTGCAAGAACAAAACCTGCAACCCCACTGCTTATTTATCTTCAGTCTTCTGTTCATTGGTGCACTCCACCACCTCAAGGGGGTGAGCTTCTACACACTTGTAGATTTGGCCTCCTCTCCCTGTTGCATAAGAGAGAGTGCTGCTCTTTTACATGCCAATGTCATTGTACACCACACAGGAGCACTGTTATACTTCTCATCTGAAGGAAGGCACACTCGGAAATTGTTGTTGTGCGTGTATAGCATTGGACACACAATTTCTTGCATGATCACTGGAATTATGCAATGCAACTCCAGATAATACTAACATGGGTGGCTTCACGGGAATGCTGGATACTGCTAATAGCTATTTGCAATCGTATCTGCAAAGTGTCTGTGTGGTCTCTGCAGCAGTCGATGGGGCTCAAATGACCATTGTTGTTGAAGGGCCTAAAATCACCCACAAGCGATTCAATGAATTTGGGGCTTTTCATTCATCCTGAAGTAACCAACCCACTCGATCCACTATCAACCCTGGGGCCACTACCACAGTAAAAGGAGCACACTACCTAATTTAATTGTGATTTGTATTAAAATAAACCTACACAATGGAGTAAAACATCTCTAGCATTGGCTGTATGCCAAAAAGCAGGAAGCTAGTGAAGTTCACCCGAGAAAATCCAGAAAAAGCATGGCCTGGTGATGCATGATAAGAGGTAAATTGTTCTTAGATAAGCTTCTGCATTTGGAAAAGGATAAAAAACCAGCAGAAAAAATGAACTGAAGGAACTGAATGGATATTACAACTTTAGAGAAAAGAATCCAGAGAGGATCTCACTGGAAGCGTTATTAACTAGATGTACCATATTATCTCGTGTATAATATGCAGTTTTTTAACCAAAAAGTTGGGTGTAAAGCCTGGGTGCGTATTATACATAGCAGCACACACCCACGTCAATCGCAACTTGGGTGGTTGGTAAAGAACGTTGGGTGCTGCAAATTAACCCTCTTCCTCCTCCTTTCACCTACCTCCTAATCTCCCGCAGGCAGCCTCCTTAGGGGTTAACCTGTTATGGCTGCCTGTCTTACACCCCAACCCACAAACTAATCAAAGAATAAAAATTTCAGCCATTTTCATAGGAACACTAAGCACACATAAAGAAAATTAGTCACCTGATGCTTTCAAAATTATGCATGTAGGCCTATTTATGTTTCCAATCATGTGATTATGTAAATTTCAATACCAGAAGTTCATTATAAGTTGATTTAGGACTTCATGTATGTTAGTTAACAACAATGCTAAGCCAACTGGCAAACTTAGCCTGCATATTACACATGGGAATTAAAATTTTTACATTAACTTAAATCGTTAAAGTTGGGGTGCATATTATGCACGGGTGTGTATTATACTTGAGATAATATGGTATTTCCAAATACAGATGTGAAAATCCAACATTTCATCTCACCCTTCTTTGAAGCTTTATTATATTGTAGCAGTTTGCTCGCAGATGCTGTTTGGTAACTTGTGTTACATGGCAGCTGGAAGCTTGCTGAAATTCGATTCATTTGCATCATGGGAGTTGGTTCTCTGCCATGATACATGAGGGCTCTGTGCACGTGCACATGTTCATTTCTCTCTCAATTTGAAAGTTTGTAATTCCCAGAAATTGGAATAAGAAAAAAGCAGTTTGTCGGTTTTGTTCATAGTAGCTGCATCTCAACTGAACTCCTGCTAAATACTCTTTTATTTGCAACTTCTTGGTGTTAGTTATTGTTGATTGTTTACCAGTTTAGTGTTGTGGATTAAAAACTGTTTCAATTGGTACTACTCCAAAACAGAAGAGAAATTAATTTATTAAACAAATTCGAAAAGAACATGCAAAGAGTTCAATATAGCAACATACCTGAGGATGAAGGTTACATAGAAAAAATTTCCTTTTTTAAGCTAAATATGTAAATCACGACACATTTTGGTCCTTAAAATAACTGCAATCAAAGCATGTAATTTTAACTGCAAAATAAAGGTTCAAATGTTGCTTGTTATGTTGCCCCAAAAGCAGTGCAGACACCTGTAAATCAACTAGGGCCTGTTGCATGAAGGTATCCATGGTCCAGAACAACCCAAGGTTTTATCTCTTGGTTTTATCTATTTTATCTATTAGTGGTCTCCTGCCCCACTGTGAGTTAGTTACATTTTGTGTGTTGCCAGGTATACTGACTGATATGATCAAGATTGCTTATCTCTGATAAGGTCATAAAATAATAATAGATCAATTGAAGACATCCTTACTATAATAATTTCACTTTGTAGGCATATACAATACAAAAGCATATTAACAGCATCTGGGTTTGGGGGTGACATCCATGGATATTGAAAATTGCAACCTACACTAGGTATAATAATGCTTGCTTTTAACTGGTTGTTGTTACACATCGGCCATGTTGCATTGGACACACCAGTTCCCATGAGATCACTGAAGTTAAGCAATGCAATCCCAAGTTCCCCTCTCCTACACCCCACACCTACTTCCCCCTCTCCTGCAACCAGCCTCATAAGGGTTCGACCTGTTATGGCTGCTTGGCTTACTCCCCAACCCGTTAGTGTATCACAGCGGTCTTCAAACTTTGTCGACTCACGGAACCCTTAGAACTATAAGATGTTTTTTGGGGAACCCCATGCCACCTATAGAAAGTTATAACTTGCCGCTGCTAACGAATTTTCATTATGACTCGCGGAACCCCCCCAGAGATGTATTGCGGAACCCTGGGGTTCTGCGGAACACAGTTTGAAGACCGCTGGTGTATCATAACATAACGTCACCCCCATGTCCATTCCTACAACCCGCTTCCTTTTCTATTTGATTTACCTTTCTTAGGATGGAAATGAAAGTTGATTATATTTCTGACTTTCCATTGTTATTCAGGAGACTGGTGTCATATGTTGCTGGTGACGTATGGTCATTTGAAGCCTGGGGTTGGGAAGGAATCTCCATTAACCTTAGCAATTATACTAACAATTAAGTCCTAGACTAGGGCGAACTTCGCACACCAACCATCAAACACTACCAAATCGGAGGGGGTGAATCCATCAGTGTTGCCAAAATTAGTGGAAAGGAAACACATCACAAAATCTTAAGAAAGGACAACTTCAGGGCTTGCCCGAAAGCTTTTCCCATTTGTAATGTGCTGCGACAGCTCTGGGCCCATCCTAAGATAATAATTACCAACAATTGTATGTAACACCTGAGAAATTTTTAGGACCTCGTATTTCACAATCGTTGTGGGCTGTCATCCACCACAATTTCTTATGATATGCATGACTTAAAATTTAGTGCATCACAAAGTATCATTATTTATGCATACCGTGTTTCTCCCAAAATAAGACACTGTCTTACTTTTATTTTTGGTCCGAAATCTGTGCTATGGCTTACTTTTGAAGTACAAAACTTTATATATATACGGGGTGTTTCTATTAAAGTAACCATTAAAGTAACCGTTTTTTAAATCTATGAGATATGGGATAAAATGGTTAGGAAAAAGTTATAGTTGATGGAGACATTTCACTTCCTAAAACAGTTCAGAAATTTTGGCAGTAGTTTTTTTTTTTTGGGACAATGCGAAGTTACGTTTTTTTCAATAAATAGGGGTAGTTTTAACAATTGCATCGCATAGCTCTAAAAGAATGCGAAATTTTGATATATCATTTTCCTATAACTAAAATTAAAAATGCTCCTTCAAAACGGGATTAACGAGTGTGCACCAATGGCCCAGGGCTACAGTCTGTCTCAGTTTGGAGCTCAGCAAATTGTCACTCTTAGACGCTCTGACTAGCTAGCATTGATTTTTTGGTTGGTTTGTTGGTGTATAAGGTCCCGTCAACTACAAGGTCATTAGAGACCCGTCCACTGCATAGTTCTAGTGCATAGTCTGCACAGACACTACACTAATGCGACGATTATTGGGTGTTAGCAGTACTCAGCTTTCCCGAGCGGCCACCCATGTCAGTTCTAAGTGGGCTTGCATTGCTTAACTTCAGTGATCTGACGAGAACTGGTGTGTCCTACGCAACTCGCCGCTCCCAGCTAGTATTGAGCTAACGTGGATCGTGACACCTTGGCTTGTGCTCCAAATTAGCTAGTTGGAGTGGTGAAGAGCGACAATTTGCTTAGCTCCAACCTGAAACAACATCCTGCAGCCCTGGGCCATTGGTGTACACTCATTAATGCAGTTTTGAAGGTGTATTTTTAATTTTAGGTATAGAAACATGACATTTCACATTTTTTTAAGAGCTATGCAATGTGGTAGTTAAAACTACCTCTATCTATTGAAAAACAATGTAATTTAGCAGTGTTCTGAAAAAACTACTGCCAAAATTTCTCAACTGTTTTAGGAAGTGAATGTCCCCCTCATCAACTAACTTTTTCCTAACCATTTTATCCCATATCTCATAAAATTTTTAAAAAAGGCATTGGTAACTTCAAAAGAAACACCGTTAATGGCGTTGTGGCTTATTTTTGGGGGATGGCTTATATTCCAACAATGTCGATAATTAATGCTATGGCTTATTTTCAGACATGTCTTATTTTCCGAGAAATGCGGTAGAGAACTTTTGCACATTGTAGTTAAAAATTTAACTTACTGCGTAATTTATTTCTTTCTACTGCCTCGCTCCAAGCTTTTTGGACTCCGGCATGAATAACGTCCACAAAAAATCAAATCGTTTATAAATGCCTCTCATACCAGCATGGGATCGTTTTTTATCGTGATGTTGCTTTACAATCTTCTCAATTTGTTGCTGAAGATCCTTTGGAGATTGTTCATTATGGCCCTTTTCCGATTGTTCTTCACAGCCTTTTTTTGATTCTTCTTTAGGGCTCTTTT
>JAAFCE010009109.1:12056348-12168267 GCA_013389805.1 Trigoniulus corallinus
CTCTTTTGTGATTGTTCTTTCCGGCCCTTTTGCGATTGTTCTTCACAGCCTTTTTTTGATTCTTCTTTAGGGCTCTTTTGTGATTGTTCTTTACGGCCCTTTTGCGATTGTTCTTCACAGCCTTTTTTTGATTCCTCTTTAGGACTCTTTTGTGATTGTTCTTTCCGGCCCTTTTGCGATTGTTCTTCACAGCCTTTTTTTGATTCTTCTTTAGGGCTCTTTTGTGATTGTTGTTTATGGTCCTTTTCCGATTGTTCTTTGCGACCCTTTTTCGATTGTTTCCTAAGACCCATTTGTGATTGTTTTTCAAGATGCTTTTGCGATTGTACTCTATGGCCGTTTTCTGATTGTTCTCGAAGACCCTTTTGGGATGGTTCCCTACGGGATAGTTTTCTAAAATCTTTTTGCAACTGTTCCCTTTTAATCTGTGTTTCTGCCTTATTATAATTCAGCTTGTTGATTGTGTTGTTAACATCTCTCCAAAGCTTAAAATCGTAATCCATTTCATCATGTAATCCTTCTTTTACTTCCTTCTCAATGTCAGCATTTCTGATTCGTTTCACATTACTGAAGATGTCAAGGGCTTTCTGCTTTGTCCGTTCGTGCAGTGTTTCTAACTCGTCAACCTTCATCCCATTACTACTTTTAACAACTTTCATCTCGCTGTTATAATAGTTCAAGGCAATGAAGTATGCTATCATAGCATGTGTTTGGGTAGTAGAGTCAGCCATGTTTGTTGCTTCGGGAATTTTGCAGTCCTCGAATGCTTTCCACCATTTTTGAATGATTTCGACGAATTTGAATCCCGTGACCTCTTCTCCGCCTACTTTTTTGATGATCTCACTGCAATTGCCAAAAATTCTTGGGACAAAATCTGTTATCGTGGCTATGAACTCTTCATCTAATTTACTGGTATCATCATAACGGGTCAGCTCATTCCCGGGATGTGGCATCAAGCAGCATTCTACACTTTGAAAACTAGATAGAATTTCTCGATGGACCACTTGTACTTCTGTGGCCATACTGCTGTTCGTACCTAATTTCTCTGTTTTGTAATTTCTCGCACCAGCAGAGACATTGTCGCCGTAGTAACCAAACGCGAATTCCTTGGGAACATCCCAATCTCGTATCAGGAAAATCAATTTTGAAAATTCTTCCGAGGAAGAGTATTCCATGAAAGTTTTTGCATAGGTGATGAAGAGTTGCAAGAATTGTAGGGCGTCTTCTGATAATTTGTTTTGGATGTTATAAATTAAGACGGACGACAATAGACAGCTTAAAGCAAAAATCAGACTGTTTTCATGAGTGGTGGTTTTGTCATCGAAACATCCTTGAGTGTCCATAAGAAGAATAGCTACCGAGCGACCATTTTGCTGGATATAGAATGGGTCTCGCCACATCATAATGCCCGTTGTTTGTCTCTCGGCTGATCCTCGCCATTGAAACTCGCCGTTGAGTTCCAAGTTGAACCAACCCTTGTTGCCGTTGGCTTTCAGATATTTCAGAAAGTGTCCGAGCATGTAAGATTTTCCGCTTCTCGTGGGTCCATTAATAGAGACAATTGCCACTGGACGATTACCAATTGACGTTAAAGTGTCTTTCAAAAACTCGAGATCCAACTGAATCATGTTGTCCCTAAAAGAAGCAATTTTCACTTCTGACATTTCCTTGATGCTTGAAGGTAACTTTGCAGGCAGTTGGCTGATGAATTAAATGTACGCGAGAACTTGTGTGTGCAAACCCTTAAATGAAGTGGGATAACTGTTGGCGTTAAATTAATTTTTATAGATTTGCCGACTCAAAGTTTTTTTGCCAAAGCGATGATTCGTCTAAACTATATCGTAAAGTAATGGGTAGTATATCTCTAATGATAGGTTTTAAGTGTTCCCATTGATTCCAATATAATCGAGATGTTACTTATCAGCGAGTGAATTTACAATTTCTATATTTTGAAAAGGACGCGGATATGATCCTTAAAGGACATTCTGAAGGTAAAAATTGCACTTTGCCGCCGTATTGATAGCGTTAAAAATACTTGCAATCTACTACTTTACACACAATACACATGCTTTACATCAGTGCTCCGCCACGTTTTCATGCCTACGGCACACCAAAGTTCTTCCTAGAATTCCATGGCACATCAAAAGCTAAAATATATAGCAACGGCATAGCTAGGGTGGGGTCGCGCACCACTGTCAGCTCCAGCTATTTAGGGACGACCAAACTATGGCAGTTTCCTTTTTTGTTCCTTGAGGAGGTACAAAAAAATGTCTTTCAGCTTTAGGGCTTCAAATTTTTTACCACCCAGAGCAACATGATCTCCAACTATGCCACTGATATATTCAGTCGCTGGCCATATTAATGTGACCACCAGCTAATCTTCAGCTGTGGAGGCGTCGCTAGGGTTGGCATCACTGTGTAGTGACAACACAGCGTCACCTCTCCCCTTTCATAATGCTGTTGTGTTCCATCTTCTGTTCTGGTGTCATCCCTTTTGTCATGGTGTGAGTGGTGTCACCTGGGGTGGCTGTCACCCCCTTAGTGAATCTACGGTCCAGCACCAAACCACTGGAACCGCCATTAACCAGGGGCGGCCTGCCATGCCATCAGAAGGGCATCAGAGGAGGGAACAGCAATGCCGGTTTCTTCTGGCAGGCAGGCCGCCTGATTGGCATCAGCATCCGCCCTCTCATTGGACATAATGCTGACATGCCCCAGGACCCACATAAAGACCCCTGTCTTGCCCTGCTCATAAACCATAAGAAGCATTGGATTATGAGAAGCTTATGAATAATGAGAAGCCTGGATGATGGCATGTCTGCCATGAAGGTTGTGCAACAACTGAATCACTAAGTGTCCAAAAGCATTACAAAAATATTACAAATGGAGAAAGTGTCTAGTGGTCACATTAATATGGCCAGGGACTGTAGAGATTAATTTAATAAACGAATTTTGCAATAAATTTTAGAAGGCTAAAACGCGAATATTTCATTGCAACTATTCTCATATAGTGTTTGATCTATCGAATCTAATTCTTGAGATAGTTGAATAAGATAATCCTGTTTGTAGTGACACTGCACTCTATTTTTCTAAACTTATCGATTTTCGTTTGTTCAGCATTTTATTTTATGCAGTGTTCATATAAAAAATGTCGTGAAGATTATTTTACAGCTGACAAGTCCTTGGACTCCCAGTATGCATGCCATCCTTGCTTATCAACTTCTCGACGTGCAGCAATGATGTTAAAGCGAGGTATCGTTAACAGAGGTAACGTTGATCAAGGTATTAGGGAGTTTTCTTGCATCAGTGCCACCTACCAAGAGACCTCCTCCACTGTCACCCATTTTCTTTTTATTTCTTACTCTGCGTCAGGCGTCACCAGAGCATACGTCTGAAAAACGTATGTGAAAACATACACTCAGCTTGACGCTCAGTGTTCGCGTTTGTGCAGTTGAATATTCATCTGCATTGCATACCATATGCTTGCAAAAAAACGTTGTAATAAAACTCCCTAATGCCATATTGCCATATCGCTTATACTAATTCTAATTGTAGTTCACTGCAAGCAGCTTCTATGGCCAATTTGGCAGTTGAGAGACTAATTCTCATTGCTATATAAGAACCCAGAAAACTACTTTACTATGTCACACACAGTAAGCCTTCCACTCTGTTTTCCCCAAGAGTATTTCATTGTCGAATGGAATGGTCCTTGGCAAGAAAGACCAGTAGTATTAGTCTGTCTTTGCCCTTACTTCCATCAATTTATATGAATGATCCTTTCTTCCCTTATACCCAGCCAATGACACACTGCCTTCCAGAGGTCCATTACACCCCATCAGCAACAGTCTTGTGAAAAGACCAATGCTGTGAGATAAACGCCTAAGGCTCAGTGTGTCCCGCCCTAATTCCCTAATCATTTCAGTCACACTTTCCCTGCATGAAAACCTGTGGAGCACAATTCCTGCTGCCCTTCTTTGGATTCTTTCAATTTCCCATGATAAGTTCCCATGATACACTCTTATGGTGGGGATGGATGCAATCTGCCTTACAGACTGCCATGATTATCTATACAATGTGCTCCCTTGTCTATTTTGAACTGTGTATTCTGCTGGAGAAGAAAATTAAATTTCTTTCTGAAATACCATACTGCTGTAGTATGTTTTATAGCAACAGTACTCGTTCAGTGGTTCGTACAACTAGGACATGTGCCTAATGATTTTCAAAATAAGGCATAACAGGCATTTTTAAATTTGCAATGGGTGTCTTTTGCAATGTAATCTGCCAATGACATGGATGCTAGCACTGTGCTGTGAAAGCAGTTGACTGCCTCTCAACTGCACTTTCCCATCCCCATGTATGTCTGGGAGTAAAACAAACCTACTGTATCCCTGCATGTCATGGAGGCAACTAAAAGAGGCGACTTTCTCAGGTCCTTCACTGGACGAAACCACCATCGTGGAACCACATGACTTTCATATGTCCTTGACTGAATAAAACTGCCATCACAGTTTGATGGGTTCTAGGGTGGTGTAGGCTCCTCACTGAGGAGACTGTAAAAACTGCCTACCTGCTTGTTTGCCATGCATGGAGACCCGTACCACTGGGAACAGTTGATACTAATGACTCAGGGGGTGCATGCCCAGTGATGTCTCTGGGCCACCACACACTGGTGAGGTGGCTCACAGTGATCGACAACTAAGGTTGTGACCACATCTTCCAGGGAAAATATAGGTCTATGCCCCCCCCCCCCCCCAGATTACTGTGAGTGTACTGGAAGCCAACCCTTATGCCATTGGTCCGGTACTCAGCGATTATGCCACCTTTGTGGTTTCAGCCTGAGCAACCTTCATGACCAGAATGGGCGTCTTCTTGTTGGGCTCTGTGACAGGTGAGGAATACAGGCAGGAACTGTAAATACCCCAAAGTATGGTGGCAAATCAGAGGCTGGGGTCCTCATCAAATAAGATGGCAGTGTCGATCCCAACCAACTGAGTGGGCCAACTGCCACTGAGCTTATGAAGTACTGCTCCAAATAAGAGGATGCATTTCCCCAGTAATCCAACTTGGTGTCTACTGCATCAGAACCTTCCCTTAACAAGAGGCAACTGCCTCTTAGCCTTAAGGTGCAGGGCTCCATCGCCAATGCAAAGCATATGCCTGCATCTAAGGAGATCTTATGTGCAGTCAAATTAAATTCTACACCTTGTTCGTGGGAGGACTGGGAGGAGTTCACCCATCGTATCTATATTTGCCCACTGTGTGATTTCAATGGAGTGAACGATCTAGTAAGTCACTTCACAGAGGTGGTTGTGGTACATTTGGCATCTATCCCCCAGAGCTCGCACAACCCACAATGACCATGGGTGCCATAATGGATGGACAACTGTTGGAGGGTGATTCAAGCCCACAAGCGAGCCCTTCGCATCTTCCAGTCTCATCCTACTGACACCAATTGTGTCGACTATCTTAGAGCCTGGGCGTATACATGGCGAGTAATCAAGGAGGCCAAATGCTCCTCATGGAGTTAGTATGTCTCCACACTTACCTATGACACGTCCTCCATGAAAGTGTGGGAAAAGCTGAGGAAAACCCAGGGAAGGTGTTTACCATCATGTGACTCCAGTCTTGTTGTGCAAGGGAGACATTAGGGAGATTGAGCATACAGTTACCGATAACCATTTGTCCCATATGCAGACGACACTTAAGTTACGCATGCTCTGAACAACTAATTTTATTTGTGGAGCATGCGCACCTTAAATTTCGTCTGCTTATGGGACAAATGGTTATCGGTAACTGTAAGCTCAATCTCCCTATTTACTTCTGTTGTGCAAGGTGGCTTAGGAACTGACAAGGACATTTGCAGGCATCTCCAGTTCCCAGCTCTATACAACAGCTTTCATTAAATGAAAACAAGCTGCAGAATGCCCTTTAATTACCTTTTCTGGTAGTGTTGCTGACGGAAATAATGACCCATGTACCTCTTGGAACCTGCAGGCAGCTCCAGCAAGGGCCTGGGATACTGCCCTCGACCCTGATAAAATCCATCATCAATTACTATGGCATCTACCGGAAAAGTGTTTCCTCTACCTCCTTGAGGTTTTCAATTTCATTTGGCAGCAGCACGAAACCCCTGCAGGCTGGTGGGAGGATAGCATAATTTCCCTCCAAAAACCTTACAGGGATAGTAGCCTTCTGACGAATTTCAGGCTGGTGTGGTACCATCTTCTTGGCGATGCCCAATGTGGCTTTTGTGATGAAAGATCTCCAGTGGATAATTTGATCTCACTGGAGACTGCAGTACGTGAGGCCTTTCTCCACAGATAGAACTTGGTGACTGTCTTCTTTGATGTGGAGAAGGCATATGATGCCACATGATGCAATGGTATATTGCAAACCTTGCACCAGTGGGGGCTCAGGGGTAATCTGCCCTTCTTCCTCATTGCTCTTAATCCAACCAGACCTTCAGTATGTGTGTGGGTAACTCCTACTCCTTGGCTTTCCTGCAAGAGACTGGTGTTCCAAAGGGGAGCATCCACAGGGTGATGCTCTTTGCTGTTGCAGTGAATGGTTTGCCGTCCTCTGTTCACCCCCAGTAAAGTCGTTGCTATTTGTGGACGACTTTGCTGTCCACCAGGCCACTGCTATGCACAGCATCGAGCATCAACTGCAACTGGCACTAAATTGTGCCAGTGAGTTTGCCCATGCTCATGACTATCAGTTCTCTCCTCACAAGACAACTGTCATAAGCGAGGGCTTCACCCTGAGCCTCAGTTTAGCTTGAATGGCCGCCTTCTGGTGGCCTGGTATCTTGGTCTCCTTTTCGACAGCCATCTCACGTGGGTCTTGCACCTGAAAGAGATGAAGGCTATGTGCCTTCGTTTCCTGAATATTCTGTCATGACTGCAGTGATCTGGTTTTGGGGCAGATCGAATGGTGATTTGTAGGCTTTAACAATAACGCGTTCAATCTCATCCAGACTTGATGTGGCGTTTATGGCCTGTCTGCTCTGTCTTCCATCTGGATGCTGGACTGTGTACATCATGCTGGCATCAGGTTGTCCAGTGCTCAGCCTTTATGCTGAAGCTGGGGAACCGCCACAGCACCCTACCCACCTGGCTAAGTTTAGTCACACCGTGAGGCGCCCATTCGATCGCCATGCAGGGGTCCTCTTTCCCTTTGGAATGTGGTGGTGGTGTGGTCTAGCCAACCTGGGTGTCAATCTGCCTAGGGTGCAGCCTATACTGCCAGCCACTGTGCCAACCTGGACAGTGCCACAACCAATTTTAACTGGATTCTTGCAGCATTCCACAAAACAAGTATCAATAGGTCAGTGTACCAACAAGAGTTTGGACGCCTCTCTCACTTATTTGGGCCATGTTTTTATCTATATGGATGGGTCGAAGGATGGCACCTAAGCAATTATTCGTCAAAACAATATTGTAAAGTGATGGATAGTATATCTCTAATGATACTTTTTAAGTGTTGCCAGGCTTACTAATATAATCGAGATTTTAGTTATCAGTGAGTGAATTTATAACCTTCCTGTATTTTGAAACTGATGCAGATAATATCCTTAAAGGACATTCTGAAGATCAAAATTGCACTTTGCCACTGTATGTTGATAGCATTAAAAACTTGCCATCTTCTTCTTTGAACACAATAACTACTGTGTCACTTAAGAGAAGGTCAAATCTCCCTCCTCTCTTTTCTACCAAAGTCCCGTCCTCCTTACAAACTGTCATGTCGCTATCTGTACAATAGGGATTTTGCAATTTCTCATGACATGGGCGTTCCTGGATAAAAGACAAAAAGGGATCAACCTTCTAGGAATTCCACGTCATATGCTGTACTGTAAGGATGAGAGAATCCATAATTTACGTCTACCTTTCTCGTGAGAAATTGTCTTGCCTGCGATTGGCTAAATCCTCGCACATGCAAATACAGTCGAACTCGGGTATAACAGACACCTTGGGAAATCCAAAATAGTCTCTTATATCCAGGCCATGTAAAAACGGCCATATTTTGCAATATGGTATACATTTCGAAGTACAGTATTGTAATTCTCACTTTTAATGTAGATTATGTTTCACAGCATTCTAAAACTGATTCAAAAATCCAGATTTAAAAACTTTACAGTATCATCATCATCATCATCATACCTTTATCCCGCCTGTGGCAGGATTGGGTCTGCAGGTTCGTTGTACATGCTCTGACTGAGGGCACCCCAGACAGGTGTCTCGAGTCCACAGGAATATTAGCTGGGTAGTGTGTGGGGGATGCCAACTACCCCACTTCTTTAAGCGTCACATGATACAACCAAAATAGAAATTTGGCATGTAAATTAAGGTATTGTTGGTTATAATAATGTGCATGGTGTCTGACCTATTGCACAATAACAATGCACAACAGGGATATTCCAGACTGCATGCATATTAAAAACTATACAGTATATTACAGTATACTGGTATTTATCCATAGGGATGTGGTTAGTTTTGTTGGTAGGCGTTTTAGGGCCCTTCAACTACAACGCTATTGAGCCCTGTCTACTGCATAGGTCTATTGCAGAGACTGCATAAACACTACACTAATGTGACGATTTTTGTGTATTAGTGGTACCCAGTTTTTCATAGTAGTCACCCAGGCCAGTACTAGCTGGGGTTGCGTTGCTTTACTTCAGTGATCAGACAAGAAATGGTGTGTCCATTGCAATAAGCCACTCTAGGGATATGGTGGTGTGTGGGGTAGGCAAGGACACGGTGGGAGATTGACAGGAGTGGAAAGCTATAACCTGCACACCTGAACTGGCTACAGATGGGATAAGGGTATTATGATGATGACTATATATTTAAAAAAATCATTTGAAGAAATCTGTGATTTTGCATTGAACCTGCTTCTTTAAAGCTTTGCTTTCCACCATATGATCCACATCATAAAATGCCTGTACAGGACGTCATCAGGCTTCCTTGCACAACATACACTGTTCAGCATGTACTCACTCATTCTCATGATTCTCTTATATCTGAGTGTCAAATCAAAATGCTCAAAATGTGCTCTCTCATATAGGCGAGTTTCTCTTTTATCCAAGTCTCTTATAAGTAAGTTGGACTGTATTACTCTCCAGCATGCTATCTGGCATCCATTTTTTTACAAGAAGCAATGGAGGGATAATTACATCCAAAAATAGAAACTAAAAATGATAATCCCCAAACAGCTCTAGGAAGATATAATTTATGTTATATATGATGTTTTATACAATGAGATTCTTAGAATGTTATTTTAATGACATTTTCATTCCTTTTTGCTTAATGCTTCTGATAGCCAAAATGTTTTGTCTGGCACTCACTAGATGGCACACAATTTTCAGAAACGGATAATTGCAATGTTGCCAAATGCCAGCCGAGCTGAAACAGAGGAGATTGAATTGAGACGCAATAAGCCCCTAATGTGACCCCATTACCTGTTTTGATCTGTATAATCAGGAGGAAAAGAAAATGACTTCCAATTGTTATGCAGAAGCCTGCTGTAGTACGTGTTTTTGGCAGCATGATCGAATATTTTGCCATTGGTTCCACATTCAGTATTAGATGGAGTTGGCTTGACTCTGGCATGCTCCTTGATGTGACTGCAAAGTAAAACTGTGACTGGTGTATACTTATGTAATGTATTTTAAAATTACATAATACATTCATTCTGTATGTGCAATTTAGATATTGTTCTGAAATTTTTAATAAATTGTGATAACATACAGTATGCATATAACTTATTTACTAACTGATTTCACTACATATGCATTCAACATGTATTTTGCAATAGTTACAGTACCAGTATAACATACTGTAATAAATATAACACCATTTACAATGATCCTTTCATTATAAGCAATAATACCACTTTTAGCAAACACTGGCTACAACATGCAAAAACCGTTGGTCCCTTGAAGTTCATTATAAACGATTTCGACTGTAATTACAGTGGATCAATTCGTCATTTTTAATCATAATGTAATGAACTAATGCTGGCATTTCAAGCCATATGAGGGAGGTAATTTGCTGTGTGTCATTGACTCAGGAGTTTTATTTCCGTGTTCCAGGTAGAACCACGAGGTCGGCAACCCTTTTTGGGCCCAATCCTAATTTAGATTCTGCAATCCACATTGGGCAGAGAAACGTGTAATTCTCAATTTAGTTGAAATTTACAAGTAAAGGGTGGTTGGAGTTAAGAAACTAAAGGACATTTATCTTTGCATTCAGCCCTAGTCCCCACATGAAGTATATCCCCCCTTAGGCTGGGATGACCCTCCACTAGGAATTCCTAGGTGATTGGCGCCCTTATATCCCATTCCCAATCAATCAATCAAATCAATAATACGAAGTACAGTACAGGCAAACCTTTATGAACTTAATTCCAATTTGTACCCGAAGTTCACCAGTAAGCCCGTTTGTGGAACGCAGATGATTGTTTTATTCAAACTTTTGCAGCAGTAATTTGTTCACTATATATGACAAGTGCTAAGCAGATCAAAGACAGATAAAACAAAAGCAACTACAAACCCTTTTCCCATGCATGGTAGGGTCGGGTATCCATTGCTTGGAAGATTATTGATGCCATTTTGTTGGGGGCGGGTGCGCAATGGGTGAAAATGTGCAGTTGAGAGGTAGTCAACTGCTTTCAGTGCATGGTCCTGAAGTGTGCATGTGATTGGCTGATTTTACTGCAGACGGCACCCATTGCAAATTTCAAATTGGCTCTTATTTGTTCACTCTGTAAGCCACCTAGCAGACATTTTCAAAATCAACCAGCATGTGTCCTATCTGCTGACTACCACTGAACCAGTACAGGTGCTGTTTGTCTTGGCAGCAATGCTTGACATCACCGTTTTCCTGAACTAGGCTTAAATCAGTTATTCTCAATCACTCTGCCTTGGCACTTTGGTGTGCCATGAGATTCTTGAAATGTGCCACTGCTGTGTATACCCATACATAAGCAACGTCAGACAAGTAGTTTGTTCATTCGGTTCTGCCCTCCTAGGAGGGACTGGATTGATTGGATTGGACCTGGGAATGAATTGAAATAATATCGAGCTAAAAATTCTCAAGAAGGTGCTCATTGCATGGTGACAGAGAGCACAATAAATGTTTCAGTAGCTGCTGCTGCTAAACTTTCAGTGACTGATTCACTGAAAAGCATGATTTGGTGACTGCATCAAAAGGTTAATGCAACTCCTGCTAATTCGATTACTCGATGTGAATTGATGATTCCAAATGAGTTTTCAACAATTGAAAAGAAGAAACAGGTTTTGCTTTTCGATGGCATATATTAATTTTCAGCACAAGAAAGAATCTTCAACTAATTGTGCGTTTGGCTCACTGGTATGCTGATGGAACTTTTAAAGTTGTTCCAGTATTATTTCCAGCAATTTATGCACTGCTACCAAATAAAACAGAAGCAACTTCCCAACGTTTATTTTCAGCTTTCAAACACCTGGAGCCTTCTCTTGCTCCTCAATTGATCTTGAGCGACTTTGAAATGGTTGCTATCAATGAGTTTAATGTTTAATTTCCGAATGCTCAGAAGTATGCGTTTTTCACTTTTGTCTATGCATTTACTGAAAAATTCAATCCCATGGATTGCGACATCAATATGAAACTGTCGAAAATTTTGCATTGAAGTTATGTATGTTGCCCGCTCTTGCATTCGTACCACAAGCGGAAGTTGTTGAAGCATTCAATCAGTTAACTGAAAATGGGGATTTTCCACCAGAAGCTCGGCCAATCCTTGATTACTTTGAAGATACTTGAATCGGCAACATTGCTGTCAACCAGTGCTTCTGCTTTCCCTATGGAACCGTTATAATTCTGTGACCAACATCTTGCCAAAAATGAACAATTGTGAAGGGTGGCACCGCAGTTTTATTTAACTCATTGGTGCTAATCATTGGACAATTTGGAAATTTATTCTAATTCTAATTCACTACACTGCAAGCTGCCTTATTTGGCCAATATGGCAGTGGAGAAACCAACTCTCATTCCTACTTACATTACCATAGAATGCCCAAAACCCTAGCCTATAATTCTAATGCCCCCCCCCCTACAATACTAGCAATGGTGGGGTTTCCTTTGAGGAAGCCCTCCACTTTACCCCCTCCAAGGCCATTCCATTGCCAAATGGTCCTTTGTAAGAAAGACCAGTGGTATGAATCTGTCTGTGCCATAATCTCTTTCAGTTTATATGAATGATCCTTTCTCCCCTTATACTCAGCCTTAGGCACAGCTCGAACCATAGGTCCATCACACCCCAGCAGCAGCAGTCTGATAAAAAGACTAATGCTGTGAGATACACACCATTGGCTGAGTGTTTCCCACCCTAGTTTCCTAATCATGTCAGAGACACTCTCCCTGTGAGAACACCTGTCGAGTACAACTCTTGCTGCCCTCCTTTGTATCCTTGCAATCTCTTGAGATAAATCTTGTCTGAAGGGAAACCAAATTGGTCTACCATACTCCAAAATTGGTCGCACCATTGAAAGATATGCTGTTTCTTTCACCTGCTGTGTGGTGTCCCCAAGGACCCTACTAATGTGGCAGAGGAATTAACCAGCCCTCCTAACCAATTTACTCATATGATCGTTCCAGGTACCTTGACTATTTAAAATAATGCCAAGGTGCTTATGGGTCACAACTCTCTCGACCCTAACTCCACCAATATGGTAATCAAAATCAGGTGGCTTCTTAAATCTAGATATCCTAAGAATCCTACACTTTTTTTGGGTTTAAAGGCAATTCCCATTTTAAACACCAATTGTTAATCTCATCTATGTCCTGTTGTAGTTGTTCACAGGAAAATAACCCCTCATCTAATACCTGAGCAGTACATGTGTCATCTGCAAACAGTTCAAGGAAGGAATTAATATCTAGTCCTATGTCATTCACATAGAGAATGTACAACAAAGGACCAAATACACTTCCCTGAGGGGCCCCTGATGTGGCTGGTTTCCACTCAGATGCACTACCTTTATAAGGAACTCTCTGTTGCCTATCAAGCAGATAGGACCTTACCCACTGAATAACCTTTCTATGCATCCCTAAGCTGGGCATTTTTGAAACCAGCTTATCATGGGAAGAATACAACATCAACCTGCTTTCTGTTGTCTAAAGCCTTTTGAATATAATCCATCAAGCAAGCCATTTGGGTGTCACATGACCTCCCTTTCCTAAACCCATGCTGATTGTTGCTAAGGATGCCATTCTTTTCCAGAGGAGAATAAGATATATTCAAAAACCTTTGATGTAGCACTCATTAATGAGACTGGTCTATATCAAGGTTCTTATATACTGGTCTTATCAATGCTCTGCAACCAGAGCTAAGCAGAAATCAAGCTGTGATTGAGCAGTACATTGCTGGCCAACGACCACCAGTTGGAAAAAAGAAATACCATGATTGTGCAGGACATACTTCTCATATCATGAGCCAGTATGGTGCTATGGATTTATTTGATTACCTCCATGGCTTGGCTCACAGCTGCAATTTCTGATGGTTAATAATTTTGAAGCATTGTGATGTGTGACTGTATATATTGTTTCACATGACAATACAAGTTTTACAAGCTGCATTTTATTCTCCTTATGAAATTTGGATAACTTCAGTTCTACATGTAGGTCCTTCATAAACAATAAATCAAACGAACAATTATCCAAATTGAACAATTGTCCAGTGAACAATCGTCTTAAGTGTACAATTGTCCAGCGAACAATTTTCTGGCAAACAGTTGTCTGGTGAACAGTTGTCAGTGAAAAATACTCTGGACACAGTTATCTGTGCCACCAAGGTGAGATTCTTTCCTGAAACACCAAAGCATTAAAAGTTTCGTGTTTTACATTTGAGAAGGTGACTGCCCACATTCCTTGCACACTTTGAACTATAGATGGACTAGCCCTGATCCTGCATCAAACCCATTGGACCTCTGTCTCATGAAGACGTTGTACTGTGCAATTGGTGACACTGTCATTGTCCCAAGATGTTGAAAGTTTCAGTGTTCACAACTCGAGACCCAGTAGGTAATCCATGATGATATACTGTATACAGTATATGATTCATAAAACGAGGTTTGACTGTACACGATTTTTTAAATTTCTCTCCAGAAATTTTCTCTGCCTGAAGTATGGTCTACTGCATAACCTTATTAATTCTGTTAGTTTGTTGGTGAACAGCATCTTGTTCTATCAACGTTCACAACAACGATGACAACTAAAACCGTTCATGCAGTGATTGATACTAATTTGCTGCAGTTTCACAAAAGCAGATGTGATATATTTGCAGCAATGTATGCATGACCATTGCAATTCATGGTTAGCGTTTCTAACGCGAAGGAAGCCCTGACAAGAATTACAAGTAAAATTTTTAACTTACAGAAAAAGAAAATGAAAAATTTTGTAAAGGAATAGAGTGGGTAAGTTATTGAACTACTTTGTGGGTTGGCTTCCTTCAGGTGAAAGAAAAGCCCCAAGTGTGCCTTCATTTGGATGAGAAGTAAACTGAGGTCCCATGTGGGGTGTACTGCCATTTGCATGCAAAAAGAATTCTCTCTACTGTGCAATGGGTAAAAGGGGCAAGTATTAATTGGGTAGAAGGGGCAAGTATTAATTGGACAGTCAGCTGTGCAAATAGTCCAACTGACAGATTGCCCATGTGTCCCAATGTGGATACAACTCTCTAGTGTAGTGTAAAAAGATAAATGTTGCTTTTGCTGATGTATTGTTGTTGGTTTAATGCTGGGTCCACACCTGCAGTGGTGTGCCAAACAAGAAATCGCCACACTGAGCTTCACCGAATGGCCAGTTTGGACACAAACAGTGCAATGTTGTGCAAAGTCACAACCACGATCTGCTTAACATTGGTACATCAAAGGAATCTGCTCATTTGTGTGCATGCTATTTCAACAGTGGACAGTTTGAATTTTGCATCAGTGTGCATTGTTCAGTGGTATTGGTGTAGTTAAAAAATAAAAATGGAAAGACAGATGACATCAGATACCATCTAATAATTTAATTAATAATGAAATTAACATATGGGTTTTCAATATAACAGAAAGACACTTGCAAGTGCTCAGCATGGAACAGACTGCTCAACTGCAAATGTGCTGTTCACTGCTGTATTGTGCAGTTTAGCTCCAATTTCATCAGAGCACTGTTCATTTGTGCTCCAATTTAGTAATTTTGAGTGGCTAATTTGGCTGCAGGTGTCTGCAGGCTGAGGTCGGGCAGTGTCAAGGGAATGAGCACTTAGTTATTGGGGGACTTCAATGGCCATGTAGGCAAAGATAACCAGGGATATAAAGAGGTCCAGGGGAGATAGGGGTATGGAACAGTTAGCATAGAAGGGCAGCAAATCCTCGACACCACAAACGCACTTGGCCTTGCATTGGCGAATAGATGGTTTAGGATGAGGGACAAGCACCTGCATGGAGCAGAGGTTCATGATTGCTGCATGCTCCCCAGTAAAAATTTTCAAATAAGGTGACCATAGATGAGTTATGTTAGAAATTCTAGTGAAAGCTGCAGGCAAGGCACATTCTTGTAGGAGAGCAAGTCATCAGGTGGTGGAAACTACCCACCAAAGTGAATGAATTTATAGAAGAAGTGCACAAGCAGGTAGACTGGGATTTGGAGGGGAAAGCTGATGCCAGAAAATAAGAACCTGTGGGAAAGCCAGGGAAACCGGCAGACCTGGTGGACTGACAAGGTAGAAGCAACCATCAAGCTAAACAAGGCTGCTTTCCACAGGTGGCGGGAGTTAGGGGACCAGGAGTCTAATATACAGTATAGGCAGGTCAAGACCACCACTAGGAGGATAACTGTCATGGCCAAGCTCCAGAAGTTAGAGACAAAGGAAAAAGAGAGAATTGTTCAAGCTGGCAAAGGCTAGAGATAGGGCAGCTAAAGACATACCCCGAGCTGTAACAGTGAGGGATAGTGAAGGTAGAGTCCTGTTTTCCCCATCGGAGGTAAAGAAGAGGTGGAAGGAGTACTTCCAGAGCCTCTTGAATACTGCAAGGGGAGAGCAGGAGTTTGGCACCTATCCTGCATCGACAGGGGTGGTATACTATGTAACACCAGGAAGTAGGCACAGCACTTAAAAGCAGAAAGGCTGTAAAGCTGTAGGCCCTGGTAGAATTGTGGAAGTGTGGCACTTGTAGAATAGTGGCACAGCCTAAGGAGGAGAGGCACCAGGTGGCTAGTGAAACATTTCAGTAGGTTAGCTAATGGAGATTGAATGACATCTGCATGGCATGAGAGTTGGATAGTGCCACTCTTTAAGAGCAAAGGGAGAGCCCAAGACTGTGGTAACCTCAGCGGCAGAAAGCTAATAAGCTACTTCATGAAGCTCTGGGAGAGAGCAATGCTCAGTTCAGGTGTATGCCAGATAGATCCACAATGGGGCAAATTTTCATCCTGAGGCAATGATAGAAAATTATAGGGCAGCAAGGAAAGATCTCCATGCCATATTTATAGACCTAGAGAAGGCCTATGACAGTGTCCAAAGACAGTTTGGAAGGTATTACAAAAAAGGGGAGTAGAAGAAGGGTTTATTTGAATAGTCCAGTATATGTATTATGCTCTACAGCCTGTGTAAGGACACATTGGAGGATGCCAGGGGCTTTTCAGTGAAAGTTGGGGTGCACCAAGGTTTGGCACTTAGTCCATATCTTTTAACCCTGGTTGTGGACGAAGTCTTAAGGGTTTAGGAGATTGGGCCCCTCAGTGCTTGGCATTTGACGACGACATTGGAAAAGTTAGTGACAGCATCAAACATAGAGAAGGGAGTAAACGATATAAGAGGAGTGATAGAAAACGGATGGCTAAAGATGAACATGACGAAGACAGAGTATTTAGCTTTCAATTGGGAAAGGCAGGAAAATGGCAGTTACATACGCCTGAGAGGCAAATTGGTGAAAAAGGTGCATGAGGTAAAGTTACTAGGATCGACGTTCCAAAGCAATGGGGAGATAGACTTCGATGTGCCCCGTAGAATCAATGGGGCGTGGCTGAAGTGGAGACAGGCAAACGAAGTCCTTTGTGATAGGAGGGTCCCAATCAAGCTGAAAGGGAAGTTAGATAGGGCACTGGTTAGGCCAGCTGTGTTGTATGGATCAGTGTTGGGCAGTAAGGAAGAACCACATCGATGGTATACAAGTGGCTGAGCATGACTGGCATGTTGAGAGCTGATAGAATTGGGAATGCATATTTTAGAGGTAGCCTAGGGGTGGTGGACATTGCTGAAAAATGAGGGAGAATAGGCTGAGGTGGTATGGACACGTTGTGAGAAGAGAAGGAGCTCATTAGTTCCTTGCCAGTAATGCAGGTGGTCTGTAGCCCCAGGGGCGGGGGATACTGAAGCAGACGTAGCAACAGGTTGTCTTTAATGACATGCCAGTGTATGGGGTGGATGGGGACCTGGTGGGAAGCAGACGGGAGTGGAGGGCTAGAACCCACAGACCCGACCCTGCCACAGGCGGGATAAGCGTATGATGATTATGATGTCCCATGTGATGTACAATGGCATTTGCACGTAAAAGAATCCTCTCTGTTATGCAACTGTTGGATGAGGCAACATTCCCAGGGTACAACCTCACTCCCCTCTGGCGTCGGTGGAGTGCCCCAACGAACAGTAGACCAACGATAAATGAACGTAGCGGTTGCAGTTTTGGTCAGCAGCCGACTGTTTTTCTGCTATATCTACATATGCATATTTATTTCATATGTCATTTACATTTTGCCAGCATTGTTATTCATTTTGATAGGAGCTAGGCCTTCAGTGAGAGAAATTCCAAATGATCTGGTACTATCTAATAGGTCAAACAGACATTTTAAAAATCATAATTGCAAGGAGGCCAAATTTTGTCGCCCCCTTACTTAGGCATTTAAATCCTTAGCCCCCTCATTTCTTGTAATATTTTCTTCCTTATGGCTGCCACAAACTATCCAACTTGTTGGGCCAGCCAACCCAACAAATTGTGTAGTTTGTAGGCATTTTGTGTGGCCATTCTGATGATCGGACAAGTTGGTTGGTCCAAGTGCTGGCTCCTCCTCCCAATCACCCAAAACATTGTATAGTCTGCATCACGGTTGGTCGAACCGGTCAAAGAAAGAAGCGCCATCCTTTTCTTTTACCCCATCTCAGTGAACGTGTATAAACAAGGCCTCCTAGATAACAAGGCCTTTGCAGTGTGACGTCACTGGCTAGTGACGTCACACAAAGTAGTGCTAGCACACTATGTGAACGACCATATTGTGTGCATTTCAAGCGTCTTTTTTAAATTTATATTTGAGTTGAATTTTTAAACTCAAATCATTTTCCAATGTAAATCATCTAATATTTGGATTGTGCCATGTAATTGTGTTGTGCCTGGATGCCAGAGAAACTACAGAAGTGGACCTAAAGTTAATATTTTCAGTTTTTCAAAACCCCAAAATGGATTATAGCTAGTAACAGAAAGGCTTCCAGATTGACCAAGCATTGAATGGTAAGCAGATTTAATATTGAACCCATAGGCTTATATAAATTAGATACACTATGTTTTTACTAATGTTTTACACAAAGCACATCATTCAAACTAAGAATATGGCAGCCAAGATGTTGCATATGTATTTTAAGAAAAGAATAATCATAGGGGGTAGAAAAGTTAGGTATACATGTTATGTTAGGTATGTTAGGTTATATATGTTAGATTAGGTTAGTTATGTTAGGTGAGCTGTGTTAGGCATATATGTTAGGTTAGGTTAGTGATGTTAGGTATACATGTTAGGTTAGATATGTTCTGTATACTTGTATGCCTAACATCTATACATAAGCTCCTAACCCTTTTTCTGCCTATGGTAGAGTTGGGTACCCATCTTGTCCCTCTGAATATTCTCCCTCCATGGTGAATGTCTTTTTGAGCACCCAGGGGTGGATCCAGGGGCAGATCAAGGGGGTAGCCCTTCATAAAATGGGTGTCCCAAATATTTTTAAATATTCAGAATCCCTTAGAATACATACCATGTCTCCATATATTATATAGGTCCTCTACTGCCCTTTAGACAATGTCCTATCTTCAGTGGTTTAGCCAACTGTAGATTGGACTGGCAGTGTAGAAATGGGAATAGGAAATTCAAAAATGTCTCATCAGTTGCAAAGTTGAATCATGCATCAATTGAAATATGTACCCCATTGAAGCACTGATGGGGGAACAATTGCAGCACTGCTCCCCCTCTGGATCCACCCCTGCTGGGCCCTAATAACCACTGATGTCAATGGGCCCTAAAACCCTAACAAGCAACAACAACAACAACAACCTCCTTTTATGAGTATTTTTCATGTGAAATTAATTTTAAAAATTTTCTAATAAGAATGCCATTGAAACACTACAATCCACACATAAGCAAATCTTCCCTATGGTTTAGACACTTGCACAGCTATTGGAAAAAATCAAAATAATAATATTGAGAGGAAGAAGTCTACAAGAGGTTAAAATTGAAGATTAAGCATTAAAGTATGTGTTTTAAATGCATGTGTTTCTTACAAAAATTTAAAAATAAATTAGTATTTTCATGCTGTCTATTCAGTCAAACCAATATTTACATGTGCATTTAAAATCTATTTTATATTTTATGAATAAATATCTCATTGCTTTGTAAGGGCAAGCGTCATCATTCATCATTATTTTCAGTAGGTCTTAGCACTACTTAGGATGACGTCACGAAACAGTGAGAAGGCCTTCTGTTTAGGAGGTCTTGGTATAAAGTACTGTGGCATGGCGTCAGAAAACAAGAAAAGTAGCAAAATATTTATGAATTGTAGAGTTTTACTCTTCTCATTCCTTTCCCTTTTTCATTCACTAATAGAATGCTTCTACTCTCAAATGGAGTAGAGAGGCATGCATTCTAGAAACGTCATCATATTCTTATATTTCAAATTTTAACATTTAACAAATTTTTATTTGTTGTTTTAAATAATAGAATTGTTAACAATTGAAACGTTCAACGACACACATCTTTTGAATTCAAAAACGGATAGAACGCACAAGAGTTCTCTAGCTAGATTTTGTCTTTTGCTCTATAATTAACGGTTAAATAGCTCTTAATACTTATAAATAATTAATTAATTTGGAAATATTAAAGTTATTCTGTTGAGTTCATCAAGTTTATTGTTCTGCATGACATTTGGAAGAGTCACATCATTTCTGATTTGGATATTTCATATTGGACACACATCTACCCATGTGTGCCCAAGGTAGAATAGGCACACTGCATACCTGCATGTCGTAAGAGGCGACTGAAAGGGGTGACTTTTTCTTACCCCTGATTGGACACCACCACTATCGTCTTTGCCCATGACTTGTGTTTGGGACAGGACGATACCATCATCGTGGTTGTCAGTGTCTTTCTTGTGTCGCTTACTAGATGACTGACTTGTTCTCGGTCAGTGTAGGCTCCTCACTGAGGTGACCATAAATAACCACCTACCCACGTGTTTGCCATGCGTGGAGACCCGCACCCCTGGGAAAAGCAGATCCTGGTGATTGAGTAGGTATATGCCCTGTGATGTCTCTTGGCCACTCCACACTGGTGAGGTGGCTGACAGACATCGAGGACTAAGGTTGCAACCTACAGTCTCCAAAACATCACTTTGGCCACAGCTTCCAGGGAAAACGGGCAGCCGAGGTGGATACCCAGTCTTGGTAAACTGGCCAGGGGCACATAAGTTGTTATCCCCCCAAGGGTTGCTGCGAGTGGACTGGCAGTCAACCCCAATGCCAATGGTCCGGTACTCAGGAATTATGCCACTCTTGCAGTATCCTGTCTGAGGAATCTTGGCAACCCGAATGGGCGTCCCCTCAGTTGGCTCCGTGGTGGGTAAGACCTGTGGGCAGTAAATACATAATTAATTAAAATTATGGCAACTCAAAAACAGAGGCTGGGGGCCTCATCAAATAACCCCACCCCTTTACCTTCTAATCCTTTAATGACTTGCGTTGAGCCAGAAGATGGCAGGCCTGGTCCCACCCAAATGAGTGGGCGAGCTGCCATTGAGCTGATGGAGACAAACACTGCTCCAACTAGGAGGCCGCATTCCCCCAGTCACCCAACTGGATCAGGGAGTGCACCTGTGGCGTCTAAGGCATCGGCACCTGCCCTTAACAAGAGGCAACGACCTCTTAGTCTTAAGGTGCAGGGTTCCACTGCCGATGCAAAGCAGTTTCCTGCATCTAAGATTTTAGATGAAGTCAAACCACCATCCATACTTTCTTCCTATCCTCTCCGATTTATTCCCATCTCTGGGGAGGAGGGTGCAGCCTTGGGGAGTGCGTCGCCCTTCCTTATCGCCAAAGCCATCAAGGGCATTGCCAGTGATGTGCCTTCAGTCAAGAAACTGCACAATGGCACTTTGTTGGTGGAGGCATCTGCCCCCCCCCCCACCAGATAGAGGCATCTACCCCCATCAGATAGAGGCATTACTGAAACAGCAGAAGCTTGGTGACATCCCCATTGTGGTGGAACCCTATCGCACCTTAAACACCATTAGAGGTGTGGTGCAGTGCCCTGACCTATGCAGGGAATCAGAAGAGCAAATAGCGGGGGAGCTCAAGGACCAGGGTGTGGTGGCTGTCCGCTGCACCTCAGTTCACGGGATGGAGAATCCCGCCCATCTGACACCTTGGTGCTGGCTTTTGGTAGGCCCATGGTGCCAGAGTACATCATGGCTGGCTACCTCCACTTACCTTGTTTGTTTGTTGGTATTTAAGGTCCCGTCAACTACAAGGTCATTAGAGACCCGTCCACTACATAGTTCTAATGCATACACTGCACAGACACTACACTAATGCGATGATTATTGGGTATTAGCAGTACCCAACTTTCCTGAGCGACCACCCATGTCAGTACTAACTGGGCTTGCGTTGCTTAACTTCAGTGATCAGACGAGAACTGGTGTGTCCAATGCAACTCGCCGCTCCCTCCACTTACCTGTACATGCCTTTATACTGAGAGCACTTTGGTGCTTCAAATGCCAGCGCTATGGCCATGGTCAGAATTCCTGTTCTGCCAAGGCCATGTGTGGAACTTGTGGGCAGGGAGACCACTCCCCTGAGTCTTGTATGACTGCACCTTTTTGTATCAACTGTAAGGGCAACCACCCCATTTCTTCTTGGGATTGCCTCACTTGGCTGCAGGAACGTGCGATCCAGGAGTTGTGTGTCCAGAAGGGTATCAGCTTACAGAATGTGCAGCAGATGCAGAACCAAGAACTTCTGCTGCACTTTTAGATAAGTTCAAATCATCATCATCATCATCTCACCCTTTTCCTGCCTGAGGCAGGGTCTGGTCTATCGGTTCTAGTCCTCCTTTCCCGCCTATCCCCCACTAAGCCCCCCTCCATTCCAGATGCCTTTTAGATAAGTTCAAATCTCTCACCAAATCATTAAGTTCTGCCTGCATGAATATATGAGTTATTTGGGCCCAAAAACTTCACCATGGTGCCAAATGCTATGACATCTCCCAACTTCATGCAAGTTAACTTTATTTCACAGCCCTTTATTCTTCAAATTCATCCCAGAAATGTGGCCTTCTACCTGTTGTAAACTCAGACACCAAACAGTAATCTTGAAATATAGCATACTGTAAAATCTCACGTAGTGCCCGTGGATTATACGCGAAACATAGGGTCATTTAGTGCGGACTATATGCGAGGGTGGACTATATATGAGCGAGGACTGTAAATGAAACAAAGGGTTCTCAATGAAAACTGCTCCTCATTTTCTGAACATTTTGTTAAACTGAACAACACGACTTTACACAGTACGTTCTTATTTATATGATAATGCAATATAAAATCTTTCACATTTCAATTTCATCGTCGGAGCAATCTGACATTTCATGTTCCTATTCATTTGATCCCATTGCTCCTACAAGTTGCGCCACTGGCTACAGTAGGAATTTTAAAGTGCAGACTATACATGAGTGCGGACTATATTTGAAACATACCCATCTCTAATGCGGACTATAGACGGGTGCAGACGATATTTCAGATGCGGACTTTACATGAGATTTTATGGTATCTAAGCACATCATTAAAGCAGATTTGTTGAAAAACTATACGTCACGGAAAAAACTAATTGCATATTTGAAACCAGCATAAAACACTGGTTTCAAATCAGATAACATCATAAAGACATCAAAAATTATGCTGACCAGTGATATTTCTGTTTGAATGTCGTATATAAAACAAAAAATACATATACCAGAGACAGATATGCCAATGTGAGTTTGTTTTCTTAATAAAGTGTTGTTTTCGTCTTCGACACGTTTTGTTTCATGACATCAATAATAATTCTTCTTTTGAGTTTTTATCAATTTTCAAAAATATTCTTTTGTTATTATTATATTTACAGTAAGTGCAGAGGTTAAACATGAGAATATCATGTCATAAACAGGGGAGAAACTTGCATGTAACAAATGTCAATTTCCAATTTTTTTTCCCTTGAAAAATATTCGGCAGGAGTAACTATGACTGTTCTTGGCTTTTCATAGATTTCTTGAGTGTTCGGGTGATACAACCATGGAAACCGACCTCACAAGTGCCTGTGATTGTGAATTCCATGGGAGTCTGTTACATAGTCCAAGCACCCACCTCCACAATGAGTTTCCACCTGGCAACGTCTCTTGGTTGATTCTGCATTTCTTGTGGTGTAGGAAGAGGTTGCGACCAGCAGAAATGGCACTTGGCCAGATGGTGAGAAAGGCTTTGTACTGCAGAGTGATGTTGGTGGTTTGCAGTCACCTCATATAAATTCTTGCATCCTACCCATACTGAACTGCAGAGGAGGCCAACTGGAACATCATAATTGTCCTGGTCGATGTAGGCTCCTCTGGGAGGCTACTGTAAGAAAACGTCAACCCACGTGTTTGTCATGCGTGAAGACCCGAACCCCTGGGTAAAACTGATCCTGGTGGTTGAGGCGGCGCATAGCCCACAAAAGCAGGACTCTGACCCTACATCAACTGACAGGACGGCCCCGACACACCTAGGATTGGGGTTGTAACTCTAAGTCTTCAAAACGCCACTTTGGCCATGGATTCCAGTTGAAAACAGGTGGTCAGATGGATACCCGGTCGGATCAATCGGCTGGAGAGGGCTCTTTCTCCCCTTAGGGTTACTTTCAGATGTGACATGGTCAGCCCCCGATGCTTATTAGTCCTGGTACTCGTGGGTTATGGCTATCCGATGGTTACCTGCGAGAGCAACCCTGGCAACCCGAATTTCCACCTGTATGTGGAAAAAATCAAAGTATACGTGGAAAAATACTCGACCCACCTCTGTCTAGTATCGAACCTAGATTTACTGACGAAGTTACCGAGTGTGCTACTGACTGCGATACTGAGGCGAGTCATCCAATGATATTTAAATTTCTAGCCTACGCTGTGTATAGTAATTCTTATTTATAGTTTGAAATGGAAATCGTCATCATATTTTTTTTCAACTTCAGGTAGGGTTGCGTCGGTAAGTTTTAGCCCTCCATCCTTCCCTGTGTTCTACCAGATCTGCACCGACTGCATCATAAACTGCCTTAATCATCCATCCATCCTGCTTCCTTGTCTGTTTTGCCTCTATTGATGTGGAAATGAAAAACGGGTATATTTCTGACTTTCTAAACCATAAAAAATTAAAAACTTATAAGAACGCAGATTTTGATTTTTCTAAAAAGGTGTCCTAATTCCGTCCCCTCTTTCCGGCTAACATCTACTGAATTATTTTTATGGGAAATTTCACAAAAACACAGTTTACATCTCTCATAATAAATTTCTTGAGAGATAACTTTTTATTGACTGTTTAAATAAAATAGCCTAATATCAATTTTGGAATGATATTCTTCATAGAAATTTAGCTCTACTACATTATAATAATAAGACATAGAAGTGGTAAACACATTATTAAAAGGTCAACACGTGATCTTATATGAATCAATACTAGTCTAAGAGGTTGGGAAATTATAGAATGTAAAAAAAGAGCAATACATTATGAGGGTCCTAAATCCGTCCCAGGGACGAATTTGGGAATTTCAAAGGGACGGATTTAGGATCCCAGCAATAACAAATTAAAAAGTCCCATCTCTTGAACAAACAACCACAATTACATGGTTCTGACAACTGGAACACAATATTTAAGGAGCAATCTTTAATTATCAATTGCCAAATGATGAAAAAAATTACTTGGAAGTGTCAATATAACTGTTTAAGGTTCGATTCCACAATTTAGTAAATTTACACAAAACCTATTTTTTGAAAAATTTTAAAATTAAAAATAGAACAAAGCAACTGAATCAGAGCCGGGTGGTTCTGAAAGCTACAGCCCTCCCCTTGAAAGTTAAAGAGGGGGACGGATTTAGGGCAGGGGACGGATTTTGGGTACTTTACCATACTTGTATTTGTGTCTTCTTCCCTTTCAAGGTTAGAAAATACCTTTGAATGAACCCCACATTTTGCTTGCTCCTCCACGCACACCAGCAAAGAGTCGTTTTCTATCGTGAAGTTTTCTTTCAATAGCTTCAATTCGTTCGTTAAACTCTTTTTCCATTTGGTTTTTTTCAGCCTGCCATTCTGATTTTTGATTGTAAATTTCGCATATTACGGTATTAATGTCTCTCCAACCCGTAAAATTATTGTCAATTTCATGCTTTAAACTTTTTTTTACTTTTTTATCGATTTCACCAATTTTGATTCTTTTCATGTCATTGAAGAGGTCTAGGGCTTCCTGCTTTGCCTTCTGGTGCTTGTGTTCTAGTTCATCATCCTTCATTCCTTTTTGACTTTTAACAGATTCCATCTCTCTTTTGTAATAGTTCATGGCGGTGGTGTATGCCATCATAGCTTGTGTTTCGGCAATAGTTTCCGTCACGTTCTTGGCTTCAGGAATTTCGGATTCCTCGAATAATTTATACCATTTTTTCACGATTTTCTTGAATTCGATCCCAGTAACTTCTTTTCCGCCTATTTTCTTGGTGATCATACTGCCACAACCAAAAATTTTTGGGACAAAATCTTTTATGGTTTCTATGAACTGTTCATCTAATTTACTGGTATCATCATTACGGGCCAGTTCTTTCCCGGGATGAGGCATCAAGCAGCATTCGACACTTTGAAAACTAGATAGAATTTCTTGATGTACCACTTGTACTTCGGTGGCCATGCTCTTGTTTGTCTCTAGTTTCTCTTTTTTGTAATTTCTGCCCCCCGTGGGGACAGTGTCGTTATGGTAACCGAAAGCGAATTCTCTGGGAACTTCCCAATCTCGTATCAGGAGTACCAGTTTTGAAAATGCTTCAGAGGAAGTGTAGTCCATGGACGCTTTGGCATAGTCGATAAAGAGCTGCAAGAAGTGCAGGACGTCTTCTGACAATTTATTTTGGATGTTATAAATTAGAACTGACGACATAAGACAGCTTAAAGCAAAAATCACGTGGTTTTCATGGGTGGTGGTTTGCTCATCAAAACACCCTTGAGTGTCCAAAAGAAGAATTGCTATCTGGCTATCTTCATGCTTGATGTAGAATGGTTCTGACCACATCATAATACCCGTTGTTTGTCGCTCTGATGAACTTTTCCAATGAAATGCGCTGTTGAGATTCAAATTGAACCAGTCCTCGCGGTCATCGGCTTGCAGGTATTTCAGAATGTTTCCCAGCATATAAGATTTTCCGGTTCTCATGGGTCCATTAATGGAGACAATGGCCACTGGTATCTCACCAATTGAATCTAAAATTTGTTTCAAATTTTCGAATTTGATGTGAATCTTATTGTTAGTACATGAAACAATTTCAATTGCTGACATTTTCTAGATACGTGGAGGTATCTTTGCAATGAATTGACTTGCGAATAAGATGCTCAAGAACACTTATGTCAACAAACTCTTAAAAGGAGTGCGATAGCTGTTGATTTGAAGTCACTTTTGTATCTTTGCTGACCTTGAGTTGTTTCGCCAAGAGATGATTCGTCTAAATTGTATCTTGTAGTAATGGATAATATATCTCAAGTGATAATCTTTTCTGTGCTGAGAAGGAGATTTTACCTCGCAACGATTGAATTTCCAGAAAACAGATAAAAGACTTAAAGACAATTCTAAAGGAAATAGTTCCACTTTGCAGCCATATTCAATGCAAAAACGTGTTAATAGCTTCAAGTGAAGGGAATCTCGTTTTTTTTAATTCGTACTGGGAATGTGCCCCAATGAGCAGTAGACCGACGATGAATAAGCATATTGGTTGTAGCCAGTTCCAGTTGGTGTAGCCAGTGGCATATCCTGGAGGAGTACTTAAAAATAAGTGCGGTTCAAATATTTTTAAATACAGTTGGCTCTCTTTTTACGCGGGTTCTTTTAATGGGATTTCCAAGTTACGCAGTTTGCATTTCATTAAAAAAAAATTTTCTCAAATATGTATACAGTACTGTATATATGTGATCAGGAGATCGAATGTTGAAACCACTCATAATAAATCGATTTCTTAGACCCCGTGCCCTAAAAGGCAAAGATTTAAAACAATTACGAGTGCATTGGATGGCTAACCCAAAAGCCTGGGTGACAACAACTGTTTTTACAGAATGGTTCAATAATTGCTTTCTACCAGAAGTGGAAGTCTATTTGAAAGAAAAATCTCTTGATTTTAAAGTCTTATTAATTATTGATAATGCACCAGGTCATTTACAGTTAGAACATCCAAATGTTCAAATAGTATTTCTTCCACCCAACACAACAAGCCTTCTTCAGCAATTAGATCAAGGCATAATTTCAACATTCAAAGAATATTACATTAAGCGGACTTACAAATTCATATTAAATAAATTAGAAAATGAGTCCTTGACAGTAAAAGACTTGTGGAAACAATATTCTATATTTGATTGTATAATTCAAGCTGCATCTGCTTCTGCTGAAATGAAACCAGCAACTCTAAATGCCTGTTGGAAAAAGTCACGTCAATTTGGTGCATGACAATTTGGCGTAGTCAATTTGGCGTATGACAATTTGGCCTACATACAAATTTTGCGTACGACAATTTGGCGTACATACCGATCTCTTGGGTGCACACATTTGTTCAAAATTGCAGCTGTCATAACCAGTGACAGATCCAGGATTTTCGTCGGGGGGGGGGGGTTGTTAGGGAGGGGTTGCAACCCCAAAAACCCCATCCTAGATCCACGCATGGGCATAACAGTCATTGCAACGGTCCCATATAACACAGTTGGGTTTGTTTGTGTTTTAGGGCCCATCGACTTGAAAGGTCATTAGGGCCCTATAACACAGTTATGGTAGGCATTCATTGTTCTATTACCTTGCAATGACTGTTGTTATGACCGTTGCAATTTTGAACACATTTGGGCACCCAAGAGATCGGTATGTATGCCAAAATTGACGTACACCAAATTTGTATGTACGCCAAGTTGTCATACGCCAAATTTGTATGTATGCCAAATTGACTATGCCAAATTGCCATGCGCCAAATTGACGTAGACCCGGCCAGGATGTATTACAAGCAGTACAATCATTGAAGCATCAACACTTTTGAAGGAAATTATAAGTTTGGCACATGCTATTGGCAGAGAATGTTTTAATAATTTCAACCATGATGATATAGAAGAACTGCTGGTGGATGATGTGTTAAATGATGATGAGATTGTTGCACTAGCTTTAGATGCAGCAAATTCAGAAAGTGAAAATGATAATGAGGAAACCCCAACCCCTCTCACTTCAAAAATAATTCGAGATGGTCTTCATCTATGCAGCAAATTAGAAAATTATGTTCTTGTTAATGACCCCAATTCTGAAAGGGCCTTTAAATTCCAACGTGAGCTACAGAACTGTGTTTCTGGATATCGTGAATTGCATAAACAATTAGTGGAATAATCAATGCAAAGTTTCATTACGGATTACATTGTTAAAAATGGAAAATCAGCCTACAGTGAGAATGAAAGTTGCAAAAATTTATCACCTATACCAAAGAGATCAATTGCAGAAACGGTTATTTCTGATGATGAAAGTGATTTGGAACCTGTTCACAAACGGTGCATACTCATATCAGATAGTGATAGTGACTAAAAACATGTAAATTTATATTACTTTCTTATAAAATAAAACGAGTTGTATTTAAATGCAATTTTATTTAAGAATTTATATAAATTATTTTCTGCCTCTCAAAGGAATTTATTAAGAGACCCATTATTTTTAACGTCAAAAAAATTTTTTTTATGCGGTTTTACATTAGTTTTAATTCATAATTCGGAGTTACGCAAATTTTAAAAATTATGGAACGTATCCCCCGCGTAAAAGGAGACCTGACTGTATTAGGAATCCTTCACCCGCCATGGTAGCGTAGTGGTTAGCACTGCGTCGGTAGTTCTAGGTTCGATTCTAGACCGAGGTGGGTTAGCTTCTTTCGGGCGAGAGAGAGGCCCCGAGTGCGTCATCTTTCGAATGAGAAGTAAAACCGACTTCTCGTGTGGTGTACGATGTCATTTGAGTGTAAAGCAACTCTCTCTACTATGCAATGGGTAGATGAGACAAAATTCCCAGTTGTAAGAGCTCGCCCCTGGCGTTGTAGAAGTGCCCTTGATCGGAGTGCGCTGGATCGAAGTGCGCTAGATCGAAGTGCTCTGGATTGAAGTGCTCTGGATCGAAGTGTGCTGGATCGAAGTGTGCTGGATCGAAGTGCTCTGGATCGAAGTGCGCTCGGTTCTTTCTGATGAGAGATTCTCCAAGTACGCCTTCCTTCGGATGAGAAGTACATCTGAGATCTTGTGTGGTGTAGATGGCAATTCCACGTAAAAGAACCCCGTCTGCTATGCAACGGGCAGCTCGGTGGAGTACCCCAACAAACAGTAGACCGACAATAAATAAGCATAGGAGTTGCAGCTTAGGTCGGCAACCGACTGTGTAAAAGGATGACCAATATATCACCCCTGTGTCCATTATGAGGGACAAGATCGGTACTCAAGCCTGCCATAGGCGGGAAATGGGTTAGGAGTTGTTATGAGTTGCTATTCAGAATCATCATCACACCCTTGTCCCGCCTATGGCGGGGTCGGGTCTGCGGGTTCTAATCCTCCACTCCCGTCTATCCCCAACCAGGCTTTCATCCACCCCGCATGCAATCATGTCCCTCTGTACCACTTGCTCTCACGTCCGCTTGGCTCTCCCCTACTCCTGATGCCATTCACCACCTGTTGTCTCATAATATACCACGTGAGCTCCTCCTCCCCCTTCGCATCACATGTCCATACCACCTCAATCTACATTCTCTCATCTTCTCCACAATGTCTCCCACCCCTAAGCTGACTCTCTAACATACTCATTGCAGACTCTTATCAGCACGTGACACCCCACTCTTATAATGCAGCATTCGCATCTTGGCCACTTGCATTCTCCTCTTGGCCACTTGCATTCTCCTCTCATGGTTCTTCCTCACTGCCCAGCACTCAGATCCATACAGCATGGCGGGCCTAACTACAGTTTTGTAAACCTTACCTTTCAACTTTATTTGGACTCTGTGGTCACACAACACCCCGCTTGTCTGTCTCCACTAGCCATCCGGCATTGATTCTGGGGTAACGTCGGAGTCGATTTCCCCGTTGCTCTGAATCACTGATCCTAGATACCTAAACTCTTTCACTGCTGGTAGCACCTCATTTCCACAACGAACTACACCCCCTTAGTCCTGGCCACTCCAACTGAAAGCTAAGTACTCTGCTTTCTTCATGTTCACCTTCAGCCCCCCCCCCTTGGCCATTGCTGTTGTAATGTCCTGTAAGCCCTGTTGAACCTCCTGTTGGGACTCCTCTAACCTTCCTACATCGTCAGCAAATACCAAGCACTGGGGAGCCCATTCCCGTATTCCTGTCAGCAGGTCATCCATTGCCAAAGCAAATAGATATGGACTGATAGCTGATCACCTTGAAGCCACCGGTATTCCCCCTTTCTGACCTCACCCTAGTGGTGGAACCATCATACATATCCTTGTATTATTGTAATAAGCACTGTACTGGTTTCCTCGGACACTAGTACGATTTCTGAGGCGACATTCTATGACCCTCTCCCACAGCTTCATAGAGTGGCTTAATGCCTCTGTAGTTCCCACAGTCCTGGGCATCACCTTTGCCCTTGAACAGTAGGACAATCCAACTCTCCCGCCATGCAGATGGCATTCGGTCATCACTGGCTATTTTATTGAAAAGCTTCCCCAGCCATGTAATTCCTGTGGTCCCCAAGCTATGCCAAACATCAATGGGAATCTTATCAGGAACTACAGTTTTGTGACCTTTCATCTTGTGGAGAGCCCTGACTATTTCTGCCCCAATCACCAAGTCCACAGCTACTGTGGTGGCAGGGATGTTGTTCATGACCATTTCACTGGTATCTGTGTTTAAGAGATGTAATATTCCTCCTACCTCTTCATTACCTCTTCTGGTATGGCTCTGGTGACATCCTTAGTACTTCTATCTCGGGTCTTGGCTAGTCAAAAAACTTCCTGCTCACCTTCCTTAGTCCCTAAGCTCTCATTTAAAACAGGGTCGAAAATGGGTACCCCACCTTGTTGTTGTGGTCGGCCTGTTCGTTATCATCGTCATCCGCTTATTATTAAAACGTAGTGGGTTCGATTCTCTAATGTGAAGAAATATTGGTGCTACCCATCGATTTCCTTTATTCACGTCTAGAAGGACTACTCTGTTGTGCTTATGCCTAGTTCCGTATCACCACACTTCAACGCTAATCACGTCGCCACTGATGACATCTTGATGATGTTTTGTGCTAGTGCGTTATGAAGGACCGCCAGTGCAATTCCTTAAGTGCAGCACTTTATTTGGAGTCACCGCACGCCGCCGTCATAACTCAGTATATCCTCTGCCATTTTTCAAACAGACAGCTCAACCGCCAGCCAGTCAAAACGCAGCGTGACTTGCGGGACGCTATGTGAGTTGACCACTTGTCAACTCAACTACCATCACGAATAGCTGCTCTGCGGCTCCCCAACTAGCAGTGTGACGTCACCATTTTTTGTGCTGTGTCTGTTACAACGGTAATAGCATTAGCACGTGGGTATACGGAACCAGGCATTAGTTTATTATAAAATAGGGCTAGTGATGATAAAATATTGGTACTATAGTAGCCAGGGCCGGCCTTTGAGTTTGTGGAGCATAAGGCAGCAGGCGATATCGGGGCCTCAGTGCCAAAATTTATGCAGTTAACTGCTTACCAATGCAGAACTTTGATGTCTTTAAACACACGTCAAATCAAAATGTAGTTTTTCAAATTTTTTTTAATTCACCAGCACACGGCCCAGTTTTATCTCATCTGTGGCAGGGTGGGACCTACGAATTTGGATCCTCTGCAGGGGATGGTTGATCCTGTGGTTTCCTTCAAAGGTTATAACGATGATCACAGACGATGATATCGTTTAACTATGTTATGGTTTGCTGATATTAGAGAGTTAGTGGTGAACGTCGACGATGACGATACGAACGATACGAGGTCAAATGAGGCAACTGTGCATGCTCACAAAAAGCAGACCAGCAATTGAGCTTGCGCATTTGCCCTTGCACATTTGCCTCATTTGACCTCGTATCGTTCGTATCGTCATCGTCGACGTTCACTACTAACTATCTATTGTTGAAAAAGTCGAGAGTCTCCAGCAAGCTCCCCATGACGAGAACGTTGATAATGATGAAGAAGAAATATTTGTCCACGTAGGGCCTTTATGAGAAGCTCCTCCAAGCGAGGGTAGAGAAAGTTTTAAAAGAAATTTGCCAGAAAGGTTTGCAGCTAGAAAATGCTGAATGATGATAAGTTGAAAAATTACTGCAAATGAGCATCAGTGATTTCTTTAACCGATAGTCTTACCTTGTTTATATTTTGCAATAATTTGTTCTTGCCATGATCATCTGATAGCACTGATAAATCTTACTGGAATTGCAAATGCAACGGAAGCACAACCTCCCGTTGGAGCCAACCAACCGTTTATTTATCGTTGATCTACTGTTCGTTGGGTGGCGAGCTCCTGCACCCGAAAATTTTTGTCCCACCTACCCGTTGCATAGTAGAGAGGGTTCTTTCACGTGAAAATGCCATCATGCACTACACGGAATCTCGGTTTTACTTTTCATCTTGGAACACTGTCATAAGCCTTCTACAAATCGATAATGATGGCATGGAGATCTTTCTTTGTTGCCCTATACTTTTCTATCTGCCTCAGAGTGAAGATTTGTTCCATTGTGGACCTACATGTCATCAACTCAAACTGATTTCCACAGACACTAGTTCAATCCTGGTGGTGACATTCTATCACTTTCTCCCATTTTGGACATCCCCTTTCTGCCTGAAGAGTGGTACTATCCAACTCTCAAGCCATGCAGATGGCATTCTATCTCCCTTAGCTAACCTATTGAAAGGTTTCCCTAGCCACCTGATTCCTGTCATCCTTTGACAATGCCACACTTCAGTGGGGATTCTGTCTGGGTCTACAGCTTTTCAACCTTTCATCTTCCTAAAGCCTGGTTCAGTGGCACGCGCAAGAGCGGCAGATACCGCGTGAGCAGACGAAGCAACACAGAAACGGATGACGTCGGCGCATAATTATGTAGGGAGGGAGTTGAGGAATGGGAGTAAAAGTGCAGTTGACTAGTAGTCAACTGCTTTCAGAGCGCAGCGCTCCCAACCGCGTATGAGTGGCTGGTTGTACTGTAGACGACGCCCATTATGCCATTGTTCGCTCATTACACCACCTAGCGGACATTGACAAAATCAACCGGCGCGCGTCCTATCTGCCGCTTACCACTGAACGAGTACACGCGGAGTTCGTCTTGATGACGATGGTCTACTTAACTTTTTTGTTGGTTGCGCGCGCGCTCTTTTCGCTGCTTGTGCTTGCCACTGAACCAGCCTTTAGGGTCCTGACTGATTTCTCCAGGTTGTTGTTTGTTTGTTGGTTTTTTAGATCCCGTCAACTACAAGGTCATTAGAGACCCGCCTACTGCATAATTCTAATGCAGAGACTGCGCAGACACAACACTAACGCGACGATTTTTGGGTATTAGCAGTACCCAGTTTTCCCGGAGTTGCCACCCATGTCAGTACTAGCTGGGGTTGCTTTGCTTGACTTCAGTGATCAGATGAGAACTGGTGTGTCCAACGCAATTCGCCGCTCCCTGCTTCCTCCTGTGTTACACTGTCCACCACCCCTGAAGATGTAGGATGGGTGTCAATGTCATCCCCTCCCCTTGCAGCACTCAAGTTGTGGAAATAGTCTTCCCACCTGTTCTTTACCTGTCCTTTACTTTATACAGCATACTTCTCTGAGCATACTTCACAGCACTGCTTCAATGTGCTGAAAAATAGATTGCAAATGATGCCCTTTAGGCCTGGTTCACACGGCAACCTATTCGATACGATATTTCTCGTACACGATTTTATCGAATACGAGACAGAGTTTCACATGGCGACTATTCAATTCGAGTTTTCACGTATAGAGGGACACTGCAGGGAAGCACAGATAATAAGTGAACTAACAGTCGTCATCACGAATGCACGCATTCAAGGGGTCCACTTATTACAGGCCTTGGAGCGGCTTATTGCATTGGACACACCAGCTCTCATCTGATCACTGAAGTTAAGCAACGCATGCCCAGCTAGTACTAACATGAGTGGCCGTTTGGGAAAACTGGGTACTGCTAGTACCCAACAATTGTCGCATTAGGGTAGTGTCTGTGCCGTCTCTGCATTAGAACTACGCAGTAAACGGCCAAGTTGCGTTGTGCGGCCAAGTTGCGTTTGTGCGGCCAAGTTGCGTTGGGTGCGGCCAAGTTGCGTTTGTGCGGCCAAGTTGCGTTGCGTGCGGCCAAGTTGCGTTGGGTGCGGCCAAGTTGCGTTGGGTGCGGCCAAGTTGCGTTGTGCGGCCAAGTTGCGTTGGACACACCAGTTCCCGTTAGATCACTGAAGTTAAGCAGCGCACACCCACGTCAATACCAACTTGGGTGGTTGGTAAAGAACGTTGGGTGCTGCAAATTAACCCTCGTCCATTCACTTACCTCCTCATCTCCCGTGGGCAGCCTCCTAAGGGGTTCACCTGTTATGGCTGCCTGGCTTACACCCCAACCCACAAACTAATCTAATGACCTTTGTAGTTGAATGGCCCTAAAGCAACAAACAAACAATTACAGGGCAGTGGTTGAGCCAACTATGCTATATGGATCAGTGTTGGGCAGTGAGAAAGACTCAGGTCAACAGAATGCAGGTAGCTGAGATGCGACCGCTGCAGTACATGAGTGGGGTGTAGAGAGTAGATAGGATTAGGAATGAGTATAATAGTGGTAGCGTGGGGGTGGTGGACATCGCTGAAAAAGTGAGGGAATAGATTGCAGTGCTATGGGCACGTAATGCGAGGAGATGAGGAGCTCGTTAGGTCCATTTGAGGAATGCAGGTGGTTGGAAGCACACGGGGCAGGGGGAGACCAAAGCAGACGTGGGAGCAGATTGTCCATAAGGATATAGCAGTGTGAGGGGTGGACGGGAAACTCGTGGGAGATAGACGGGAGAGAAAGCTAGAACCCACAGTCTCGACCCTGCCACAGGCGGAATAAGGGATTGATGATGAGGCAGGTGCACAAGCATCCCACATTTCAAAATCTGGAAAATTTTTTGCTAAAGTTTCTTTTCTGACTTAGTACGGGGAAAAAGTTTGGTCGTGTGAACAGCACAATAGCAAAATAAGTGCCACTGCTTCTCGTATTCGAGAATCTCGCATCTCAGTGACAAGTTCGGTCAGTATACGGGAAAATTTTTTTCTCGTATTCGAGATTTCCCCGCATGGCCTCCATCTGAACAATCTCATATGGTTTTAATTGTCACTTCTTTATTCGGGAAAAACTCGTATACGGTATACGGGAAAAACATTGCCTTGTGAACGAGGCCTTACAGTATCCAGAATGTCGTCAACTTCATTTAATGAATAACTTGTGGAACTCCTGCCATCCCCAGAAACAAAACGTACATTAAAAGTACGAGATTGCCAAACATTTTGGATTGCATTAACTCAAGAAGGTTTGCCTACATCAGGGGCGGATCCAGGATTTTCGTCAGGGGGGGGGGGGGGTTCCGGGGGGGGGTGGGGCCAGGGGCAGCGATTGGAAACGCAATTTTCATTTGTCAGTGCCAATGTCGACCCAAAATTTAGGAGGGGGGGGGTTGCAACCCGAAAAACCTCCCCTTGGATCCGCGCCTGCTACATATAGTTTTGCTACGCATTAAGAAGTAATAATAAGCATTTATAGAATTAAAAGAATTTATTTTAAATTTACAATTTTTAATGTATACCCTTCAGTACTTGTTATCAACATAGATTTCGAATTTTTTCCTTGATTTGAAGTCCATTGACGTCAGTTTGATTACACTTTACTGACTTTCATGGCAAGCTATAGTCTAAATTTAGTAGCGTTTTCGAGTACTTCCCAATGTGTTTCGACCCCGCACCCTTCAGAATATCAAAGAAAAATTATCTTTTCAATAGATATAGACCAGGGGTGGCCTAAAGTCGATCGCACAGCCAATTTTGGTCGTTCTCTCGTGAATGTGTTGACTTAAGACCCACCTCGGTGACGTAGTGGCTTAGTGTTTCTAGGCCTGCGTCAGTGGTTCTAGGTTCGATACTGGACCCACCTTGGTCCAGTATCGAACCTCCCCCATTTTGACTACGTCTATGACAACAAGTCGATCGCAACAGTTTTTTAAGATAAAAAGTCGATCGCGACACATTTGTAAGATAAAAAGTAGATCTTATGTACACAAAAGTTGGCCACCCCTGATATAGACCATTGTTCTGACACATAATTGGGCATTATTATTTATAGGGTTTCCATCAGATGATGGGTCAGGATTGTGCATTTAATTTCCTGCGCGACAAACTACCCCCGACTATTCTTTTCTCTTTTGAGAGTAGTCTCTTGGACAGTGTACCCTCTGTAAGGGGTGAACTTGATTTGGTATTTTCCAGGTTTGCGACATTTTCATCTACACTTCCTTGTCCTCCTTTTTGTAATCGTGTTGAGCGCTAGCCTGTGAGGACCAATGAAAAGGAGGAGGAGGGTTTTCAATAGAAAGCCCTGTAGGCGTTTCACCATTACACATTTGTTGTATATGAAGACCAGCAATTATGATTTCTGTCAAGACCGAAATTCCTCTCTGGAGGATATCTCTTGTTGGAATTCTTTGCTCACGATTTCTCAAATCATTCACAACATTCAAAGCACGACTTCCAACTTCAATGCATTCAAGTCCAACTTGACTCAGTTTAATAATAGTTGCTGTGATGTCTGAGGTTGTTTGCTTTGACTCCTTTTCTTTCTCTGATTGAAACTTCATTTCATTAATTTCATGAAGGATTTTAAAATGTTGATCAATTCCCTCCTTTAGAAGATTTTCATATTTCTTTTCAATGTGATCACTTCTAATTCTTTTCCCTTGGATGAAGTCTTCCACGCTTATAAACCTGAGCTTTTCGTGTAGCTTCTCAAGTATTTCACTTGGAAATGGTTTAGTAGACTTAGCAACCTCCATTTCAGTCTTGTAATAGTTTAGTGCACTGTTATAGGCCATTGATGCTTGCAACTCAGCAGTTACTTCTACTAAATTTTTCATTTCAGGAAATATTGACTTTTTAAACATTGCTGCCCATCCCCGAATGATTTCCATGAGTTCCGCGCCAGTAATTTCTTTTCCACCCATTTTCTTAGGGATAAGAATATCTGAACCTACGATTCGAGGTACGAAATCCTTAATATTAATAGTCTCTACGAAATTAGGTTTTAAGTCATTCGTTTCGCCATACAGGGCCAGGTTTTCACCTGGATGAGGCATCAAACAACAATCTGCTGTTCGAAAACTGTTCAGAATTCTTTTATGAAGCGCTTTAACATCCATTGGCATATCTTGTTGAACGACTGCCTCCTTAACATCCTGCCTGCTCAATCAATCACTAGACGTGGATTTCGATTATGACACTGCAAGGCGGTAGGGGGCGCTACTTACGTATACTAGTGATATATGGTTTAGGATGTATTTCAATAGTATACAGTATTCTGAATATATCCAGTGATTTTCGGTGTATTTCGGTAGTCTTTATCAAAATATCAAATTGTCATGCAAATTTGGAACACGTTCCTTGTAATGAGAAGAGGGGAGGAGGAGCTTGTCAGGTCTAATTAAGGATATGCAGGTGGTTGGAAGCACCTGAGGCATCTTAGCATCATTTAGGATTCTTATGGTACACACCGACTTGGAATCAGAATTGATTCAGGCTAGAACCCGCAGACCCGATGATGATTCTGGTAGTCGCCGACTTACGACCTATGCGACTTATGACTGTTCGACTTTATGACCAGTTTGGTTGCTGACGACCCATAGCCAATCAGCAATGATGAAAATCATCACCCCCTTGTCAAACCCATGGCTGGGTCGGGTCTGCGGGTTCCAATCCTCCACCCCGCCTATCTGCAACAAGACCCCCATCAACACCACCATAAAATATACAATAATAATGAAACAAAATTATGATGGAATATGACTTAAAGATTTATATAACCATTTCACAGTACAGTACAGTACTAGAAGCTTCGAGGTGTAGGTGGGTGTGCATCATGGGTCAACACTTGGCCCATACTTATTCACTCTAGTCATGGATGAGCTGCTGGCAGGAGTAGGGGAATGGGCCCCTCAGTGCTTGATATTTGCCGATGATGTGGGAAAGCTTGCAGAGTCCAAGACCTACAGGACGAAAATATAGCTATGCGGCTCAGAGTGTTGGGCCGTGAGGAAGGACCATGAAAGGAGAATGCAAGTGGCTAAGATGTGAGCAGATAGGATCCGAAATGACCGTGTTAAAGGTAGCCTGGGGGTGGATGAGGAAGAGTAGGTTGAGGTGGTATGAGCATGTGATGAGAAGGAGGAGGAGGAACTAATTAGGGAGCGGCGAGTTGCGTTGGACACACCAGTTCTCGTCTGATCGCTGAAGTTAAGCAACGCAAGCAAAGTTAGTACTGACATGGGTGGTCGTTTGGGAAAGCTGGGTACTGCTAATACCCAATAATCGTCGCATTAGTGTAGTGTCTGTGCAGTCTATGCATTAGAACTATGCAATGGACGGGTCTCTAATGACCTTGTAGTTGACGGGACCTTAAACACCAACGAACGAACGAAAAAAGGAACTAATTAGGACCAGGTGGACGTGGGAACAGGTGGTACAAAAGGACATGGCTGTGTGCGGGGTGGATGGGTGCCTGGTTGGAGATAGGCGGGGGTTGAGGATTGGAACCCACAGACCCGACCCAGCCGCGGGATGGAGAAAGGTGGGATGATGATGATTTCACAGTACAGTACTGTACATATAGCCTACTCAACTTGCGACCAAATCGTGTTACGACCGGTCTGTTGGAACCAATTGTGCTCGTAAGTCGACGACTACCAGTAATACCATATGATAATAATGTAAAATTAATTTTTTCAAAATTTTAAGAACATTAAACCAAGACATTTTCTTGTAATATTGCTTGGTTGTAGCATTTTTACTATCCTATGTAAGTGGCGCCACCACTAGTGATCAGCCGCACTACCTTGTCCAGCGAATCCTTTGTTAAATTTTTCTTTGACTAGGCAGGATGTTAAGGAGGCTTTGGTTGAACATTAACTTTATCCGATTTGTAGTTTCTTCCACCAGGACTCTCAGTATTGGTGTAAAATCCAAATGGATAATCAGTAGGCACTTCCCAATCTCGAATCAAGAGTACTAATTTGGTAAGGTCATTTGACGAATTCTCCATGGACATCCTAGCATGCATGACAAACATGTTCAGAAACTGTAGCACGTCTTCTGTTAGTTGATGTTATAAATCAGGACGGATGACATCAGACAACTCATCATCATCGCACCCTTATCCCGCCTAAGGCAGCGTCGGGTCTACGAGTTCTAGCCTTCCACTCCCGTTTCTTCCCCACCAGGCCCTCGTCCACTCCACACACCGCCATGTCCCTCCAGACAACCTGTTCCCACGTCTGCTTTGGTCTCCCCCACCCCGGGTGCTGCCAACCACCTGCATACCTGGGATGCAGCTAACGAGCTCCTCTTCCCCTCTTCGCATAACATGTCCATACCACCTCAGCCTACTCTCCCTCATCTTTTCGGCGATGTCCACCACCCCCAGGCTACCTCTTATATATGCGTTCCTAATTCTGTCTGCTCTCGACACGCCACAGGTGTACCACAGCATTTGCATCCTATTAACACGGCTTTTCTTCACTGCCCAAGCACTCTGATCCATACAGCATAGCTGGCCTAACCACTGTCCTGTAAAACTTCCCCTTCAACTTGATTGGGACCCTTCTATCACGCAGGACTCCACTAGCCTGCTTCCATTTCAACCACCCCCATTGATTCTACGGGCCACATCCGAGTCTATCTCCCCATTGCTTTGAAATGTCGATCCTTAGTACTTTACCTCCTGCACTTTTTTCACCAGTTCGCCCCTTGAGCGTATGTCGCCATTGTATTCCTGGCCTTCCCAATTGAAAGCTAGATACTCTGTCTTCTTCATGTTAATCTTCAGCCCTCCCTTGTCCATTGCTCCTCTTATATCATTTAGTCCCTTCTCTATCTGTTCTCTGCAGTCGCTAATTTTCCCTATGTTGTCAGCAAATGCCAGGCACTGGGGGTCCCATTCTCCTACGACCGTCAGCAGTTCGTCCATAACCAGGATAAAAAGATATGGACTAAGTGCTGAACCTTGATGTACCCTGACTTTCACTGGAAAGCCCCTGGTATTTCCCCAACGTGTCCTTACCCTGGCTACAGAGTCCTCATACATATCCTGAACGATTAGGATAAGCCCTTCTTCTACCCCCCCTTTTTTGTAATACATCCCAAACAACCTTTCTTTGGACACTGTCATAGGCCTTCTCCAGGTCGATGAAGATGGCATGGAGATCTTTCTTTGCTGCCCTATACTTCTCTACCATCTGCCTCAGGATGAAGATTGGCTCCATTGTGGACCTCCCTGGCATAAACCTGAACTGATTTGCACGGACACTAGTACTATCTCTGAGACGGCACTGCACTACTCTCTCCCAGAGCTTCATGGAGTGGCTTATTAGCTTTATACCTCTATAATTCCCACATTCCTGGACATCCCCTTTACCCTTGAAGAGTGGTACTATCCAACTCTCCCACCATGCAGATGGCATTCTATCTCCCCAAGCTATCTTATTGAAGAGTTTCGCCAGCCACCTGGTACCTGTTCTCCCTAGGCTATGCCATACTTGAATGGGGATTCCATCTGGGCCTACAGCTTTTCGACCTTTCATCTTCCTAAGTGCCCTGGCTACTTCCTCCTCAGTTATAAGCTCCATGACCCCTACCAGTGCAGGGTTGGTGGCAATGTCCCCATCTCCTCCTGCTTTGTTCAAGAGGTTTTGGAAGTATTCCTCCCACCTCCTCTTTACCTTTGCTGGAGAGAGCAGGACCCTACCTATTCCATCCTTCACTGTTATGTCTTGGGGTATATCTTTTGACGCCATATCTCTAGCCTTGGCCAGTTTGAAAACATCTCTCTCCCCTTCCTTTGCCCCTAACTGCTCATAGAGGGCCTCATACTTCTGGTGCTTGGCCAGGGCAATCTTCCTTCTAGCAGTAGTCCTAGCCTGTCTATACTGAGTCTTTCACTCCTGGTCCCCTATCTCCTGCCACCTGCGGAAAGCCACCTTCTTTTGTTTCATGGCTGCTTCTACCTCCTCATTCCACCACCATGTCTCCCTGTTACTCTGACCTGTACCTCCCACTCTACCCTGCCCCAAGATACTTTTCCAGCAGGCTCTAATTTTTCGGGCAAACCTGTCCCACATGACATCCATCATCCCTTCACAATCCCAGTCTACCTGCATATGCACTTCTTGCATAAATTCCTCTATTTTGGTGGCCAGTTTCCACCACCTGATGACCTTCTCTCCTTTCCAAGAGTGTGGCTTCCTGCTGCTTTCACTAAGAGCTCTAACATAAGTAGCCTATGTCCACATTCTTTTTGAAAGTTTTCACTGAGGAGTGCCCAGCAATCATGGGCCTCTGATCTATGCTGCCCTCTAACCATGAAGAAATCTATTTGTGGCATCCCTTGTGGTGACTGGTATGTGATTAGGTGCTTGTCCCTCTTCCTGAACCATGTATTTGTTAATGCAAGGCCAAGTGCATTTTCTGTGTCAAGAATTCACTGTCCATCCAAGCTAACTGGTGTCATCACACCCTTGTCCCGCCTATGGCGGGGTCGGGTCTGCGGGTTCTGATCCTCCACTCTCGTCTATCCCCGACCAGGCTCTCATCCACCCCGCATGCCACCATGTCCCTCTGTACCACCTGCTCCCACGTCCGTTTGGGTCTCCCCCTACTCCTGATGCCACCCATCACCTGTTGCCCCATAATATACCGCATGAGCTCCTCCTCCCCCTTCGCCTCACATGCACATACCACCTCAGCCTATATTCTCTCATCTTTTCTGCAATGTCTCCCACCCCCAAACTGCCTCTAACATACTCGTTACGGACTCTGTCAGCACGCGACACCCCACTCATGAAACGCAGCATTCGCCTCTCGGCCACTTGCATTCTCCTCTCGTGGTTCTTCCTTACTGCCCAGCACTCAGATCCAGTGGCGGTTTTAGGCACGTGCAAACTGTGCAAATGCACGGGGCCTCGCGCTTCAGGGGCCTCCGTTTTGCTAGTTGCAAATTTTTTGAAAGGGCCTCGCACTTTCAATTTGCTTTCAATTTGCACAGGGCCTCGCGTATGCTAGAACCGCTACTGCTCAGATCCATATAGCATGGCGGGCCTAACTACATTTTTGTAAGCCTTACCCTTCACCTTTATTGGGACTCTGTGGTCATACAGCACCCCGCTTGCCTGTCTCCACTTTAGCCATCCAGCATTGATTCTGTGGGTAACGTCAGAGTCGCAACATTATAACCAACAAAGCATTAATTTACCTTTGAATGGGCTGCATATTGTAACACTACAAACTGGTCTGGTTATAACTACTGTATGCCCATATCACAAAAAAGATCCAAACACCGGCGCAAATTCTTAGAGAATCGAAACTGGTTGGGGATACGTATAAAAATCATCTTTTGCGAAAAATGAAGGGAATTTCTCAAAATCTGCTACCTGGGCATTTTGTCGAGTATTGGTGACGCTCTCTGCCTACAAAAGATGCCTGCACATTTGTAGGTGATGACTACGGCAGGTGTGGACTTACTGCAACAATACCAACCGATAGTCCCGTTTGCCTCTACGATGAGCCCTTTCAGAAAAGTCAAAATTTCAGATATAGATAAAGACCTGATAGTAAACGAAGTTATCTTTTTACTCGTTTTTTTATAGAAAGATTTATTTACCATTTATATCTGTAGTTGATTAAATTCTTTGTTTCGCTACCTGCAGGTGACTAAATGTTTCCAGTATTGTGAACACATACTGATATGAGTGATATATTGCTTATCAACAAAGAATTTCCACATTGCCCCTTTTTCTAATGGAAATCGGGGAAAGTCCCAGTGCTCGCGAATCCTAAAAGCCCCGTAAAAAGCCATTAAGAAAACATTGGAATAGCCATAGTCAATACATCATGTTTACAATGTCTGGCCTTGAAGGTGTGCCATCCAGAAAAACTGAAAATTGCAATCCCTCGCTCGCGTCACTTAAAATTGCACGGTGGGTCATAGGTTCGCCACCACTGACCTAATCTTTTCTCTAACAATGGTTGACGCTATACTTAGCCATACAAATACTGACATAATTTTAAATCAGGATATGAAACAAAGACGGCTACTATTTCATTGCTTAGCAAAGAAGAAATATATTCTGCACTAGACACTCATATATTTTCGGCAGCCATGAATACTAACCATCTTCCTGTTAGAGAGATTTTCAATAAAAAAAAATAACTGGCAGGAGATGCAAGGCTGCCATGAGCTATGATAGAATTCAATTTATATTAAAGTGTTTGATGATAGGGATAGTTGCTTTGAAAGGGCAGTAAATTACAATTTTACACCAATTAGGAACATTTGGGAGGAATAATTAAAAATGTTAGGGAAATGTTGCTACAGTAGGCTACTGTATATACCTGGCTCCTACATCGCAATTAATGAACAACTTCTTGGGTTTAGAGGGCGTTGTCCCTTTGAAATGTACATGCCTAATAAACCTAAAGGGAGCTGCGAATTGCGTTGGACACACCAGTTCTCATCCGATCACTGAAGTTAAGCAGAGCAACCCGAGCTAGTAGTGACGTGGGTGGCCGCTTGGGAAAACTGGGTATTACTTATACCCAAAAATCGTTGCAGTGTCTGTGCAATTTTTGCATAAAAGCTATGCTGTGAACGGGGCTCTAATGATCTTGTAGTTGAAAGGCCCTAAAACACCAACAAACAATAAACCTAAAGCTTATGGGATTAAATTGTTGATGATTTGTAATGTTAAATACAAATACAATATATGAGTAATGAATGTTATGTCATATCTTGGGAGACACACATACAGATTGAATACCTTTGGCAGTACACTTCACTAAAGGGCTTCCGAAATGTATCCATGGTTCAAATAGGAATATCACAATGGACAGCTGGTTTACGTCTATATCACTGGCTGATGAAATGTTGAAATCTCCAATTTCTTTAACAACTGTTGGGACACTCAGAAAAAGTAAAAAGGAGATTACTCTCTAGATGCTAAATACTTAGAATTGGCCTGTATGTTCATCAGTGTTTTGCTTTAACAAACAGAATGCTTTAGAATCTTATAAGCCAAAGGCCAACAAGCTTGTAATGGTACTATTTACCACCCACGAAATTCCAGCTATAAACCAAGGTAGTAAAATGCCTGAAATGATTCATTTTTATAATGAAATGAAGGGAGGAGTTGACTCATTAGGACAAATATGCAGCAATTTGTGTACAAGCAGGAGGACTCAAAGTTAGCCCTTGTGCATTTTTATGGGCTGTTAAATATTGCTCTGGTAAATGGTTATAGGCCCACTATTCATTCTCGCAAGAAACATCAAAGGAAAGAAAAGCTTCTATCAAGAAGAGAATATTCAAAGGATTTGACTGAAAATCTAATGAAACCATTGCTGAAGCACCGATTAAATTTTAAAACTTTGCCAAGATCATTTAGGGTGACAATTTCAGATCTACTAAAAGCAAATCTTGTAGAAGAACGAGCTGGACCGTCAAACCCCAGAAAAAGAAGAACTTGTTCCATTTGCCCTTACAAGATTCATCATCTGTGGAAGACATCATGCGCCATCCGTCGAAAGGTGCCTTACAAATCTATTTCTCCTGAAATAAAGCTCGAACCTGGAACCACAAGCGCAGTATGTACTTCAACTAACTGATCCCAATTGTTGGCCAGCTGTTTTAAAACAGCAGTGTCAAATTCGTAAATGGTTGACAAAAAGTTGCGGTGCAGCGAAGTTGCGTTGGACACACCAGTTCTCGTGAGATCTCTGGAGTTAAGCAGCGCAAGCCCTCGTTAGTACCGACATGGGTGGTTGGTTGTTTGTTGGAGTTTAAGGTCCCGTCAACTACGAGGTCTAATATTAGAGACCCGTCCAAAGTATAGTTCTAATGAATATACTGCACAGACACTACACTAATGCGACGATTATTGGGTATTAGCAGTACCCAGAGTTCCCGAGCGACCACCCGTGTCAGTACTAACTGGGCTTGCGTTGCTTAACTTCAGTGATCAGACGAAAACTGGTGTGTCCAACCAAGACCTCCTAAACAGAAGGCCTTTTCACTAATACGTGACGTCATCTTTAGTAGTGCTAAAACCTACTGCAAATGAATGCTGACGCTTGCCTTTTCACAGCAAAGTAGTGAGTTATTTATTAATAAAATATAAGACATTTTAAATGAAAATGTAAATATTTTTTAACTTAATACACAGTATGAAAATAACTAATTAATTTACAAATTTTTCTAAGAAACACATGCAAATTAAAAATACACACTACCTATGCTACATACCTAAATATACACTACAGATTAATGCTTGATTTTTTTATTTCTGCCTCATTTTTTTCAATAGCCATGGAAGTGTCTAAACTATATGAAAGATTTTTATCTGCTCTAATGGATAGTAGTGCTCAATTTGCCTATTTATTAAAAATGTTTAAAACTAATTTCACATTTTGACATTTTACACTAGTAGGAGATAAAGCTTTTAGTGATATGAGCACTTTATGCATCTGTCAATTTTCAGGGCATGAAATTTCTTTAATCTACTACTGTGAGCATAAAGAATTTTTCCTGTTGATCCAGACACAGATCAGGGGGGGCACTTCAAACATAGTGCACCCAAATTATTTTTAAAAATTCAGAATCTCTTTGTATAAATCTAGCTAGCAATTAAATAGGTCCTCTACTACCCCTTAGACAATATCCTAGCTTCAGTGGTTTAGCCATCTGCAGATTGGACTGGCAGTATAGAAATGGGAATAGCAAATGCAAAAATGCCTCATCAGTTGCAAAGTTGAATCATGCATTAGTTGAAATATGCACCCATTGAGGCACTGAAGGGGGAGCAATTGGTGCATTGTTCCCCCTCTGGATCTGCCCCTGGTTCACCCACTGGCATCAGTGGTGTGCCCCAATGAACAGTAGACCAATGATAAATAAGCTTGGTGGAAAACCATGTCCAATATAGCACCATTGTGTGCAATCAGAGGGACAAGATGGGTACCCAACCCTACCATAGGCAGGAAAGGGTTAGGAGTTGCTTTACTACTTTTGTCATTACTTATGCAAATAACATGTATACCTAGCTTTTCTAACCCTATGACTATTTTTTTCTTAAATAGTATACAACATCTCAACTGTCTTAGTCTTAATTGGAATTCTATACATTGGAATGATATACATTAAATCTAAATATATAAGCCTAATACTGCTCATTAAATTTTAAATCTGCTTACCTTGCTATGTTTGGTACTGTATAATCCGTTTTGTCGCCATTTTGGGACGTTTTGGAAAACTGAAGACATAAACTTTAGGTCCACTTCTACAGTTTCCCTTGCATCCAACCACAACACAATTTTCTGGCATTTTGTTTAAGGAAATCCAAATAGAGTGTGAATTACATTTAAAAGCGATTTAACTTAAAAAATGCAACTAAAATATGACTTTAAAAAAACTGTTTGCAATACACACTATATGGTCGTTTACAAGCATGCTAGCACTACTTTGTGTGACGTCACTAGCTAGTGACGTCACACTGCAAAGGCCTTGTTATCTAGGAGGCTTTGGTCCAATGCAACTCGCCGCTCGAAAACGGGTAAAAGTGTAGTTTAACCCAAGGAATTATTTCGTCATTCGTAGCAGATGAAATGTGGCGCTTCGGTCGGTATAACGTCGTCAAAATACTCGTTCCAGGGTGTTGGAATCAAGGTAAAGAACTTCATGAATTTATTTAAAGAATATCTTTCTCGTTATTTTAGCTGGAAGCTTTCGATTTATGCAATGCTTTTCATGAATGTGATTCGCGAAATAAATTCATGAATCAAAATCATTAAATAAATCGAAAGCTTCCAGTTAAAATAACGAGAAAGATATTCTTTAAATAAATTCATGAAGTTCTTTACTTTGATTCTAACACCTAATATTTCGCGAATCACTTTCATTATGTAGGCGGTCCAAACGATTTCAAAACAATAGCATGTGCAGCAGGCCCTGGAACGAGTATTTTGACGACGTTATACCGACCGAAGCGCCACATTTCATCTGCTACGAATGACGAAATAATTCCTTGGGTTAAACTACACTTTTACCCGAAGACGTTGGGTGCTGCAAATTTCCCCTCTCCTATGTCCACTACCTACCTCCTCGTCTCCCACAAGCAGCCTCCTAGAGGTTCGTCCTGATATGGCTGTTTGCTTAACTCCCCAACACATTAAAAAAATGCAACTCCTAACCCTATTCCCGCCTATGGCAGGGTTGGGTACCCATCTTGTCCCATCTGAATGGACATAGGGCGATATATTGGTCATTGTTTTTTCTGCAGACGGTTGCCGGCCAAAGCTGCAACCTGTACGCTTATTTATCGTCGGTCTAGTGTTCGTTGAACTCCCCAACCCATTAAATGAAATAAATATCATATTTATTTTTTCTTTAATGAAGCTACAATGTGATTTCATCACATATTAAATGAAAAGTTTAAATTAACAACATTTAAAGGTATTTTTTCACTAGAAACATGGCAGCTTTGGCACAATGATCTTAAACCCTTGACTGTGGGGCAAATTCAGGGGCTTTGTCGTCAGTATGTATTACTCCTCAGACAAACTCACACAGGGGAGCGGCGAGTTTCGTTGGACACATCAGTTCTCGTCTGATCACTGAAGTTAAGCAACGCAACCCCAGCTAGTACTGACATGGGTTGTCGCTCGGGAAAACTGGGTACTGCTAATATCCAAAAATCGTCCCATTAGTGTAGTGTCTGTGCTGTCTATGCATTAGAACTATGCAGTGAACGGGTCTCTAATGACCTTGTAGTTGATGGGACCTAAAACAACAACAAACAACAACAACAAACTCACAGAATATCGAAAATCAGATGGGAGTTCAGGGGTCTTGTGAGCAACACGTTTTGTTATTCACGGAATATTGAAAATCAGGTGGCGGGAGCTGCAGTTAGAACCTAGTTCAATTATCAGTTACATTATTTCAGCAATTCTTATAAAAAAATAATAAGCATATTTTAATAATAGATCAAGTAATTTTATGCATGTCTGGCATTCCCACAACTTTTGCAAATCTATTTAAAAAGGTCAAATAGATCGTTAACTACTCGAGTGACTGTTAAGAGCTGCTCAGCCATGGTGTCTTCCCGATTTCTTCGAAAGATTTGATCACCATAAAATCTAGTAAGCTCCATATCATTACACAATTGATAGCCATGAAGAGCTGCTACTCCGACGTTGACTACGGCCTCGGCTACATCTTCAGTGCGATTTCTTGTTCCTCTTCGGTATTCAGCTTCTCTGGAATCACTCAGTACCTGGCAGGTGTTATAAATAGCGTTATAACATTCAAGTCCCACCTGAAAACCGTTAATAATACTTTTGATTGTGTCTTCGGTCTTTTTCTTTGATTCCTTTTCTTCCTCTGCCCGACGTCTCTCTTCCTCTGCTCGATGTTTCTCTTCATTACGATGTCGAAGTACTTCAAAATATTCGTCAATATGTTTCTTCAAACGATTTTGGTACTTTTTTTCTGTTTGATAAATCTTTATTCGTTTCCCTCTCGTGAAATTATTTCTGCTCAAACTGCTGAACGTTTCATGTAGAGTTTCAAGGTGGTGTTTTGGCATTGCCTTGGTTGATATGTGTGCATTCATTTCCTTCTTGTAAAACTCTAGTGCTGCACTGTAGGCCATTGATGCTTGCGACTCAGCAGTGACTTCCATTACAGTTTTCATTTCAGGAATGTCCAACCCTTTAAATGTTGCTGCCCATTCTTGAATGATTTTCATGAATTCATTGCCAGTAACTTCCTTGCCACCGATTTTCTTAGTGATCAGATTGTTTGAGTCTACCATTCTGGGTACGAAATCCTTGACAGATGTTATGAAATTGGGTTTTAGCTTATTTGTTTTCCCATACTGTGCCAGGTTTTTGCCTGGATTGGGCATCAAACAACAATCTACAGCTTTGAAACTATTCAGAATGGCATCATGGACCTCTTTAACATCATCTGGGGAATTTTCAACTTGAAGTTTATCCTTTTTGTAGTTTTTCTTCCCAGGACTCTCAGTATCGGTGTAATATCCAAATGGATATTCAGTAGGAACTTCCCAATCCCGAATCAAAAGCACTAATTTGGAAAGGAGGTCATTTGGCGAAGTGTGACTCATGGACATCGTCGCATTCATAGCAAACACACTCAGAAACTGCAGCACGTCTTCTGTTAGTTGATTTTTTATGTTATAAATCAAGACGGATGACATCAGACAACTGAGAACAAAAATTTGATTTTGTTCATTCATGTTAGTTTCGCTGTCGAAACATCCTTGAGTATCCATGAGAACAACTGCGATCTCACGACCTTCTTGTTTGACAAAAAACGGTTCGGACCACATCAAAATACCTGTTGTCTGCCTCTCAGAAGAACATTTCCAGTCAAATTCGTTGTCCAGTTTCAACCGGAACCAGTCGTTATTATTCGTAGCAGTCAAGTATCTTAAAAAGTGTCCCATCATGTACGACTTTCCAGTTCTCATTGGTCCATTAATTGACACTATGGTGAAGGGACGGTCCCCAATCTGCTTGAATATCTGCTGAAGAGGATTAGGATCCACACAAAGTCCCTTTCCGTTAAAATAAACGATTTGAACTGCTGTTCCCATTTTTGAAGTCTTTCACTACGTCGTTTTAAAATAAGGTTTCAAAAGTGCGTACAGTTTGACTGGAGCACGAAAACTTTACGGGGATTTTTTAATAGTCCCTAATTTTATATTAATACGTATCTCGATCAACGATTAGATGCTGATTTCCGAGGTGATAGAACTTGATAAGTGTTACTTTAATTTGTTTCTTTGATAATTTGAAAATATTTACTGCTTTGAACTGGCCCGTTCAAACTTGAAGGTCGGAGGTCCATTCACTTGATCGACAGTTCCGAAATACCGTCTCCGCAGTCCAGAGAACAAAAAATGGCAGCATTTTTCTTTCCAATTACAGTAGACGAGTGGCGTCGCTAGGGTTGGCGTCACCCGGTGGGATACACCATGGTGCCACCCCCTCTAACAAAAAGCAACTCCTAACCCTTTTCCCGCCTATGGCAGGGTCGGGTACCCATTTGTCCCTCTGAATGGACACAGGGTGATATATTGGACATAGTTTTTTCTGCAGCCGGTTGCCGGCCAAAGCTGCACCCCTACGCTTATTTATCGTCGGTCTAGTGTTCGTTGGGGAATGCTACCGACGCCAGGGGGCGAGCTCCTACACCTGGAAATTTTGCCTCATCTACCCGTTGCATAGTAGAGAGGGTTCTTTTACGTGCAAGCGCCATCGTACACCCACACGGGACCTCGGTTTTACTTCTCATCCGAAAGAAGGCACACTCGCGGCTTCTCTCTCGCCCGAAAGAAGCCGACCCACCACGGTCCAGTATCGAACCTAGAATTACTGGCGTAGTTGCCGAGTGAGCTAACCACTACGCCACCGCGGCGGGTGCCATCCCCTCTCTCCCGAAAAAAAACCGCTTCTTCTGCTGTGGTGTCACACTCCCTCACACTACACTCCCTCATATTTTCTGCGATGTCCCCCACCCCAAGCTACCTCTGATGTACTCGTTCCTAATTCTATCAGCTTTCGACACCCCACTCATGTACCGCAGCATGCGCATCTTAGCTACTTGCATTTTATTGACGCTGCTCTTCCTCACTGCCCAAAGCTCTACACATAGCATAGCTGGCCTAACCACTGCTCTGTAAAACTGTCTCCACTTCTCCACTTCAACCATCCTTTATTGAGTCTATGGGTCACATCCGAGTTTAACTCCCCATTGCTCTGGAACACTGATCCTAAATACTTTACTTCTTGCGCCTTTATCACCAGTTAGCCCGAGAGAGAATAGCTGCTGGTGCAATATAACGCTAAGGTTGGTGGAGGAAACTTTCAGTGGGAATAAGTCTTACAATTGATTTAACGTTAGGGCTGAGAATTTCTACACCTACTGGGCCTGACAATTTCTACACCTGTTGTGTGACCCGCATTGATCACACAGGAGCTAGGTTGCTCGATAACTCCGTTAGTGGTTCCAGTTTCGATACTGGATCGAGGTGTGTTGGTTTCTTTCGGACGAGAGAGGTTCCAAGTGCGCCTTCCTTCGGATGAGAAGTACAACCGAGGTCCCGTGTGGTGTAGATGGCACTTTCACGTATAAGAACCCTCTCTGCTATGCAGCGGGTAGATGAGGCAAGATTCCCAGGTGTAGGAGCTTGGTGGAGTGTCTCCAACAAACAGTAAATCGTCGATAAATAAGCATAGGGGTTGCAGCTTTGGTCGGCACCCGGCTGTGGAAAAATACCGTCCAGTTTATAACCCGTGCGCCCACCCAGGGGATGAGTACCCGATCCTGCCGTAGGCGGGAAAAGGGATAGGAGTTTACTAACTTGTTACACACCTTGTGGACGCGGGGTACAACTAGAGGCAAACCTAGCTGAGTAATAAAAACTTTCATCTGTAAATAAATAATGGGGCTTTACCAGCCTACCATAGGAAGTTTACACATTCCTTGGGTTTTACCGTTTGTTGAACTAGTTTAACGTTGAACTCTACGTCGTTATCGCAAATGTTACAAATGACGTCATGAGTTTCTTGGTAAAGTTTGCGTTATCTTCCTCTTACTTGCCATATATATTGACACGTTGTCAAGCGTTTCCTTTTCAAATGTGTGCTGATTCTGCTAGTGACTGCTGAATCTCAGTAATTTATTAACAATTCAAAATGAGTGTGGTCCAGATAGCTGCAATTAGCAACAGCAGGTTGACGATTAAGCAGGAATGTTTGGAGCCAATTCTTGATGAAGTCGGAAGTCGCCCTTTGGCAGTCATTTCAATCAATGGACCAATGAGGTGTGGCAAATCGTACATTATTAATCATTTTTTGCGATTTTTAACGTCCGATTCCGCTGATGGTGAAGACTGGTTCCGGAAATCACTGCCTGCACAATTTCATTGGAAAAGTTCATGTGACAGACAAACGACTGGAATTTTAGCCTGGAATAAGCCCTTGGTGATTTCTAGTAATGGTCGTGAAGTTGCCATCTTGTTAATTGATACTCAAGGCTGTTTCGACGATCAAACGACCAGTATTGAAAACTCGCTGATTTTTGCATTCAGTTGCCTTCTATCTTCGGTGTTGATATACAATTTCAAGAATCAGTTGTCAGAAGACATTCTTCAGTTCCTTCACATGTTCGTAGGATTTGCCAAGATGGTGACGGATCAGGAAGAAACTCCAGACGCCTTTTCTCGGTTAGTATTTTTGATTCGTGACTGGCAGTGTCCGATGGATTACCCTTTTGGCTACTACGACGACCATTGTAGTCCAAGTGGACAGAATTTTAAGACTGAAAAAATTAATGAGAAACCGGATATGGCACCAGAAGTCAAAACAGTTCGCAAAGAGATTCTATCCAGTTTTCGAGATGTGGCTTGTTGTTTAATGCCTTATCCTGGTGCAGAGTTAGCGTACTACGACAAATCAGAAAATGTCGACATGTTATTTGTGAAAATGGTTCAGGATTTTGTTCCTCGCATTTTTCATAATGTCGAAGATATTATTAAGAAAATTGGTGGTCAAGAAGTTACTGGTCATCAACTAAAACAGTTGGTCAGTAAATGGGCCGAATTGTTTGCAAACGCTGAAATTCCTGCTGTGCAAAATGTGGCTGAAGCTACAGCGGAAGTGCAACATTCCATGGCACTCTCTGTGGCTCTTAAGTATTATCAAGATGAAATGAAACCATTTGTAGATGGTGATGGAGTTGAAGATGGTGTCGTCCTGATAAAACACAATTCTGTCCAACCGGAAGCCATTTCGACATTTAAACGAATTAAAAAATTGAAACATGAAGCTGTTGAACGAAGATTCCTGGAACACTTAACGAATGACATCCAAAGAGAATTTGACACTGTCAAACAAATCAATACGATGAAGAGGACATTTAAGGAAACGAAAATCGCCAATGACAATGAAAAGAAACGTTTGCAGGAAGACATGGACAGAAGAATTCGACAAATTCAAGCACAAAACAGAAGACGTGGTGGTGGTGGGATATGTGTAGTGATGTAACGTTTAAGGCAAGTGCAATAGCAGCTATTTTGCGTGCCCATTTCATACTAGCATAATTTCCATCAGCTGACCTTTGAGGCCAATACAGCGATACCTCAACTTACGAGTGCCCAAATTTACGAGTTTCTCGAGATGCGAGGTGTCACTTGGTCGACTTTTTTGATTTGAGTTGCGAGCTAAAATTCGAGTTACGAGTGAGCTTCACACGCATCCACTAATAAGCAATCTCCAAGAAAGCTATCCACCCTTGCAAGCCCTTCTCATCCTGGATAATACATTGCCCCCCCCCCCCGAACCTCAAAGACAACTTCGATCCTGCAATCTATGGACCGGACAGATGAATTCTAATTTCAAAAAATTCTTCACCAAGCACATGTTCTGCCACTACTGAGATGTGACAGAGAGCACAGCGCCTCAGAATTATTGATATGACCTTGCAGGGTGTTACAAGAAGGACTTTGACCTCTGCATGACTATGTCTGAAAGGGACGTCAAAGGATTGAAACCCAAAGTGGCAGTGGTGGAAGATAGTGTCCCTTGGAAAGTGCATGGGCTTGGAGGTTGCTGAAGACGACGTGAATGAATTACCGGTAATTAAGGAGCACTCTGCACGAATTGACAGTGCAGTGCAGGAAATTGGTACCATGCAGGAGCCACGTGTGGAGGATGTTAACTCTACAAGTGATATAAAGAAATGTTTGAAACCTGGGAGAGACTTGAGTTTATTGAAAGGAAACACCCAGAAAACTCTGCAACTGGTCATGGGTCGGAGCTATTTAATTGCACTTGTCGAACTTGTCAAAAAGAGCGAAATTTACCTTTTATAATGTTTTGAAACAATACATATTTGTTATGAATAAAAGTTTTCTTATTTAAAAATAACCAATATCAAAAAACAGGGTGTTGGGGATGGGATGGAACGAATTAAAGGCATTTTAATTAATTTCTATGAACAAAAATGATTTGACATACGAGCAATTTGTGTTATGAGCTCCGTCGCAGAACTAATTAAATTCGTAAGCCGAGGTATCACTGTATACACAAGTGTCAGCCATTTCTTATATTTTTTGCAATAAACTTTGAAAATTGTGAAAAAAAATCCTTCCTGTATAGTATACAATGGCATTTGCACCTGAAAGAACCCTCTCTGCTATGCAACGGGTAGATGAGCCAACATTTCCAGGTGTAGGAGCTCGCCCCCTGTCGTCGGTAGCATTCCCCAACGAACACTAAACCGACGATAAATAAGCGGCGGGGTTGCAGCTTTGGCCGGCAACCGGCTGCAGAAAAACTATGACCAATATGTCGCCCTAGCTAGCTAGCCCTGGTCTAAGGGCTTATGGTCAATTATTAAAAATTAATACAAGCTGCAGTAGAGCCTCTCTAATTAGAAAATCGTTGATGCATACCATTTTGCAGGTTAGGCTATAGCACGCAATGGACGTTGTTCAGCGCACAGCTGAAGTGTCCGAGATATTGAGCTTCTACTGTAGGTCCTTTTGTAACTTTTCATTGGGCATAAATGTCTGTTCAATCCAGCCCTGGTCCAGGCCTTTGGTATATCAGGAGGCTCATTCACGAGGGTTCAGATATTAAAAGGCGCAAATCGACTCCACATGCATGATGAAATTGTGAGGAAGAAACTTAAAGCCTCTCTTCTAATCCGTCTGGAAATTTCGTTAGTCTACAGGCAACAGTTAATAAATGACATTGCACCCATGAAGTCATCATCATCATCATCATCTTACCCTCCTCCCGCCCGTGGCGGGGTCGGGTCTGCAGGTTCTCATCCTCCACTCCCTCCTATCCCCCACCATGTCGCCCTCCACCCCACACTTCTCCATGTCCCTCAGCACCACCTGCTCCCACGTCCGTTTTGGCCTTCCCCTACCTCTGGTGCCCCCAATCACATGCCAACCCATAATGGACCTAATAAGCTCCTCCTCCTCTCTCTCCTCATTACATGCCCATACCACCTCAACCGCCTCTCCCTCATCTTCTCTGCGATGTCCCCCACCCCCAGGCTCCCTCTAACATAATCATTTCGTACTCTGTCGGCTCGTGACACCCCAGTCATGTAGCGCAGCATACGCATCTCAGCCACTTGCATTCTCCTTTCATGGTTCTTCCTAGCTGCCCAACACTCTGAGCCATACAGCATGGCCGGCCTGAAGACCGTTCTGTAAACTTTGCCTTTCAACTTTATCGGGACCCGGCGGTCACACAGGACTCCACTAGCCTGCCTGCTAGCCTGCACCCATGAAGTATTGAACCTAAATACCAAGAACTGAGTTCGTGAGGCACGCAAATAAGCAGTGACGTGCTACCGTTGACTTGACCATTTTCCGTTTCCTAGCAACCGAATTTACCGTATGGTTGTTCAGTGGCGCCCTCTCTCGAACTCCGAGTGCTATTCTGGGAACAATGGTGTTCTGTTGCTGAATGTTCCTGCTTTTTTGCGATTTAATGTTTTTGTGGAATGTCACCTTTTATCAATGGACGTGTGATTGCATCAAAATGTAGTTCCTGAAGTTATTTTGATAGCCATGGCTCCAGATATTACGGTAGATATTAAATCTTCCTCTTTCGATTTCTGGTACCTACTGTTGATAAACTTTGTATATGACTTCAGAATGATTGTCATGGCAACCATGTGTTTCTTATGTTGTTGACTGATTTTCCCCCGTTTTGTTTTAAGGGGAAGAGGTCATCATTTTTAACGTTATGTTCATTTTATTTAGTTTTTAATTATTTTTATTTATGAACTTATTTATTACTTAGTGGTGTGGTAACATGACTTTTTCTTGAACCTCTACTATTCTTGTGTTTGGGCCTCCTGAATTCATGGACACATGACCATGTCATTAGTCTGAAATGATTTATAAACATGTAAAATGCTTTTTACTAACAATCAGTGCAGGATTTACCACAAGGCTACGTAGGCTGAAGCCTAGGGCCTCAACATTTAGCGCGCTTCAAAACTTAAGAAAAGGGCATAAAAATTGAAATAGCCTAGGGCCTCTCAATATCTAAATCCGGCACTGCTAACAATGCTAATTTTTTTGTTGAATTTGTTGCTCGTACGGAATGTGATAGACGAAAGATATAACTCACATGATTTTGTGTTTTCTTAAAGGTCAAAGACAACAAGGAAACTGAAAAGTCAAATATAATTTTATTTAACTCATCCAAAAATGAGGTCTTTACGTTAAATGATGGATTCAAAACGTTACATAAAAAACTGAGGCAAAACTGGAAGGTTTTAAAGTAAGTATTCCCTACTGTACACCCGTTAACTGCCGAATAATTCCCAATTAATCTGATTTCTGTTTTTTTTAGCAATAAAAATGAATTATCGCCGACCATTCTTAACCAAGCTCGTGTATTTGTGCTACCAGGACCGAGAGAAGAATTCTCTGAGGGCGAGGTACCCCTAATATTATTTTGAAAATAATATCCTTTATTATGTATAAAAGTATTAAATTTTACGTTAATTTGTTGTTAAGTTTGAATATTTGCGCATTTATTTGGAAAACGGAGGAAGTTTGCTTGTTCTTCTGGGAGAAGGAGGAGAGAAACGTTTCAAAACAAATATCAATTTCTTATTGGAGGAATATGGAATCTTAATAAATAATGGTAAATTTTCTAATTCTGAAATACTATTCTATGACTACTATATCGGTAGTTATCATAGTGTTGTTATTTGTAACTTTCTAGACTCAGTGGTGAGGACTGTGTACTACAAATATTTTCATCCGAAAGAATGTTTAATATCAAATGGAGTGTTAAACCGGGCTATTATTCAAGCAGTTGGTAAACCAATCCAAAGTCATGACTCAGAAGATTTGCACACTTCACAGTAATAACAGAAATTAGAATTTTTGTAAACTCTTTTAATCCATCACTAATCAAATTTTTTGGTAATATTTTATGCGTAGTTTAAATTATGTTTACCCATTTGGAGCCACTTTGAATGTTAGAAAGCCTGCTGTACCGGTTCTGTCTACCGGAAGCGTGTCATTCCCATTAAATCGACCAATTTGTGCATTTTATGCCAATCCGGTAAGTTTCTACCCTGTCATCCTTTAGATCTGTTACTAATACGTAATTATTACTAAAACTCTTATTTGTAGAAAAATGGGTCGAAGATTGTGGTTTTAGGGTCAGTTCATATGTTCAACGATAAGTACATTGACAAGGAGGAAAATAATAAAATCAAAGTAAGGCTTTAGTTTACACGACACCTTTAAGGTTGGGATTTGTATAGAATTGTTTTTTTTTTTTCACAAATTAGGATGTCATATTTCAATATTTGACGACCAATGACATTAAGTTGAATGCTATTGATAGTGAAGATCCAGAAGTAAGTACTTTTTACTGTTCAAATTCAGAGACGTCGTGTGAGCCAAAAATTTGGAGTGGCTGCTACGGGATATTCTTATACAAACCGGCGATCATGTCGATATCAAACGGCATTCATTAAATGAACGGCTATATTTTTCAAAAAAAAAAAAAGTAATTGGGAAAGCATGTGCCTCCGTGCCCCAATCGCACGACGCCTCTGTCCTCATTTGATTGTGTACCTATTATTTGTGGATTCTTAACACGAACATAAAGATAGTGTGCTTTTGACTTTACAGTTAATTAATTATATGATTGCTATTGATAATTATGTGTTTGACGTGAGCTTCGTTAAGAAAATAATTCAGTCCGTTAGCTCAATCCTTTTGCATTTTATTCATTTAAAAAAATGTTGACAGATTTCAGATTACCATTTGGTTCCTGAAATTGCAGCACTTGCAAGGAAAGTGATGCCCGTTTTACAAGAAGGAGAAGAAGTTCCTACTGATTTTACTACTTTGTTAAATACCAAGCTTTTTCAGATTGATATGAACTTGTTGCCAACTGTTTTGAAGTAAGTAATAATTGATAATCTTTTGCCTCCTAATTCCACATTTCCCAAAATAAGATAAAACCTCTTTTAGAGCATATGATCAACTTGATGTCAAGCACGAGCCTTTACGACTTATCACTCCACAATTTGAGACTCCATTACCTCCTTTGCAGCCTGCTGTAAGTGTTAATTGCAACTTAACAGTTAATGAATGTTTGAAGATTAAAATTCATAGAATATTGGACTGATTTCGGTAAAGGTATCAGGGGTTCTGTCTTGCATCACATGTTTTTTTCTTGATAGTTTTTATTAGCTCTAGGTGCTTTCTTAGATAAAAATGCCACATATAACCGAAATAGAAGACATGTTCTAGAAATAAATTGTAATTTTAATAGACATAGAATTTCCCTCTGTCGTTCTCATGTCATGAGAAGAGGAAAGGAGGAGCTCGTTAGGTCCATTACGGGAATGCAGGTGGCTGAAAGCACCCATGTTAGGGGAAGATCAAAGCAGACGTGGGAACGGGCTGTATGTAAAGATATGGTGAGGTGGACAGGGACGTGGTGGGAGATAGGCGGGAGTGGAGGGCAAAACCTTCAGACTCGACCCTGCCACAGGCAGAATAAAGGGATAGAATTTCGCTCGGTCGCCCTGTTTCAGAGGAAACATTTCGTTGAGTTTGCTTGCATAATACTAATAATATCATTTATAACAAGGTCTTTATTCAAATAAACTATAAAGGGCCTTTTTTTCTCTTTCTGCACCATATTCACTCACTTCTGTGTTTATTACGATTTGTTTTCATTAGGTCTTTCCTCCAACATTTCGTGAATTACCAAATCCGAGTTTGGAACTCTTTGACCTAGATGAAGCATTTTCTTCTCAAGAAGCCAGAATGGCACAACTTACCAATAAATGCACCGATAATGACCTGGAATACTACATTCGTGAATGTGGTGAAATCCTCGGCATCACCGAACATCTGCCAACTGACCGTAACACAGCAAAACACATTCTCGAGTCTATCTTCTTTCAACTTGTAGAATTTAAAAAACTCAATCAGGTATTTTAGCCCGTCCTCTACGATATATCAAATAACTCATTGTCAACTACACGAGTGTTAAATTTCATCTAAACAGGAGCAAGACTTGGATAGTCCAGAAAGTGGATTTCATGAACCAGTTACAATTGAATCGGCTGGACCTGACAAAAGTGGGTCTTAATTTTAGTTGCCATATCTATAAATTTAAAAGTATTATTTATTTAAAACTTACATTGATTGAAATAAAACCTGCCTAACAGAAACACGATTACCAAATCGTAATTTAAACGAACCAGAAACGTTAGTGAGGCTTCAGGCCTGCAATAATATCGTGTCTAAGCGTGTTTCTTCCAGGAAAAAGGTACAAGAAAGTATCGTGAATGATGGAAACAGAATTTGGTTTCGAGAATAATACACAAAACAAACTGAAAGCCACATTAAACCAAAACTTGACTGACATAACTTTATTACAAGTGAAAAGTTTCCTAGATCACGTCACATGAAGTCATCTGAATCATTGCCATCATCCTGTTGATACACAAATTACTGATTGACGATATGCTTTACAATTACGATTTTCTACAAATTTATTTATGAATTTTACCTGATTAGTGTGCATGTTTTCAGGCTTCATTAATGATGAATAGCTCCTAAAAATATAAAACGAAGTCTGAAAGACATACCTGTAGGGCAGTGGTTCTCAATCCGTGTTCCACAAAAAAATTAATTGCACAAATAAAGGTGTTGGAAAACAATCGATACAATTTTTAAAATACTTTTGGGATGGGATTGTAATCAGCAAACGCAAATGACATAGTTTGTCGTTTTATAATTATATAAAGTAGTAGTAAGTACGAAGTGTAGAAAGTGTACAACCTGCTTTAAAGTTTATGTCGGTGTAAGTGTTCTGTGCAACTAAAATGTCACAGTTTAGTGTTCCCTGGCTTCAAAAAAATTGAGAACCACTGCTGTAGGGTAATCAGGTTTGGAATAGTGTAGAAACTTGCCTTAATTCTGATAATTCTTGCTTTCTCTTCTCATCAGCCTTTTCTTTTTCTTTTTGATGTCTTACTTCTTGCTTTAGATCCTCCCGCTCTTTCCTATCTCGTTCTTCCCTTTCAGCTCTTAAATCTGGATGTTTTTCTTCTTTTGTCTTATTAAGGCGGTTTATAATTTCATTAGTACGTTTATCAATTCGAATTTTCCTGACCTAAAATCGTAAGCGTTATATTAATCCTGCCGGGTTGTAAATTGGATTAAACCGATGCATGCAACATTCGCAAGTCAAAAAATAATTACTTCTTTATCCCTATGAAATCCAACTTGTCCAACATCCATCCCTGCAGTTTTTTTCAAATTATTCCACATTGTGTATACAACATCCACGTTATTCATTTTATTTCCTAATCGAAGATATATTGAGAGGGGAAGAAATTGAAACTTGGCAAGGTTTTTAAAAAAAATTCATATTCATACCTTTGATACTGTTGGCTTTGACAAGCTGAGCACAATCTTCTAATAAGGTAGGGGGAATATCATCGATTGTTTGTCCCTAAGATAATCAAAAGGGCTGTTGATGTAGTTTAGAAAGTCTTTAATGATAAAATGCAGTAACATACCTTTTGCAGTCTTAAATAAATATGTGCTGATGATACTTTGTCGACGTGAAACCAAACATCTTCAGGCCATCCCCATTTAATGAGATCTTCATCTACAAATAAGAAAATTTACAAATTCTGTAGGAAAAGGAATAGTAGTTGTAACTTCAACAGTTACTTACTTTCGTACTTGTCAAGTCCCATGAAAATCTGTGATGGAGGTGAGACCACTACAACGATATCGAAAACATTTGTTGACATTCATTGCCAAAAGGACGTTAAGTATAAAAATGATTGATCCTCAAGGTTCGGATAATTGAAAGTAGTAATTGGGGAGAGCAAGGACCAACTTGATAATCTACAAAACTACGTACAGAATTTAACAATCTGCACTGCAGCAAGGAAGTTACCCTGTCGAAGTATTATCTTGCTTTCCCCTTAGGGCAATCATTAACAAATGAGAGTACGGTCAGGGTAATGACTTATATTATTTTTGTGCCCCTATATGACTTATTTTAACTCCAACCCTTTTTTATAATATACAGTAAAGGGCCCATGCAGAGAAATTCAGTAGGATCTTGTTTAAAGGTCCTACCTAATGAGGTCTGCATAGTGGAGAAGGACGACATACGTCAATACACCTAGAATATGATTTAAATCCTTATACGATTCTCCGTAAGCACTTACCGGTACTAGTGAAGTAAAACACCATCTTCAAAATTATAATTCAAGAAAAGAGGCACTATGATTAACTTTCAAGACACGTGAAATAGGAAATTAAATTTCGAAAGCAACTCATGAGAAACCAGAATTGCTGTTCTGAAATTTCTCACAAGGTGGCAATGTGGTTGCAGTTTGTAACATTGTCCTTTCAATTGCATTTTAATGTGGCATTACAGTGTGTAAGTCAGAAATTAAATAGCAGAATACAGGATATTTAGTGGCAGATCCGAAATCTTAAGATTTATATTATTTCTGAGTGTTTTAAATATGAATTTCAGACCCTTCCGAATGCGGTTTTGGATCATAGATGTCTGTCGGTGACGTCACCGGCCACCGCATCTCCGTCTGGTGAGATGAAAGTGAATGCAAGTGGTTGGGGATGTGAAGTGTGTGTCGCGAGTGCGGATGGTTGTGTGTGAAAGTGAAGCTTTTGATCCAAAGAAAAAAGGAATATCTTACATTGAAATCTATTTCCATATAAGTGTGTGTGTCTTTCGTTTATCTACTTTCTCGATGAAGTATCATAAGAATGGGTAAGAAGCTCCGTTTGGAGATTTCGAACATTGGAAAGAGAAGTAGATAGCAGCAGGCAAAAGGATTGTGTGGTTGTTTTGCATCTTTGTGTTTGGATGCGCGGCTGGTGAGTTAGTGAATGTGTTTTTCATTTCTTGGAGAGCGTGTGTAGTTATTGAAAGGCAAAATGTCTCGAGATATGTACGGTCCTTCGAGTGGTGTGATGAGTGGTCAAAATCAACGTTCACCCAAGCCTCCAAGACGCGAAATGCCTATGGTAGGTCAAGGATCACCATCGAAACCTTATCCAGTATCTTCCGTCTCGCACCCTCATTCCCAGTCATCAGGAATGGTGCAATCCCGCGGGAGTCCTATTACATCCCATTCCCAAGGAAGGACTCTGTCGCCATCGCAAACTAGAAAGGGCCGTCATACTGGTGGTACACGATCCAGTAATAGCAGCCCTTTAACTCTTCCAACAGACAGCCATGTACCCCACTCCCTCAGTAGCAGTGCATTCAATATCACTGGCCCTGGATACTATAATGACGAATTAAATAGTCCAGTCATGGATGCTAGGGCTTCTTCGGCCCCTGGACACCACCGAAGTCGGTCAGTGGGTCGGACTGCATTGAGGAGTTATCATTCCTTGGAAAGAGATCCTGAACGAGAATTTATCCCAATTCGAGATCCCAGAGATCGCACCTTGGATCACAACGATCCACCCACTCATCATCATAGGAGCACTGGTGCCCTACACGAGAGACCAATGGAAAGGGCTAGTCATCGAGATGCTTTGATGTACGACGAAGATCCTTATATCATGAGAGATTCCATGGGCCGTTCGCGTCAGTCGCCCAACCCCGACTCTGCCATGAGACAAACTGGCAGTATGAGTCGGGGCGATGGTCGTGACCGGGAACGTGAAAGGGACCGTGAGGCCTATGTTTTTGAGTTGCAAACTCAACTGGCCGAATTGCAGAAGGAATATAGTAGTCTGAAAAAAGAGTTGGAAGTGACCAATCAAAAACTGGGTTCCAGTATGCACAGTATCAAGACCTTCTGGAGTCCCGAATTGAAAAAGGAGAGGGCATTGCGAAAAGAAGAATCAGCTAAATATGGCTTAATAAATGACCAACTTAAATTACTCAATTCAGAAAATCAGGTAAGGCATTTTTATTCTTGTTATTACAGCGGTCATTGACATTCTTCTTTGAGGTGCACAAAAGGACTTTTGTTGTCAATAAGATTTCAGGTGCCTTACACCTCAGCGTGAGGTCGATGAAACCATTTTTTTACAATTTCAATATATTTTATGTGAAGTCAAGACTCAGTAAAACCATATGGTGTTTTGACAAGATTGACCTAGAAATCATTCCTATAAGAATGACTTCAGCTTGCAAGTGAAAGACTCCTCACCCTGCTCTTGCAATAACTAGACCAGTACTTCTGAAAGGGTGCGCCCTAGAACATTCCCAGGTGCGCCCTATGGTATTCCAGTGAAAAGGTATCCAGATATAACAATAAATTCCTTACGGATATATTGCTCTTTTTGTCAACCTGGTTTTTCTTTCAAAAATCAGCCTCCATCTACCTGCAGGGGCGGATCCAGGGGTTTGCTTCCCCCTCAGTGCCGGGAGCGGCGAATAGCGTTGGACACACCAGCTCTCGTCTGATCGCTGAAGTTAAGCAGCGCAACCCCAGCTAGTACTGACAAGGGTGGTCGCTTGGGAAAACTGGGTACTGCTAATATCCAAAAGTCGTCGCATTAGTGTAGTGTCTGTGCAGTCTCTGCATAAGAACTATGCTGTGGACGGGGCTCTAATGACCTTTGTAGTTGAAGGGCCCTAAAACACCAACAAACAACAACAATCCCTCAGTGCCTCAATGGGGCGCATATTTCGACTGATGCACAATTCAGCTTTGCAACAAATGAGGTATTTTTGCATTTGCTATTCCCATTTGTATACTGCCAGTCCAGCCTGCAGTTGTCTAAACCACTGAAGATAGGGCATTGTCTAAGGGGCAGTAGAGGACCTATTGCAATTGCTAGCTAGATTTATACTAAGGGATTCTGAATATTTCAAAATATTTGGGGCGCACTTTTTTATTATATTTCTCAAAAATTTGTATATGGCGGGCCTACAATTATTTTTAGGATTTTAAACGCGCTCCAACTTCAAAAACTTTGAGAACCACTGATCTAGGCCATTGTCAGACAAACAGACTGACAATGGCTGGCAATCTCTGGAAGTTAGTCTGAAAGGCATATTAAGGACATTTAGATTTAATTTATTTACTTTAGTGTCTATCAACCACGTCTTTTTGATTTGATTTGAATGAACTGCTATTTTCACAAGCCTGGAAAGGAAGTTGTTCATTTGAAATTTTAGGGGGAGCGGCGAATTGCGTTGGCCACACCAGTTCTCGTCTGATCACTGAAGTTAAACAGCGCAACCCCAGCTAGTACTGACATGGGTGGCCGCTTGGGAAAACTGGGTACTGCTAATACCCAAAAATCGTCGCAGTAGTGTAGTGTCTCTGCAGTCTCTGCATAAGAACTATGCTGTGAACGGGGCTCTAATGACCTTGTAGCTGAAGGGCCCTAAAACGCCAACAAAACAAAAAAATAGTAGTTTTGGGGTTGCTCTAGTTTCTAATATGACCTGAGTAGTACTTCAGAGAAATCATCTCATTATTTATTTCTCGTCTAGAAACTTTAAGTCTGTTTATACCCTCGTGTGACATCAAGATACCCGCAGTCGCCGGTAAATTGCTTTAATTCACCAGGCATTTAATATTTGCATACCATTTGAGAACCTTGAATTAATTTAGAGTGGAATCTGATCTGAAATATGACTTATATGATTTCCTACTGTATCATATTAATCAACATTACGGAGTTAAATGGGTGCTGCTCCAAATCATTCTTTTGTAAACACTTTTTTTCCAGGATTTTGTCCTCTTTGCTTACTCTTCATGACAATGTGACCCTGACCCAAGTGTTGGAGGAAAAGGGTTCCGATCGATTATGTTCAGGCAAGTGATAGTGCAACAAATTCTCGACATCACTGAGATTGAAGAATTTTGGCCAAACACCATTCATAGCGTTTTTATGACCCATTAATTATAAATATGGTATATGTTTATGTACGTCATGACGACATAGCAGCCGAATGATAGTCTTATTTCTGTTTTTTTCTGACCCAGATACAGTCGAATAAGGCGATTAAAGGCAATCGTCATCTTTAGAATGGCTAGGATTTTTGCCTCTGCATCATATGGCAGAGATATGTGATAGCCCAAGATCTTCGTCCAGCTCAGAGTTTTCGGCTTTTTCACTGAGTAAAATTTCATATTGATAATTTCTTCCTAGTCCAAGGTAACGCATTACCCAGAGTAAGTGTCACACGATTTATCTTGTCAGTGTTCTTATTGTCCCATGTTCGCTTTGGTCTCCTAATTTGTCACCCATTCTTCTCATTGTTATTGTTTGTTGGTGTTTTAGGGCCCTTCAACTACAAAGGTCATTAGAGCCCCGTCCACAGCATAGTTCTTATGCAGAGACTGCACACGCACTACACTAATACGACGATTTTTGGGTATTAGCAGTACCCAGTTTTCCCAAGCGGCCACCCATGTCAGTACTAGCTGGGGTTGCGCTGCTTAACTTCAGTGATCAGACGAGAACTGGTATGTCCAACACAATTCGCCGCTCCCCCATTCTTCTCAACATATGCCGTGCCATTTGAGACTTTCCTACATCAACTCTAACCTGTCTTGTTGGCTCGATGACTGTGGCGGATTCGATCCTGTGTGACGTGGACGACTGAGAGAGACCCCAAGTGCACCTTCCGTCTGATGGCAGGTAAAGCCTTGGCTCTGTGTGGTGTGTACCATGTCATCTGCATGTTAAAGAACTTCTTTACATGGAGTAAAATAGGGGGATGGCTGTATTGCGTTGGACATACCAGTTCTCGTCTGATCACTGAAGTTAAGCAGCGCAACCCCAGCTAGTAATGGCATGGGTGGACGCTTGGGAAAGCTGGGTACTGCTAATACCCTGAAATCGTCGCATTGGTGCAGTGTCTGTGCAGTCTCTGCTTTAGAGCTAGGTAGTGGACGGGGCTTTATTGACCTTGTAGTTGAAGGGCTCTAAAACACCGCCGAAACAAACAAATGGAGTAAAATATAGGTGTAGGTCTGCCAAGTTTTCAAGTGCAGGAGCTCGCCCTCCCCTCTGGCATCCATAAATTGCCTCCAAAGTCCAGTGTCCCTATGTACTTACTCATTATTGCACACGCCAAGTACATTGTGTCATATGAGATGTTTGTTTATCTTTTGAGATGTGACATCCATTTTAAAATTGTCTTGTTCGTTACCTGCCATTATTATTGTCGTGTTCCTAACGAAATTGGGCCTGTAAATCCTAGCTGGCGCGATCGACATACCGGTTGTCTACCTTGCATCTTACCCTGTCACCTACAGTCCTCCCAAACTTTTTATTAATCCCCTTCAGTATTTCACCAGCAATCCGTTCCTATAAAGGTGCTGGAAGATTCTTCCTCCTCAACCTTAGCAACACATGACTCTTATTTTCACTCATCTTTTCACTAATATCGGCATCTTTTCATGTGCACATTCCTGTCGGCCCTATTCATTCCTAAACCTATGTTGAACTTGATTGATTTTGTATATTTTTTGCGCAATATTTTTGTATTAATTGCGCAAAGGCGAAATAGTATTACGGTACCCATCTTGATTTTGAACATGGTTCACTATAATAACGGTTCTTTTATGCGCAGATGACAAACGACACACGCTTCAAGGAGCCGCCGCCACATCTTTAGTTCCAGGCGGGACTTGGCAAAAAATTCGTCCTGGAGGAAAAGCTAATATGGCAGGCCCACCGCCATTAAAAATCAGCAACTGCAAGCGAGAAAGGGAAATGCAGGATTTTTATCCAGAAAAATGCTATAAAATTCCACACAAAAAATTAGTACTTCGCTATATTCTTCTTGTGTTCATGTATTGATTTTTTTCCTGATGGCCTCTTGGCCAACTTAGATGACGGCTCATCTCCCACGGGCAGCGTCCTAAGGGTTCGACCTGTTATGGCTGGCGGGGTTACTCCCCAACCCACAAACTAATCCATCGCAGAAAGAGTAATGGCTCAGCCCACTCCAGTTTATTTCCTGTATAATGTTACGGAAAGGGGCCACGATCCTAATCATGGGTACAGACCAAGACCTTTGACTATAGTAACCATAAATTCATATGCCTAGTTCCGTATCACCACAGTTAAGCGCTAATCACCTCAACACTGTCAACGTTTTGATGACGTTTTGTGCAAGCGCTTTAGAAAGGAGCGCCAGCGCAATTCCTTAAGTAATTTAGCACTTTTTTGGACTCACGTCACGCACAGCATCACGCACAACCTAACCGAAGCAGGGAGCTCAACCGCCAGCCAATCATAATGCAGCGTGAAGTGCAGGGCGCTATTTGAGTTGACCACTTGGTCAACTGAAATAGCTACTCCGCAGCGCCTGAAGTAGCGTTGTGACGTCACCACTTTTTGTGCTGTATCGTTGTTTGTTGGTGTTTTAGGGCCCTTCAACTACAAGGCCATTAGAGTCCCGTTCACTGTGTAGTTCTGATGCAGGGACTGCACAGACACTACACTAATGCGACGATTATCGGATATTAGTGGTACCCAGTTTTCCCACGCGGCCACCCATGTCAGTACTAACTGGGGTTGCGTTGCTTAACTTCAGTGATCAGACGAGAACTGGTGTGTCCAACGCAACTTACCACTCCCCCTGCTGTATCGTCTGATTCAATGCTAATAGCGTTAGCGTGGGTGTACGGAACCAGGCATTAAAGCAAGGCACTTTGTCTACTAAAGGCGGAAGGGGTGCCTGTAAACCATCCCGATTGGCGCAGTGGTAGTGCTGTGGACTACTGCGTCAGTGGTTCCAGCCCCGATCCTGAACCGAGGTGGTTCGAGCAAAATGGGAAGTAAAGCTGTTTGCAAAATGGTGTTTACATTGTCGTCTGCACGTGAAAGAATCCTTACTCCATGGAGTAAAATTTGCGCGTAGTTGGGCAAAATTTGCAGGTGTAGAAGGTGCTCATTCCTGACGTCAATCGAGGAATTGAATTGCTTTGGGTATGCCAGTACTTCCCAAACTGAGGTCTTATACATCAAAACCTTATTCTGGAATTGATATCCTAGCTTTAGAGTCGCAAGAAGTCTACCAGTGAGTCACCAAAGATGAATTCAACAAACAAACAGTGTAAATGAACCGAGTCAAGTTCTATTTTCTATTTTGGACATTGCCACCCCACGCCAAGAACTCCAAACCGCTTTAGTTTAATTGAATATCTTGTCATCAGTGCAGCTTAAGAACAATGGAACATTTGCAACAGCGTGGCATCTAAATATAAACATCAGTAATAATAATAGGGTCTTACGTTGAGTCACTGTTTCCAGAGCTCCAGAAGTTCGAGGTACTGTGATGCAAATTACGTAACTACGAGTACATAGGAATGCTGTTGTTATTTCTACGCCTGAGTTTATGGAAGAGGTGAACTTCAACTGTTGGAAATCCACTCTTTATTTGGCAAGCATTGAAATTCGACGTTTAATTTTCACGCCACTTCCGTTTTTTTACTCGGATCCTCCTGATGTTTTCAGGTCATCTTGCCCTGCACAGAAAATTCTGAAGCATTCATAATTTTCTGTGTCATTTCCTTGTCTCTAATCTCACCCATAAAAATTGAAATAACGGCCATTTTAATAGTCTAGTTGTAATTGTGAACTGTATTTTTGGCGTGCGAAGTATGCAGTTTATAGTTAGATATCAAATCATTAGCAAGTTAAGGCGCAGTATGCAACATTTACATAAAAGATGATCCGAATATTTTGTTAGAATGGTTGTTCTTCCGGTTCGAAATTCACACTATCTATCATATTAGTGGGTAGTGGCAGTTCTAAATATTCCGCTTGGTTTGCACAGGATCTCTGAGTAGGCGACCGGGGATGGTGAGTTTATGCGACACATGCCCCATATGCAAGAACTCTACAATTTATGTCTAAAGCCTTTCCCTTCCCTTCCGGTGACGTAAGAAGAAACGATTATTGGTAGGAAATGCCGTAATGATCGCAACGAGGAGCCTGCACCTGTCACTTTCCATATAAAGCCGAGAACAGCGCAATCCATCACGTGTTCAAATTAATGATCCGAGTCACCCTTACTTTTGTTGGAGAAATGTCTGTTGGCCAACATTTCTGAGAGACGCACTTCCAGATTCAGTATCGAGAAGCAGTTCATCATGTGTGTAGCACATTCCTTTGCTGGAATGCTGATTTCTTAGGTTTCTAGCAGCACTCGGGGTAGAGGTAAGGCAAGGCTAATAGGTAATGAAGTTATGCGGATTGGTGTTTCAGGGCCCTTCAACTACAAGGTCATTAGAGCCCCATCCACCGCATAGTTCTAGTGCAGAGACTGCACAGACACTACACTAATGCGACGATTAGATTATTGGGTATTAGCAGCACCCAGTTTTCCCAAGCGGCCACCCATTTTAGTACTAGCTTGGGGTGCGTTGCGTAACTTCAGAGATCAGATGAGAACTGGTGTGTCCAACGCAATAAGTCTCTCCCAAGATATGCTGGAGTTTCTCAGAGTAAATCGGATAATGACGTAGGTAGGCATAACGTTGCACCTGAGGAGAGCGGGGAAGAGACAACAATGCAAAGATTTGTACCGAAAAAAGTTAAAGAATGGGGTTTGGGTGGGGGCGACAGAACATGGAAGGAAGGGCAGCAAAGAAAACGCTGAGGATGTATAGGAACAAACTCAAGAAAGAGGGGGAGGTAATTTATGATAAGTGGGGTAGCTCACTTCTGTTTTAAGCAAGAGCTGGGACACTGGAGACGAAATAGAGGATAGCAAAGATCACAGGCGGAGGGACGAGCTGTAGATTGTGGTATTTAGTGGAGGATGTCAGGCATGTTATGCTGGCATGTCGAATGTTAGGCCGCTGCAGGAGGGGTTGGGGAACCCGCACATCGGAAATGGTCCTGGGAGTGGTGGGTGTTGGGTTTGAAGGAGAAGAATGGGATGGAGTGTTGCTGGAGTGCTGGTGGAGATCTAGACATGTGGGTCTAGCATGGTGTAAACCTGGGGCTGGTTATGGCTTGGGAGGGGACCATGTATAAATAGACAGAAATTCAGTCCACCTTCACGTTGAAGTTAATTCATGTGATCCTTTCCGCTTGGGAAGACTGTGTACTGCTAATGCCCAAAAATCGTCGCATTAATTTGGTGTCTGTACAGTCTCTGCATCAGAACTACACTGTGGACGGGGCTCTAATGACCTTGTAGTTGAAGGGCCCTAAAACACCAACAAACAAAACAAACAACAAACAGTCTCTAATATCCGGGCTCTAATAGCTGGACGGGGCTCTAATATCCTTGTAGTTGAAGGGCCCTAAAGCACCAACAAAACGAGGGATAAGGGGATGATGATGGTTGTAGATTCGTTCGCACGGCGAGGTATGTTTTTCTAATGGTGGGATGGGGTTCCCCGAAAAAGCCTTACAGTTCTAAGGGTTCCAAGGCTTGAGGACCACTGCTTCAGAGTGATTCAGGTAATAATAGTCCTAGAGTGATATCTTTACTCGAAATTCGTACATTAGCGAGAGGACAATTCGGAATTATCCATCATGGTTTTTTTAATTCCACTCTTCAAATTTGTCTACCGTAATTCAAACCTATGAATAACGCTTTTGTAGTAGTTGCATGTAAAGCAGCTGAGCAGATGGTGTGATCGATATTATTTTAAACAAGTTTATAAGGAGGAAAAAAATAATAAAAATAGATATGCAATGAGTGTGGATGGAGAAGTTGTTCATCAGACATCTGTTCCAGGTGAGCACTGGGTGCAGCATCTTTTGTATGCAGGGTGTTTCTAAAAGCATTGTAAGGTGAAGTTGAAACGCCATCATTGTTTGGTTGACACTCTACTAGGTTTTTCGACATTTTATACAGGAGGCTGGCCAATACTCATACCTACTTATAACTCTTTTTTTGGCGTCATCTTTGATTAATGTCTTGCCCTCTCTGCTTCAATGTTAGTGTCATTGTGGCGAAGATTTATTTTTAGTCGATAGTCGCAAATTGCCAGATTCTATGCTGAAAACTGATTAAAAATATCATCATTTGCGATATAACGCGAATGTATTTGCTGTCACCGTAATTCAGCCATAAGCCCATTAGAAATCAAATTGAGAGTAGATTTTTGTGATTTAAGTATAGCTAATGTAATTTCGGTTTCTGGAAATGTTATTTGTGAGTGTCATTCAGCAATACGTTATCGCTTACTTTCTCCGAGGGAGGCATATAGCCCCTAATGTGCCCCTAAATGAGAGTGCTTGATTCAGACTAATATTAAAGCCACTGTATAACGCAACTACAGATGGCACTGGCCTGGGTGGTCTCTTGGGAACGCTGGGTACTGCTAACACCCAAAAATCGTCCAAACGGCGTAGTGTCTGTACAGACTTTGCATTATAGCTAAGCAGTGGACGGGACTCTAATAATTATTAAGGGCCCTAAAATGCTAACAAAATCATACTAATATTGTGTTGGACACACCAGGATTACCGCACACTGGATATCGCTAATACCCAAAAATCTTCGCATCAGTGACCGTTGTAGTTGAAGGGCCCTGGAGCGGCAAATTGCGTTGGACACACCAGTTCTCGTCTGATCACTGAAGTTAAGCAACGCAACCCTAGTTAGTACTGACATGGGTGGCCGCTTGGGAAAACTGGGTACCACTAATATCCGAAAATCGTCGCATTAGTGTAGTGTCTGTGCAGTGTCTGCATAATAACTACACTGTGGACGGGGCTCTGATGACCTTGCAGTTGAAGGGCCCTAAAACACCAACAAAACGAAACAAAGGCCCGTCATTTAAAAAATTCTAGAAGGCGGTAATACAATAGGAATAAAAGAAAAGCATTAGCGTTTTTTTTTTTTTTGTAAAATTTCGTTCTTTCGTTCTTGTTTTAGGGCCCTTCAACTACAAGTACATTAGAGCCCTGTCCACTGTGAAGTTCTTTTGCAGAGACTGCACAGACACTACACTAATGCGACGATGTTGGGGTATTAGCGGTACCCAGTTTTCCCAAGCGGCCACCCATGTCAGTACTAGCTAGGGTTGCGTTGCTTAACGACAGTGATCAGATGAGAACTGGGGCGTCCAATGCCATAAGACGTTCCTCCGGTAATTCATGGCAAGGGTTTTACGTGACTTGCTGCATACGTAGTACTTCATCAGTGTTACGTTGCCTTATAGGATTTGCAGCGATCAGCTTTGATGACCTTTCTTAAGTTCTATATTTAGTAATGAAGTAGTTGACGTGAATTGGATGGGAGAGGTGAAAATATTCAATTATTAAACGCATTTCTACTTACATTTAAAACGTCCACACATCATTAATCACTGACTGCATATTACTTGCCTTCCCGCTGAAATGTCTTCCCGAAATATTTAACTGCATTGCGTATAAGAACCAAGAGGCCTTTTGGCGGATTTTAATGTATCATTTCATCTTCTGCAAAACGACCTAACCACCTGCTAATTAGTGTTAAGTCAGTAAACAGAAATCGAGTTGATTGTAATTCTCTGTAGTGAGTTGGATACATTTCGATGCGGTTTTTATATCGATAGTAACATTTTCAGAAACTAGAAAGTCACTCCCATTTCTTGATGAACTAATGCTCGTTTTTTGTGGTCACATATGGCAGTGTATGTATGCACTTTAAAATGATTTTCTGTAGGCTGTCTTTCAAGGGGCTTCTTCGCTGAAATACTTGGTGGGAAATGTTTAGACGTGCCTGGACATCCATTATCGATAAATGACGTTCAAGAATTTCGGTTGTAAATAGTAGAGAAGATGACATTAAGACGATTGAAGAGTTGGTATGCGAGAAGAGGAAAAGTGCAGCAATTAATGAAATTGTGGTTGAACTAACCATTAGACGCATACTGCTACGGTGGCAATGAAGAAAAATGGTGGAAGGAACCAGTTCCTCCGCTGCCTTTCGCAGTATAGTTCAACCTTAAAGATGTATGAAATTAACTCTAGTAGTCATTATGTCAAAAAAGAGTAAATGCGGTAATTTTTTTCTTTCCAACATTATCATTTAGCATTCTGTTCTTGTTGGAAAATGAACAACTTAAATATTTCATTCGACATTCGTTGCGCCACGTTTTTCATGAGAAGAGGGAAGGAAGAATTGCATCCTTCACAGGGATGCAGGTCATAGGTGACAGAATAGACTTTAACATAAGAATATGAGGGTTAATTTGAAGCGAGAAATGACAGTGCTTGAGATAACTGAACGTTAGTTTAGGGGCTAATGCGACTTTAGGTCATTTCAGGAGAATGGACACATGGAGATAGACAGGAATTCTAACATGCGCAGCAATTGCAGTGGGGATAAACGTCACGACTAAAAACTTCAACTAGTGTGGGGATATCAGGTCAATTGATGAGGGCAATTCACAATAAACTCTTGACTGTATGGGTTTGGTTAGGTTATGTTATGTTGTAATGGACTCAGGGGCGATTCCAGAGGGAAGCAGTGCAGCAATTCCCCCTCAGTGCCTTAATGGGGCGCATATTTCAACTGATGCAAGACTCAACTTTGCAACTAATGAGGAATTTTTGCATTGTTATCCTCATTTCTATACTACCAGTCCAACAGTTGGAGTCCAATCTGCAGTTGGCTAAACCACTGAAGGTGGGGCATTGTCTAAGGAGCAGTAGAGGACCTATTGTAATTGCTAGCTAAAATTATAATAAGGGATTCTGAATCATCATCATCTCACCCTTCTCCCGCCTGAAGTAGGGTCGGGTCTGCGGGTTCTAATCCTCCACTCCCGCCTATCCCCCTCCACCCCGAACGCCTCCATGTCCCTCTGCACCACCTGCTCCCACTTCCGTTTTGGTATTCTTCAACCAGCGGTGCCCCCAATTAGGGCCGTAACGAGGGCTTGGCGAAGAAGGCGGCCGCCACGGGCGCAACTGGGTTTGGGGCGCAAAATGTTTAAGTATTTTGTCATTATTGCGTTACGGGCAAGCGAAAGTTAGACACTTGCCACAGGCGCTTCATATCCCCGTTACGGCACTGCCCCCAATTAACTTACCTGCAGTCCCACAATGGACCTAATAAGCTCCTCTTGTCTTACTGACAACCTGCTCCCACGTCTGCTTTGATTTCCTCCTGCCTCGGGTGCTTCCAACCACCTTCATTCCTGATATCCACCTCAAAAACGAGGAAGCCTAAATATTTGGTTCAAGCCGGGGCTGACTGCCTGCGAATTTCACTGGCCCTCGGATGCACAATTGGAATTAGTAGGGGCGCACCGATAACGTTACAAATGTAGGACTTTTCATTTGCTCCACCAAAACATTTTACCAAAAGCATTTACTGTATATCGCATACTTTTGTGGAAAATAATTCTCGACAAACCATGTAATGCATAATCCTCGTTTTCCACGTCGGCTACCCACCCATGGGTGCAGGGCATTTGAGTTCCTGTACCAGTTACACCAACTACCACCTCTATTTTCCAATATGACTAACGTGCATTTGTTAATGGTTATCACATGAATTTGTAATATTGCATTCGATAGCTCATGATATTTGATCCTTCTGTAGTTAACAAAGTTTCATCTTGGAAGTTAGGGAGAACTGTCAGATCCAATTTCAATTTAAGATATGACATTTCAGTATTTTTCAGAATTCACATTCGTACTCGCACACGGTTCGACAACCTCAGAATCGTTGAAGTTGGTTATTTCTTCTTTTGGTCATGTTTGGATCAAATGAATTAGCCAATTAGAAGTTGGTGAGATGAAAGAGTGTTATTTTATTACAGCTATAAGGAATTCACTGTGTCGCCCAAATTGGCCCTTTCCAAAGCATCCCTTGTCTGGTTGTTTCTGAACTCATGCTCATGAGTTTTTATCAAAATGATCGGAGGATAATCATAAATTGTAATATCAAGATGAGCACCTGGGGCGCATGTTTTTGATGACTGGTAATGGGCATCTGCCAAATGCTGTAGTCAATGGCAGTTCTGAAATACGAACATTGTCCCAACAACTTTTCAGGGATATTCATTAAGCTCAATTCACAGAGAAAATAATGTAACAAACCCCACAATAATTGTCATTTTTGATGATATGGGCCCTTCAAATATCCTGAAGGAAATCGGTTATACACCATTAGGGTCTTTAATACCACCCAATCAACTATTGATGATGCAGGTGAATAGCATAGGGCTGGTGTGAGTGGAAGTTGCCCGTTAATTGTGACGAGGTGTATTAATAAATTACGGTAGTTAATCGATTACCTACTTTATACCCGCCTCGGTGACATAGAGGTATTATGCTGGACTACTGCGTCATTGATTTCAGATCCTGTCCTGGATCGAGACGGGTGACTTCTTTGGAGCTGGAGGCCTCCAGTGCGCTATCCATAGGTTGGAAATAAAATCGTGGTCCCATGTATACGATGTCACCACTGCACGTAAAAAAAAAAGAAATCTTACTACTTGCACTTCGGCGAGACTCCCAGGTGTAGGAGGTCGCACCCTGGAGTTGATGGAGTGCCACAGTGAACAGTAGAATGACTATAAGCATAGGCATTTACATTTACATACACATAAACATTTAAGTCTCGCAGCTCACTCAACAGAACTTTGAAATCATTAAGGCAGCTGGGGAATTTAAACAACTATGAAGAATTTCTTTTAAATTTGATTCCAGAAAGATTATGGTGAGGGATGTTTTTTCATAGAATTTACTGCGTCACAAAATTCGTTTGCATTTCATTATTATATTTGTTGTGCAATTCTCATATTCGTGAGAGTTTCTGTTTATTGCTATGCAATCAATATAGCAAAATTCCTGGCCTTCTAGATTTCACGACCCTACCCAAGTGTTGTTTTGACTCCTTTCTGGCTCATAGGACTACTGTTGCTTTTGCTTGAATGTTAGGTACAGTGGTACCTCGGGTTACGAACTTAATTCGTCTGAGGACTTCGTTCATAACCCAAAACAATGAAATAGAGACAATCTATTTCAAGTTAAAATGAAAACAGTGTCACTGCTGAGAAATCTTTTACTGCTGTGTAGTAAGGCTAGTGAAAGGGAGACTGCACATACTGTATGTGCCAAAGTGAGTTAAATGCCGATTCACAACAGAACCACAACGGGAGCAGTAACAGAAACGTAAACGTTAATTTGAAATCTAAGCTTCACAATATTCCCCATAACGAATAAAACAGAAGGGAATTAGTGGGAGTGCATTTGGATTTTCACTGTCTATACAGAGGTGTGTTATTAAACCGATTCTATAGTCTTAATTTCTTATTGTTAGGTACGTATTTACGGAACCCACCACCTTTACAAATAAAAGAAATGTATTTGAAACCAAAATTTTAGGAAACATCGCCTGTGTCGTCAAAGACAAAGATGTGAGTAGTAATCGTCGGCTGTGATACTGTAACTGAGAAGACAGGAGCTAAGAGTCAAGCAACATACGTTTAATGTGGAAAGATAAAAATTGGTCAACTTTCCCATTCATTTACATTAATGGTTATCGTTCTCATTCATTGTGAAGGGCCCAATCTGATCTAATTTTAACCTTCCGTCTACAAGGTGTCGATTTCTGGCACACACTACAAGGTAGGGTCTGTGATAACCCCAAAATGACTTTTTGATTTTCAGGGCTTAAATATTCAGATTTAGAGCATTATTATGGATATTAAATTAAATACCATCCATATAAAGCTTTGGCAATGAAAATAATTTGGAAACATACTGTAAAAATTCTATATTACCCAAGAAGACAAGACATCATCATCACCATACCCTTATCCCACCTATGACAGGGTCGGATCTGCAGGGTCTAGTCCTCCACTCCTGCCTATCTCCCACCTGGTCGCCATCCACCCCAGACACTACCATATCCTTATGGACATCCTGCTCCCATCTCTGCCTTAGTAACCAGTGTTTCTGACCAGCCAACCATGTTGGTACTAACTTGGGTTGCATTGCTTAACCATAAATATAATATGCTAATTACTTAGGAGACCTGCCAACTTCCCTAGATAGGTAAAGAAAACATCGGAGAATAGGTACTCAAAGGTTGGTTAAGATTGGAGAAAGTGGTACATGTGTAGACACAATTTTGTAGGTCTGGGGTTTGCCGAGACCCCACCTTGTAGACGGAAGGTTAACTTTTCCTCCCGTTCTCGTTTCTGTTAGTGCTCCCGTTGCCATGCTATTGTGAATCCACCTTTACGGTTATGCGTGGTCTTCATTTGTACTGCTCTCCTTCTCCTTCGTTTGCAACGCAAGGCACTGTTCCTAACCCAGAAGGAAAAACTTTCGAATTTGTTGTTCATGACCTGAGGCGTTCATAACCCTCGGTACCACTGTTACCGTGCATGACTTGGACTCAAATTGAACTTTGGAAGCCACTTTATTTATGCAGTTTGCCCGGTGATGGGCAGTTTATTAGATGTGGCAAAGTCGTGACGATGCAGTTTTGGTGAATATATAATTAATGTAAATTATCATTCATAATTAATAACTATTAATATGCATTCTAGTCACTAGTCTTTTCTGAATTGTAGCTGCTAAACACTTAGTCACTGTTGCTTGTGTTATATACAGGAAAAGTAATGGAGAAATTATGATAGGGAGCTCATCCTACCATGCAGTAGGCCCCATGGGCCTGGCCTGCATTATCCTAAGAATGCTTAGATGCTGTGGACTCTGCTACTCAGTATCGACCTTGTCTTTCGTCAATTGTTATTGATGGTTTTGGATCAGTGCAACATTAGAAAAGGAAGTTCATTATGAATAAAACATCATCACTCTTTAGAAAAATATTCAAAAAGTTCAGGAGTTCGGTAGAGGGCCAGCTACTGACCTGCGCTGTCAAGGGAATACCATAGAACTTAATTGATGAAATTGTCTTAATTAGACTGTTGGTATTTAGCTTTTTTTTAGAGATTCTAGTTAAGCTGTGTGGAAATACGTAAATTGGCGAAACGAAAATCTCCTGAATCTTAGCAGTAAACTTTATTAATAATTTACTCGTTGGTCCTACTAGAATATAAAATTAGTGCGCAGTGGCGTATTTATGGAAAGATAGAATTAATTAACGCTGGTGCACAGTTGCCAAATTGTCATTAGCAGAAATGTCTTTTCTGTCAGCAGTACACTTTTTCAGTTTGGGTTTCTCAGCAGAATACCGGTATTCATCTCCACTGCACCCCTGCCAGTTCTTAAGGGACCAGCCATTATCCACTCTACTGTGTCCCCACTAGTAGTAGGGAAATCTCCGACTGTTGCTGCCTCTTCTGAGTGGATATTTGGGACAAATAAATACTCCTCCTTAACCAAGGCTGGAAATGAGTTAGTGGTATGGTAGTAGACTGAAGAAGTGTCACGGCTGGTGGCAGTTAGTTTTATTAGGTAAGAAGCTTGTTGGTAATAATTTCCTTTATTAAGTTTTCATAAATAGGCAAGTAAAGTAGATCACAAACAGTCGTAACCTTGCCATTCATTATTTAAAGTATTGTCCTCTCACTAATCCAAGTAATCCAATAATCCATACACTTGTCAGAAATGAGAGAAAGCATTATGAAGCAGTTGCAGTCAATTTGCTTTTCTGCCAACGTTGTTGACGTTTTCATCTGTTTGCTTTATTTTCTAAAGTTGATAATTATTGCAGCTAATAGATAAACCTATTCCTGGAATTTGATACGCTCAAATTTGCAATGACTGCAAAAAAAATATCCTCTTGGACTTATTTTTTTGTTGAAATTTGGTTTTATGTTATGCATGCCCCTTCAACTACAAGGTCATTAGAGCCCCGTCCACTGTGTAGTACTAATACAGAGACTGCACAGGCACCACAGTAATGCGACGATTTTTGGGTATTAGCAGTACCCAGTTTTCCCAAGCAGCCGCCCATGTCGGTACTAGTTGGCATTGCGTTGCTTAACTTCAATGATTAGCCGAGAACTGATGTGTCCAATGCAATAAGCCGCTTTCATGTGGAGAACAACAATCATGATTAGGAGTCCCCTAAACAGCCATTGGCATATGGGCATTTCAGAGGGAGAAGTTGAAGTCGTGAACTAGTGAGGTTCGCTTAGGGCATTAGAGAAGGGCAAGTGATAATAGTGTAGTGTCTGTGGAGACTGCATGAGAACTACTGTATGTAGTGGACGGGGCCCTAATCACCATTGTAATTGAAGGGTCCTACAATAACAGCAAATCAAATCCAAATCAGGTCCTCAGCTTCCTCGCACAATGTTAGGGCTGCTGTATATCATTTGAGAGGGAGGAGTTGAAGTCGTCACCTAGTGAGGTTCGCTAAGGGCGTTAGAGAAGGGCAGTGTCTGTGGAGACTCTGCTTGAGAACTGCTGTATGTAGTGGACGGGGCTCCAATGACTATTGTAATTGAAGGGTCCTAGAACACCAGCAAATCAAATCCAAATCAGGTCCTCAATTTCCTCGTACAATGTTAGGGATGCTGTATATCCCGTCGTGAAATCTGTTTCCTTTGGTCCATCTCTGGTGAATCTTCTCATTCAGTATTATTCCAAACGAAATTAATTTTGGGGGAATATGTCCACCTTTGGCCTGATGAAAACAATTTCATAGAATCGCATTTCCAAAAATAACCTTGTCGAAAGTCCGTTGGGTTCATTAAAAATGTAAGCGTTATTTTTATGGATACTCTAAATTGACTAGTTGAGTGACGAGTGTACAGTTTGTTGGTTTCAGATCCTAATTTCAAGACTTTTCCTGTGTGGTATGATGTTCCCAAAATGTAACGTTTTGTGAAGTTTTTTTTTTATTTTTTGTAGTTCCTACTTCCCTGGTTAAGTAGACATCGCCATTCAGTGAAATTTTTTTCTACAAGCTCATTATGAACTCAATTTTTACTCTCTTCAAAATTATTTGGGACTAAAATAACTTGTAGAGTCCAAAATCCAATTTTTCGCTTGTGTCTTGATCAGTGTAGACTTCACCACCACAGAACGGGGCGGGTTCAGGTACTTCCCTCAGGCTTTTTTTTATAATGAAGATGTATGTCGTTGTCAGCATTACTGGAAGTCGTCATTTCTTTTTTTGAAGAATGCTATGCAGTAGTAGTTAACCTTCATACAGGACCCTTACTCTTGGATGTCAATTTCCGTATTTTTACCTCTAGACCAGGGAGTACAAGTGATCTGGAGTTTCTTTTGTGCGTGTGGATGTGCGATATTACCTGCCTGCCCTCAACAAAATACCTGGATGTAATCGGAAGCTGATGGTGAAATGGATATGAAGTAATCTGTTAGACAAGGGTTGTCCAACCTTTCTGATATTTTGGGCCACTGGTATTTGGGTATTGCGGGCCACAGATCATCAAAACAAACGTGGGGGAAAGTAATATTAGGTGACATAGCAAATACAATGCATCATTACAAATATAAAAATACTAAAACAACGCACTGTTTTATTGAGACTTTTGAACCAGTTGCTACCGACAACCCTGAGTTACAGGAATGTGGCGAAATATTTTACAATAGTTTAATTAAGAAATGTGATGTACCGGTATGCCATAAATACAATTTCCTCAAGCAACTGGAAGGTAAGACTGATGTTTGTGAATACCTTTTTGATGATATTTTGACAATATAACCCTTCAATGGAAATTGACCATGAATTTACTAACAAAATAGTGTTGCTAATATGTCGACTGGAAATGCATTACATCTTCATCGTGTCTATTAGGTCCTGTGAATTAAATAATGTTAGGTCTAGGAACAAGTTTGTCGCACACTGTAAAAGTAACTCATATTGAACATAACAAAAAAGCTATACATTTCCTCTGGGAAGTAATTGCTATCACGTGCCACATATTTTCTCCACCCATCCAGCAGCTTCTGGATGCCATGCTTGTAGGATTGCCTCCCACAGGAACTGAACCAATTACCAAGCCAGGTTTTGCCCTCATCCTCTTTCCTGAAGCACTGTCTTGCAAGGGCTCACTGCATGGACCATAATAGGTGGTAATCTAAAGGAGCTAAGTCAGGGCAATAAGGTGGGTGGGATATGACTTTCCATCCAAGTGCTATAATGGATTCCCAAACTTCTCCAGCCACATGAGGTCTTGCATTGTCATGCAATAGCAACATTTTTTTTCCCTTCCTGGTCCAGTAAAAGGTCTTTTCTGGTCCAATGCTTCACTCATATGGGTCAGCTGCTGTGCATAAAGCTCTGCCATAACTGTTTGTCCACATGGAAAGAACTTGTAGTACAGTACCCCTTTGGAATCTTGCCAAACAGCCAAATCTTCTTGGAGTGGGTATCTGGCTTGGGTACCAAAGGTCCTGGCTCTGCAGGGTACACTTCTTCCAGTGTTAGCCTCTGTTAAGCTGTGTGGCACCCAATAACCACACTTATTCACTTTGCCCATCTCTCTCAAACGATTCCAAGCAGTCTTCGGATCAACTCCCAAATCGTCTGCAATATCCATGGTCATTTGGGTGGGGTCCTCATCCAAAAGGGCCTGCAGCACCTAAGGGTCCAGTTCACGTGGTCTTCCTGACCTTGGCAGGTCTGTGACGTCTGCATTCCCTTCCCAAAAACCCTGAAACAGCTTCCAACACCACTGATCACTTACAGTTTCTGCCCCATAAACCACCCAGACGTTACTTCTCATCTTTGCTGCAGTTAATCCTTTATCAAAAAAGAATAAAGTGATTATGCATAATTGCTCATGTCATTGGCATCATGCAGAGACCTGCAAAAAATATTTCATAAGTCACTGAAAGGTAAACAACATGCTAAATGATGCAGAATAGAGTGCATTACAAGCCAACAACACATAGTAATGGTGTAAACAATAACTGCTGACGTCACAGCCTTCCAAAAATGGGCGCCATGAACTTTTTCCTAGACCTAATCCGTAAGTTCAGTACAAACCAGTGGTGGTTTGAATTATATTTTGCCTACTCGTATTTTATCTCCAGAATCGAACACCTAACTGTCTTGCTTGCTTTTCAGACTTTGTTGTCACATTATGATCCACAGCATAGTGACTGTGCAGAATCTGCATTAGAGCTACGCAGTGGACAGGACTGTAATGAACATTGTAGTTGAAGAACCCTAAAACATTAACAAAACAATCTGCTTTGGAAGTATCTCCATTCTTGGTTTCCAGCCTGTTGTTCAATTTACTTCCTTTTCTTGAAACAAATGTGAAACAAAAACGTCTGCCTGCAATGTTCAACTATTGACTGAGAATAATTGGAACTTTAATACTATCCCTTTCGTAGGTGGAACTAGGACTTTACCTTCTGCTTTCTGCACTGTTTAATTATCATGTATCACGCCCTTCTCTATCGTCGCCTCTTAACTTTCGTTAGAATAGTCGGCAAGTCCTACAGAACTCGTGTCTCCGTTTCTGTGCCACTTTCTGTTAGCAACGGCAGTGAATCTGAATTCCCTGACGTTGATACAATTTGAAGCACCCTTTGATGCCCTTTGTGAAATCTTTCATCCACATATTTTATCTGATTGGAAAATTGTAGTTTAGTAGGCACTTAAGCAATACTTTGTGGGATGGACTGAGACCTGGAGGGCCAGTGTTTGCAGTCCAGAGCCTGCCATACGCGGAATAAGAGAATGTTATTGATAAATTTGAAAATGTAACAGCACAAATTTAATAGTAGTTGTTGCCGAGGCGATCCATTCTTCAGTTGTTTGTAACTGAAATGCAATTGAGATGTTCTTAGCTGCGGGTTTAGTGTAGATTACCCTCTAAATGTCAGTTTTATCCAGTGAGATTTCGTTTATGGGGAAGAATGGTTGTCTGGCAAAGTAGATTTGGTGGATTGAGTACTAAGTGGTAATTGTAAGGTTCTCGTTTATATGGCATCAGTAACGGACTACTCTCTAATGGTTCACTTTGACGAAGCTTTCGGTATCAGACTGCGAGCACCTTGAAGTGGCTTTTGTCTGCGTTGACTAGCTTGTAGGTTTCTGTTCTAGAGGCGCCCATCGTTATTATTACTTTACATCCGGTATCAAATTTGTGGACGACCAGATTTCGCTGTTGGACGATGTTTTATTAGCTTTAATTTCCTGCGAATAGGTTTTTTTTATCCTTCGGACCTTCAGTATATAATGAATGAATTGTGTCTGATATTGTAGAGTGTAGGCGCCTACAAAAGTGATTGAATTTAGGTTACTGCTTGTTGAATGGCTTAGAAACGTATAGTTTACTGGCTTGTTAATACTGATGTGGTTCAACATCAGAAAAAGAAATGGAAGGTCAACGGAACAAGGTCATGGATATTGACAGTTGACAAGGCTCTTTCAAATACTGTATATTTCTCTACGCTTGCAGTTGAATTTAGCACGTTGAAAAGTCTTTTCTTGGTCGTGAATTGTGTGCGGTGGTTTTTATTAGGCACTGCACTTTACAGCCCATAAACACGCTGAAAATGAGGAGTGTCTCTTAAAGAAGAGGGATATGGTTTTGGAGGGTGGAATGAAACCTTCTTGGGGATAAAACAACTTTTTAGGCAAACCTGCATCTGATTACAGTGTACTTTTTTGCAGCCATTCCTCTGGATTGTTGTAAAGTTGCATTGTTGAACCATTTTTCCTGTTATAAAAATATTCTTTGGACCTCCATCTCAAATGTCCTAGCACAATGATGTTGCTTTCTTTAGTGTACTTTGAAGATTTTGGGAAATGTGATACCAAAGACCTACAAGAATTACAGAATGTCCAATGCTCCCCCCTCTGTCTTGGATATTAAGGTTGTCCCATCAACAGATGGCCGCCATCTATTGTGTTTGGATTTTTAATGTCGATCTTTGTTTAAGCGTCTTCACTAGCTCTTTTTTGCCTATGGCATGATCAGTTGTCCGTTTTTCACCCATTTTAATCCCTAATCTTACTTTTCGTAGCCTTTTTTCTGCATTGCCGCCAGGGGCGTACTCCCACACCTGAAAAGTTTGGCGAAGTACCACACGATACCACGGCTTGACTTTCCATTTTTCCCATGCGTCAGCAGGGACACTGAGGATCTCTGTCTCGCTCGAAAGAAGCCAACCGCCTCGGTACAGGATGTAACCAAGAATCCCTGACCTAGGAGACCAGCACACGTCATCTGCGTTTGAGCGGCTGTAACGCGTTTGACACCCCTGTTCCTCTTACTGATCACTGAAGTTAAGCAACGCAGCCCCATGTAGGAGGCAGTGGGTACTCTGATAATACCCTAGTCGTCGTGACAGCGTAGTGCCTATGCAGACTCTGCAATAGAACTGTGCAGTGGACGGAGCCCTAATGACCACTGTAGTTGGAGGGCCCTAAAATATTAGCAAAAGAAAACAAAATCATCTGCGCTTCGGAGTAGCGTTCAATGTCGTTCTCTCTGCTACGGAATGTGACTTACGGAATCCAAAGAGCGCGTTTCTGTACATCCTTGTAGAAGAAATTCTTTTGCGTTCAGGTTTCTGATGCACCTGGGGATCTTTCTTAGGATGGAAACTACACCTATGGAGTAACGAGTCAAGTTGGTTTCCACTGGGCACGGGAGCGGCAAATTGCGTTGGACACACCAGTTCTCGTCTGATCACTGAAGTTAAGCAGCGCAACCACAGCTAGTACTGACATGGGTGGCCGCTTGGGAAAACTGGGTACTACGAATACCCAAAAATCGTCGCATTAGTGTAGTGTCTGTGCAGTCTCTGTATAAGAACTATGCTGCGGACGGGGCCCTAATGACCTTGTAGTTGAAGGGCCCTAAAACACCAACGAACAACAAATCCACTCGGCATTGGATACATTTTTTGTTTGTTTTGCTGGTGTCTTAGGGTCCTTCAGCTACAAGGTCGTTAGAGCCCGTCCACTGAATAGTTCTAGTGCAGAGACTGCACGGACACTATGCTAATGCGACGATTATTGGATGTTAGCAGTACCCAGTTTTTCCAAGCAGCCACCCATGTTAGTGCTAGTTGGGGGTTGCGTTGCTTAACTTCGATGATCAGAGGAGAACTGGTGTGTCCAACGCAATAAGCCGCTCCCACATGTGATACAGTATGTCTTCTTTGGTGATTGTCGGTTAGAATAATAAAACTATATTTGGGGCTAGCTGACATTTGTCAGATTAATAAATTAAAAAATTGTTTCACCATTGATTACTGGTGTGTACGCACGTACGTATGCTTCATACAGTAACTGTAACTGTTTTTCGACTGAATGATTCTCACAAGTGTGTGAACTGTTACCGATCCTTAAACTTGGAGCATGTGGTAGGCAATAAATTATTCGTGGAATTTAATAGTGCGATTGAATCTACTTGCACACTAGCGATTAGAGTCTGGCTTTGTTGAATAAATGTGGTTTTAGTATTTGCTCTAAGGTAGCGATAAAATATTTTATCGTTTGTTGGTATGCAAATTGGGTTTTCAATCTGAAATTCCAACGGTTTTCGTTACCATCCGCGATGCTGCAGGTCACTTGATTTGTTATTAGTTAAGACGCATGTTTAACTAATGCGTTAGAAATCCGGTTGGTAGTCTTGTCGACTAGTTAGAGAATTTTATCTCTATGTTTGATTAGTTTGTGGGTTGGGGTGTAAGCCAGGCAGCCATAACAAGTCAACCCCTTAAGAGGCTGCCCGCGGGAGATGAGGAGGTAGGTGAAAGGACGAGGAAGAGGGTTAATTTGCAGCACCCAACGTTCTTTACCAACCACCCAAGTTGGTATTGACATGGGTTTGCGTTGCTTAACTTCAGTGATCTAACGGGAACTGGTGTGTCCAACGCAACTTGATAAAAGGTTTCTTGTCACAGGGCAAACAATGGAATTTCCTTTACAGCTCCTACCTAAACTCTTTGGAGTGCATGGCCACCAGTATAACAAATGACACGTGCCAAATTTAAATATATTTTTAAGAGAAATTGTGATGTAAAATTACTCATTAATCATCGCTATCCCTTTCCCCGCTTATGGCAGGGTCAGATGAGCATTTAGCCCAGTTCCTGTACGAATGATTCGTTGAGCAGCTGATTGCCAACTCATTGTGTGGGGTAGGCCGGCATCCCCCCACGGCAAGCAGCGCCAACATGCCTGCGCGTTGCAGACGCCTGGCAGGGGTGGTCCCAGTCAGAGCATGATCAGGAAGCTTAGGGGCCAATCTTAGATTAGGAACGTGGACATGGCTGTGTGTGGGGTGGACGGGGACCTGGTGGGAGGCAGGCGGGAGTGGAGAGCTAGAACCCGCAGACCCGACCCTGCCACGGGCGGGATAAGGGTATGATAATGATGATGATGATTGCCAACTCATTGCTGATTAATCGTTCACAGTGCCAGATTTACCAGTTGGCAAAGTAGGCTGAAGCCTAGGACCTCAACATTTAGCGGGCTTCAAAACTTAGGAAAAGGGCATCAAAGTTGAGAAAAGCTTAGGGCCTCTTAATATCTGAATCCGGCACTGATCGTCGGACTATTTTTTTTTTCATTACGCCTCTTCACCGGCGTTAAGGGGCAAGCTCCTACACATGGATATTTGGCCCGAACTACACGTCTGTTTTACTCCATGTAGTGGGGGGGGGGTTCCTTTGCTTGTAGCCGACACCGTACACACCACACGGGGCCATGGCTTTATTTTCAATTCGATGGAAAGCTCTCTCTCGCTGCAGTCCAAGATGGAGCCTGGAACACTGACGCAGTAATCCAGCATCCTACGTGTCCCCCACCAAGACGGGACATAACAGAACCTTTTGTACAGAGTTCGACCTCTGACGTCTGTAAAGCACATTTGACAGAGAGTGGCTGTATTGCGTTGGACACTCCAGTTCTCATCTGATCACTGAAGCTAAGCAACCCAACCCCCGTCTGGTACTGGCATTCCTAACCGCTTGGGAACACTGGGTACTGCTAATACCCAGAAGTCGCCGTAACAGCGTAGTGTCTGTGCAGACTGCATTAGAACTATACAATGGAGGACGAGCCAGATGTCATTGAAAGGGAATTGAATCGCATGCGATAACTAAATTTGTGTGTGTGCTGAGGTGAATGTTATGTGACTGACAGTTTAGATAGTTCTAGTAGTGATGTTTACAAAAAAAACAAAAGGTTACTTTTGTTCTAGGAAATAGGTTCCTTGCTGATAACGCCTGGGAGCACTTTTTGTGTGCTTGTCAGTATATTGAATCTTCAGAGTAATGAAATAGACTTCCTACAGCTTGATGTTTACTGTAGAGTTATTGAAATTGACGTCGCCTGATGCATCACGAGGTAATGTGGTAAAGCTGTCGTACTAATGTGTATTTCTTCAAAGAAGGGGAACATGTTACTGTTTGGCAACATGTCTTCAAATTTGAAGTCGTACAAATAACAGTTTTTGCCAAATTCTTATTGCCTTTGTTTTTTCATGTAATAAGTCTCTCCTGCAATAGTTGGATCAGAGCCGTACATCAGTTGGATGGTAATGATCTTGTACTTTCTACACCAGTACTAATGTCAACTAACTATCTGTGCCAACTGTCTTTTTTTTGTTGTTGTTGCCAAAAACATTGTTTAAAAACACTTCAGTGTTATTATTGCGTGCGACTGGCTACTAAATAGATTTTGAAGGAGTGGTGAATGAAGATCATCACAGCGTGAGGTAATTGTGTCTTGCTCAGGACCAAATGCCTAACCATTGCCAGTTTTCAACATTATTACCAGAACTAAACCATTTCCGTTTCTATGACAGGTTTGCATCATTAAGGCGCAGTGCTGTCTTAACAGGATTATGGGCCTCTGGGCAAAATCCTATCTGCTGTCACACCCTTAGTCTCTGATGTTGTTCTGTGTTTTTCTATCTATATTATCCTATCTAAGCTCCCGTACTACCTGTCTATATATCTGTTTGTTATGTTGGATATCCAACAACGTTAATATTGTGTCAAACTGTATCACACGATAGCAGATCTCGAGTCATTTTTGTACTGTAGGTATGTGAAAAGAGAAAATAAATAAGTAAAATAAAACAGTATGCTGCAGCCCCTACGACAACCAATCACAAGAATAGAACGCAAATGGTCATTTGACTGAGATTAGCATGGGGCCCCGGGCAAGTGCTCAGAAGGCCCGTACGTTAAGACGGGACTGTTAGGGGGACAGCCGATTGAATACAAATTTCGACTTATTGATCGCCCGTGTGTTCTGGGTTAATGATTATGAGTGTTGTGTCTATGACCGACAACTAACATCCCCCCTCCCAACCCTTCAATTCGAGCATGGGATCAAAAGTATGATGTTGCCCATGGTGAGTGGATTTTTTGGGGTGAGGGAGAGAACCCCTTGGTGCGCCTTCCATTAAATGGGAAGTAAGTCTGTCTCCCCGTGTGGTGAATCCTATGTCATCTGCACCTAAAAGAACCTTGTCAACCTATAGTATGCGTAAATCGGTAAAATTCTTCATTTGTAGGGACTGGCTTCCCACCCACCAATGACATTGTTGAGTAACCTTTTGAAGTAGAGAGGCTGGCATTCACTAACCAAATTCAAGCAAATCCATCAGGGAAATGAACCCTTGTACTGCTGCAAATGTGCAACTTTTTTTATTTGAAGTTGTTGTGGTTTCCCCTCTTTGGCTTGAAGCCCATTGGCTCACAAACGTCATTCTCATGAATGTCGGTTGTTTATCTTCTATTTTTTAATGGCTTCCAAAATGGTTTTGGACCAAGGTTAAATTAAATTTAGAAATGTGAATTTTTTTGGGACGATACTGCATAATTGAGATGCATCGCGACAATGCATTATGCGTTGAACTCATTTAATTGGAATAGGCTGGCGTTGGCGGAGTTTAAATTACATATTTCAATTTTGTTCAGGACATTTAGCTTAGTAATTTCACAGCTCGTTTTTTAAACAAAAATGCGGCATGTTTTAATGAAAAGTTTATTTATCATTTCGAGCAATACACACAGGGCTGACTGTTGAGTTTGCAGGTTCTAATCCTGGTCAAGGCTGAGAACGTCTTCCTTTCTTTGGATGGAAATAACACTGTGGTCCAATGCTCCCAATGTTACCTCCACGTATAAGGAACCCGATATCTGTAGGAGAAATTGTCCGCAGAAGAACATTTTTAATAGGTAGCTGGCATTAGGTTAGCAACTATTTCGTAAGATATAGCCTACCTTAAGTCTCCTGGGTAAAATAGGTGCTTGGCCCTGCCATAGACAAGAAAAACCCTTTTCCCGCTGATGACAGGGTCGGTTAACCATCTTGTCCTTCTCAATGGGATGATGTTATTATACGATGTTTTTTTTCCGCAGCCGACCAAAGCTGCAACCCCCTTGCTTATTTATTGTTGGTCTACTGTTCGCTGGGGCATTCCACCGACGCCAGGAGGCGAACATGCCTCCTCTACCCGTTGCATAGTACAGAGGGGTCTTTTATGTTGAAATGCCATCGTATACCACTCAGGACCTCCGTATTACTTCTCATCCGATGGAAGGCGCACTCCGGGGTTTCACTTTCTCCTGAAAGAAGCCAACCCTCCTCGATGCCGTATCGAACTTGGAACCACTGTTGCAGTAAATCAAGCGCGCTACCTATTGCACCACCCGGGCAGGACGAGCGAGAAAAAGACTGAGTATCGATAACTTTTAAACCGACATTCAACTTGAATGTAAACAAAGAATAGATTCGATTCAGGATCGAGGTACGTTGACTTTCGGGCGAGAGAGGGGTCCGCATTACACCCTCCCATCGAATGGAAAGTAAAGCCGTGGCCCCGTGTGGTGTGCACGACGTCACTTGCACGTAAAAGATCCTTTTCTACATGAAACTTGTAGATCGGCTAATGTTCAAGGTGTAGGATCTCACTCCAGTGCTGGAGATGCCCCCCCCCCCCCCCAAAAAAATCCTAACCCTTTCCCTGCCTATGGCAGGGTCGGGTACCCATCTTGTCCCTCTGAATGGACATAGGGCGATATATTGGTCATAGTTTTTTCTGCAGTCGGTTGCCGGCCAAAGCTGCACCCCTACGCTTATTTATCGTCGGTCTAGTGTTCGTTGGGGAATGCTACCGACGCCATGGGGCGATCTCCTACACCTGGAAATTTTGCCTCATCTACCCGTTGCATAGTAGAGAGGGTTCTTTTACATGCAAGTGCCATCGTACACCCACACGGGACTTCGGTTTTACTTCTCATCCGAAAGAAGGCACATTCGCGGCCTCTCGCCCGAAAGAAGCCGACCCACCTCGGTCCACTATCGAACCTAGAACTACTGACGCGGTTGCCGAGCGTGCTAACTACTACGCCACCTTGGAAGGTTAGTGTTGGAGAAGCCCTAATGTAGAAAAATAATACCAGTTCTCGTCTGATCACTGAAGTTAAGCAACGCAAGCCCAGTTAGTACTGACATGGGTAGTCGCTCGGGAAAGCTGGGTACTACTAATACCCAATAATCGTCGCGTTAGTGTAGTGTCTGTGCAGTCAGTGCATTAGAACTATGCAGTGGACGGGTCACCAATGACCTTGTAGTTGACGGGACCTTAAACACCAACAAACAAAATAAAAAGAAAAATAACCCGTCGATAAATAAGCATAGGAGTTGACGTATTAGGTCGACAGCCCCCCCCCCCCTTACATAAAAATGCCGTCCAGCAGATCGTCTGTGTCCCCCAGTAGAACACAAAATGTGTACCCGATCCTGACATAGTTGGGAAATGGGTTAGTAGTTTGTATTGCCGTTTGGTAGTTTGATAACCCTACTAGAAGAGCATATTTGCAAGTCGGTAAGTTTGTATGGGTTGTTATCTAGAAGCTTTGTCGCTAGAGAGCTCTCCAACGTAAAAGATTTGTGTACCACTGCCAAAATTTATGCCTGTTAAAGTTGGAGTTTGCCATTGTTCGCTTGGATTGGCAAATGTGCTATATGTCGTCAATAATGTAGCGGTTATTCACGGCATACGAACTGAAAGTTCTGCACGATAGTGCTGCGTAGTAAAAAAAAAACGTAATGGTGCGTTATAATGGCTGTTAACTACATTTGGCTTTATTTTCACAAGTTTCCTAGTAACAGATTTCGAATTACCGAAATGGTTTGTCTGATTATCTCCACAGTATGTCAGGAAAATTCATTTTCATGATTGACATTTGAGTGACTTTTCAGCTTTTGCACTACAGTAGTTGCTACATCATTTTGAAAAGTGATGCAGCAAAATGTGTGAAAGGTACATTCATCACACAGCAAGCAACTCCTAAACTTTTTCCCACCTATGGCAGGGTCGGGTACCCATCTTGTCCTTCTGAATGGACACAAGGGCGATATATTGGATTGCTGGATTAATTTCTTGGGTTTAGGAGTAAGCCAAGCAGCCATAACAGGACGAACCCTTAGGAGGCTGCTCGCGGTAGATGAGGAGGCAGGTGTAGAGGGTGATCAGGCAGGTGTAGAAGATGAGGAGGCAGTGTTTGGACAGTGTTTTTCTAAAGCCGGTTGGGGAATTTAACCGACGCGAAGGGGCGAGCTCCTAAACCTGGAAATGTTGCCTCATCTACACGTTGCATAGTAGAGAGGGTTGTTTTATGTGCACACCACACGGACCTCGGCTTAACTTCTAATCTGAAAGAAGGCACAATCGGGACCTCACTAGGGATTTTGCAATTTCTCGTGACGTGGTCGTTTTGGGACGAAAGACGAGAAGTAAAAAGCCTTTTCGTCCTTCCCAGTCGTCTTCAATATGTGGTGTGTGTCCTCTCTGTCAGGACAGGCTGTACGGCAGGTTAGCCCAAAAGGAACTCAGAGACCGGTGTTATAGCACTTAATCCTTTATTGTGAAAGATCTGGCTGGTTGGAGAATTTGACTTCTCCAAGACATGACAGCAAGACTGGTGAGAGTGGAGAGTGAGAGGAAGTTGTCTCTTCCTTTTATCAACTTTTGGGCACCTTCACCAGTGACCCCAGGAAGGGGGAGTAGAAGGAGGGAAGAGGTCACCGGATGCTTGACCAGATAGCACCATGATGTTATACAGTGATAACACCATGGTGCTAACAGATGGTCAGCATTGACAGGAGAGGGAAAGCGATGACCTTACTGGGACCTTTAACCCCTTTGTTTTGGGTTCTTGGAAAGTGTGTGGGACAGGAACCCCACAAATACAATAAGGACGCGAAAATTATATATAAAAGTGAGAAAGGAGGGCGATTATTTGTGATTTTCTCGTCCTTATTTTATTGAAGACGACTGGGAAGGACGAGAAGGCTTTTTACTTCTCGTCTTTCGTCTCAACATGCCCACGTTACGAGAAATCGCAAAATCCCTACTGTCTCTCGAAAGAAGCCAACCCACTTTGGTCCAGTATGAGTATCGAAAGCTACATTCACCACGTAATGGCTTATTTCATTAGACTCCATGAAGGGAATAATGTTGGATTTTCGATGTCTTAAAGTCTGTTTCGGCGGCTCACTTCTGGACATTGTGTTTGTTTGTTTGTTGGTGTTTAAGGTCCCGTCAACTACAAGGTCATTAGAGACCCGTCCACTGCATAGTTCTAATACATAGACTGCAGACACTACACCAATGCGACGATTATTGGGTATTAGCGGTACCCAGCTTTCCCGAGCGACCACCCATGTCAGTACTAACTGGGCTTGCGTTGCTTAACTTCAGTGATCAGACGAGAACTGCTGTGTCCAACGCAACTCGCCGCTCCCTGGACATTGTGTATCCATTGTTGGGAGGTTCGATGCTGGTAGGGATATAGATGGAAAAAGTCTCAAGTGGCGTGTACCATGCATGCACCATTTCTTCAGGATCGTCATATCGTTATCTAGCCTGTTGCAGGGTCGGCTCTGCGTGTTCTAACCCTTGACTCCCGCCTATCTCCCAACAGGTCTCCCACTCCACCCGCTGTCACATCTCATCGTACAATATGCTCTCACGTCAGCTTTGCTCTTCCACTGCCCCGGGTGCTTCCAACACCCTGCAACCCTGTAATGGACGTACCCAACTCCTCCTCCCCTGTTCTCATTACCTGACCATGCCACCTCAATCTATTGCCTCCAATTTTTTAGGCGATGCCCCCTCCCAAGCTACCCCTAATAAACTCATTCCTAATTCTACTTGATCTCGATACCCCACCAACGTACCACAAGATTGAAATTCCATTTACGTATGTAAGATTTCTACATGGAGTGAAATAGTGTAGTTACTCATTCTTTGGCATCGGTGAGGTGCTCCCATCAATGGACCTAGGATACCCCCTCTAGGTACTTCTTGCTATTCTACAATGTCCTGTAGAAACTAACTTCGTAGATACTAATGCTTTTATAACAATAAATCACTTAGACTACTGCATCAGTAGTTGAATGTTCGATCCTGGACTTGAGCGAGAGAGAGGAAGCTGCGATCCGGTGTGATGTGTTCGATGTTATCAGCACTTATAAAGAATCCAGGTGTAGAACCTCGCCTCCAGCGTCGTCGGTAGAGAAGAAGTACCCCAACGAATTAAAATAGGCCATCAATGAATAACCATAGGGATTAAGCATTGGGTTAGCGGTCGGTTGTGAAATAAACACCGTCCTACATCGCTCAAGGTGGTCCAATGGGACAAAAACATTCAACTACAAAGTCATTAGAGCCCCGTCCACAGCATAGTTCATATGCGGAGAATGCACAGACACTCCACTAATGGAACGATTTTTGGGTATTAGCCGTACCCAGTTTTCCCAAGCGGTTACCCTTGTCAGTACTAGCTGGGATTGCGCTGCTTAACTTCAGTGATCAGACGAGAACTGGTGTTTGAGGTAGATGATGATGATGGTTGTATGCACAGCTTTTGGGTCGATTTGGGAAAAAAAAAGGAACTAGCGTGTTTTGGATAGCTCCTAAATCCAGGAATTCTACTGTGGTCACTATTTTGGACTCTTAGTGCGACTTTTGTTGAAGTCATATTAATTTTATTACCCTTAGCGCGCGTCGTCACCAAGGCAAACAGAAAAACTGGTTTAGTGAACATTTACTCCATTTTACTTCGTTTCCAAAATGAGCATTATGGTTTTCTCTAATATATATGTGTTGTGTTTGATATGTACTTCATATCTGAAGCGTGGTAAAACGATAGTAGAGGTTCACGAGCGTGGTTTATGGAGCTAGGAAATAAAACTTGGTGTAAAAAAGGGGAGAGGGAAAAAGAGATAACGCCTTATCTATATTCAGTATTTCTCAGTCATTACTACGTATGAAGCGTTTTGCTGAATTTTGGCCTCTTGAATTTGAATTATGTGGTAAATTTCATACTTTGAAGAGCTAAACTAGATAAAGCAAGCAAAAGAGTAATAATAATTTAACTGAATTTTTACCGCTAGCCGAATGTGCTGATGTACAGTGTTCCGTTGCCTCAAACATCCTACCTTTTATTTACCTGAAAATTGTCGTTATTGGCGCGAATAAAGATAAGATAAAATGATAGCAATTGAGGTAAACTTTGAGATGCTCAACTGCAGTACTGTGGGCACTAAAGTCCCATCTATTTTCTGCATATAGGGTAACAAGATTTCGGCATTTTACATTCGTGCTTGTTTGTTGATTTCCCTTAAGGGCCAGCACTAACTAGGTAATATTTCAACTGCCAATTAAGTGTCTGCATTAAACACCTTAGTATTAAAGTTAAATTCATGGCTTCTGTAGCGCGGGAGTAGCAGGTTCAACCCTGACCAAAGTGGGTGACTTCCGGATAAGAGAGAGCTCCTCGTGTGGTGTGTACAACGTCATCTATTGCGTTGGACAAACCAGTTCTTGTCTGATCACTGAAGTTAGGCAACGCAACCCCGGCTAGTACTAACATATGTGGCTGGTTGGGAAACCTAGGTACTGCTAATACTCCAAAATCATCGCATTAGTGTAGTGTTTCTGCTGTCTCTGAATTAGAACTACGCAGTTGACAGGGCTCTAATGATCTTGTAGTTAAAGTGCTCTAAAACACCAACGAAAATAAAGTGTCATCTGCACTTATGTTACAGTAACGGGTTGGGGAGAACGCCAAGCAGCCACAACAGGTCAAACCCTTAGGAGGTGAGGAGGTGGGTGTAGAGGATGTTGGAGAGGGGAAATTTGCAGCACCCAACGTTCATTACCAACCACCCATATTGGTACGAACTTAGGCTTGCGTTGCTTAACTTCAGTGATTTCACGAGAACTGATGTGTCCAACGTAACTTAAAGAATCCTTCATGGAGTTAATTAATTATAAATACGTGGTTTGGCAAGTAGGTCCAGGCGTAGCAGCTTTCTTCTGCCGCCAGGTAGCAAAACGTGTTCCAGTCAAGGAAAATAATTCGACAGTGACTATCTATAGGGGTTGCAAGAAAAGCGTCGGCAATGGCGGTCCACTGGTCTTTATCCTAGGACCAGTAGACCGCCATTCAGTAAAACTACAAATTCTTCAAAATTTTATAGATTGTTTTTATAAAGGTGTGTTTTATGTGGCTAACCGCAAACCGAATACCACAACTCTTGGTCTTTTATTAAGGCATTCACGGATACGTTGGACCTTGTGTAACTTACTCCAGGATCCTCTACTGTGATGGTGAGAGGACCTTAAATACGGAATTCAGGCGCCATTCATCAGTTAAAGACATTTGACTTTCAAAGAGTGATATACAGTAAAACATGTTTATGGCTGCAACGTTTTCACAGCTATAGTGTCTGTTTGGGCTGGTCCTGGCAGAGCCTATGGCTTTTTAATGGTAAAGGGTCACGGATATAGCGTTTGTTTTCACGGCTGTACCGTTTGCAGGGTCCTGATGGGCAGCCAAGTTTTTCATATCCTATCATGGATATGAAAAACTTCCAAACCATATGTGCATATGTCCTGGTTAAGAGGGAGCGGCGAATTGCGTTGGACACACCAGTTCTCGTCTGATGAGCGGCGAGTTGCGTTGACACACCAGTTCTCGTCTGATCACTGAAGTTAAGCAACGCAAGCCCAGTTAGTACTGACATGGGTGGTCGCTCGGGAAAGCTGGGTACTGCTAATACCCAATAATCGTCGCATTAGTGTAGTGTCTGTGCAGTATATGCATTAGAACTATGCAGTGGACGGGTCTCTAATGACCTTGTAGTTGACGGGACCTTAAACACCAACAAACAAACAAACTTCTCGTCTGATCACTGAAGTTAAGCAGCGCAACCCCAGCTAGTACGGACATGGGTAGCCGCTTGGGAAAACTGGGTACTGCTAATACCCAAAAATCATCGCACAAGTGTAGTGTCTGTGCAGTCTCTGCATAAGAACTATGCTGTGGATGGGGCTTTAATGACCTTTGTAGTGAAGGGCCCTAAAACACCAACAAACAACAAGCAATCCTGATTAGGAATGTTGCATAGGTGCAGAATGTACAAATAAGCTGTTCATTACAAAAGCTGTACACGAACAGACCACTCAATCTTGTTAATGTGTGGCTTTAGTACCTAGAATTGAGGTGGTGAGACAATTTGTGATTCCTATTACCACTCTCAAAACAGCTATCAACAATTGTGACAAAATACAATGAACTTGTGTAGAGGTCATCCAAGATACCAAGAGGATATGTGCGCCTCAAAATCCAGAGGTGGAAGCATTATTTATTTGTTTGTTGGTGTTTTAGGGCCCTTCAACTACAAGGTCATTAGAGACCCGTCCACCGCATAGTTCTTATGCTCAGACTGCACAGACACTACACTAATGGGACAATTTTTGGGTATTAGCAGTACCCAGTTTTCCCAAGTGTCCCTCCATCTCAGTACTAGCTGGGGCTAGATCAGACGAGAACTGGTGTGTCCAACGCAATTCGCCGCTCCCTCGTTGAAGCAGCCGTCCACCATGAAGCAACCATCAATTCTTGATTACTGTACACACGACTGACCACGTGACTGACACGACGACAATCCAATAAGTATAATGGATAGAAAAACACAAAAAACCATATCACGGCTATAGCGTTTTCACGGTTATAACGTTTGTTCCCTTTGGTCCCCAACAAAGCGTTATAACCGTGTTTTACTGTAAATGGTTAAACTCAATTACGCGTTGAAAAGTAATTGAAGAACTTTCTAGGGGTATTCTTCATTACTGTGTTTGACAAAGGAATATAGAAGAGGGAGATCTGGTTAGGTCCCTTACAGGGATGCATATTATTAGGAACTGGCAGGGTCATATAGGTGAAAACAAGAATATGCGAGCTTATTGAACAGTGGGCCGAGGGGTTTTATAGTAGAGTGGAAGGGTGTCTGATGGAAAGTAGAGCGATGTTGTGGGCCAGAACCTCCAGATTCATCCCTGCCAAATGTAGAACATTGGAATGATAATGGAGTGGCAGTTTGACTAAGTCTTTGTTTGTGGCCCTTTGGTTAGCAACTCGATGGTTACTTCTTTAACCTGTGAGGCCTTTGCAAGACGATGCAGTTGTCGTAAACATTCACTTCAACCTGCAAACTGTATTGAGAAATTTGAATGTTGGGTTTCAGCTTGACTACCAAACAAATTAGGAACCTGGTTACAGCCATTGGGCTTCGCGCCAAACGGGACCTCAAGAGTGAGATACTAAAAATACATGTTTATTTCCATATTTTTACACATGACTTTATCAAGACAGTTGTAGTTTGGTAACTTGTGCACATGTTATGGCACTGTTGGTGGTGAAAGGATTGTGAGCTTGAATGACTCTCGTTTGATCACAGATGATGCGCCTGAATGTCTTAGTGACTTGAGTGGACTTCGTTGTCAACAAGAAAGGCAAGTGTTTGATGAGCCTGAAAGTCTGTATAGAATTTCACTTCTCAGTACCATTTTCGTCCATATCGCTTGAGTGATTATTATAAAAGCAGCTTAAGGCCTTTTCCGGGTAGGGGAGGGGGAAGACAATTACAATGGATGTTTTTTCTTTCAGTTTCGTTGATGTTTCAGACCCTTCAGGGGCTCGAATGACCTTGTAGTTGAAGGGCCCTAGTGCACCAACAAAACAAAAGAAAATAGACCCTTCAAATACAGTGGCCATTAGAGACCCGTCCTGTGGATAGTTCCAATGCAGAGTCTACGCAGACACTACGATTATGGATATTAAAGTACCCAGTATTCCCAAGCGGTCATCCCTGCTATAGTACTAGCTGAGGTTGCGTTGCTTAACTTCAGTGATCAGACGAGAGTTGTTTTTTGTTTGTGTTTTAAGGCCCTTCAACTACAAAGGTCATTAGAGCCCCGTCCACAGCATAGTTTTAATGCAGAGACTGCACAGTCTCTGCATTAAAACATTAGTACCCGGTAAAACATTAGTACCCGGTAAAACATTAGTACCCGGTAAAACATTAGTACCCGGTAAAACATTAGTACCCGGTAAAACATTAGTACCCGGTAAAACATTAGTACCCGGTTTTCCCAAGTGGCCACCCATGTTAGTACTAGTTGGGGTTGCGCTGCTTAACTTCAGTGATCAGACGAGAACTGGTGTGTCCAACGCAGTTCGCCGCTCCCAAGTTGCAATGGATGTGTGCAAATCTTTTAGGACTTAAGTTCTCAACTAGTGCGGGAATTTCAAATCATCTCATAGGGGCAGTTTTTGAAATGAGGTTTTTGGTTTTTAAATTTTCTGACTGGAGTTTTCCTGTTTCTGACGGATTTATTAAGTTGGGTTAAGATTGAGTGTTTATGTGAAACCCATACGCCACGTTTATGAGCCTGTGACAGGAATTGTCATAGAATTCGTACTCCTGAAGTTACTTTCATTGTAAGAGCTTTTCTTGCCTTAAACTCTGCATTTGGCAGATTAACGACGTTTCAATTAGTGCTTATCTTGAGAGTGTATTTGTCATTTTGGAGACTCGTAATACATTTCTTTTTCATCAATATTTTATTGAAAAAGTATAATTATGATTTTTGTGACGTTTCCTGTTGTGCACACTTTCAGGAGATTGCTGTCAATCCTTTTCTCAAATCCTTCTATAAATTGGGAGTTTATTTTCCAAATGTGATTAATTAATTTCATACTAGTGAATTTTTTTGCATGTAATATAAATCGCATTTGGCAACTTTAAGCTCTGATTAATTTCATTATATGGAATCTTGTAACTTGAAGGTTCCCATTGTCTGGGAGAGCAATCTTTCTTCCAATCAACTTTAGCAGCCTGTTAAAACCACGAAGCGTAGGTTTTCAACAGTACTGTAGCACCACATTGGCAATGGGAAAATGCCAAAGGCACAAGGATCAAGGGGCGCAGGGCATTCTACAAGCCTCAAAGCCCCTTAATGATACAAACAAAATCAAGTTTGAAGGTATAGTACTTACACCCAAAGAGTGCAACTCACAAAAATCGACCATCACAAATGTAGGCCCAAATTAGTAAAAAGTTCAAAGGTTAAGCTTCCAAGCTTGGTCAAATGTTGATGGGCATTGCAAAGGCATCCATTTGTTACCATATTCCCCAATACTTGGAGCAGTTCATTATTCCCAACTGCCATCTTTGGGGCATTGACTATATGTCAGTTTTTGTGAGTCATTGCTTTTAAAACAAGAAACAAAAGGGAAGTACATTTGGTTATAAATGTATGACGTTGGTAAGAAACATTTGCTAAAAAATTGGTGAATACCCCACCCTATCACTGTTACAAGTAGTGTGCAGTGTAGTGTTACCCTAAGGACACAATACTAGATATTTGCCAAGGGTACCTAAACATTAGGAGCATTTTGGCAATTCTTCTGGTCACCTGGTTCATTTGGTCTGACCAAAGGGGAGCTATAAAACGCTTTGGTCAGACATTTTGGGTCTTGAGACAAGGAATTCATGGAACTTAAGAAAATGAATTCACTTAACTTAAAAATGAATCCACTGCAACAACAAAAATTCCCTACAATAAATATAAGAATCCATGAAACTAAAAATCGAATTCACTAAACTTAAAAAAAATGAATTCCCAAAAATAAAAAATCACAAATTATACAAATCTGTTTTTGTATTAATTTAAACTAATTACTGGTACCTTCCATCATCTGCTAAAACTGGTTGGAGCATGCTACCGTTTTTTATTTATTCTTGACCAAACACACAGACAACACTTTTATTTTGGTTATGTTGGTCACCCTTTGGTCTGACCAAAGTTCACCAAAGCAACTGACCAAACCGGTTTGTGCACTGCCAAAATGCATTGTTTCAGAAACATTAGGTGCGTTTTGGCGATTGACCAAGTTACTTTTGGTCACATTGTTTCAGAAACAATGCGTTTTGGCGGTGCACACGCTGGTTTGATCAATTGCTTTGGTCAACTTTGGTCAGACCAAAGGATGACCAACATGACTGAAATAAAAGCATGGTCTGTGCATTTGGTCAAAGAAGAATAAAAATGGCTGCATGCTCCAACCAGTTGTAGCAGATGATGGAAGGTACCGATAATTAGTTTAAATTATACAAATATGTTTTTTGTATTAATTTAATAATTTTTTAGTTTAGGAAATTCATTTTTTATGTTTATCAAATTTATTTTTTTTTTAAGTTTAGTGAATTCGTTTTTTAGTTCGTGAATTAGTTTAGTGGAGTTTGTTTTCATTTTATTGAATTCGTATTTTTTAGTTTAGTGGATTCATTTTTTTATTTTAGGGAATTGTTTTTTTATTGTAGTGGATTTGGTTCTAAGTTAAGGGAATTCATTTTCTTAAGTTTTATGAATTCCTTGTCATGGGTCTCAAAATGTCTGACCAAAGTGTTTTGGCAATCCCCTTTGGTCAGTTCTTTCGGTCAGACCAAACTGGAGATTGTGGTCAAGCCACAATTGACCATGTCAATTGCCAAAATGCGCCTAATGTGACCAAAATTGTCTTGATCAATTTCCAAAATGTGCCTAATGTGACCAAAATTGTCTTGATCAATTTCCAAAATGTGCCTATTGCTACATACTATGCTCTTTCTATATTTCTAAATTTAGAGGTGGAAGAATTAAATCTTTTTAACAAAACTTTCAGTACCTTCCTAAAATACCCACTGAAACATTCCCCCCCTTGTTTCTGACCATTTTCCCCCTTTGCAACCCTTGCACCACACCATGAGTAGTCATCCAGACTAATGTTTAGTAACTATGTGACTTTTTCCATTGAAGTTGTCATAAGCAATATCATCATCATCATCATCTTACCCTCCTCCCGCCCAAGGCGGGGTCGGGTCTGCGGGTTCTTATTCTCCACTCTCGCCTATCCCCCACCAAGTCCCTCTCCACTCCACACGCCTCCATGTCCCTCTGCACCACCTGTTCCCATGTTCGTTTTGGTCTTCCCCTACCCCTGGTGCCCCCAATCACGCGCAAACCCATAATGGACCTAATCAGCTCCTCCTCCTCTCTCCTCATCACATGCCCATACCACCTCAACCGCCTCTCCATCATTTTCTCAGCGATGTCTCCCACTCCCAAGCTGCCCCTGACGTAATCATTTCTGACCCTATCAGCTCGTGACACCCCAGTCATATAGCGCAGCATTCGCATCTCTGCTACTTGCATTCTCCTTTCATGGTTCTTCCTAACTGCCCAACACTCTGAGCCATACAGCAAAGCAGGCCTAACGACCGTTTTGTATACCTTGCCCTTCAACTTTATTGGGACCCGGCGGTCACACAGGACTCCACTTGCCTGCCTCCACTTCAGCCATCCTGCATTAATCCTATGGGTCACATCCGAATCTATCTCCCCATTGCTCTGGAAAACTGATCCTAAATAACGAAACTCATGCCCTGCTGGTATACCCTCACCCCCACAACGGATCACACCCCCTTCCCCCTGGCTGCTAAAATTGAAATTAAGGTATTCCGTCTTCTTCATGTTTACTTTAAGACCCCCTCTTTCCATTGCTGTCTTCATGTCTTGCAGGCCCTTTTGTGCATCCTCTCTGGACTCCTCCAGCTTTCCCACATCATCAGCAAATACCAGACACTGGGGGGCCCATTCCCCTATTCCTGTCAGCAGCTCATCCATTACTAAAGTGAATAGGTATGGGCTAAGTGCTGACCCTTGATGCACACCTACCAGCACGTTGAAGCATGCAGTGTTCCCCCATGCTGTCCTCACCCTAGCAATGGAACCCTCATACATATCCTGCACTATCCTAATATGGCCTTCATCCACCCCTTTCTTCCTTAACACACTCCAAAGTACATGTCTGGGGACACTATCATATGCCTTCTCCAGGTCAACAAATACTGCATGGAGATCCTTCTTTGCTGCTCTATGCTTCTCTATCATCTGTCTTAGAATAAAGATTGGTTCCATGGTGGACCTACCAGGCATAAACCCAAATTGGTTTCCCCGGACACTAGTTTGGTCTCTGAGGCGACACTCTATGACTCGCTCCCACAGCTTCATAGAATGGCTCATTAGCTTTATGCCTCTATAGTTTCCACATTCCTGGGCATCACCTTTGCCCTTGAAAAGTGGAACTATCCAACTCTCACGCCATTCAGATGGCATCCTGTCTCCATTTGCTAACTTATTAAAAAGCCTTCCCTAGCCATGTAACTCCTGTGGTCCCCAAGACATGCCAAACATCAATGGGGATCTTATCTGGGCCTACTGCTTTTTGACCTTTCATTTTTTGAAGGGCTGTGACTATTTCATCCTCACTCACCTTGTCCACTGCCTGTGGAGTGATTAAGCTGCTGTCAGTGACTGCTGCACAGGAGGCAGTATTTAAGAGACTGTGGTAGTACTCCTCCCACCTTTTGATTACCTCTGCTGGTTGGAAAAGGACCCTACCCTGGGCATCCTTGACTGTTATAGCCCTGGTAACATCCTTACTAGTCATAAGCAATCTATGCATTTAGTGAAGACAGACGTTTTATTTGGTGTGATCACAGTTGATAATTCAACTATTCAAGTTTCTTAGCTGCAATATATATGCATTTATATTAGCTGCAGCATGTATTTTTATAGTTTTACAATTGAGACCATATTGCAACCATGGATAAAACTACGTTTGACTATTGCAACTTTGCCCCACCCACTCAAATAAATCCTCTCTGAAATTTTGGGTGAAACAATTATTATAAAGTCATTTACAATTCCACAGGCAGGAAAAAGAAATTTTTTTTTTCACTCTGTCCTAAACTACACAGACAGATTAAGTTCTACTGCCATGTGTGTTCAAAACAAATTGGTGGTGAGCACAGAGGAAAGATTTTTTTTCAACGTGAAAAAAAATTAAAAGTGTTTATAGTGTGTGTTATTATCATTTTTTTATTTATCCAAAACAAACTTTGGTAGTCTCACAGACTAATGCATAGTAACTATGTCATTCATAGGGTACTATAGTAATCTAGGGTTAAAGAGAAATCTCGTTTTCCCTCCTCACTAGATAGGTGAAGTCATGATGCACCATTATCCCACTAAGGCAGTGTTAGTTCTGAGAGTTCTAACCTCCATATCCCTTTTTTTCCTAGCATTGCCCCTGTCCAGCTTATGCACAATCCATGCCCATGCTCACATGTTTGCTTTGGCCTTCATCTGCCGAATCTGCTCTCTGTAACTGTGGCAGCGGTTCCAGGTTCGATGCTGGACCAAAGTGGGTTGAGTTCTTTCAGACGAGACAGGATCTGAGTATGCCTTCTTTCAGATGAGAAGTAAAACAGAGGTCCCATGTTGTGTATGATGGCATCTACACATAAAAGAACCCGAAATGCAGGTGGAGCAAAATTTCCTGGTGTAGGAGCTCACAACCTGCCGTCGGTGGAGTGCCCCAACGAACAGTAGACCAGCATAAGAGGTTTAGATTTGGCCAACAACCGGCTGCAGAGAAACACCACTCTATATATCACCCATGTGTCTATTCAGAGGGACAAGATGGATACCCGACCTAGCCATAGGCGGGAAGAGGGTTAGGAGTCGGTTTTGCACTCTAGCTGCATTTCTCGCTGTGCATTAACTGTGTCGGGCTCATTTGGTGTTCACTACTCTGACCCATATAGCTTCCTTCTACTCTGCAGAATTCCCGCTGAAGCTTAATTGGGACTTTCCGATTAAACATAATTCTTCTTGCTAGAAATCTGTTGTCCTATGTAGTAGTATTACGAGGTTGTCCTACAGATGTCGTTGAGAAAAGTTGTTAAATGTTTCTGAACTTTTTTACTACTATTTAACGATTCTGTTGTCAATGTTAGGGAACTGTGATTGTGAGACCCGGCTTTAGGGACAACTCATAAGTATGATTATTTGGAAGGATTTGTGATGGCATTAACGGGCAGAGTACAACATAGTCCTATTAATCTTAAACTAGTTTGGCTGTTTGTAACGATCAATAATCGATTTTGCGCTCGGTTTAAAACCATATAGACGCACTAGAGTCGTAGCAATAGACAAAAAATCATTTGACCTTATGACTTGTCTGTGTTCTGGTTTAGCCGCCATTTTTATCGGCCATTACATGGAAAAGATGTCTCTTGTGACATTTGCAGAAATGCACTTTTTTGTACTTAATCTGTCGTACTTATTTTTGTTGCTGGTTAATTTCAAAGACAAGCAACTTTAAGGCATGTGCAGATAAATACAGTACTTGCTTTTCTTTTAGACATTGACAGCTTTCTACTTTTGCAAGACGAATAGCAATATAATTTCATTAGATATTATTCCGTCTGTAAATATTTTGTTTTTCTGTAAAACATATCCGCAATAATATTTATTGATTAGAGGTGTGTAATGTACACAAGGTTTGATAGTAGTGTTGAAAATTAATATTAATGTGGTGGAGTGGAGGGGTGAGTAGCAATTATATGATGGCCAATTAAGTTTACTTCTCACCTAGCTGCTTAATAATTCTGTTGTCAGCATTACTGAGCACAGACTAGGGACTCTGGAGTTCGGAAATCCGTTTTTTTTTTAACGGAATCGACCGGTGTAGGAACTACGACGCTTTAAAATTGAATGATTTCTGTGCTATTTTGCTTTTATTGGTTGCATCTGAGTGCTGGCGATTTTATAGCGGGGCAACTCCCTGCGTCATGGGGAAATTTTATAGCATGGCTACCAATATCTCTGTTGTAGGACATGACATGATACATAACACAGGCAACAGTTCATGGCGTCATTCCGGAATCAAACGAAAGATAAAAAAGAGGGGGAAAAATTTAGATAGCGTTGTTGTTACTTGCTAGACGGCGCTCTTGGAAGAGTAATGCCTGTAATGAATTCGGTGTAGGTTGCAAGAATATTGGGGGAATTATTGATTATCTCCACTTCTTATTGCCTTTCTAGATGATGATGATAAATATCTCTCTTGTTGCAATATCACATTTTGCTTTATACGTTTTTTAAATCTATGATTCATTGTAGTTAATAACATCCTCTGCCTCGGTGGAACAGAGGCGTTGTTGGACTAACTGCGTCAGTGGTTACAAGGTCGATACTGAATCGAGGTGGTTTGGCTTCTTTGTGGAGTGAGAGGCTCCAGTGCTCATTCCGTCGACTGGGAAGTTTAACGTTAATGTCCTAGAATTGCATTCCTAAAGATTTTGCTTTTACTAAGTACCACGTGGGAGAAGCAACTAGGCTCGGAGGCGGTGGACACACCAGTTCAAGTCTGATCACTGAAGTTAAGCAGCGCAACCCCAGCTAGTACTGACATGGGTGGTCGCTTGGGAAAGCTGGGTATTGCTAATGCCCAAACATCGTCGCATTAGTGTAGTGTCTGTGCAGTCTCTGCATAAGAACTATGCTGTGTACGGGGCTATAATGATCTTGTAGTTGAAGGGCCCTAAAACACCAACAAACAAACAATCAGAAGCGGTGCTGGGCTACTATGTCATTGGTTACTGGTTCGATACTGAATTGATGTAGTTGGGCTTTCTTTCTGGTGAGAGAAAGCCCAGTGCTCTTCCCGTCTACTTGAAATTAACCCTGTGGGGAGCGGCGAGTTGCGTTGGACGCACCAGTTCTCGTCTGATCACTGAAGTAAAGCAAGGCAACCCCAGTTAGTACTGACATGGGTGGCCGCTTGGGAAAACTGGGTACCGCTAGTATCCAAAAATCGTCGCATTAGTGTAGTGTCCGCGCAGTCCCTGCATCAGAACTACACAGTGGACGGGTCTCTACTTACCTTGTAGTTGAAGGGCCCTAAAACACCAACAAACAAACAGTAACCCTGTGGCACCGTATCAACCAATTCTCAACAAAGCCGTACAATTTCGTAGAGTTTAATTTTAGTGTCCTGGAACTGCGTACCAAAATACAGTACCAATTTTGTGTATTGTAAGTACCACATGGCAAAAGCAACTACTATAGTGTGTTCAGGTTATGGCAGGGTCGGATACTTATTTGTGTCCTACTGGGACACATGGGCAATCTGGCAGCTGGCTGGCTGCCGATCTAATTTCGATTATTTCTCTTTGGCCTGCTATTTGTTGGCGCACTCCACTGACGCCCACCTGGCCGCGGGCAGCCTCCTAAGGGTTCGTCCTGTTATTGCTGCCTGGCTTACTCCCCAACCCACAAAACTAATCCAATCCACTGAAACGTATGGGACATGGTCGCGCTTCACCACCAATCCCACAGAAGACGCAGTCGGAGCCTCTCACTTGGAAGAAGCCCACAAGTGTCGAACCTGGAAACATTGACGCAGTAGTAGAGCATGCGACGCCGAGACGGATTTACCAAGTACCTTGTTGATGCAACGAAATCCTTATATGGAGAGCCTCCTGCATTATTATATCCCCAATTTTGGTAGGCGTCTAAGGGTGCACAGACTTATTAAGACGAAGGGCCGCATAGATCCGCTGTTATGTGGTGGGCGGGCCGCCAAAAGAAAATTTAAAGTTGTCAATCTTGCATTATACCTAGATAAACCTGAAATATTGTTTTCTGGTTAGAATGGATATCGTTGGCAGCCCAAGTGCCATGCCGTCAGAACTACCGTATTTATTACAATAAACGCCGCGCCGTTTATTTATTCCGTGGCGTTTTTGGTGCGGCGCTTATTAGAGGGCGGCGTTTATTAGAAGGCGGTGTTTATTAGAAGGCGGCGTTTATATAATATGTGAGCTTTTTGTCGACGATATTGACAGTCATCATCATCATACCCTTATCCCGCTTGTGGCAGGGTCGGGTATGCTGGTCCACTGAACATCCTCTGACTGGGGTCACCCAGCCAGGCGTCTGGAAACCCGCAGGAATATTGGCTAAGGCTGTCTGATGCGATCCATAGAATCAATGGGGGATGGGTGAAGTGGAGACAGGCAAGCAGAGTCTTGTGTGATAGGAGGGTCTCCATCAAATTAAAAGGGAAGTTCTGCAGGGTTGTGTTAGGACAACTATGCTATATATGAATCACAGGGTAGGGCAGTGAAGAAGAGCCATGTCAATAGAATGCAAGTAGCTAAGGTGCCAATGCTGCGGTAATGCGGTACATGAGTGACGTGTCGAGAGCTGATAGAATTAGGAATGAGTATATTCGAGGTAACCTTGGGGTGGTGGTCATCGCCGAAAAATGAGGGTGAATAGGTTGAGGTGGTATGGACACAATGAGAAGAGGAGAGGAGCTCGTTAGGTCCATTTCAGGAATGCAGGTGGTCGGAAGCACCCGGGGTTGGGGGAGACCAAAGCAGACGTGGGAGCTGGTTGTCTATAAAGGTATTGGCAGTGTGTGGGGATGAGGACCTGGTGGAAGATAGACGGGAGTGGAGGGTTAAAATTCGCAGACCGGAACCTGCCACAGGCGGGATAAGGGTATGACGGTGATCTATGTGAGGTTATGCCGGCCTACCCCCACTGATTCTTCCAAAAATATTTTATCACTAGTGAAAAAACGCTGCGGCGATTATTGGAGGGCGGCGTTTATTACTTTTTTTGGCCCTGATTGTGCGGCGCTTAATAGAGGGCGGCTGTTATTGGAATAAATACGGTACATTGGTTTCAGCATGTTCAAAGCAGCTCCTAAGTTTTCCCCGCCTATGACAGGGTCGGGCACCCATCTTGTCCCTCAGAATGGACACAAGGGTAATATATTGGACGACGTCTTTCCGCAGCCGGCTGCCGACCAAAGCTGCAACCCCCTATGTTTAGTTATCGTTGGTCTACTGTTCGTTTGGAAATTGTACTACGTTAGTAGTTCTAGGTTCGATCCTGGACGGAGGTGGGTTGGCTTCTATCGGGCGAGGTAGTCTCCGAATGAGAAGTAAAACCGAGGTCTCGTGTGGTGTACAATGGCATTACCACATAAAAAACCATCGCTACTATGCTACGGGTAGATGAGGCAAAAATTCACAGGTGTAGGAACTCGTCCCCTGTCGTTGGTGGAATTCCCCAACGAACAGTAGACCGACGATAAATTAACATAGGGGTTGCAGCTTTGGTTGGCAACCGGCTGAAGTAAAACCATGTCCAATATATCACCCTTGTGTCCATTCAGAAGGACAAGATGGGATTAAGAGTTGCTTTGCGTTTGTTGTTGGTATGGGAGGGGAAGTAACCACTGCAAACCCATTGCTCGTTGTACGATTGGTTAGATTTTACTTGGCATGTAGGTGTTTTCGAGTTCAATACCTCCTATCTGTGTAGACATGTATTGCAGTGGATCAATTTTTGATGTCATCAAAAGGCCTACTCTCTGATGTTGCCAAGTAACATGGTATTACATAAAAAGATAAATAACATTTCAAAAGTAAGAGCAGAAATAGTTTGTAAATAGAAATTGATAACAATAACATACTAAGTGAAATTTTTATGATTAGCCCAAGAGCGGATATAACATTCCTTTTAGATGAAGAAATACAACTTCATTAAGCCGATTTTTACTCCGCTAACAAAAGGAAAATTACTATTTCTATGGGAACTACTTGACAACTATTTTATTGGTTTAAATATTTGAACCAAGTTCTTCATTAAGAAAAATACGAAGTTTCGAACGTTCAGCATTTTGGTTTGCAGCCCCGTCCACTGCATAGATCGAATGCAGAGGGAGCGGCGAATTGTGTTGGATACCAGTTCTCGTCTGATCACGGAAGTTAAGCAGCGCAACCCCAGTAAGTACTGACATGGGTGGCCGCTTGGGAAAACTGGGTACTGCTAATACTCAAAATTCGTCGCATTAGTGTAGTGTTTGTGCAGTCTCTGCATTAGAATTATGCTGTGGACGGGGCTCTAATGACCTTGTAGTTGAAGGGCCCTAAAACACCAACAAACAATCTAATGCAGAGACTACCCAGACACTTGGGTATTAGCGGTACCCAGTTTTCCCAAGCGGCCACCCGTGTTAGTATTATAGTGCTCGCCACGAAAGATGACACATGGGAGGTAGAAGGTAGGAAAGTTCACTACAAATATTAGGGGTTTTGAAAAGGTCAAATGGCGGGCTTCATTCAGTAATGGCAAGTAGAACTTCAATGTTTTCCCTATTTTTTGAAGAGGACTCATCCTTTGCCTCCCACCAATGTGTCAACTTTTGTGGCGAGCACTATAGCTGGGGTTCCGTTGCATAATAGTGGTGATCAGACGAGAACTGGTGTGTCCAATGCAATAAGCCGCTCCCAAGGTATGCTGAAGTTTCTCACAAACTAATGTTGTATGTTTCATATGAGGGTGTCTACCAGCTGAGGTAGGGGAGTAAATAGGATAATGATGAAGACAGGCATAACATTGCACCTGAGGAGGGCGAGGAAGAGGCAACAACAATGCAAAGACTAGTACTGGAAAAAGTTAAAGAATGGGGTTTGGGTTGGGGCGACAGAACGTGGAGGGAAGGACAGCAAAGTGAACTCTGCGGATGTATAGGAACAAACTCGAGATAGAGGGAGGTAATTTATGGTAAGTGGGATAGCTTATGTTTTAAGCAAGAGCTGGGACACTGGAGACGAAATAGAGGATGGCTAAGATCAGGGCTGTGGATTGTGGTATTTAGTGGAGGATGTCAGGCATGTTATGCTGGCATGTCTAATGCTAGGCCGATGCAGGAGGGGTTAGGGAACCCGCACATCGGAAGTGGTCCTCGGAGTGGTGGGTGTTGGGGTTGAAGGAGAAGAATGGGTGCAAAGGGAAAAGATGTTGCTGGAGTGCTGGTGGAGATCTAGACAGGTGGGTCTAGCATGGTGCAAACCTGGGACTGGTTATGGTAATGCCTGGGAGAGGACCAAGTATAAATAGACAGAAATTCAGCCCATCTTCACGTTGAAGTTAATTCGTGTGATCCTTTCCGAACAGTAGAGAAAAGCAAGTCACAAAATACGCGAAAAAGTTAGAATTTATTGCAGAAAGCATTACAGTAAGAAGACATAACTGTGTTACATTATAATAAGCTCCATTACATAGTAGGCACAACTCGCTTAAGTAGGCACTACTTAGGCCCGATTCACATTTTTAGGCGTGTTTTCAGTGTCACCACCTGCCACAAAACTCGCTAAATTTCTACTCTGAGATGTGGTGGAAAATGGTGAAACACGCATACCGGTATATGCCAAATTTTGAAGCAATAAAATCCTAGCATCATTTAGCCTTTGAAGACGAGGGCAGGAAAATTCCAGTTAAACAACTCCACATGTTATGAATTGCCCTCATCAGTTGACGTGACGTTTCAAATCATTTTAATTGCCATGGCTGGCAGAGCCCTGAAATGGCTTTCAGTCAGTGGCATTAACTGTCAGAGGCGTTGTTTCCCAAATTATAACAAATAAGATTATAGACATTAAACATTTAACAAGTTTTATCAATAAAACGATGAGATGCCTAAACTACGTTAATGCAAGGCTGTCGGATCAATTCCATAGAGGGGCATTTTAAGCCCATCGCGGAGGTTTGGCAACCCTAGTCTATATAAATTTCTAATCTTTATAAACCTATTATTTATTGCTATAATGTTTTTTTTCTCCAGAGATATAAGCTGCACTTCTGACTCTAAAACACTCCCCCACTCCTAGCTACCCAAAGCTACTCATTTGTAACTATCTGCTGTCATCACCCCACCCATGTACCACAGCATTCACATTCAAAGATTTCACAGAGACGTTCACGATTCGGAAGAGACACTCCTCGGTAGCATAGTGGATAGAGAGAGACAGTCAGAGAGAGAGAGAGACAGAGAGAGA